>CM075013.1:10883820-10900795 GCA_037576675.1 Pangasius sanitwongsei | reverse complement strand
ATATATATTTTATATATATATATATATATATATATATATATATATATATATATATATATATATATATACACACACACTATAAATGTCCAATAGTTATCTACATTCTATATTATTTAAAACCAATCCAATATAATTTATAATAAAATAATTTTGATTTAGAATATGCATAATTCATTTTTTTGTCTTGTTTTTGTAAATTGTATATTGGTCACTTGTTTTAAGCATTTTAAATGTACAAAAGGGGATGATGAGACACACACACACACACACACACACACACACACACACGCCTGTCGGACTGGCCTTTATGAAACATGGTTTGAAGTGGTTTGTGTTTGAGAGTGAGAGAATCAGTGTTTCTGAGCTTTTTGTTCCTGTCTCTTAAATTTAAAAAAAAAAAAAAAAAAGAGCTGTTTTAATTTAGTCAGTCACTTCCTGGAAAAGGTTTTTTTTGTTTGTTTGTTTGTTTGTTTGGGTGACTTATGCTGTACAGTAGCAGCTCATTAGTAAACGTCTAATGGTGTGTTTTTGGCCGTGCATCCTCCACAGCTGAAAAAACACTCTGGCTATCAGCTCTTCACCGTGCTCCGTATTTAGCTAGCTGTGTCCAGCGTGTCTGTATTCCTGAATCAGACTTGATCTAATAATAACAAACAAATTGCACGAAATATTTCTACACAATATCAAATATATCACTGCTTCAGAAAGCAGTAGAACTGAAAACTCAAAGAGCATCTGGGCGAGGTGTGTCTGTTCGCCTCTGACTGAACTCTAGTGAGAGTGATTCGACTCTGAATCGACTCGACTGCAGGACGTGACTCAAACATGCCGCGTGTTTTGGGTCTTTTTTTTGGCGCGTTTCCAAACTGAGCCAAAGCACAGAGCTGTAGCGCTACAGAAACGGCGTGTGGTCTGGAGATTTGGGCTGGCAAACAAATCTCAAAATCCCCAAAATAAACTCTGAACAAGATGTACAAAATGTTCTACACTAGTTCTGTGTATAATTATCAATCATGTGTTGAGCGCAGACTCTGTGCTCGGGGCAGTTTTATGATTTCTACATGCACTTGGTGAGGGTTTGGTGAACCTGCGTATTTCTGACCAATGATTTGTTTTAAGCATTACACACACCACAGATATTCTTTTGCTTTTTGGTTTATTAAATTAGGTGACTAATAGGCCCTAAATAAAACTGTTGATTTTTTTTTTTTTTGATCATGAAAATTTAATGCTAATTGTGTTGTTCTGCAAATGCAGCCAACGAGCAACCAGTCCAGACATTACAAACAGACTCAGCACTGTTTGTGAAATAAAAATACACTCGTGAAAAGAGCATGACTGAACCCGCTCATCAGCAGCGACAATAAATGAGGGGCACGCGCTATAATGTCACATCCGAATGATCAGATCAAATCGTTTTTCTTTTAACAGAGATTGTGTTGAGTACAGTAATTACCACAGCAAATCCTTGAATCAGAAATTTTCTATAACAGCACAGATCTGTAGCCTATATTCACGACTTTAACCTAAACGATAGCTTTATAGTAATGCGCTCGTAATGTGCTAACATTCAGAGGGACTTGTTGAATGGCGTATGGTGGACCCTTCACATAATCTCAGCCTAATAATAAACACATTCTATACGTGTTGTTATTTAACAACGAAAACCGTTTCATCACTGATATGATGAAAGCTTATTTAAGGCGTCAAGTCGAGTGTCAGTTGTACTTTGTAAAAGTCAGCAGGTTTTCCGGCACGGGAGTTAGTTCCTGTTATACTTGTGTTCTAGCAGCTGCATACTCTGTTATATAGCTGTTAGTTCCAGTCCACTAATTTGATTGGACAAGCTGCGTTCCAAAGGTGCTGATATTTAATGTAACCACTCGTACGTTTCACTGTTTGTAGCCCTCCGCTTGTTCGTGTTCACTAGATAAAATCTCAGTAATAGTTTGTGACATTGAAATCGTTCCTACACTTACTATAGGCTGTCAGTGTGTCTGTGCGTTACCATGGCAACACACAACGCTCTATCCAGCTGTGGCTTCTTTAGGAACTATTTTCATTGACGGAGCAAAAATAAACAAAATATATGTCCATATTGTGTCTGAAATGTCAGTTACTCAATATTAATTTCTTGTTTCTATATATAATAGCAGTATCGCACAAGCAAGAGTGGTGTTGTAGTGAATATCAGCATGGCTGTGATTGGCTGTGATTGGCTGTGATTGGCTGTGATTGGCTGTGATTACCTGAGATTACCTGTGGCTAAACCACTGCCGTGCTGATATTCCCTACAACACCACTCTTGCTCATGTGATATTGCTTCATTTTATTTCATCACTAGCCTTTCTCATCTCTTGAATGTAAAGAGACAAAAAAAATGTAGTTCGCCATGTTCCTGAGAAGCACGAACCCCTCTATTCTGGAGACTCAAACATTAAATATAAACATGAACGGTTAAAAAGCGTGACGTGTTGATCATTAATACATTAATAAAAACAAACGTTGTGGAATGTAGCGAAAGTTAGTTCCTTTCCTCGCTTACGTTAATATAACTATAAATGCAGCTTGTCATGTTAGTGAGAAACCCCACGGCGTAAACTCTTCTGCTGTGAAGATGTCGGAAAACTTACAGTTACAGCTTTACCTCTGAGCGCTGACACTGGAGACTCCTTCCCTGAAGGTTAATTAAAATAAAGGTCTCCTTACAGAAGCTTCACCATGTCAACAATTTTTAAAAAATCTATTTCTAAAAAACAATTTCTAAAAAAAAGCATGCACCACAGAAGTCCCTGTGAATGAGCTGTTACTGTGGAAAGGATTTATTATATAGTTTATAAAGTTTATTTAAATTTAATTTGTGTGTGTGTGTGTGTGTGTGTGTGTGTGTGTCTGTGTGGTGTTTCACTGTACAGCTGTCAGCAGCATGTTATGCTAATTAAACACATTTAAGCAGCTATTCAGCTAATGAAATTAAGCTGCACGTTTAATAGACTGGTGAGAATTTGACGACATGAAAACTCACAGCTGAGCAGCTATTGGGATAATGAGGGTCCACTGGAAATTACGCATCACACACACACACACACACACACACACACACACACACACACACACACACACACACAGAGACCTCATTCTAGAAATTCTGAGAAATCTACTATATTTTCATTGACAGGAAAAAAAATAATTGTGTACAACAGTCTTACGTTTCAAATAGTTTAATAAAAACTAGTCCTTCAGTTTATTTCCTTCCGAAACACGTGAAGCCAGGCAAGTTCTGGAGCTGCTGCTCGTACTGCATCACAGGGCAGTGTAACACACTCTGAGGAAAGCACTATCCGCCCTCCTCCACGTACACAGCTCACAGATGCCCACTAGTGGCGCTGTGATTGACAGGGGAGAGAGAGCACGGCCAAGTTCGCTCTCTTGGCCTTCAACATGTTCGTGGTGGTGCCGTCAAAAATGGGCTGCCATATTTGAAAAACTGTAGTGTTTTTGTCAATGACACAATTTCCCTCGTCATAATATCTAAAAACCGACGTACTGCTGCGCACTCTGTGATTGATCATCAAGCAACGCCCCAAAAAGTGGTTCACGTCACGTGCGTTGTGAGCCGAACTGTAGGCTGCTGAGCCCTGGATTTTAGTTTGGGGTCGGAAACTAGTTCATCACTAGCATTCATATCCCTTACCTGCTACAAACCCTGTCCCCTTCTGTTCTGTGGTGCATGATGGGAAATGTTAGTGCAGAAAGTGTCCTGGTCTCTACACGTTCTATTTTCCGAATCACAGCTTCCTGAAGAAAAGCTAACAGTGACCTCATGAAGGTCAGGTCAAAGACGCAGGTCAAAGTCATGACCGGGTTTAGAGATAAAACAGTGATCTCGCCAGGGCAACTGTGATAATGAATTATAATAAAGTCTTATCAGAGATAAACGTGCTCATAAACATGGATGAGGACAAACAGACCTCTGCACTACAGTAACATTTCTGTTCTCATTTCCAGAGGATTTTGAAAGGGGAAAGTAGTGCTGAGAGTGGAGAAATCTGTGAAGAAATGCAGGCCATAAGTGTGTGTGTGTGTGTGTGTGTGTGTGTGTGTGTGTGTGAGCGAGGGGAGGGGGGAGAGATTAGTAAGCAGCAAATGAGAGGGGGAACTTTGCTAATAATGCAACTGGTAAACCCATTCTCGCATACACACCTCTTTTCATGTTACACCACAGCGCTGGTGAATTCTGGATTCTGATTGGTCCGAAGGTGTTGAGTAATTTTCTGTAACAGCAGCTCTGACAGTAGTGCAGGTGCAGATTACATGTTTATATTAATGTGATCATTCTAACAGGTTCTCGTTTCTGTAGTAACAGCTTACACAGTGTGTAATCATTGGTATGCTGAAGTTTTCTGTAAGGAGATGTTTATTATACATTTCTGGAAGGAGTCTCCAGTGTCAGAGCTTTGCAACACTCCGAAGTAAAGCTGTAACTTTAAGTGTTAAATGTTTTCTCACACTTCATTAATCCATGTTATTATTATTTTAGCTCCATTCAGGCTCTGTTTACTACCACGCTCTGCTTTATGTCCTCATTAACACGTGAACTCTTCAGCACCTGGCTATGATGTGTATGACCTCGTTTTAATGAGACGGCTCATTAAGATGAGGTCACGGCCAGCAAACACATTACAGCTATTTTTTTTATTTGATCACTCATCTGTTTATTTTGACACTTAAACTCCTCCCTGAAACACATGACGCATTTTTGTTGAAGCTAGAGGTTGTGTGTCAGTCTGAGGTCACTGTTATTGTTATCGCTTGTATACTTATGATTTTACAAGATTTGAGTTTAATAGAAGAAACATTTTCAAGCATAAGTTATGGTCAGGTTATTGGTACACCCACAATTTTAAAACTTACATTTTTAATTTTTTATTTTTTTTTTCTTTCCAAACACAGGGCCACCATTGAAGAGGTGGAGGGAGATGTTTGTGAGCTGGAGGCCAAATTGGATAAGGTGAGTTCAGGATCATGGTCTGTGTGTGTTGTACTGTTAAACTACTCCCTCACAAGTCCTGTGCCATGCTAACTACTAGTGATGATAAAATCTTGTTTACTGCCGTGAGAAAAAAAAAAAAACCATGAACATGACACTGAGCGTTTAAACACACTGGATGATATGACATCCTACATTAACACCACATTTATTACACAGAGGAGATTATTCTAGAAACAATGCTAGGCAGTGCCTCATCTGTACAAAAAGCATCCTGTAGCATCTTAAGTAGACTAGGTTATATGAACATTAAAAAAAAATAGTTCAAACAGTAGCAGCAAGTGTGGTCATTAAAATGAGCGTGAAGTGCTGTGGCTTGTGCACACACAGGTATTAATGAGCATGGAGCAGTGAAGCGAGCACTTCAGCGTGGCGAGCACTGAGACATGGCCACCTCCTTTCCCTCCCACTATAATTCCACTGTAAATCGAGCGATGGGGCACAGACGTCAGATGTATAATCAGAACCATGTTCCAGTGCCGGCTCATCAAACTGATACTGCTGTAGGCTTGGTGCTTGGGTCCACCAATCGCTGCTTGCAGATATATTCAATTTTGAAATGTTACGTATTTCTGTAGTCTCTTTTTGCGCTTGTTTACGTCTTCATCGGACATTTTTTTTTGTTTGCTTCATTTATAATCAAAGCTGTGCTGTCTGAGTACGTTCCGCTCCTAAATAGCTCCAGTGATGTTGACGCATTCCTCATCTAACGAACTTTTTAATGAAATAACGAAATGTCCAATTCTAAAGGGACTCAATCTGAGGGGAAGTGGCGAGGGCATTGCAGCAAGAGACCAAGTAAACAGAAACGAAAGTCGGCGAGCGAGCACTGTGTCGTTCAGAGCAGCTTATTGTTTGAAAGGTTCGAGTGACTCATATTCTCACTTCCCCTTCATGCCAAGGAAGGATATTCTCTCAGATCTCAAAGAACAGGAGAAGGGGGAGGGACACGCTGCTGAAATTAGCTTCTCTGTAAAGCCCCAGCGCACACTGATCCGCTCAAACACTCCTGAACAGTGACGACTAGTGCTGGGCAATATGACAAAAACATCATAATATGTCAAGACATTTCTACAATATGCATCACGGATCATAGGAATCCTAGCAAACTGCCAACAGAAACAGTAGTGTTGCATAAAATAAACCTTTCCAAAATTAGCTTGATAGTACTTTTTATTTAATGCCTACAATAATTTAACAACATGGAAAATGTGGTTAAAAAAATTGTAGAAGTAGAAGATTACATCAAATCTGCTTCCAGAGGTTGTAATTGTTATTAAAAAATGATTTAAAAAAATTATGATACCGACAATATGTTACAAAAATATCATGACAAAATTTATCACCATATAAGTGAAGTGGCGTGACATGTGGCCGAGTATGGTGACCCATACTCTGCATTTAACCCATCCAAGTGCACACACACACAGTAGTGAACACACACACACACACACACACACCGTGAACACACACACACCGTGAACACACACCCAGAGCAGTGGGCAGCCTTTTTTGCTGCAGCGCCCAGCTGTAGTGATGGCTGCTTGTGATATTAGATGAGAAGATATAAATCGAGTATCTAGGAATAGTATCTCATATCTTGATAATGAAACGATTAGTAATGATGATGTGAGGCAAACTAACACACACACACACAGACACACTCACTCACAGATCTGCTGCTGTGTTTGTAAGTTTGTAATGATCTGCTGGATTCATGCTGTGTTTTGTCCTTTTGTGTCATTTACACTCTGATTGGATGATGTGTGTTTTACTTCAATTTCTCTTCATTTCCAAAAGCATTTTTTTGGGGGGAAAAAAAAAAAAAAGATGACAGTGTAAATAATCCACGTTGTTCACGTTTATTATTTCACACGCGCCTTATCAATCAGTGCTGATGACGTGTTAAGGATGTGTGTGAAACATATCAGTGCAAATGGAGATCAGATCGAGGGGGCGGGTCACTGTGTGTAATCACCTGACGAAACTGCCACTGATCGGCTGCCTGAATCTACACTCTGGGTGAGAAAGAAATCAGCCCCAGCCTCATGTCTCACATCTTCACTCCATTTGTGTGTTTTTCTTACGTTGGTAACGCTGCTGCACTCGGTTTCACAAAAAAAATTCAAGTGTGCTTTCACATCTGTTAGCTTGTTTGGTTTGGTATCGCGCTACAATAGTTAAACAAAGCCAAAAAGCAAAAAAAAAAAAAAAAAAAAAAAAAAGGCCATTTAAACATACCTTTAGCAAGCGCACTGAGAGCCGGTGCTAAATAAAACATTTTGTATCACGTTAATTTTGTTGGTCCAGTTCAGAGGCTCAGTTACCAAAAACTCAAACTCAAAACACACCGCATGTTTGATTCACTTCCTGCAGTGAGTCGATTTGACTATTAATCACTTTCTCACTGCAGCCTAACCGCTGTAGAGTTTGATTGGCAGTGGACCACCTCGCTCGTACGCTCTTGGACTGGTCGTTTAGGTCCGCACTCGCGCATGATCGACACGTTCTCACCAGAAAACACCAGGGTTCTGTGAAAGCAGCCTAAGACCCTTGTTAACAGCAAGTAATCTGATGCGGACGCCAAATAAGACATTTATTAACAGCAAATAATCTGATGCGGACGCCAAAATTGAAACCTCATATTGGTTTGTTTAAATCTATGAAAGACAAGGCAGCGCTTTATACCACTAATTCATACCAGCCAGGAACTCTTGTACACTCCTGAAATCATAATTGAATTCATTTAGATTCTTTCCCTAAATCCGGCCTATAAATGGGTTGCAGAAAGAAAGCAATCACGCTTACAGTCGTCTCGAGAATTAAGCTCCCGCTCCTGCTGTTTTGCAAAACAGATAATGAGACCTAACAGAATAAATCAAGCAGGAAGAGGAAGGTTCTCATCGTGAGCGTGTTCGTATTGAGTCTGTGTAACTGATAGAGCCGGGATGAAGCTGCAGACTGGAAAAAAAAAAAATGACCTGCTGCTTTAAAAAGTGTGTACTGATTACATTTCCTCACTCAGGAAATCATTAAACAGATCTCAGTACTTCACGGTGAAGTAAAGCATGTCTGACATCATTTTTGTTGTTTGTTTTTGTTTGTTTTTTTTATTCTCAGGATTTGATGTATGGCATAAAATATTGGCTGTATTTACACTAAAATCAGAAGTGATTTTCTAGAACTTTCTAGACTGTGCGATCGTGTTCTCCATGTCCGATTATATGATGAAGATCCTCTAACGATAGACCTGTGATTTTAAGAAAATTGCTATCTTCCGCTTACGCCATCAATCATCCATAAATCAGCTTGTGCGGAAAACGGGCTCACGTAAACACAGATATTCTTCAAAGTGAGCTTGAGGTAATAAGGAGACATAACTATCCATTAGCATGGTTTGTTGTCATCATCGCCTCTGCTGTATTTATAGCTGTCCCAAGAGTGGGCCGTCCTCCTGTTGGTGGATTTTAATCAGAAATCGCTCACGGTGACGCAAGTCTGTTGTCAGTATCATTGTCTTAGGCCACGGTGACTCTAAAGCACACCACGTCACGTGTTCTAAGACCGCTGATCTCATCTCACGTCCAAAGAATTCATTTACGACGTGTCATTTCTGTCCGCGATTTCAATATCAGACAAAGCACGCTCAGCGGCACGTTCATAAGTGAAAATCTGTGACTGGATTAATATTAGTATATAGTATATCAGAAAATGGCTGCTTTGCTAGCTTATTTGACTCTGGTTTATTTAAGAATGTTATTACAGTTTTAACTTTTTTCTTTATTTTTTAAAGTTGGTGAAGCTGTGCATTGGGATGATCGACGCTGGAAAAGCGTACGTCTCGGCCAACAAGCAGTTTGTGAACGGCATCCGGGAATTAGCGCAGCAGTCGGCTGAAGATGAGGTCATCGAGGTGAGGAGCGTTAATTCTGGAGTCTGATTGGTCAGAAGCTGTTGATACCTCTTATACCACAGCAATAAAAGAACAAAACATCATCCCTTTTATCCATTTATCGTTACATCTAATGTTCTGTGAAACAAATTAGTTCAGGTTTTCACTTACATTATAGTAGCTGTAAACAGTTGTTCTCTCTCTCTGGGAAGTTACTACAAAAAAAAAGTGCAGCTTGTTATTTTAGAGAAACCATAAACTCCTCTGTCCTGAAGATGTCGGAAAACTTGGTTACAGCTTCACCTCTGACTGTGACAAAGTACTGAAGCTGGAAACTCCTTTCATAAATGTTAATAAAAATAAACTTCTCCTTAGAGAAAACTTGTTTTTTTAAAAATCTGTTTGTATGGAACAGCCGCCGTACAAGTCTCTGTGAATGAGCTGTTACTATGTATAACTTAATAGAACAAGCACAATTAATCAACACCTTCTGACCAATCACAAGCCGGAATTCAGCAGCGCTGTGGTATAAGTGTTATTAAGAGCAGAGTTCAGTTCTGACGTTTTGTTTTGTTTCCACAGTCCAGTCTGACGAAATTTGCTGAGAGTTTGCAGGAGATGATCAGCTATCACACAGTAAGAGACCCAGAGCCAGAACATGTGTGTGTGTGTGTGTGTGTGTCCTAGAAGTTAAAGAAGTGATGAGGAGTAAAATAATCAGGAAAGAGAAACTCAGGAAAGAGAAAGTGTGTACTGCTGGTGGAATGTGTGGTTGGTTAGTGTGTGTGTGTGTGTGTGTGTGTGCGCGCACGTGCATGCGTGCTGGTCAGTGGAATGAGTCAGAGTTTAGACCTGCAGTAAGATCAGCTGACCCTGGTTAGAGTTCTCATTGCCCGAAACCAAGCACATGATCTTAAGAGCACATTGCATTGTGGTCTGTCATTTCTCTCTCTCTCTCTCTCTCTCTCTCTCTCTCTCTCTCTCTTTCTCTCTCTCTGTCTCTCTCTCTCGCTCGCTTGCTCGCTCGCTCTCTCACACACATACACTTGCTTATTGGTTTTGCAAGGACCTTTCTATTGACCTTCAACCTTGGTAACCAAAAGGGAAAAATATTTATTTATTTAAAAATTTGTTTAAGTATTTCAAAATGTGTAAAAATGATCAATTTATTAATTAATTAGTTACTTTTTTTTAATTCATTGTGAGGACTGGGTGATTGTGAGGACAGTTGACACTATCCTAGTCCTCACTGCAGAACCAAATGTCCAGGGGGGTAACCCCTAACGCACACAACGCTGCACAACAGCAAACTATACACTTAAAAATAAAAACACTTTATCGCCTGAAAAACACCGAGTTATCTGCACTTCCTGGACTTTTAGCTTGACTCTGCCCAGGTAGGAGGAGCTAGGTCATGTCCAACTCCGCCCTATGGAGTTGTTCTGCAGCGAGGGATACTTACATAAACTCAGGTTCTAGGTTCAAGACGGGTTGGTTACTTATAAACAGGAAATGAACATCTTACAAATACATTTGTTAGAAATGAGTGAAGACTGACCCGTCGCTCTCTGTCAACAGATTTTATTTGACCAGGCACAGCGCTCGATCAAATCACAACTTCAGATGTTTATGAAAGAGTAAGTCCTGAAACAGTTTCTATCTGTACACTACACGAACAGTGTTAGTACCACTGATGACTGATGTATTCACTTTGTGTGTGTGTGTGTGTGTGTGTGTGTGTGTGTGTGTGTGTGTGTGTGTGTGTGTGTGTGTTTTTCAGGGACCTGCGCAGGTTTAAGGAGTCGAAGAAGCAGTTTGATAAAGTGAGCGAGGAGAAGGAGGTGGCGCTGATCAAAAACGCTCAGGCTCCCAGAAATAAACAACACGAGGTGGAGGAAGCTAGCGGCATCCTCAATGCTACACGCAAATGCTTCCGCCATATCGTCCTGGATTACGTCCTCCAGGTAAACACACACCTGCAGCATGCCGGGATTCATGACGAGCAGTTCATTAGGGTTGTTAGGGTCACTAGATACGGTCACTAAGATCGCTAGGGTTAGGCTTGTTAGCGTGACTAAGGCTTTGGGGTTAGTCAGATCGGATATGTACAGCGGGACAGGAACAGCAAAGTCATAGTGCTGGGCTAACGTTAGCTTGGGTGTTCGTTTCCGTTACTAGGTATTTTCTTACCTTCATGATAGTTTAAGTATGACGAAGCATAAAGTCTGATGCCTTTCTCCAGCTTACTAGAAGGAGCTTTGCAAGTGTTCTTACACGTGCACTGATCAGCCATAACATTAAAACCGCTGACAGGTGACGTGAATAACAGTCACTTCTCAAGGTCGATGTGTTGGAAGCAGGAAAAATGGGCAAGCGTAAGGATCTGAGTGACTTTGACAAAGGCCAGCTTGTGATGGCTAGACGACTGGGTCGGAGCAACTGTGCTGGGGTGTAAATAGATTAATAGGACGTAGGATTCAGCGTAGTTGAATGTTTGAATCTGATCGCTCAGATGGTGTGCGTTATTGTTTTGGTTCTATAAAAGATTGTATATTAACAGCTTATTCACAGGGACTTGTATGGTGGATGCTCCACATAATCTAGCAGCTTTAAACACACGTTTAACAAAGTAATTCTTATAGTCGTTGCTTTGGTGAAGTTTTTTGTTAAGAGACGTTTATCTACACGGTTATGGAAGGAGTCTCTGTTGTAAGCGCTCATAGTCTCGGTTGCGCTTTCCGATTTCTCTGTAAAATTACAGGCTGCTCATTTTTTTTCATGTGTGCGTGTGTGTGAGCACAATATATTTAAACTGGTCAGTGGTTGACATGGTGAAGTTTTCTGTAGAACATATATGGAAGGAGTCTCCAGTGTCAGCGCAGTGTTTTTTTTTTGGTTGTTTTTTTTTTTTTTTGGTCTTAATAACTTCGAGAGAGAGAGAAAAAAGAGAGGCTGGTGAGGGTTTATAGCTGCCATAAAGTAAGCGAGAACAGGAGCGAACTTGCTTCACCAACATTCCACAACATGGATAAAAGTGTGAAGTTGTTCTGTAATAAATAAAAACTGTAATTGTTGGCAAATTGCTGTGGTGTAAGAGGAATGAACCACTTGGGGACGTGCTGTTAGAAGATAATCAACTTTGGGGTGGTAACAGTAACTCTGCTTCATTTTCTCTCTGTATAGATTAATCTTCTGCAGTCTAAGAGACAATCAGAAATCCTCAAATCGGCAAGTATATTTACCTTTAATAATATTTATTATAGTACTACTAAATGTAAATTCTCATGCACAACTTGTTTCCTTTTATCTTACACCTTCTCTTCTATTTTTTTTAATCTCTTATTTAGATGTTGTCCTTCATGTACGCCCACCTGACCTTCTTCCACCAAGGTTATGACCTGTTCAGTGAGCTTCACCCACTAATGAAGCACCTCGGGGGGCAGGTAGGCCCGAGCTTCTGCTCCGTCTCAAAGTTTTCATCCAATTCCACTTAATTTAAACAAATTTTAGCTACAGCTACAGAGCATTTGTAACATGGCATAATTAAAAGAGGTACGAGAACTACCTGTTGCTTTCAGACAGGATGTTGGATTTTATAAGCGTATCCTCCACTAGGCTCTAAACCCACTGAGTAGTGCACTGTGTAGTGATCATGGTGTGATTTTGGACAAATGCACACTAATAGGCTGTTTCTCAGTATGTTCCTGAGAACATAGGAGGAATGTTCTTGCTAAGTGACACAAGCAAGGACATACTCCTGGAGGAGGGTAGCTTTGGTGCTAAATAGAGATGGCGTGATACCACTTTTTCTTTTCTGGTACTGATCCTGAAACCTTGAGTATCAGGCCAATACCGTTACCCAACCCATACTGTTTTCTTCAAAACTACTAAAGTGCTTTAAACTAAAGCACTTCACAGTTAAACTCTAATTTTTTGCCATTTGTTACAGGATCTGATATACAATCCACTCTTTTTTTTTTTCTTTTTTTTTTTCTTTTTTTTTTTTTTTTTTTTTTATACTGATACTGTGGGTATTGGATTGATGCCATCTCTAATGTTAACAGCTTCCTGTTTCTCTAAGTATGAGACAGGGAGGCAAGTTGCCCTAGAAAGTTCCAACTAGTACATGGCTTGGTGCCGCTAAATTGCCACTAGGTGTAAGTGTGTGTGGGCATGGAGCTCTGTAATGGAGGGTGTATTCATAGCTCACGTTCCCAGCGTTCCTGGGAAATACTCAAATACTCCACTGCCACGCTGACCAAGATGAGTGAGTGTTTCCCGATAACCTTTATCACATCATATCCGTACCTCATACAGCAGGACACAACATCTTATATTGAAGCCGGGAAGTCCATAAAAAAAAAGTCCTGGATTCTTTTGTAGATGGGGGAAGTTTTAAAAAGTTTAAAAAGCATTTCCAGACCTGAGAATGGGGAAGTTCACACAACATTTCTTTTTAAAAACTTTTGTATATGCATTACATTTTCCGAAATATCTGGACCATCACAGCCTCCTAATGTACTTCACATTTAATATTTTCTTTTCCATGGTGTAGTTCATGACCTTCAGAAATGATATTTGAAACATAAAATGTCTGGAAAGTAAAAAAAAAAAAAAAAAAATCTGGGAAAATAAATTAATAAAAAACAAAAAGATCTGGTCTGGAATTTTCTTCAGGTATTTAAAAAAAAGTTTCACCGACTATACAGTTGAGGCCAAATGTTTACACACCCAGGCTAATTCAAACTCTACACACTTCATGTTACCATACATTGCCTCCGTCAAGTCGATTAGAGTATCTACTTTATTTCCATAAGAGACCATTTCGAAATAACAACTAAGAGTCAGATTTATTTCAGATTTTATTCACTATATCAGATTTCCGGTGTAGCCTTCCACAAGCTTCTCACAATACTTTGCCAGAATTTTTGCTCATTCCTCCTGGCAGACCTGGACCCTCCTGACCCGCTCAGACACACTTTTTCAGTTCAGGCCACAAATCGTCTGTGGGATTCAGGTCAGGGCTTTGTGATGGCCAGTCCAAAACTTTGTTTGTAGTTTTGATGTTACTTTGAAGCCATTTTATTACAACTTTAAAGGTTTGCTTAGGATCAAACTTCCTGCTGGACCCAGTTACCCAATTTTTTACCTTTCTGGCTTTTGTCTTGAGGTTTTGCTTCAATATTTCTAGATAATTCTCCTTCCTCATGATGCCTGAAGTGCACCAGTCACTTTTCCACAACGCGATGCTGCCATCCCCATGCTTCATAGTTGGGATGATGTTCTTCAGATTAAAAACCTCACCCCTTTTCCTCCATCACATAGCATGTGGCTGTATTTTTCCTGGGGAGGAGGGGAGCTATATTACTCTGGCTGAATACTGAAGGAAGGCAGTTGAGGGTTGGTGGTGGTGATGTGACCACCTCTGTATTATGAATGTCAGCCACCAATAGACAAAGAAAGTGAGCTCTTGTAAATATTTATCTTTATTTTTACGAAGTAATTTTTTAAAATTATTATTATTCCCACAATCTTTTGTATTTTGGACACTGTACAGTAAATTCACCTCTGGGAGGTGCCTGAAGGACTCTTTTTGTCTATGCCTTTTTTTTTTTTTTTTTTTTTTTTTTTTTTGGAAGAGGGATCCACGTGACGCCCGAATTCAGTTTTGCAGCATTCCTGATCTAGTCATTACATCAGTTTCTGCAATCTTGTAGACTGTTTAAAGAGACAGTCAACTTAATGTGTGTAAACATTTGGCCCACTGGAATTCTGATATAGCTGAAATAAATCTCTAAGATTAAATCCAGTTTTGTATGCCTGTGTGATTTGTTGTTGTACTTTAGGAACCTGGGTTTACGTCTTTGCGAGTGTGAAGGATGGGGACACTTTGTCCATCAGTGGTTTTAGTTTTATTTTTGCTTGAACTCCATGGTGATGGTGCACAGGAACCTGACATTGGAAAGAGGAAGTGGAGGCTGCAGGAATGACGGGTTATTCCCAGTCTGGGTATTCCCAGACGTGTGTGTGTGTGTGTGTGTGTGTGATGGAGAGAGAGAGGTTAGTGTTAGCTGAAGCTGAAGTCGAGTCTGAGTGTGAAGGAGTAAACATCAGACCTGAGGTGTTCCGGTTTGTGTTTAAGAGGAGCCAAGCTGTGTGTGTGAGTAGCATCATGAAGCTGAAGAATGTACAGGGGCTGTGTAGACTGCCATGGAGAAGCTGTCCACAGGTGAGTGTGAGTGCGAGTGTGTACACATCAACACACCATGCTTTAGCTAGTTGTATTTCATGGCTGTTTCCTTTCACTGAACCATCACCTACAGACTGATTACTGTAATGGTTGTGTGTATTTATATACTTTATTATATTATACTTTGTCAAAGTTTGGGCTTCTTTATGCCCATGCTGGGGCCTAGCCTTGCCCAAGCAGGGGCTTCTTTGTGCCCATGCGGAGGACTGTACTTTGTGTCCGAATGAGGGCCTCTTCGTGCCCAAGCAGGGGTTCTTTATGTCCAAATGGGGGCATCTCTCATCTCTCAAAAATATGTTTATGCCCGAGCGGGGGGCGCCTGTCCGTGCTGTCCGTGCCCGAGAGGGGACGCCTGTCTGTGCCCGAGAGGGGGCTTCATTATCATTATATTTATGTCTCATATTAACCTGTTTTATAAAAAGCAGAAAAGAAAAAATTGGAGATTGAACTGAACACTCGTTTAACCTGACTCTAAAGCGGCTTCTGAGGAAGGTATCTTATAATGACTGGTTGTTCTCTCTCTCACGCGCGCACACACACACCCTCAAACACACACACACAGGTTTAACCTTTTGATTTTTTGTGTTTTAGTTGGAGCAGTTGATGATGGATGCAGCTAAGGATAAGAGGGACATGGAAACAAAACACTCCACTATTCAGCAAAAGGTAAAAATAAACATTCACTCCTCCTCTCATTTCTCTCACTCTCACTCTCAGACTCTGTCTCTGTGTGGGTGGCTGGGGGAGTGTGTGGATATGGGTGGTTGTGGGGGTTATGGGGGGGGTTATGGGTGGATGTGGGGGTTATGGGGGGGGTTATGGGTGGATGTGGGGGTTATGGGGGGGGTTATGGGTGGATGTGGGTTTGGGTGGATGTGGCGGTGTGGATGGTTGGGTGAGATTGTGAGATTTTGGATTAGTTTTTTTCTGTTACTGGTTGGATGTTTGGTTGAATTTTTAATCATCTTGAGTCCTGCATCCTAATAATTGCGTTGTTGTTGTTGTTGTTGTTGCCCAAATTAAATATGTGGTTCCACAAGTTATTCCACTTCTCTCAAAACTAAAGTAGAAACCATGCATACTGTTTAGTCTTCTTTCCTTTTTCTCTGGAAGTCAGGTGGGTTTTTTTTTTGTTTGTTTGTTTGTTTGTTTTTTTGTTTGTTTGTTTTTTTAAGAATTGATTTGAATTGAGTGATGGCAAAAGTCAGCAGTGGTGATATTTTTCTCAAAGCGAAATCAAAAGCTAGTAAAAGGCTCCATAATTCTTCAGAACTGTGTAGCGAGTGTTCACTCTGAGAAATGTAATCAGACAAGTTTAGGACATTTAAAAAGAGACGGGTGATGAACATTTACATCACATGCAGTTTTAAGTAAGATATAAAACACTTCTGGATGTGCTGTTACAGGAAAATAATAATCAAGAGACAGGGTGTTGTGATGCAGCTGGGTGCAAAGCTGATGTGCTTTATTCCTCTTATACCACAGAAATTTGCCAACGATTACAATTTATCGAGAACAACATACATTTTATCCATTTATTTTTTTATACATGTATTTTAACATATTTCATTTTGTGGAACATCACTGAAACAAGTTAGTTCCTGCTCTCACTTATGTTATAGCAGCTATAGACAGTCATTCTCTCACCAGCATCTCTTTTTTTTTTTTTTTTTTTTTTTTTTTTTTTTTTTTGTGGGTGGAGGACGGTGGGAGGGTAGCAGGGGGTTAAAAATTTTAAAAAAATTGTGGTTTTTAATTTAACAAGAAAAAGAATGGGGTAAGC
>CM075013.1:10818559-10830504 GCA_037576675.1 Pangasius sanitwongsei | reverse complement strand
TGACGTGTGTGCTGTTTTGTGTGCGTTGTCTCACTGTGTGATGTGTGTTATTGTGTGCGTTGTCTCTGTGTGATGTGTGGGTTGTGTGCATTGTCTCACTTTGTGATGTGTGGGTTGTGTACGTTGTCTCACTGTGTGATGTGTGTGTTGTGTGCGTTGTCTCACTGTGTGATGTGTGTGCTGTGTGCGTTGTCTCACTGCGTGATGTGTGTAGTGTCGTCTCACTGCGTGATGTGTGTAGTGTCGTCTCACTGCGTGATGGGTGTAGTGTTGTCTCACTGTGTGATGGGTGTAGTGTTGTCTCACTGTGTGACGTGTGTGTAGTCTCACTGTGTGACGTGTGTGTAGTCTCACTGTGTGACGTGTGTGTAGTCTCACTGTGTGACGTGTGTGCTGTTTTGTGTGCGTTGTCTCACTGTGTGATGTGTGTTATTGTGTGCGTTGTCTCTGTGTGATGTGATGTGTGCGTTGTCTCACTGTGTGATGTGTGGGTTGTGTGCATTGTCTCACTTTGTGATGTGTGTGTTGTGTGCGTTGTCTCACTGTGTGATGTGTGTGCTGTGTGCGTTGTCTCACTGTGTGATGTGTGTGCTGTGTGCGTTGTCTCACTGTGTGATGTGTGTGATGTGTGCGTTGTCTCACTGTGTGATGTGTGTGCTGTGTGCGTTGTCTCACTGTGTGATGTGTGTGATGTGTGTGCTGTGTGCGTTGTCTCACTGTGTGATGTGTGTGTAGCGCTGTTCGGTTTGCTGATGCTCTGTTGTGGTTCTCTGTGGGAGAAATGTGGGCCGAGTGGACCGAGTTTCGGCAGGACCCCGCCCCCTATGTCAGTACCAGTGGAGCGCGGGATTGTGGGTCGGCCAGTGAAGCTGCTGGTGACATCACTGTGGGAGGAGTCAGAGAGAAATGAGACTGTAGCACCAGATTTGATTCACTTATAAAAGAATCAAGTTCTCCATTCAGAGTTAAATGACTCATTGTTTCTTGTATTAAATTATATGTATTAAAACTGTTTACAATAAAATCAAACGTGATATTGTGATAATTTGTCACAATACGAGACACTGTGTGTATGGTACTGTGATATCTTTTTATTATTTTTGAAGCAGCTAATTTGATTTTGTACTTAATCTTTCAAATTGTAAAATGTTAACATTTTTACTTTACATTTTTCTTCTTTTCAGTGTTTATATGTATACACACACACACACACACACACACACAACACTGTGATTTTCACATTATTTACATCTATATTTTTATTCTGAATTACAGAATAGTTATTATTTATAATATTTATATCTGTATTCATATTTACACACAATGTGGATGGCAGGAACTATTTTCCTGTTTAAGCAGTAATTTAATTTGCATAATATTTACATATTTAAAGATAGCACTCCACTTTAGTCACATAACATGAAGCTATATCTAATGTAAATCTAAGTTTCCTAAATAACTCATGTGTTACTTGATGTATGAAAAGTTCTCAGAATAAATATATAATTTGGAATGACTTTATTTTTATGTATTTTTATACTATGTATCAGTATGTAATTAAACACAAAAACAAGGATTCTTACTGGACTCTTATTGGAGTCTATACAACATATACTACTTCACATTGAATGCATTTGTACGCTGTTAAAAATAGTTTACATATAGCTTGAAACATGGATCAGTTAAGATCACTTCACTCTGATAATACGAATGCAGACGATTAAAAGGTAGCTGGCTACAGAGCTCTGCTGATGATGTCACTACTTAATAGAAATACATAAAAACACTCCAGAGATCAAACTGGCGTGTGTGTATATACACGGCGTTTTACGCTTACCAACAGGCAACTGGGGGGTTTTGCCTGTTTTAGTTAAGATGTAGACACTAGAAAAGTATACAATATTATTGATTAATTATTAAATTAACTTAATTAATATCTATTTTTCTAGAATAGAATGTCTGTTTCGCATAAATTTGTTTCAATTAAAAAAAAATGTTTTTATGTAAAGAGGGTGCCCCATTAGTCCAGCATCATAGGAGAAGAATTTAATAAATGGCAAAACTAAAGCCATTTTTTTACAGAACTTGCTTAGCGTATTCTCTTTGACTTGATTTCCTATGAGTAGAATTATTTGGATTTGTTGTTCCTTGCTCAGATACATCATAGTCTGTAAAAATATAAAAATATACATTAATCCTATGATCCTGGGCTTATGGAACACCCTGTATGTCGTTCTTATCTCGGCTGCTCCCGTTAGGCGTCGCCAGAGCGGATCAATGGTGCGCATGTTTGATTTGGCACAGTTTTTACGCCAGATGCCCTTCCTGATGCAACCCTACCCAGTTTTATCCGGGCTTGGGAGCGGCACTGGGACTGCACTGGGACTGCACTGGGACTGCACTGTCGTGTGCAAGCCCAGTGGCTGGGGTTGGTTCCCTGGCTGGGAATCAAACCCGGGCTACAGTGGTGAGAACACCATGGCTACCCACTAGTCCTCCCTGTATAATATACAAAATAATGATGATCTCAGTTAGATTTTTTACTATAATTAGATCAAATTGGTAATTCATTAATGGTAAGATCTCTACGCTATTGTTTGTTAATATAATGGCAGTTCACTGTGACAATTATGGAAATTATGCAAATCTTTGTTAAAGATATGTCTTCATTTTTTGAGGTGGATAAAAACAGTTTCAGTAAGATTTCTACATGATTTCATATTAAAGAACAGGGTGTTATTTTGTCTAGTTATTGTAATTACAGAATTGAGATGTTCATTATTTTGCATATTAAACATTATTTATATGAAGAAATCGATACAGAACAAGCATTCTATTCTAGGAATAAAATACTATGTACAAAAATTAATAACAAAGTGTGCATGTAAACTTTTCTAGTGTTTACATTTTAACTAAAACAGACCACTGGAAGTTTTTTTCCTCCGAAGTACCTGGTGGTTACCGTAAAACCCTGTATATACACACCAGTTTGAGGCACAACAAAATGATTACGCTTTATTAAAACATGGCCGCACTTCATTATCTCATTCTTTCACATTACTAAGCCGTGGCCACGCATTATTTTTATTAAAAAGTGACCAGCGGAGTTTTGTAGCTGGGCTTACACACTCACATACACACACAAACACGGAACACAAACAGTCCAGTAATATTCTAGCAATCCATTATATTACATAACAGCTCATTATGGACATATGTGTGATGTGACTGTGTCAATAACCCCTCAATAGCCCTAGTGTATAGTGCACTATTTAGTCGTGTTGTGTCCTGAATCCTCAGACTGTAGTATTTATTTTGAACCTCTCAGTCTGTCTGTCTACAGCTCAGGGGTTAAAGACATGGAGACAGAGCGAGCGGGCCGAGTCAAATTCAAGAGGCTCTTTGTTCTCAAGGCTTTTTGAAAGGCAAGTCACAGACACACCGGATAAAGTGCTGAGTCAAACTCCTGTACACTGTGTGCGTGTGTGCGTGAGTGCATGCGTGTTTGTGTGTGTGTAAAACGCCTGTGTACACAGCTGAATATCACAAACTGATTGTGTTATATTTGCAGTTATAAAGTGAGAACATCAGCTACTGCAGTGTTGTTGATGATGTCTTAAACACAAATCAGAACTCTCCATATATCAGCTGAGTGGGTATGTGTTTCCCATCATGTAACCGATGATAACAGGAAGTTTTCAAATGAGATTATTGGGCGATGTCTTGAGAAATTGATAAAATAACACTCAAAATTCTAACAAAGATCAAGAAATGATCTCGTTTGATGTTAAAGTGTGTAAGTCTGTACGCAGAGTTTCTTTCTCAGTGAATGGAACTGAGCATGAAGTGAGTTTGTTGTCATGGCAGCACAGACCCAAACACAAGGTTGCCAATAATTCAAACAAAAAACAAGGAGCCGGGCATCTGTGGCTGGGACTCAAATGTTTTGTTACAGTATGCATGTATGACACTAGGTATAGTATGTGACTCAATTTTATTATATCCTATGTACACTCTCAGAAAAAAAGGGTAGTAACCTGTACCATCAGTGTAACTTCAAAGCTTTACTCTAAACGGCACCTTAAATCTTTTAGCTTATTATATCCACATTTGCAGGTCACAAGGGCACAGTAGGTAAGGGTACCACTCCAAAAACAAGGAAACGTACCATTTAATACCCTTTTCTTGAGAGTGTAACGAGTTACAGCTGTTTGAGTAAATAAGACCTCTTTAAACCTGATTGATGTGTGGTGGAATTATAGCTTAAAAATCTCAGCATGTTTTGGATAATTATTGAGGGTCACACTCTTTTGAGTAGTTTGACCTGATATTTGTGAAGATAACAAATGCTTGCGCTATAGCACCACCATTATGCCTGTTGGGCCCATCTCACTTGCCTGGCTAGGGGCACAGAGTACTACCTGTTGGCCAAGTTTCACTTCTGTAAGAGTTATAGTTTGGTCTGCACTATTTATTTCAGTGAAGGATGAGGATGAGGAGGAGAGGAAGAAGAAAAATCCTTACAAAAACAATAGAGTTCCAGCACCAAGTTGTCCCATTGTCTCTAATGATCATGATCATTATCGTTATCATAAGACTGAGATCTCAATAAAAGCATTAAAGGGTATGTGTCACCTGTGTGAGTGAGCGTTCACCTCCGATCCTACTGATTCCTGAGAAGAGCGCCAGACAGAATCTGGGAAAAAGAAAAACAATCAGAATTAAATGAAAAATGTCATTTTCATGAAACTTTATTTTAAAAGTACCATCACAGTGTTTAACAAAAAGTGCGAAAATATGAAATTTAAAATGTGGCAAAAACACAAGAACAAAATCCAGGACAACTATAAAAACCAGTAATGGTAATGAATATCACTGTGTTGTAAAACTAATTATCAGAATATGTCTAGCACAAACCTTAACACGTATGCACGCACACACACACACATTTGCACACAGACAATTACCAATACCACTGCTGAGAGGGTTTGACCGCATATAGAGTAAGAGTATACACACATACAATAAGAGGAGGAAGCTGCTTTCGTGAAGAAGTGTGAAGTCTTTACTCAGCACACACAAAAACAGCAAAGCAATGAATTTAGAAGCTGAACAAGTCAGATGGTGGGAAGAAGAAGAAGTGCAGGTTAGTATCCAAATTACGTGACTGGACAACCCACAATGCACTTTGAAGTGAATAGGGAGCGGGGCAAAATTTCAGACCTATGCTGATCCTCATAACAACTGTGAAGAACATTTGATCACCAGGAATGGAAAAAAAACTTGAGTAATAGTTACAGATGGAACTGACCCAATACCCAGGATTAGCATCAGGCCAATACCAGCAAAAAGATGGTTGATAGGATATCGAAGAAAAAAATAGAACAGGGGAAATCGTAATGCTTATAGCATACAAAGATACAAAGACATCCTGTACAAGTGTGTGCTTCTAACTTTGTGGCAAGCAGTTTAGCCCACATATGGGTGTGTACATACTTTTGGCCAAAGAGTGTATAAAAAAAACATGATTGCATTTTTTGTTAAGAGTGATTTCATTATTTATATTTTATTATATTTGCAATATAAGTTGGTGAATCAGTTCAGTTCAGGTCACTCACAGACACGAGAGCACATCACAGTGATCACATCACAAAGCCCATCTGGACAGGAAACTGAGAGCAGGAGGAAATTAATCTATCTCATGAAAAAACTGACTTCATCTGACACACACACACACACACACACACACCATTCAGAACTGAAACTTTCTTTCCGTCCATAAGTTCATTTATCTATAGTCTATACTTTTCTATACCATGTGTGTGTGTTGTAATCTGCCAGTCTCATGGCTGTAGTTATGTACACGCTTTAAACACGGAGCTGCACTGAGCCATGCCCAACACACATGCACTTACATACATACACACACTGCGTGTTTAAGGTAATACACTACTGTGAACAGAGTGATGCCACTGCTTGTCCAGACATACACAATATACAACTGTCTGTTCATCAGCAGTGCTGTGATGTAACTGATACTGTGCTTTTGTGTGTGTGGGTGTGTGTGTGTGTGTGTGTGTATGTATATATACCCAGTGTACGGCGGATGGAGTCACTGGTACTCGGGCGAGAATTGAAGGAGGAGTCGAGTCTGTCAGGGGCAGCACTGAAAACAAACACACCCACACCCACAGTATATATGTAAATATATACATTTTATATATATATATATATATATATATATATATATATATATATATATAAAATTGTATAATTGTATAAAACATATATAACAACGAACTACAAACCATAATGAAATATACTTTGCTAAATTATTTATAGTGATTAAATGATTTTTCCTGTATTTTTCCAGTGTTGATGAGTGAGAGTGGAGTGAAGAGAGTCAGACAGAGAGACAGAGAGAGAGAGAGAGAGACAGAGAGCAAGAGACACAGAGAGAGAGAGAGAGAGAGAGAGAGAGAGAGACACAGAGACAGACAGCATGAGACACACAGAGAGAGCACGAGAGAGAAAGAAAGAATGAGAGACAGACGGAAACAGACGGAGAGAGACAGGCAGAGAGAGAGATAAATAGAGGGACAGAGACAGTGTGTGTGTGTGTGTGTGTGTGTGTGAGTATGATCAGGTCTTACACAGAGTTTCTGTGTGAGATCGGTTTAATGGGTCTCCTGAGAGGCTCGTCTGTGCTTTGAGAGGCTTGTGCACTCCATCTCTTCACCTTCGCCATGTTGGTCATAATCTACAGTAAAATACACAAAACACACTCTCAGACACACAGACACACACACCTGCCAAGAAAGAGTAAAACTGAAACATCATTTTAAGTTAAAGGCTGTTAGACGTGGAAGAATTGGTTATAATACAATATGAACTATTAATACAATATGAATGTAAAATAGAAGTATAACAATGAGTGTTTCTGTTTGATATTTCTTTAGTTAATGCCATTAAACTGAATCGCCTGGATTTCACAATATATTCATTACATTTGTGTGTAACTGAACTACACAAGGTATTTAAACTTGAAAGCATTATCCGTATATAAAAGTGCAGTAACATCGCAATTTATATGATTTGAAACTGATCAACTGAGGTTTACATTAGTTATTCTCTTAACGTTATTAACAACATTTTTCCAAAATTATGATGACCAAATTTCTTGTGTAAATACTCCTATGAATGATTTATGGATAAATTTATTCGCATCCAGTTTGATAAATGAGGCCAAATATTAAAATGAGTAGTGAATATCAAAAATAAAATACTGCAGTAATAATGAATTGCAATTTCATTAATTTGAAACATTCTATTTGGAGACACTGAGAGAGTTCTCAAGAGCTTTAACAAACAATTTTTTTTCTTCCAATGACTGAAACCTCCACAAAAGTATTCCCTGCTCTTCAGTCATATTAATTTACACACACATTCTCAGTGTCTGAAGTGACACCTTCTGACCAATCAAAGCTGAGAATTCTGTGGAATCAATTTGGCTAATTGCCAGAGTAATTATTAATTTATGGGACAAGTTTGTTGGGTTAAAATATCTTCAGGTGTTACATTGTGCTGTGTGAGGTGGAATGGATGATGAGGACGTACTCCCAGGTACTCTGTAGTCAGTAAGTGTTCTCCAGAGAGCTCTTTAGGCTGAGGCTGGAGATCTTCCTCTTTATCCAGATCTGGCTCCATCACATCCTCCTGTTAGAAACGCACACACGTGCACACACGCGCGTGCACGCCCGTTAAACATCCCGGCTACATCACCCCATCTTCATTTAAATGCAACACCAACTAATTGTAGTGAAAGTTATATGGCTAATGTGGCTACTGAATGAAAGCCTAAGGTAAGGAAAGCCTATGGCTTCCAGGTTAGCATGGCATAAACCCAGAGAAGTAAAACTCAATCTGAACACAATCACAGTATGAAGAACACTATATGGCAAAAAGTTTGTGGACACCTGACCATTACACCCATATGTGGGCCATCCCCAAACTGTTGCCACAAAGTTGGAAGCACACCATTTTATAGGATGTCTTTGTATGCTGTAGTATTACAATGCCCTTACAGTGGAACTAAGAGGCCCAAACCTGTTCCTGCATGACAGTGCCCCTGTGTACAAAGCAAGCTCCATGAAGCCACGGTTTGCCAAGGCTGCAGTGGAAGAACTTGAGTGCCCTGCACAGAGCCCTGACCTCAACCCCACTTGCGGCTGAATGGGCAAATCCTCACAGCCATGTTCCAAAATCTAGAGGAAGTGGCCTTCCCAGCAGAGCTGAGGTTATTATAACAGCAAAGGGAGACTAAATCTTTAATGGGATGTTCAAAAAAAACATATGGGTTTGATGGTCCACAAACTTTGGGCATATAGTGTATTTCAGATGTGTCCGATCAGAGCAATGCATTCAGGTTAAGTTGTGTTCCTGAAATCTACAGTGAATCGCTGTGTAATGGACCTTACTTTGGCCAAGGGCACTTAATCAAGGAGGAAATAAGAGGAAGAAAGATGATTAGGGTGTGTTTTGAACAGTATGGTCCGAGGCCATGCTCATTTACTGACAAAAATGCTCCGATACCAAGTGATACAATGTGAGGTAAGGCCAGTGTATGCTGTTGCACTAATGACGAGAAATGACTTGGAGTTATGTATTTCACGGCTAATGATCAAAGCGAAGAAAACTCTGAAAACATCAAGAGGAGAAATTCCATCATCTTCCTACAATACAGGTAACCTGATAAAACCTCTTAAACATAAACGTCAGTATACTGGGTACATCTCTAGGTGAGATAAAATGTCTACAAACGATGCTAGGTGAGTGAAAATAACAGCTCTTCTGTTCCAGTGTGCTGTTCTTGAAAATCAGAGAAATATGAAACAAAACACACTCTTCTCCACTGCAACCCTACTCCATCCATGATAACTAATGGAGCTAGATAATGCATATCAGTTTGACTCACTAAAGAACAAGTCTAGTAGTGTAAGTGCATGAACACCAAAAATGTATACTTTTAATGAGTGCTATTTAATCCAGGGAAACATAAACAGAGCTGAATAGCATGATTGATTAATACTGCAGATACAGCAGATTACAGATCAGTATCAATGGGTACCAAAAAACATCGCAATTCTACTAATATATATATATATATATATATATATATATATATATATATATACACACACACATATACACACATACATATATGTAGTGCTTAGATATCTGAGGACCATTTAACACTCACCTCATCTTCTTCATCCTCCTCTTCATCCCCTGACTCCAGCTCATCTTTGGGTGTATCCTCTGATCAAAGCAAGCAGAGAGGTGAAAATCATGTGTGTGTGTGTGTGTTTTAAATTACTGAATTTAGTAGCATAAAGTGAAATAATGGTGGAAATGTGATGAATGTTCGTACAGTACTGTGCAAAAACCTTAGGCAAGAAAATCTGCGACGCAAGATGCCTTCAAAAGAACTAAATGGAACATATATACATATCAAATTGATTGACATAACAAATAACAGCAAAGTAAATAAAACCAGTACTTGACTTGACCACAGCTTTGTTTCTGTTACTCTGCACAGTACTGTATGAACACATTCAGCTGCAAATGAAATGTACATGATGTTCTTCTTACCTTCAAACCTAGTCACTCATTAAAACATGTGTTTTAATTTTTTTTTTTTTTTTTTTTTTAATTTCTGTACTGGAGCTACAAGGGTAATTCAAATAAGACTATCATCATCTGAATCCCTGACACAGGTGAGTGAGCTAAATGTTTTGGATTTTTAAATAAACCCGACAGTCATATCTCTCTAAAGAGCTGCTTGTACCTGAGTTGAGCTGTTTGATGATGAACTCCATCTGTCTGTTCAGTTCAGGATTTTCCTCTTTCATGTAACAGCACAGGATTTCCTCTAAACTCTGAAACACATGTAGTAAACCTGCTTCACACCTTCGTTCACACACTCTTTAAAGAAGAAATGTCTTAAAGATTTGACTGCATTTAATAACGTACTAATAAGTAAAAGTTTAATGTTCAAATAAGTAACTGCTATACTGTAAAACATCACAAGTTCTCCACAGGAAGTAAGATAAAAATCAGCACTGGATTGAACAACATTCAACAATTAACTGATGTTTATAGCAGAGAACAAGGAAACATCTAAAGATGAAATAACAGCCTGTATTTCCTCAACAGGATACACTGCAAAAAAAGAAAAACAAAAGTGAAAATATCTTGAATATGAATATTCATATACTTTTACATAGTTCAGGATTTACATTTTCTTATTCTAGAAATAAATGCTTAAAATTAGAAAATATCCTGAAAGCTTCAGACAGCTTGAAATTAGTAAAAACATTTATTTGGCTTACTGTAATCGTATAGTAAGAAATACTAGACAAATCTGACTATATTCAAGATATTTTCACCTTTTATATTCAAGTGCTTGCTAAATGTCCATATTTCTTCCCAGTCTGAAAGCAAAGTTGAAACGTTATACACTTTGGGACTTTCCAGACCTGCACACGAACCCTGTATCAACATTTTCCTCAGATGTGATGTTAAAGTACTAATAAAAACTCCACATGACTAAAATTACTCTGTAATTACACTGAGCACTGACCACTAATTGATGTATGGGATGTATCATACTGAGGGACATCAACGCTGCATCACTCATGAACCGAGAACATTTTGAAGTGGTGAGGAACACAGAAGCGGACCTTTCATGTGGAAAGTTCTCTTAAACACGGTGACACATGGGTGTATTTTAGTGCTGAATTAGTAACGCACTCAACTCCAACCTACAGCACTGTAGGATCTGTAATTTAAATTCAGAAACTATATTGTAATTACTGGAACTTTCTAGAACACATGATTTCCTGCAGTGTGGGGTGGAGCGAGGTATAGAATCACTCATGTGGAGTGAGGTATAGAATCAACGTTACCATAATGACCAAGATCGTGAGAGTCCTGTGAGTGTGTTCAGATCATGTTTTTTGTGTTTTGCGTTTTTTAATTATTTCTGTCTCAACAAACTTCAGCAAAATGTGATTATTAAACAGTCAGCGAGAACATGATGATTTTGTGAGCGCTGTAAAGTCACTTAACATTTCATATTTGCTCAACATTCAGGAACACAGAAAATACAAACGTTATCCACTGGTATAATAGATATATAACACCTTTAGTCATCAACTAATATTACCAGAATTAAAGGCCACTGTTTTAGAAAACCACAAAAAAAATAACTGTGTTTGACTAAAACTCGTAGCTGGTAACTTCTGACCTCTGACTAGGAAAAGCTAAGACGCCCCTTCAAATTAGAATACCTACTCGGGAGCTTGGGATGGTCTCCTCAACTTTAAGTTCAACAGGTGGCATTAAATCAACATGGCCGCTCACAGCGTCAGCAGTAAACACAGCAGCACCTCTTCACTTTTAAATGAGTTACGCTATGTATACAAGTATTTGCTTTAGATCAATCAATGTCCAGACATATTTGTTTGCTAAACCTGTAACACTGACTATACCGGTTCCTGTTTGAGGAGTAAAATACTCATCACAGTTAGCTGGCTAGACTGTTGCTACAAAATATGAACTTGGAGTGTGAACATCTGTGTTTTTCCCCTACTTTGTAGCTCAAACACAGGGATGTCAACAATTACGTACATCCCAAGTTCCAACATCCTACTTCTGAGGTAAGGCAAATGCAGCATTTGTTCTGCATCCTTGCTGAATTTCTGATGAATATTAAATACTTTACTGAGGATAGGTTGCTTCCTCATCCATCCTCATAACCATTTTCAATAGATTAAAATCTGTAATAATAGCTGTGAATTTTTTTTTTTTTAGAGACAGTGTCACTGAGGAAGAGACAGGAGTCAGAGCTAGAGGTAGCAGAGCTGAAGATGTTGAGGTTCTCT
>CM075013.1:10795089-10818459 GCA_037576675.1 Pangasius sanitwongsei | reverse complement strand
GATAGGGATAGGTGGAGAGTGATGATTCGCTGTGGCGACCCCTGAAGGGAAAAGCCGAAAGAAGAAGAAGAAGAATAGCTGTGAATTTATATGACTGTGTCATGATTCAAACACACACATACAAATCACATGCAAATATTCCGATAATGAAAGTAACCAGCCACAAATATTTATATGGCTATTATTCTACTATTAACAGATTATTAAAAGGACATTAACATTGACCCACCTCTAATCAGATAGAAATTTCAGCCTTGATTGGTTTACTCTGTTCCCACTGACATGTTCACATGAATGTTTTTTATTCAGATTGAGCTTATTATTAAAAAGAAGAAGAAGAAAATACTTCTTGTGGCTTGTGGTTGTGCACTCAGTATTTTATCCTGTTCCAGGACTCTAGGTGTGTGTAGGTGTGTAATTTTAATGTTAATGTTTAGCACTCACCATTTCTTTGGCCTCTTGTCGTAACGTTGGGACACTCAGGACGCTGTACAGAGCTCCATTTACATAGTAACGGATCTGTACACACACACACACACACACACACACAAAACCACAAGCTCAAAGTGATGACATTATAAAACATTCCACTTCTTTGCCTTAAAATGTTGTTTACGAAGTCGGGTCATTGTTCATCTGCACTGTGAAGCTCTGTCCAAGTTTTGAAGCATTTGGCTGAATCTGAGCAGATAATATAGCTCTATATACTTCAGAATTCATCCTGCCGCTTTTATCAGCAGTCACATCATCAATAAATACAAGTGAACCAGTTCCAGTGGCCGCCGTACATGCCCATGCCATTAGATGAGTCCTTCCCTTCTCCATAATCCTCTCTTCCCTTCATTCTGGTACAGGTTGATATTTGCCTCATCTGTCCACAGGATGTGGCTTCAGAACTATAAAAGCTATATATAAGGATTATGAGGCTTACCAATTGTTTACACCTTGTGTTAAACATTTTGTGTTTACGTATTTACTGTGGTGAAGTCTTCTCTTGATTGTTGACTTTGACACAGATATGCCTACGTCTTGGAGGGTGTTCATGATGTGGCCAACCTTTTTTTTCTACACGAGAGAAAGAAGTTTTCTGTCATCAACCACAGTTGTTTTCTGTGGTCCTCCAGGCCTTTTGGTGTTCCTTTTGGTGCTCACCAGTTCTTTTCCACCATGTTCTTTTTGAGAATGTACCAAACAGCTGATTTAGCCGCACCTAATGTTTTTGCTATTTCTAAATAACAACATGAATTAACAATAACCTCGGCAATGTCCAAATATTTATGGACCTGGCTGTATAACGCGTGCGCGCACACACAAATATCTACATTTTAGTGCTTCAAGCCTCAACAGTTGTGTTCGTTAGTTCATTAAATAAAAAAACTGATTACTCTGACAAAGATTTTTTTTTTCCTTTGTATTTCTAAGTGCACACTTTTTTACTCTTTCAGTTATTCCAATTTACGCTTGTGTAATTTTTGAGGAGAAACGTCACACTACATCTGAAACTACTCAACCCGAAAAGTGCCCATATTTAAAAAGGGAGTGAGTGAGAAAGTCAACAATTCATTATTTTTGAAGAGCTTCAGTAAACTTCAGACCCTCTCACTGTTTGTTAACACCCAGGCAGTGTACACCATTAACACACACACACACACACCCACTGCTGACATACTTATTAAGAAAATCCCTTACAGAAGGTCTGAGAATCTCTCACATTAGATTGATCTGAACATGTTCCTTAGTTCGATTTTCACATTTCTGATTTTTAAAATGAAATAAATTTAAACAACAACAACAAAAAAAAGCGCTATACTGTTTTCAAATCTTAAGTTTTATTTGTATGATTTCAGAGGTGTTGTGAAGATTATTCCTCGTCACACTGTATGAGATCTCAGTAAATTCTGGGCAGAATTATGTAACAAACTGTGTGATAACATGTCAGATTATGTTATGAAGACCCTCTAATGATATTTTCTGCGATTAAAGAAAATTATGTTCTGCCTAAATCAGCTTGTGCAGAAAATGGGCTCGCATTAACACAAACATTCTGCACCGTGAGCCGGAGCTAATAAGGGAGTTTTTTCTGTCCATTACCATCTTTCCTTTACGTTTCCCCATCTCGTAAAGGAATTTTCGTATTTGTAGCTCTTCCATGAGTTTGCCTTCCTCCTATTGGTGGATCTTAGGTAAGCGTCACAGCAGCGCTCACGTGCTGAGATTTCGATCAGAAATTTCTCACACTGACAAACTTTCATCAGCTTTGTCATCTTTGGTCGCAATGGCACTAAATCCTGTTACATTATGTGTTCTCAGTGGAGTTAAGGTCACTGATCTGTGCGGGCCACTCAAGTTCTTTCTCTTTTTTTGCACAGGGGCACTGTAATGCTGGAACATGTTTTGGCTTGAGCCCTTCGTTTCAGTGAAGAGAAACTGTAGTGCTACAGCATCCAAATACATTCTAGACAATTGTGCACTTCCAACTTTGTGGCAACAAATTGGGGAAGGTCCACAAACTTTTGGCCATATAGTGTATATTCATAGCCCAGTCACATTTGAGACATTAAAAAGGAACAACTCAAATGGGGTCACAGGGCAGAGAGGAGCTTCTATAGAGGAGCCATAAAGATGGCTGGTTATAGAGAAACGCATGTGTGCAGTAAGCAGAGCTTCCTGAAAATATGTGTAACTGAATACAAACATATTATTCAGGATGAGCAGATGTATTAATGTATTCTTAACAGATACAAACAAAGATACAAATGGGAGATTGACTATTCGGTTTTATAAAAGCTTGTCAGGCAGGTTCCCATTGTGGCTGATTGAAACTAGAGGTATGTATTGGGACTGGGATCCATTCGTATGCAAAAAAAAGTTGACGTGAACAGGCGGTTTTCACGTTCATGTGGGTGTGAGCAAGCTGTCAGACATGAAGCACACAGGACAAACAAGGTCCATGTTCATTAACATACCTCGTGGTTTTCGTGTCCCAACAGGTCAGTCAGAACCTTCAGGACGTGTTTGGCTTTTTCTGCGCATTTTCTCTTTCCTGGAAAATAATCCACACGTCTTTAACTTCTTTATATTGCCTTAACAAAATAAATCCGAATGATCTTTATTTACATATAGACAGGTGACAAATTAAAGAAAAAGCTGGTGATTGTTATGCTGTGGGGTATTTATTTATTTGTATGTGCGCGGTTCAGCTTCACTTGATCTTCTGGCTGATCGCTTTTGTCCAATCATGAAATATTTCTATCCTGATGGGCATGAACTCTTCCAGGATGAATCGGTCCCCATCAACATGGCATGGGTGCTCACTGAATAGTTTGATGAGGAAGAAAATTAATAAAATCATATGCAATGACCTTTACATTCACAACATCTCAACTAAACTGAACACCGTAAGTGACGCACTCTCCACCTCCAACACCCCCTGAGGGAAGATCTTAATGAAGATCAGCTCTCCATCGCTCTGGTACAGTTCCGTATACGTGTGAAATTAAAGCACTAAAGCTCTTCTTGAGGCTTGTGTTGGCTCAACATCGCACTAACACACTTTATTTAGCTTTTTCCTTTAATCTGTCACCCATCTGTATGGTAGTGACCATAACAGGAGTGTTGAAGTTCAGTGACACACACATTAGTGTGGTGTAATGCGAGTGTGAGCGTTTACCCTGAGTGCGCAGACAGAGGGTCATCAGCAGAATTACAGCGTACTCCACTGTGTAATCTGATAAAGAGTCCGAGTCCTGCAGTTCATCAACCAACCATGATATCAGACCCAATCTGATCAGAGCCGACTGATGGACCCGTCTGCTCAGACACACACACATACACACACACACACCAGAAACAGGCCAACTGTAAGAGATAACTGAGATAACAAGTAAGTACACGCTGTGTGTGTGTGTGTGTGTGTGTGAGACAGTAAATTACTGAGTGGTGGGGTGGTGTGATGAAGCCGAGTTACTGTTACAATCCTGAAGTTGATTCTTTTCCTATAACAGCATATTTATTCCTCTTATACCACAACAGTTACCAATAAATACAATTTTTTTTATTAAAGAACGACACATCATCCTTTTTTCCATTTATATTTGCATTTAGTATTCATAAAATAAGTTATAGCAGCTATAGACAGTTGTCATATGTCAATATGACAAGAACGCAACATGATAGAAAAGAGAAAGTTATGAAAATGTAAAATATGTAGTATAGCTAGACTGTGATTGCTTTCTATAACAGAGGCTCCGACACTAGCGCAGATAAGGGTTTACAGTATATTATTGCACTCGTTTTGATACGTTATCTCTTCTGTAGTAACAGCTCATTCACAGGGACTTATTACGGCAGACACTCCACATACACAGATTAAAAAAATAATTGTTATGGTGAGCTTTTTAGACTATAAACAAGTAGAGAGACACTATGGAACTTGTTCTGCTGTGTTCTCAGATCGGATTCTGTCTCACGTGGAGATCACACTGGATGAGCGTGAATGCAAATGTGAATGCAGGTGATGCGTTACCTGAGGCTGAGTTTCTGCAGCGCACCCAACACTTTCTCTCTGGTCACTGAGTCCTTCTCCGACTGCAAACATTCAACTAACAGCTTTAGAAGAGAGGAACACTGAGACAGATACACACGACCTGGAGGGAGAAAAAACAAAGTCATTCGAGACGCTTCATTCAGACAGGTGTGGAATGACAGCATGTTGAGGAGATGATTCCACATGACCTATACACTATCTCTGTGTGCACGACTTCAAATCAACATTAACCGAAACATAATGGCTAACTGCTAGCTAGTTACATCATTAACCTAAGTCATTAGCTAGTTTATGCTAGCATCTATATTTCCCAGTTGCCTAGCAACAGCGTTCTCATGACCCATGTTTTCCTGATCATAAAAAACAAATTTAAGCACGTCCGAATCTGTGTTATTTGGTGTTCATACAGCGTGCATTCTTGGTGCGTACTACCCATAATGCACCGTGAGCAGTGAGTTAGTTTATAAATGTAACATTCAGCTGGCTGATATTTCTCCTGATCACTCGTACTCACCCTCAGACAGGGAGGCGAAGGTGTTAAGGAGGCGAGCTGTGTACTGCCTCACTGTCTCATTCTTCGATTTGATGAGGTGAACCACAGATTTCTAAAAAGCAGAGCAAAAATGACCTCCAGTCACCCTGATAAACTGTGACCTCATGGTAGTTACATGAAAGATCATTTATATACACTATTAATCTGTTCATAATTACATTAATTCACTTCTAAAACGTGTTTGGTAGTTAATTAAGCAATAAAAACTGTGTTCGTTATAGGAAAATACTGTACAACAGCAAGCCCTCAAGTGTTTTATTCCCCTTATACCAATGCACTTTGCCGACAATTAGAATTTTATCCATTTACAGTCACATTTATAAATGTGGAACATCCATGAAAAAAAGGTAGTTTCTGTTCTCCCTTGCGTTTTAGCAGCTATAAACATTCTGAAAGCAGGTATAAAACAATCACCAGCCTCTCTTTTTTTTCTTTTGAAGCTGGTAAGACAAAAAAAAAAAGTTGTTTGTCAATTGTTTATGTGGTTCATCTGCCATTCAAGTCCCTGTGAATGAGCTGTTACTATAGAAATAATGTATGACGTATTAGAACGAGCACATTATTATAAGCCTGTGATTTGAACTCATGTCAGAACTGCTGTTCTGAAACAGAAAATTAATCAACCCCTTCTGACTAATCAGAAACACATTTACATTTATGGTATTTGGCAGACGCCCTTATCCAGAGCGACTTAATTATCTCATTTATACAACTGAGCAGTTGAGGGTTAAGGGCCTTGCTCAAGTTGAGAGTTGAACTCTCAACCTTCCGAACAGAAGTCCAATGTCTTAACCACTGAGCTAGCACATATACAGAAATACATCTGCTCTGATAAACAGAGAGACAGAGGGATGTCAGTGGGTGCAGAAATGTTAAGTTGATTAATAGTTTGTAAATGTAAATTGGAATGTACTGAGTGTAAAGAGGTGTTCTGTTACCTGTTTAGTGGTGCAGCAGTTTAACAGGTCGTTACTGATGAAGGCCTGTAGAACTGTGTCTCTCTGCTCACCCTGTACCGAGCGTGTCAACCTCTGAAACCAAAAGCACACCATCACCTACACATTACAGCACAAAGCTCGCAGGTGTCCCACTCAAGGCTCGCTGCTGCATTTCTTTCTGTCCTCACAAATGTGCAAAAAAGAATATTAAAATGGCCTGTTACTCAACACTGATACACTACCCACAGTTCACAGCAGATCCATAGCATAAGGACTGTCTGTGCAGAGACTTACACATATGCTGAACAAATGGCAGAAATGAAGTTTTCTTTCTGAAGTAGCTCTACAGTTTACAGCCTTACAAGGACACACATAAGTGCCAGAATTTGAGGTGTGTGTGTGTGTGTGTGTGTATACCCAGCGCAGGGCCTGCAGCAGCAGAGCTTTCAGTCTGTCCGATCCACTGATCAGATCCCTCTTCAGCTTGTCGTAGTCCAGTGAGGGCAGCAGTGGGACGTCTTTATTCCTTCTGATGATAAACAGAGAGTCGCAATCACATAACTACGGTTCTAACAGACAGAAACCCAAACTGCACTGAAAAACACTGCAATAATTCAGTAACAACACTAGAGCACACCACAAAATCTTAGCAAGTAAAAATAAGTTGAATATGGGTGAATGTATCTACTATTTCTTATTACGAAATTATTATAAATTAAATATAAGATATAAAACAATCAGAAACATTTTTAGGGAAAAATAGGAAAAATGTAAAAGTTACAATAACCTAGTTGCACACCCCTAAAGTGTGCACACACCTAAACCGATACTTTGTTGAAGCCCCTTTTGATTATATTCCACCACTCAGTCTTTTTTGGGTAAGAGTCTATCAGCGTGGCACATCTTGACTTGGCAATATTTTCCCACTCTTTCTTGCAAAAACATTCTAGATCGATCATATCGTAAGAAACCCCCTTGCACAGCCGGCATCACCCCACCCCACCGATTTTTAGTAGGATACAGGTCTGTGCTTGTAACAGGGGTGTGTAGCCATTTTACATCCACTGCAGGTTTGATAATCCTATATTTGGTTTACTGTAATCTTAGAATAGGAAATACTACGTAGATGTGACTGTATTTAAGATATTTTTACTTGCTGAGATGTTATTTTTTTTTGCAGTCAGATGCAGGTTCATACTTACTGTGCTGCAATGGATGCTCGTAACATGGACGAGGCCTAAGACAGACAGACAGACAGACACAGACAGACAGACAGACTGAAGGTTGGGTAATTAGTGTAATATTAATATGTAACATTAGCATGAGTGTAGCTGCAGCAGGTCAGGAGAGTGTGTGTATATGGTTAGGGTTGCATGCAGAATCTCGGTTTTAATAAACATGTCCATGCAGCGAGTCCAAACACTGACCTCGGGTTAATCAGCACACAGTGATTTTCCTCTTTCCTTTTACATCTCTCTCCTTTTCCTGTCCTAGTCTGCCTCTCCTCTACCTTCTTTTCTTCTCTTTCCTTTCCCTAACCCTCCTTTCCTTCATTCCTTAATTTCAAATTCATTGCCTTCCCTTTTATTTCCTTTCCTTTCAATTCACTTCCTTTCCATTCAATTTCTTTCATTTCCTTTCCTTTCCTCCCCTTTCCTGTCAATTCCTTCCGTTTTTCTTTCCCTACAATTCCTTTGCTTTCCTATACATAACACTTTTCTTTCCTCTCCTCTCACTTTCCTATTCTTTTTCTCTCTTCTTTTGTCCTTACCACAGGGAGTCACACTCCCTCAAGCCATGAAACTCAAGCCCGTAGAGAGGGAGGTATACATATTGGAGTGAAAGGTCAGGGTCATTAGTGGTTTGTTTGTGCTTGGAGGGACGTTACTGCTCCAATTCACTGAGAAACACAAAGAGTAGCATCTTTAAAACTTCAGGTAAATATTAGATGTGAGCAGGAGCTTTTCAGCTGTGCCAACCCAAGCATAACGCACCTCTTTTGAGTGTTTGTTCTCTATCTCTCACTCTCTCTCTCTGTGTGCGCGCGCGCGTGTGTGCGTATATATACAATAAGGTGCGTGTCCTGGATCTTAAAGGGAAGTTTTGATATTCTGAGAACCATGACGTCTGATCAAACATAATAAAGTGAAATGACTCAGTGACACACCATTCACAAATCTGCGTCATGTCTCCACTTTTACTGCCAGATAAAAAAAAATAAAAAAAAAAGTTACTGGCACTGATTTTACACCTTAAGGCAAACTTTACATAAGTTAAGAATTTTATTGAGCCATTTAGCTTTACTTAACTATTTTTGTAATTTTAATTCTTACTTTAAAAATAACCAGTGTATTACAATAACTTGACATGGAGCTTATCTTTAGGTAAACAGGGACATTTAATCAAAGAATCTAAAACATGCTTTAAAATAGAGTACTTTTAATTTTGATTTTAAACATAATAATTTGTGACAAAGAAATTAAAAAGAACACCGTAAAGAAATACATCATACATGTAATTCTCAGTTAAAGGTCCAAAAGAGCGTTATCTCTTTATTTTAAAATTTTGAAAGTGACATTTTATAAGTCTAGTTTTGATTTTAAAATTAATTTTAACTTTAAATATTACTGTTTGCAAAGCTTCGGTTTAATCTTCAGGCAAAGAGTTGCAACCAACATTCTAAAAGTGATGTGTGATATAGCACTAGGCTTCTACTAAAGAAATGCCATGAACAAGGAACTTTAGTGCAGGAGTGCAGGATGGAGGAGGAGAGTTAGAACACGTTAAATGGTCAATAATAAATGTTCGTTCCCACCGGGATTCCACAGGACAAAGACAAGCATTCTTACACTGAACACAGGCATTCATGTCACACAAACGGAGGGAAAGCCAGAGACATGCTCATGGACAAGAGGACGGATGTAAAGGATCAGGAGCAGAGGGACAAGCATGATGAACGAGGGAGAGAGGACAGAGGGAAAAGATATGAAGATACAGCAGAAACTTACATATCCATCATCATAAGGAGTCATAGAGTAATATCCCTTCACACACACACATACACACACACACACACACAAAAAACACATGAAGAAGTGGGTGAGGAAACACTAAGCCGAACAAACAGAACGTGCCTAGTGTAATTAAAACGTTACATTGTACAGCAGAGTAAATGTTTATTTTTCATTACTTATTAACACTGTGTCAACTTTTCAAATGTTACATATTCCTGGATCTACACCCTTCGCCATTTCTGGAGCACTGCAATTAGTATCAGTGAGTGCAAAAGACCTACACAGCTGTCAGTCATTCCAAATGCCTGTGTCGACTGGTCCACATGGCATTTTTTTCCTGCGGGGGGGTGTGTGGGCGGGGGTTGGGGGCGGACTGTTGTGGTGTATTTTATTGAGTGAGAACTCGGAAACAGCGTACTACGATGTTAAATTAGGAAGCTCCTACTCAAAATGTGTAAAGATTGGTAGGTCTGGATTTCTGTTTTATATCTACAAACGCCAGCCAATTTAATGAATTTAAGTTATCAAATTATGACCATTTGATACATATAGAGCTCATATCCACCTTAAGAAAAGCAACAAACAGGAAACTTTCATCTAAACTTTAAATATTAAAGTTATTACTTATATTAAACACATAAGTAACAGTATGCTGAATACTGGAGTATTTAGCAAACTAATTTTATGTTTAAATATTTTGTGATAAATGAAGCTAATCACAGAGTTAAAGAGTATAATTTCCATTTTAAATATTGATTTTTTTCCCCCCACTTAGCAAGAATGTGTGCACTCACTGTTCCAGGCCGTGTAAAATCGATGCTCTGAGCCACACTCTGGCTCATGTGTCCACTGAAGAGGCGCACACACACACTCTGCAGATACTCAGGAGAAATCTATTCAAAAAAAAAAAAAAAGCTGTGAGAATGTGTGTGATGAAAATAATTCATTATATTTAGTACATTTTTTACTTAGCCAGTAGATTACTCAATTTTAAATCATCTGTGAGGGAGTAGAATAATTTGCGAGTGAGTGAGTGTCGCTGTAACAGGAGTGTGTTATTGCATCATGAGATGCAGGAGACGGTCAGGTTCAATATGCAAATACAGGAAATGCGACAGCAGTTTTCCAGGGTTAGGGAATGGGGTATAGAATTGAGGGCGTTTCCAATTTGCACATTCATTGGAATCCATGACAAGTTTTGTGTGACCTTAATGAAACTAAATGTATAGGATTCTCTTGCAGAGAGACGGGCAGATAACACATGATTATTATCTTTACTATTTCAATTAAAAGAATATGTTAGAATATTATGGAATGTCTGTGTCTACCAGTTGTACTGTATAAATCCCAAGGATTGAGTATTTTTATTTATTTATTTTTTTAAATGATAGAGATAAAAATCAGATTCAAATCCATTGAAATTTTCTCTGAATTTATTTCTCTTGTGAGTGTGTTTCTGCTGTTAACACTTTTCAGAGTGCTTCTTGGGGTTTTTAGGATTTAGGCAGTTTTAAAGCTTAGCTAAGTGCATTTCTCACTGCATCTGGGAAAACAACATTCCTTTGTACTGAATTCACTTCAGTTTCATTACTGAACAACTCTGGGATACTAGCTGTTCTATTTGTTAGTAAACAAAATGTGTAGAAACAAAAGGTAAATGTAAAGAAATGAAAATAAAATGGATATTTCTTGCCATTTTCCCACTGACGGTAGCCTCAAGAGAGTCCACCAGTTCAGCAGTCACGCTGATGAGGTTGTGATAATCAGCCTGGATCTTACTGAACTTCTTCATGTATGCTGAAACCTGCTTCTCTGCTTCAGCTAGCTGCTTCATGCGCTCTGCACACACACACACACACACACAGCTTATTTACACTCAGTAATACATAGCGGAATAGGGAGTTACTCGAAGCTGATATACGAAATGGATAAATTCAAAAAACACTAAGCAAGAGTAAGTCTGACTTTGTGTTATAAAATGATACTGCATGACAGTAGTGTTGGAGCTGTACACTGAGGCCACCTAGTGGTGTGTGTCAGTACTGCAGCAGAGTGTTCATCGTAATTAAATAAAAACTGCAGCAAGTCTGTAAAATAATCATGATAAATGATATTATCTCATCTAAATATCATATTTTAAATGAAGCTAAACATTTGGGAATATATTTAATATAAACAGTAAATAAATGATTACCTCTGTTGCTGTTTGTGCTCTCTCTCTGTTGAGATAAAGCTAAGGAAACACCAACATTTTAAAACATTTAAAAAAAAAACTCATAATGCTCCATAATGTAGATAAATGCTACTTACTATATGTATTGTATATAAATAATATTTCTGCTGATTCTGAAAATGGAATATATCTGATACACTGATCTACGCGCTTATAAACTGGAAACTCAGCGTAGATAAATATTTAGCGTTTTGTTGAGTGTATTGTTGATTGTTGAGCAGCACCGAACCAAATTGCAAATTACGAATCCAAATTTAATTAAATAACTAATTGTTTTTCCAGCAGAAAATCAAATTCCCCGGCTTTACGCCCTAACCTAATAACACACTACTGTCTATACTGTCCTACTGTAAACAGCTCCTCCTATCACATTGGTGTTATCTGTGTATTATCTGTGTGAATCAGATTGATTCATGGAGAAACGACACTGAATCACTTTCTGATAATCTGTGTAAATGTACAGCGTGATAATTGTCCTTGAGCAAATTTTCTTTTTTGACATAACTAATATATATATATATTATAGTATAACAATACTGCAGCAACATTACTGCTAACTAAATTCAGAACACTTTTATCACAATATAGCATCATTTTTTTTTTTAAATCATTTTCCTTCTCTGTTTCAACACCATCAGAAGAATTATAATGATATTTGCTCTGGGACTGTCCCTCTGGAAAAGGACATGTCAGCAGTGTAAACCTGTGTCAGGAGACGCCGGTACACTTTACTGAAGATGGGTGATTAGTGTAACTCTACAGCCTTCAGTGTCACCTCACATTCCATGTTTACATTCAGTGGAGACTTTTTCATAAAGCTGACAAACCATCTGACATGAACATAACCTAAAGAAAAAAAACCAGCACAACTCTCACAATATACAAGTTATATGTTATATATAAGTTATATACAGTTACACTGACATTAATTTTTTTTCTTGTAACTGCATTACCCCCAAGTGTTTTATTCCTCTAATACCACAGCAATTTGCCAATGATTATGACATTATGATTTTTATCTGATTTTTTTCTCTTTAAGTTAATAAGTAGAAAATGACGCAGCTGTCAATGCAACATGTAAACTCCTCTCTCCTGGTGTCGAAAAACTTAAGGTTACAGGTTTACCTCTACACGGTTACAAAGCGCTGACACTGGAGACTCCTTCCATAAATGTTAATAAAAATAAATGGCTCTTTACAGAAAATTTACATTTTTAAAAAATCGTCTTATGTGGAGCGTCTGCCTCATAAGTCCCTATGAATGAGCTGTTACTACAGAAATGATAACATATTAGACCAAGCGCATTAATATAAACATGTGATTTGCAGCTGCACTACTGTCAGGGTTGCTGTTATAGAAAATTAATTAATTGAAACACCTTCTGACCAATCACAATCCAGAATTCAAGAGAAGCATGGTGTACTCCTTAATATCAGCCGATATATTTTAAAAGACCTAGCCCTGGTTGGTTTATGAGAGATTGTATTGTCTTTAAAGAAGAGAATCCGAATAAAGTTTTATCAACATGGCATGATGGATGACATCATCAGTCATGTGACGTGTAATCGGCGTTTAAAGGAAAGGATACGTATAACGTGAGCAGCCTCGGTGTAGCTGAAGCTTTCAGGGTCGAGACCAAAGCCTTTTCAAGCTTTTTTCTTAAATCTAGAGTCCAGGTGTCCTGAAATCAAAGACAAACACACAGAGAGGACTTCTTAAAACTTCTATAAATGTGTTATCAGTGCTGATTTTGTATGTATTGTTATACTTTGCATATTTGAGACTAAACAGTTCACATTTTACCATCAACTAAACTTTAACAAAATAATCAGAGGCTTAACCCCAGATTGCCTCCTTACTGAATACATAGTGCACTACATATAATAGTGTGTAAGCTACTATCTCATTCCCTACACAGTGCACTTATATAAGGTGTAGAGTGTATATGAGAAGCCGAGGAAGGCAGAGAAACTAAAATAAAAGCTTCTTCACCCTAGAAAGTGCGCTAGATATCCAGCAGAGATTCAGCTCCCTACTCCCTACATCAGTAGAAAGTCATTTGAGATGGGCCCAGACAAGATCGTAAAGTCTGGATCACTGTGTTTTGAGACTAAATGTGAATAAAACCAGAGATCTGACACAAAAAGAGTGTGTTTTAAAGATATGTGATCATATAAAGTGTGCTGATTGAGGTGTAAGAGAGGAAGTGCAGCAGTGGAGATGATGATCACCTGGAAGAGCTCCTTGAAGGACGGATGTGCTACAGGATTGGGAACGAAAGGCAGAGCGTAAAATGGCAGGAACTCGGTGGTTTGGCTCAGCGCTGCTCCTCTCGTCTCCAAGAAGTGTTTAAAATGACTGATCCGCTCATCAAACTCAGCTTTATCCTTCAGAGTAAAATAAAATTTCAAGATTACACATAGCCAGATTAACATGTCATGTGATCATTAATCAGTATTGTTATTAAAAAAAATGAGCTAAGCTATGCGCACTTTATAATACAACAATTATAACTATAATTATACAAGATTAATTTGTTTCTATAGTAACAGCTCCTTTACAGATACTTGTATGGTGGATGCTTCACATAAACTGATTTTTAAAAACCATTGATATGGTGAAATTTTCTGAGAGGAGACATTTATTTAACATTTATGGGAAGGAGTCTCCAGTGTCAGTGCTTTATAACAGGCAGAGATAAAGAGGTAACATTGAGTTTTCCAACATCAGCTTATGCTTTTCAGTTTCTCTGTAACATGACAAGCTAATTTGGAACAGGAACTAACTTGTTTCGCCAACATTCTGGAACCTTAAATGTAACTATAAATGGATAAAAAGAATTGTTGTCATTCTTTACTGAATAACTGTGGCCTTATCACAACCCTGATGTGGATTATGTATAAGTGTATATAACTGTAAGTGTATATATATATATATATATATATATAAGTGTAAGTTGTAGAAGTTTATTGACTCAGTAGAGCCTCCTGCTGGCCAGAAACAGTACTAGAGCGTAATGAAATATCTCATATCACCATCATGCTCTGTTCACTACTAAGAATCTGCTGTTAATAAAACCATGATATGAAACCATGTAAATAAAAGACTTGTTTTGTGTGTACCTGCTTTCCAACAGAGTTCTTCAGTGGGTAGATGGAAAAGTGAATGTGCAGGTAGAACTCCAGTTTCTGTATGGCGGCGTCGCTGTCACGGACATGTGCAGGCACGTTTTCTGTCCACAGCTCGAAGAAAACCTTCATCTCTCCATCATCAAACGAGCTGAGCAGATCTTTCTGCAGATGTAAAACATGTTTAATACAATGATGTGTCTGAGGGAAACTGTTACGGATACGGCATAGAGACCAGCTCACAGCTCCTCCAGTGCACACGTGTCTACCACACTTTTATCTTCTATCCAAACATGATAAAAGATGTATATAATAGTTAAAAAAAAAAAAAAAACTAAAGTGATGTCGCAAATCAGAGACTTGGTGAGATGGAGTGCCCCTTTAATGCTCAGACAATGTACTATAACCACTGCAAGAACACGCAGCGATCACGACCGACTTCACGTAGGAAAAGCCATCAGAGGGTGCTGTAAACTGAATTTTTGAATGCTGCTGTTCCGTAAATTAGAAGGAGAATTTTCAGGGCGGCCATGTTGGATTATAAAACAGGCAGCTGTTTCTGTTCTGGTTGCTTAATAGCATGAGGTAATCTGTCATTAGTGCATATCTAGTTGATCTGAGATCTCGCTACACTACATACATACAAGTAAACAGTGAGGAATGAATACAGTGCACAATTTGTGTCAGAGCCTTAAGGCTAAGTGCTCACTCATTCACATGCTGTCTCACTCCTGTGCTTCTCTAAAACCTCCACCTTAACTTAGAGGAATGATTAGCACTGATGTATGTGAGCTTTTTAAAATTCACCCCTTGTGTTCTGCAGTGCATGCTGGGACATGTGAGTGCGCAAGCGTTCATCACTGCACACTTCATCAGTTCAGTAACTATTGTCCATCATCCGACTCTTTTTACTGTCCTTCTCACTGTAACACCTCCATGTTCAGATGGCATGATGAATCTGCAGGATGAAGGGCTGTAAATATAACATAATCGCTCTTGCCTGTATGGTTAACGTTCTGGAGTCTTCAGTTAAACTGCTGCGTATTTTTGGCACAGGTTTTCCTTTGCTCTTGCATTCCTTCTCAAAGATCTTCACTGTTTCTTCCAGCTCACAGAACTTCAGGTACTAGAGATTACAAACACATTCATTAGATATACATTCGAGTCCTCCTGAACATGTCCTTTGACATCATGTAAAATAACACACTGTTTAACATGCGGAGGATTGTCTCTCTACTTATACTTCATATACTTTAGAATTCATAAAAACACCGGCATTTATAAATATGCTTTAATATCCAAATTAGGAGGGGCATCCATGTCCTCCTGCCTTCTCTACTGGCTTACAGCCCACTAGCTGCTAGTAAACTAGCTCTTATTAGCCACAGGTCGCAATGGACGAGTCAGTTATCAGTATCAGAGTCTTGATTTACATTCTCATTTGCATTATGTTCCCATGACAACCTCCATCCATTCAGAACTAACATTAAACAAGTGGATTTGAATGGAAATGTTCCTATTAATTTACATACTGACCTATAATTGGTTGGATTAAGTCCTATTTTGTGACGTCACAAACTAAGCTCATGTTAGCTCCGCCCACTGATTTCTAGTTTTATTTTTTAAAGTCTCTATTGTAAATAGAAAAATTCACCTTTAGCAAATTTCGTCCAAACACCCAAATTTATAGAATGGACATCAGCATGGAAGAGAATTGGAAACATTTAAGTATCATTCTGCAGATTTCAGAGAGAATTTCAAGTCCAAATTATACGCCTTAGTGATGTGTCTTTACAATTACATTCCACTCACTAAAAGTACAACAGACGTTAGGATTCTTTCTCTAACACCCCACACTGCATCACATCAAATTAATAATCCAAGAGGTGACAACTAACAAAATGTTCATTCTTATGGAATAAACCTACTTCTCTGATCATCAGTAGGAGATCGGCTTCATTCGCCAAGACGTCCCCCATCTCCGTAGGGCTTCTGGAACTCATGTAGCCACAATCTGATAAACACAACAGATCAGTTTTATTTCTAATAATAACTGAGATAAATGTGCAGAGTGATATACAGCAGTGAGGTGAAATAAATCTGACCTGGAAATGAAAAGAAAAAATAAACACACTGGAACAGAATATATAAATAAAGATGGATTACACACAAAAAAAAACCCCAGCAGATTAGGATTATATTTCTATAAACTGTGAACTGGTAATGCAGTACAGCGTTTTTAAATCAAAGCTGAGAACTAGCAGTGGGCAAAATGACAAAAATAATCACATTCCAATTTTTAAAAACAAAACCTACACATTGTGTATCACAGTGCACTGGCTAGCAAAACAGCCACCAAGGACTGAATGAAAAATAAGAAATTCTTTTAAAGATTCAGTACAAAAAAATTAACATCAAATGAGTTGCGTCCAATCGGTTTGTAAATTTTTTTTTTTTTTTAAATTGTTAAAAGATATAATATCTGTAATAGATCAGAAAAGTGTATTGTGACATAAATTATCACAATATTTATATTATATCATCATATCACCCAGCACTACAGAACACACCCATAATGTGTCACTCCTCAACATCACTCTATCTTCATTATAACCTTTTTAAATCACTGCACATGATTCAAATCAGGAGATCAGCAGATTATTTGGCTCTCAATTTGGATCACAGATAAGAGTCGACTCTTTGGGATTCCAAATGGCTTCTTTTTGGAACGATTTTTTTTTTTTTTTGCCTAATCATGTCTGAATTATTTAACACAATCTTAGTTCTAATAATAAAAAAAAGTTTTATTTAGCTAAAAATGAACTGAATTATTTCTTCACTTCTAATTCATAAACTTTTTTACTTTGCATTGCATTTTATAAAATGTATTTAACAAAAACTGTAAGCATCCATGCATTAATGTTATTGTGCTGCTGTGTTTGTGCTGCATGATGAAGGTTTATTATAGGTTATCTATTTATCTATTTTATTACAGTTATCTATCCTGATAGCTGATCACCTCCGCTCATAGACACAGCTGGGAGTCAAATACGCGACTCACGAGTCACGACTCACACACATGAACAGGTCAGGTGGTGAAAACACCTTTCTGTGGCTTTTGTGGAAGCATTTAAGCAGTTACTAAAGATAAACTAATGAATAAATAAGAAATAGCATCGCCTACATCTACGAGAAAAAAAACGCTCACATTTTAGAGTCGGTTCCCAGCCTGAAAGAGTCGGATCAAAGAACCGATTCGCTGGCGTACGACGCAATTCCCTCCAAAAGCATTGTTACAATGATTCTCTTTGTATTTTAATGTTATTAAATGTTTTGTTATTATGATAGATTCTGTGTAGTAGACCACACTTTACGACTATAACTTGTAAATATTGGGTTCTCTGATTTCTACAAAGGTTAAATCTAAGCATTATTCCCAATCTTTAAACAGCTGTGGAGTTGAAAACAACCCGCTGCTGCTATTCGAGGCCAAGCTCTAAATCTTAGCGGCTAACAAACAAAACACCAGGCTGCTATCTGTCCTAATAAAATAGCTAACCTCATACTTTAGCAAAGGCTTTCTAAAATTAAAAATATATTATCGCATGAGAGTATGTGTTAATGTATTAAAAGTTCAAATATAGCCATAAGTTTTAAAAAGAATCAGACAATTAGCTAGCTAGCTAGCTTGCTCCCTTACCTCATTCACACAGCTCGTTTGCGGGGATAAAACTGTCGCGACACATTTCTGTCCGCGTTTCTAAAATAACTCAAAACACACGTAAGACGGGGAATAACGTTTGTGAAAAGAAAACGCAAATTTATCAGACGCTAAGATAAGTTATCAGGCGAGCTAGCAACGCAGCTAACGGACTAGTTTGAGGCTGGTAGCCATAGTAACCACAAGCAAGACGCTTAGCGAATACACCTAGCAACGCAGGAAAACGGCCGTATGTTGGACTAAAGTGTCGTAAATATGTTGGAATTTGTTTAGTAGTGAGTGACTTAACTGTAAAATACAATTAAAATAAATTAATAATTACAAAAAAACGAACATGAGCGTTCAAGCGAAATGTTAAACACACGTGTGTGCAAATATAGGTTATGAATATTCAATGTTCTAGGCTCATAAATTTTCTCTTGTAACTTTGTGTTGCTCCGGAAGTAATTGTAACGCGGAAGGGTCAAAGGTAAAGCATGTTGTTTCAGCGCGGTAGATGAATGAAAGCTGCCTCGGGGAGATCGGCTTTTTAAGTTATTTTTGCTTTAACTGTGGCTTAATTTACATTTTTTAAACTGCATCGACAGTGGATAAGGTTTTGTTGGAGAAAGTGAGTGACCGAAAACGATTAACTTATTTTAAATAAGCTCAGAGCATTAACTAGCTGACAAATGCTAGCGTGCTAACGGTTACAGTATGAGTTCAAAAAAATATATACATATATATTAATTTTTTTTATTTTATTTCTCTACAAAAAAAAAAAAGAATATGAGTCTTTAGGGAGTATCTGATATCAAATTTTAAATATATGAAGAGTAATGTAAGTATACATAAAGAGATGTATCACTTGTTATGAAGCAGGCGGCGGTAGAATGTAATATTTTGCTGCCGGTTTTTTCCTCGTGTTCTTCAGCAGCTGCAGTAGAGAGAGCTGGCAGATTAGACTGACTGCTTCCAGCTCACTTCTGATTTAAAACTCACCACAATTCTTTCTAAAATACCCCAGAAATGTTACTCGGATACATCTACATGTACTTTTCATTCAAAAGTAACATCATCAGGAATGAAGGGGAAAAACAGCAGTGGTTATTGTAACACTGACAGACGTTTTTGCATTTAAGTTACTGAGAACAGATTTGTTTGTGTCCTGACAGGAGAAGACGCTGCTGTTGGACTGATAAACAGCAGAAACATGGCTGGGATTCTGTTTGAGGATATTTTTGATGTGAAAGATATCGATCCTGATGGGAAGAAGTTCGACAGAGGTGAGGAACAGTGAGTTCAGCTCACACGTTCTTCTCTCTCTCATGTCTGAGACGTATAAAATGTGACCAGACACTCCTCACACTGTGTGTGTGTGTGTGTGTTTGTGTGTTTTTACTGGGTTTTCCTGACAGTGTCTCGTCTTCACTGTGAGAGCGAGTCGTTTAAAATGGACCTGATCTTGGACGTGAACACTCAGATTTACCCTGTCGACCTCGGTGAGTAAATCTATACAAATCTACACAAATATACAATACGATCAAGAACATAACACACAACTCTTCACTACGCAACAACACTATTGAGTCTCCAGGATCACAGTTCAGCACACAAGATACACAGCTCTTCACTACACAGCTACACAATATGCACAGCTGTACACAGGACACACAGCTGTACACTATAAAGCTTTACAATAAACACACCTACACTATCGAGTCTCCAGGATTAGAGTGCAGCACACAAAAATACACAACTAAACGATACACACAGCTGTGTCCAATACGCACCTATCCAAGACACCCAGCTATGCGTAATACACTCAGCTGTGTCCAATACACAACTATCCAATACACACAGCTGCACAAGACACCCAGCTATGCGTAATACACTCAGCTGTGTCCAATACACAACTATCCAATACACACAGCTGCACAAGACACCCAGCTATACATAATACACACAGCTGTGTCCAATACGCAACTGTCCAATACACACAGCTGCACAAGACACCCAGCTATACATAATACACACAGCTGTGTCCAATACGCAACTGTCCAATACACACAGCTACACAAGACACCCAGCTATACATAATACATACAGCTGTGTCCAATACGCAACTGTCCAATACACACAGCTACACAAGACACCCAGCTATACATAATACATACAGCTGTACACAACACACAGCAGTGTACACAATTCCACATTTAAGTCTTCAGGATAACATTATACACAACTGTCCAATACACACAGCTACACAGTATGCAGTTCTGCACTCTTGTTGAACATCAGGAATGTTATGTCTTTGTTCTGTGATGTGCGTGTACGCAGCACAGCTGTAGTGCAACATCTGGATGTAATGGTGTGATGTTGGTGGTTTTCAGGAGATAAGTTCAGACTGGTGATCGCTAGCACTCTGTACGAGGACGGCACTCCAGACGATGGAGAGTACAACCCCACAGACGACCGACCGTCCAGGTGACACTAATGCCCACCGTCTACAAAACTCCCGCGATTCTGATCAATCTGGCAACCCAAAGCCCAACGTTCTGAGTCATTGACTTGGTTGCCAGATTGATCATGATCCTGTTTTTCTTTTCTTGTTTTAAAATCCTGCGCTGAGCAAAAATGGGCTTGCACTCGTGCTGTTTGTCATTTTGTCCAAATATTGGAGTAAATATTTTTTTTAAATAATGTGCTCTGAACTCTGCATTCAGTCTGGCAACCCTGAACCAGCTATCTTCTTTTTTTTTTTCTTTCACTAGCTTTTATTATTTACCTTACTTTCATTGGCATGTTACTTTCACATTATTTTTATATTATATTAATTATTTTATTACTTGTATAAAAATTATAATAATATAAGCAATAACTATATATGTTAATTATTAATAATTTATTTTTGGCAATGCTACTAGTATTATTATTTCTATTAGTATTTATATATCCTTTGCATTTTATTTTTATATCTTTTTTTTTAAAGGTATGTCATGATTGATTTTTTTTGTAATGTTTTCTGTTTTCGGGCCTTATCAGTCTATTATGTGTTAGAATTATTATTACTCCACAGTGCTGAAAGGTGTGTGTGTGTGTGTGTTTCCTCTCTTCAGGGCGGATCAGTTTGATTACGCCATGTACGGTAAAGTGTATAAGATCGAGGGAGACGAGACGTCGACAGAAGCAGCAACGCGTCTGTGAGTGTGATCGTTAACATGCTATCTCTCATGCACATTATTTTCCTTTAGAGAATCACTGATCTCACTTTCTCCATGTTCAGTATCATGCACCTGTTAGATTTGATATCTGATTCTCATCCAATCTTCTTATTATAAAAGCACAGGCAGGACAAATGAAATATCAATTACAAATTATTGTGTAGATCTTTATGCAGGAATTATAAAGTTCCACCTGAACAAAATGGTCATTTTTTTTATATTGAGCAATAAAGTTTTGAACTCTCATTTTACTCTACTTTTAAACAATATTTTGGGGTAAAACATCTTTTATATTTTCAGTGGCATGTATAGAACAATTGCAAATTGACCCTTTAATTTCAAGGTGCTGGACTCTGACACTCTTCCCCTTTTTCCCGCTCTCCAGCTCTGCCTACGTGTCATACGGTGGCCTGCTGATGCGACTTCAGGGTGACGCCAACAACCTGCACGGCTTTGAGGTGGACTCCAGAGTTTACCTGCTCATGAAGAAACTTGCTTTCTAACACAGCTGTGTGTGTGTTGTGCGTGTGTGTGTGTTGTTGTGCTGATGGTGACAGCATGAGGGAAGTGCAGCTCTGAAATCTCCAGCCGTTTTATAAAGGCTGGGGAAAAGTTGAGCGAAAAGTGACAATAATGTAAATAAAGCGCTTTTATATGTATCTATATCAGTCTTTTTCATTTTTACTCAGTAAATGACACCTACACATGCTGTAAGGGGGGGAGTGCAAAAGTTTGTACACCCTTAGCACAACATAAAGCCTACAACAGATGGCATTAGAGACATTACGTGTATATGGTTTCACAAAATGATGACAGGTCAAATTAATAGCAAAGAAGGTTAAAATATCATCAGTTCAAAAGTTTGCACCCCCTTCTGAATGGAATTATATATAATAATAATATTCTACAATAATACTTCTGTTGTATGTTGGCCCTTTAACTCTATAACTGTCCTCTGAATGGCATACAGATCCTTTCAGTTGTATTATTCAATAATACATCCCCATTTCCTAATTAATGCCTTCTAATTCCATCAATGTGTTGTAAAATAGAGATATATTTTTCTTTCTTAAGCATAATGCAAAACTTTTGCACTTACATATGCATAGATAAGCAATGGTTATACAACTGTGTATTTTGGTTGACTTGGGTCAGACAACATGCTAGGAAATGTTGAATCTTTCACCAAATGGACAGCATGGGCAGGGGATTTACACACAGGAAGTAAGTGCAAGAACATGAGATAAATAAATTCACGTTTGTAAAATATATCTACAGAGCAACACAGTGTCATAAAGACAAAACTGTCATAAACAGAGTCACAGTGTGACAGGATGAGTGTACAGTGCTATAAACACTGTCATACTCCACATAAGTAAACGGTCGAGTAGCAGATAATGTAGGGTTTAAATGTGACTTGGACTGAGCAGAGGCACTCAGAGATTAAGAAATTTAAATTTAATTTGAGACTGAAAGGCTGTGTGTGTGTGCATTTAGACTACAATATCACTGCTGTGGCTTAATGAGTGTCACAGGATAGGCTGGCCAGCACTTATTTAGGATAGAAATCTCAATCTTAAGCCTGTAAATAAATGGCTGTAGGTCTTATTGTGCTTCCAACATGGGAATCTGCTTTTGTGTGAGTCTACACATTACAGGATAAATTAGAGAATAAATATAGCAATTATATATATATATATATATATATATATATATATATATATATAGAGAGAGAGAGAGAGAGAGAGAGAGACAAAAGTTTTCGGACACCTGACCATAACATTCATACAGCATGTGCTTGTTGAATATCCCATTCCAGATTTAGTCCCAATTTGCTGTTATCCTTCACTTCTCTGGGAAGGCTTTCCACTACATTTTGGAGTGTGGCTATGGGGATTTTCCCCACATTAAGAGCATTAATGAGGTCAGGCACTGATGGTGGGTGAGGAGGCCACCATTCCAGTTCATCCCAAAGGTGTTCAGTGGGGTTGAGGTCAGGGCTCTGTACAGGCCACTCGAGTTCTACCACTCCAA
>CM075013.1:10776246-10793197 GCA_037576675.1 Pangasius sanitwongsei | reverse complement strand
ATGTTCTGTAAAGCTGCTTTGAGACAATGTTCATTGTTAAAAGCGCTATACAAATAAAATTGAATTGAATTGAATATGTTCGATATGAAATATGCAATCAAAATGAACTCAGTGATACCTGGAATTAATGTGTTATTTTTTTTTACTGTTTTGTTCATAGAATCAAAATAGTTTACACGTATAAAATGACAATCAATGCCTGATTTTAAAGCAGAAATGCCATATGATGAAATATATGTCAATATATACAGATTTGTGTACCTAGCCATTGTAACTGATGGGACATTTACAGGCCAAAAACATGTTGATGGAGTGTAAAAAAGCAATAAACTGCTTTAAGGTCTTAAAGAGAGTTTAAAATGATTGAGTTTCACGAAAAATGTTAAGAAATATAGCAATTTGTGAATAGCATCTATTCCATAAACTGACATCTCAGCCGTACGGTAGAGGTCTATAATTTCTAAAAAAAAAAAATTATTTTAATACTATTTTAATGAGTGACAGTTAAAGGGTTAAATAATTTTCTATGAATACGAAACAATACACACACGTTATTTCACACACAGCATGTGCTTCTATTTCTGTTAGTGTGGAATTAAAGCAATAATATGACACTAGATTAAATTCTATAAACACACTGCTTGTAAATTCATTCTAAATTAAATTAGCATTCCATTCACCCACTGCACGAATTCAGTGATTTATCTGTGAGCTCAATCCCTTAATATAATACAAGTAGTATAAAAGATAGACAGATGAATAGATAATGGACAGACAGATAAAAAAATAAAGTGACAGAAAATCTTCAGAGAATTAACGATAGACACAGAAACGCACAGACGAGCACACGGGCAGACTGACTGACAGACAGACAGACAGACAGGCTGATTGAAAGACAGACTGACAGACAGAACCACTGACTGACAGACAGACAGACCTACTCACCGAGAGACAAAGAGACAGACTCACTGACAGACAGATTGGTACACAGTTTGACAGACTGACAGACCAACTGACAGACAGACTGACCAACTGACGCTAGACAGACTAACTGACAGACAGACAGAATGACTGACAGACAAATGAACCAATTGACCCACAGACTGACAGACAGACTGACAGACAGACTGACAGACAGACTGACTGACACAGATAGACCGACCAACTGTCAGATAGACTGACAGTCAGACAGACTGACTGACAGAAAGTCCAAGCAACTGACAAGAAGAATAACAGAATGATAGACATACTGAGAGACAGACCGACACTGTTTAACATGCAGACAGATCAGTAGAGAGACAGACAGTTAATAGTTATATATAATATAATAATAATATAAAACAAGTCTGTTGTCTGACTTGTTGTTGTCACACACATCTGATAAACCCTCCTCTCTCTCTCTCTTTCTCTCTCTCTCTCTCTCTCTCTCTGTTGGTCTGTTTTATTGTCGTCAGCTGTGATTTTACCTACGATCTGGCGTTTCCTGCAGACGCTGGACGCTGCTCCATATTTTTTGGGTCTCAGTCTGTCAGCGTTCAGCTTTAGTGGCCTGCTCTCAGGGCCGTTATTCGGCCTCTGGTCCGACAGGACACACGGCACCAAGAAGATCATCCTGTTCGCCAACTGCTTTGAAATCATTGGTAAAACACACACCCACAGACACACACACACACACACAAAAACGATTCTTTAGAATGATACTATAAAAGAGCCATTATTGGTTCCCTAAAGAATCATTTTTGGTTTCTGAGAGAATCTTTCATTCAATGAAGCTTTTTGTTATTTTCACAGTAAACTGAATTATACTTTTTCACATTATGTTAACGTTTATGCTGGGAATTTTCTGTTCTCAGTGTTAAAAATCCATCAGCCAAAGGCTCTGTATGAAACCAGAAATGGTTCTTTTACAGCATCATGTTTCGTGCCTAGCGTTTAATCTATAAAATCTGTTAAGATGTTAGAAAAATGGAACAAAAATGACCTTCAGAGCAGTAAGTGTTTTATTCAGCTGTTATATAATATATAAACGTACATGTATACATCTCTCTAAGTCTCATGTAATAAGCTGAGAACCTGAAGGAGAAAAGATGATCTGATCATTTCTCTTTCTCTCTGTATTTCAGGTAATTTTATGTATTTTACAGGATTTTCCAAGTGGCTGCTACTGAGCAGTCGTTTTGTTGCAGGTGAGAAAGGGAACACTTTTCCTAATTTCTGCGGCAAATAATAAAAATCCCACAAGTAAAGCATACTAACCATATCTCTCCTTTTGTTTTGCATGTTATGTAAGTGTACAGAAACAGCAGCAGGTTTTATGATGTTACAGTTTTCATACATTACAAACCTTCAGTTATAATGTTGTTTAATGTTGTGTAAAACTGTTTAACATGGTGTACATTTGTGTAATGTTGTACAGCGTTGTACAATGTTGTGTGGTGTTGAGTATTATTGTTTTTCCATAACAGGAATCGGGACAGGAGCCGGTTCATCTATATTTGGTTTCTTGACGAGAATCACGGCCCCTGAAGATCGGTCCACTGTCTTCGCTGCTGTCATGGCCTGCAGACAAGCTGGCCTTCTGATTGGTCAGTTTGCTGGATTGTTTATGTTGTCTGGTCATCATTGATCAGTTAGTTATTATTTTAAATGAAATTCTGCAGCAGTTTTTTTAGTCGAGGAAGACTGACGTCAGGCATGTGCTGATCATTGACTCAGTGTACCTTGACATTTAATGTACAATGTATTAGTGTCATGGATATTTATATAATGACTGGCATAAGTATTATATATAATACAATACTTAAATAATAAAATAATAACAATATCAGTACCTGTAATGTGACGTGACACTGTATTTGTATTAGACATGTATCTGTTTATTTCTGTGTACTTTGTTTTATGGTCTATGTTTTTATAATCTGACAGTTGAATAACTGTTTGAACACACTTTTTATTTGGAGTGTGTCATTGAAAATATATTGCAGCTTTTATTTTACAGTTTGCAAAAATTGACCGAGTTTTGCTTTAGACCCTTTATTAGCTTTTATTTCATTTCCAGTATGATATATACTGTGAGCAATAGAACACGAGGTGGTGTGCGTCATGGCTGTAATTCAGTAAAACACTACACAGCTTTGATGTTTATTTTAATAAGTATTCTGTTGCTTTTTTTGCATTAGTTTGCATTAGTGAAGAAAATAAAGCTGTGTGTTTCGCTACAAACAGCATTTCCACAACAGGGGTTTTACCTCTGACTGTTACAACGTGCTGACACCGGAGACTCCTTCCACAAATATTTATAAACATCTCCTTACAGAAAACTTCACCATATCAACGATTTTTTTGAAGATCTGTATGTTAAGCATCCATTGTACAAGTCCCTGTGAATGAGCTGTTACTATAGAAACGATAATGTAGTAGAACGAGTGCATTAATATAAACCTGTGATTTCCAGCTGCACTACTGTCACAGCTGCTGTTATAGAAAATTAATCAACACCCTCTGACCACTCCGAATCCACAGCACTGTGGTATATCTCTCTGCCATTCCATGAGATGTTACTCTCATGTTTTAATAGTGATGATGCTCTTGTCTTTATTCGTGTCGTGTTTCAGGTCCTGCATTCAACATTTTCCTCAGACTGTGTGACTTCCAGCTTGGACCGTTCGTGGTGAATAAATACACCGCTCCTGGGGTAAATCACACTCACAAACATATACACTAATGTGTTTAGTTGTAGATCTTTATTATTTTCACGAGTGGTCATTCAGAGGGGGCAGAGTTAAGTCCAATCGAGCTGAATTTATGTGTACGGCATCACTGTGTAAAACTCTAAGGGGATTTCGAATGATGGCTGGGTTCCTTAAAATGGCTGCCATCAGCCAATCAGATTTCAGCAAGGAAGGTTGGCACTGAGAGACAGTTACAAAACTTAAGTGTCTTTGTGATGAGGTGTTAAGGGCAGTTTGCAGTCAGATTGCACAGATGACTCATTTGCAACACAGTCAGTCCTGATGTAGGTGACGTGGACCCCATCGCCAGGATAATTCCTGTTGATCTATGACAAGCTACTAGTCAGATGAAGCAGATGGTTTAAATAGTGCATTGTTTTTATATTTTGAGTGTGTGTGTGTGTGTGTGCAGATCTTCATGTGTCTATTGTGGCTGCTGCTGCAGCTCATTGTGTTGCTGATGTACTGGGATCTCAGAGGAAGGAACGAGGGATCAGAAGAAGAGAAGCCAGAAGAAGAAGAGAGGCTGTTGGTTCGACCCAATGACCTCTCTGAGTCATATGGAACACTCCACAACTCACCTGTAATGGACCAGACCATCGCTAATGGCAACTTGACTCCGCCCTCACCACCTTTTGAACAGATCCATTCCAACCCTTTCAGACACTTCAGTGCTGCACGAGGTGTGTGTGTGTGTGTGTGTTCTGCAAGCAGTTCTTACAAGCCATCACTTGATGGCTAGTTGATAATACATACAAATTCAATTCAATTTTATTTATATGCTGAATTTTTAACAATGGACATTGTCACAAAGCGGTTTACAGAAATCTGAATATAAATTTGAAATATATAAATTTATCCCTAATGAAAAAGCCAGAGGCAACCATGGCAAGGATCACTGGTAACTCAGGAGTAGCATGTGTAGCTCAAGAGAGAGAGAGAGAGAGAGAAGAAGTGGGAAGAGAGAGAGAGAGAGAACACAGATTATTAGGTGTGTGCTTGTCATGTAATGGTTTAAGAAAATGTACATTGTGAGCAATGTGCAAGCAGGAACTCCACCAAGATTAACTCTGACAGCATAACTAAAAAGAAGAGCCAGAAGGTAACACAGACATGATGGCATCCTGGGACATAAAGCGGCCAGCCACTCCTCCGTCAGCAAACCTGAGTGAATGCGTGAGAGTGGGGGAATGACAGCATCCAAACGTCCCAGTTCACCAAAACACTCTATGCCCATGAACCCTCCAGATCTGCTCCTTTTGTCTAAGAAAAAAATCTTATTAACAAAAGGTTTGACTCAGCATGAACTTAAAGACTAAGTCTGTGTTTGAGTCTCAATCACTAAGTGGAAGGCTGTTCCATAACTGTGGGGCTTTGTAAGAGAAAGCTCTGCCCCCAGCTGTAGCCTTCATTATTCGAGGTACCAACAAAGAGCCTGCACCTTTTGACCGAAATAGTTGTGGCAGATCAGAAAAGACCAGAAGTTCGCTCGGGTACTGCAGCGTGAGACCATTCAGTGCTTTATAGGTCAATAGCAGTATTTTATAAACAGTGTGAACTTTTACTGGGAGCCATTGCAGTGTGGATAAGATAAGGGTGATGGGGTCATCTTGTTCTAGTAAGGACTCTGGCTTCTGCATTCTGGACTAACTGGAGCTTGCTTATACACTAACTGGAACGTCTAGACAGTAAGGCATTACAATAACCCAACCTAAAGGTAACAAAAGCATGAACTAGTTTTTATGCATCGTGTAGTAACATTACATTTCTTAACATTTTATTTCTTAACATAATATTTCTGAGATGAAAGAAGGCTGTCCTAGTAATATTATCTACATGAGCTTCAAATGAAAGACAGGAATCAATAATCACACCAAGGTCTTTTACTGCTGCACATGATGCAACTGAAAGGCCATCCAGAGTTACTGCGTAATCAGAAAGCTGACTTCTAACTGCATGTGGTCTTAGTACAAGTACTTCTTGCCAGAATTAAGTAGAAGGAAGCTACTGAGCATGCAATGTTCAAAAGCACTGCTGAATTCTGAGAGAGGTTTCCCTCTGAAACATCATACTTGGTGCATGAATATTATATACACATACTCTTTTTAAAATCTGTTTATTTCTTTCTTAATGTTTTTATGTGTGCTTTAACAGAGTTTCTGAGAGAGGAGGTGGTGGTTCTGCTCACGGCTCAGTTCATCACACTGTTTAACCAGACAGCACTGGAGGTGAGCACACACACACACACACACACACACACACACACACACACACACACAAACACATTAACATGAACACAGAATGATCAGATCAAAGCATATGATCTGGCAGGTAGTTGTTCTGAAGACAACCTTATATTTGCTGTTCGAAAATCAAGAAAAAAGAAAAAATCCAAAAAGAAAAAGAGGAAAGAAGGGGAAATTTTTTTTTCCTTTCTGTATAAAGATGCTCCAGGAAGCTCTTGCTCTTTTGTATCGCTTCCAAAACCAAAAGTTTAAAAAGCACAACAATAAAATATAGTGATGTTTAAAAGGACATGTCAGAGAAGTGATGCACGTTTTTTGTCCGAAAGTGAGTGCAATCTGTGAGGAATGGCTAAAGTGTTTAATGGGAACGCAGCCACAGAGTTTATACATTACCACTTCCTGGTTGTGACCTCGGACTGGGTGTGTATTCCATGTTGCCTGGGTATCAGACGATGGTGACTCCGCTGACGCAGCAGTACTTTAATTTCGGTGAGTTGGAGAACAGTGTGATGTACTGTGTGTGTGGAGTGGAAGTGATTGCCGGCTTCGTCTTCGTCCGTTGGATCAGCAGGAAGGTGGAAGAGAGGGTGGTGCTGTCCATCGGCGTCTTCCTCGCCAACATTTCCTGTGTCTGGTGTCTCATCTTCCTTGCTAACCCTCAGGGTGAGTGTCTGTGTGTGTCTCTCTCTCTCTCTCTCTCTCTCTCTCTCTCTCTGTGTTTCTCTCTGTTTCTCTCTGTGTGTGTGTCAGTCCCAGCAAAGGATGTGTGACCTTCGTGTGTATCAGTCCCAGTGAAGGTGTGGCCTCTGTACTTGTCAGTCCCCATGAAGTAGGTGTGGCCTCTGTGTCTGTCAATCCCTATGAAGAAGGTGTGGCCTTTGTGTGTGTCACTCCCCATGAAGAAGGTGTGGCCTCTGTGTGTGTCACTCCCCATGAAGAAGGTGTGGCCTCTGTGTGTGTCACTCCTCATGAATTAGGTGTGGCCTCAGTACCTGTCAGTCCCCAAGAAGAAGGTGTGGCCTCAGTACCTGTCAGTCCCCAAGAAGAAGGTGTGGCCTCTGTAACTGTCAATCCCCATGAAGTAGGTGTGGCCTCTGTACCTGTCACTCCCCATGAAGAAGGTGTGGCCTCTGTACCTGTCAATCCCCAAGAAGAAGGTGTGGCCTCTGTGCGTGTCACTCCCCATGAAGAAGGTGTGGCCTCTGTACCTGTCAATCCCCATGAAGTGGGTGTGGCCTCTGTGCCTGTGTAGGAGGCGTGGCCTCAGTACGTCTCAGTCTCAGTGAAGGAGGCATGGCCTTTGTACCCATCAGTGCTAGTCAAGGGGGCGTCCACTTATTTCTTTAGTGAATCACATTGTATTACGCTCCAACTCATATTAAAATGCTCATCAGCATTTAATACACTCTGACTCATATTAAGATGTGCAGTGTATTGTCTCAGAAAGAGATTAAATAAACTTAAATAATTTAAAACTCAGTAAAATGTCACACACACACACACACACAAAACCAGTGTAATTAAGCTAGTAGGAGCTGGATAGAGGGCTTGAGTCACTCTATGCTCAGTGAGTGTGTGTGTGTGTGTGTGTGTGTGTGTGAATGGAGCAGGACCAGCTTGATCAGATGATTTTGACTTTACCGTTGTTGTTGTTCTGCTGTAGGTGGATTCTCGTGGCAGTTAGCAGAGTTCATCATCGGCGTGTTCCTGCAGGTGCTGGGTCTGCCCTTTATCGCTGTCGCTCAGGTGTCTCTCTTCTCCAAAGTGACTGCTGAGAAAACACAGGGTGAGACAACGCTGAAGTTTCATAGAACACATATTCTCATATTCATTAGAATGTGATGATGATGATTTTTTTTTTTTTTTTTTTTTTTAAACATTTTCAAGATATCACAAGTTCAGATTCCAGTGATAGAATCTGTGGTCAGGAGTCCATTAGAGTATAACAGTTATGTTCTCTGAGTGGGAGGGGCCAGCTTTGTCTTTCTCCTGTCAGTCACATTGATGCTAGCCAATCACATGTGTGTTAGTTTATTTATACAGTAAAGTTCAGGTAGGGGTGTAACTGGTGCAAATTGGCTCCAACTTTAATTAATTAAGCAATTAATTAAAGAATTACAATAAAATATTTGTGTGTGTGTGTGTTCAGGTTTCAGTCAGGGAATTCGGCGCTCTGTTGGAGGTTTGGCAACTATTCTGGGTCCGTTATGGGCCGGAACTTTGACCTTTAACCTTTATGTGATGCTGGGAGTGATGATGGGCTTACTGGCACTGCTTACTGTAAGTGTGTGTGTGTGTGTGTGTGTTCATTTTGGCTGTGTTCCAATCCTGTTTTTAATTCACCCTTGTCCCGTCCTTATCAGGGCTGCTTCATTACTCAGTCAGTATATTTATCCTCACTTTATTACTTTGCTGAAAGTACACAATCATGTGAGGGGAAGTCATCTTGGTGTGTTGGAAACAGTTGGAACACTGAAAATGATGACTGACTCCATTTAGACTTTTGCACTTTATTGCCCTCTGCAGGTGATTTTGTGATTTTTCTCTTAGATTATGATGGCCATCTCATACAAGAGGCTCGTCGAGCGCACTACAATGGAGCACACTGAGGAATGAGACACGACCCACACGGGTATGACCAGCTATACACAGTGTATCAGAAACATTGCATTAAATGCACTTTTGTTGGGTTCATCATATCAAAGTCAGAGTGTACAAATTTTCACACTTCCCTGTACATGGCTTAATTAAATATAAATACAATCCTCATTTTCATACCTGGATTTTTTTTATATGGAAAGTCTGTAAATGATGATGTCATGTTGTCATTTCTGGAGGTGAAAACCATAAGAGAAACTTGCCTGGGTTCTAAATACTAAAAAAACGCATATGTCTATGTGACTCTGTCCTCAGTATGTATGTGTTTTATGCCAAAAATAATGTTTGATGATTAGTTATAGCGGCATCACATTACGACTTTAAAGCAGAGAGGATGGAAAAGCAAACGGGAAATTCAGATACATTTCAGTCTGTCTCTGTGTTAAATAACTCATTATTAAATTAAATAACTCCGATTCAGACTTTTACACTCAACTGCATTCACAATACATACAATTCAAAGTGCAAAGAAATGTATTATGTTGAAATTCAGTTTTCTTTAAATGTTTAGAGCAGATTTCATGCTGTATGGGATAACACAGTTATTGGTACTATTTATTGTTAATTGTTATACATTTCTGTATTTTATGTGTATATTTGTTTATCACAATTTTTCTTTATGTGTATTAACCATATACTGCATTGTGGTGGGGTTTTTTTTGTTTGTTTATCTTTTATTTATTTTTGTTGTTGTTGGTTTGTCCTTTTTGTTTTCTTTTTTAGAATTTTCTGGGTTTAAGTGCAGTACAGCACAGTGTTGATAAATGACAAAGCTATTTCAAATGTTCTTATTCTGATTATTGTCACATAACTAACGTCTAGTCATATTTTAATACCAGAAATTGTGGTTTTGATTTTAGTTGTAGTTTTCTTCATTTGATTCATTATTCGTCCTCAGGATGGTGTTTAAGGAATGAAGTTTAACACACACTGTTTGTAAAGCGCGTGTGTATTTCCTGTACAGAATGCAGTAGAGGAGACATGGAATGAACGAGGTATAGTGCATGCAGTGACCATAATATTTATTATTGATATCATTTAAAAGCTACACTGAAATGCAAAGCAATAATTATATAGGATCCTTTTTCATGTGATGAACACACACAGCACACACTCATGCATTCACAATGTCCAGGTTTATTATTTAAAGACTTTTGCAAATCTGTTATAACACAGTTTTTTAAACTTACCCAGTTCATACTTCACAAGTTGTTTTTATTGGTTATGGTTAGCTCCACTCCTTCAACTCTCTGGAGCTGTCATTGGCCCCACCCCTTTAGTTTTCTGAAGATGACCACTCTTCAGCCATCCACCTGGCCCCTCCCCGTCATCCCACCTGGCCTCACCCTCTGTCGAGACATCCACCTTTCCCTGTCCCCTGTTAGCTCTCTTCAACCATCTACCTGGCCCTGCACTCTTAGCTCTGTGAAAGCATCCACCTACCACCACCCTTATCCATCTGAATCCACCCACCTGGCCCCGCCCTCTGGGTTTTCTGAATCCATCCACCTGGCCCCGCCCTCTTAGCTCTCTGAATCCATCCACCTGGCCCCGCCCTCTGGGTTTTCTGAATCCATCCACCTGGCCCCGCCCTCTTAGCTCTCTGAATCCATCCACCTGGCCCCGCCCTCTTAGCTCTCTGAATCCATCCACCTGGCCCCGCCCTCTTAGCTCTCTGGAGACAAGCTGTTGTCCAGTTCTCTTAGCACTTTGACCATCTCTTAGCCTTAGCTCTTTGGAGCCATTCACCTGGCCCTGCTTACTCTTCTCTCTGTAGTTGATCTGTAAATGATTATTTATAACCACAACATGAACATTGTAAAGAAGTAAACAAGGACTTATAGCTATATGATAAGGGACTTGTGAGACTTGGTTACAATCATGGTTGAATGAATTTATTTATTTCTTTTTACAGATCTGTTTAAGGATTATTGATTATGACTTACATTCTCATTGTTGTATTTACATGTTACACTGCAGTGCACTGTGTAGCATTAGGATATATATTTATATATTCATAAATGACTAAAATATACTAAAACAATGTACAAAAGCAAGACATTTGGGACAGAAGGACTTATTTTCAGTGAAGTAAGCCTAGCAAGTAAAAACTCATCTACATTTTAGTAGCTTTAGAACAAACGATTTAAACATATAAATGTAAATATGAACTAATTTCACCTCGTAGAGCTTCTGTCCCAAACGTATTGCTTTTCTACGCACTAACTACATGCGATGGGAAAGTGTGTGATTGACACTGTATCTCATGTTAATACGGACAATACTGAAATACTGAAATTTATTATTAAAATATGATGTCAAACACCACTTTTTCTCTTGTTTATAAAGAAAACTGTTTTGGATGACAGTAGATAATGTGGTGCTGTGTGTAGTGTTATTAATGAGAGCCTAACAGTTCTAGCGTCTGACAGAGTGAGTGCTCGCATCGTACATGAAAAGCACAGCCTTCAGATCCACAACCAGAGATTTGTTTCATTTCAGAACTCACCCAAGCATTAAAATAACAGCAGATGTTACTGTTTCATTTCATTTGTATTTGTCTGTGGTTTTGCCCCATTCGTCTGCCCCAAGTAGTCATCACTCAGCAAGTAAAAGTACATAAAAGTAAATTTTATGTTGTTTAAATTATAATATCACTCAGTAAAAAAAAAAAAAGATCAAATATAATGAGAGAAAGTTTTTTTCGGGGGTGACTGCAGGGAACGACTGCTAGAATCTTTATATAGTAAAGTGCATTTTTTTCCAATTAAAATAATGTCATATTCCACTTTTGTGCACATAAGACCAGCACAGTGTTTTTATTCCATTAGTTATCAATGTTTTACTTACTAGATTGGTGTAATTTCATAATATAATTATAGAAATAAAATATAGTAAACTGTAGCATAAACAAGACATATTCAGAAATATTTTAATATATAAAATACATTATTATTATTATTATTATTATTATTATTTTAATAAACTCATTAAAAAAATTAAAAAAGAAATTTATATATATATATATATATATAAAACCTTTCTGTAAATAATATTTTTATATCATTATAAAGAAAAAAAATTATAGATAAGAAAAGGAAAGAATTAAATATAATCTGTTTTCTTTAATTTTTGTATTTAATTCCTGAATAAATATACTGAAATACATTTTTTTTAAAAACCTGTATATGTTGTTTTTTCCTTTAAATATAATTTACATATAATGTTATAATATGTCCAAATGTAATTATTGTCAACAAATGTGTGTCAGTTAAATGAATATAATCACAAATCAATTGTAGTAATATTGCTGAATTCAATATAATAATATCAATATAATAATAATTATATATCAATAATAATAATAATAATAATAATAATAATAATAATAATAAAGAATAATACGATTTTCAGGTTTCAGTTGTGGACCCGTCGCTGCTGCAGTGTGTGTCGGTGTAACGGCTGTGTGAGGAGGACGGGGGCGCTATAAACCCATGCTCCTCACTGAACACTTTCCTCGTCAATAAAAACTCTTTGTGCTGTTGATTTGGATATTACATGGCGGTCAGTGCATCGTGTGACCCCTGAGTGAACTCTGTGTCAGGAGGGCGGGGCATTCTTTGGGGCAGTAACATGATGGGGGCGGGGCATACAGCCGTACAGCGAGGGTGGTTTAGGGTTTTTTTCTAACTGCTCTGACCGAATACTGACCTGTCAGTCACTGTCAAACTGTACAAAACATCATGTGACGCATCGAGCCGCCAGCGATTTCATTTCTGTAGCTATTAAAAACAAAGTGGACAAACAGACGCACAGACGACGTGATGATAGCAGACGTATGAACTTTACGTGAACTCTTGGATTTTTTTTTTAAGGTTTTAGGTCATTCATATTTCCGGGTTTTTTTGGAAGGCTGAGATGATATTAAATGGACTGCAAAAAAATCAGCTAAATATTCAGAATAAAAAGAGAATTTAGCTAATTTTATTATTATTATTATTATTATTATTATTATTATTATTATTATTATTATTATATTCTTTACCTTTTTGGGGAAGTTGAAAAACATGTTGGATATTAAAAAAAATAAATCATAGTATAATGTATATACTATATATAATATATACTACAGCAGTTTCCACATTATTATTTACTTTATTATGTTTGTTTTTAAAGAAAAATGAGATTTTTTGTACGACAAAAAAAAAAAAACGAGTTTGAGACAATTTGCTAAAACAATACAGTGGACCTCAGGGTTGCTTTTTGGTCAATTTTTTTTTGTTTGTTTGTTTTGTTTTGGTATTTCTTTTTATTTAGTCACAGATTGGCTTAGTTTTATATTTAAGCCTTTATTTCAAATTTAGAAGCCAATAAACCTACACTAGAAACAGCTTATGAATTATAAGAAGAAGAAAATATTATTATTATTATTATTATTATTATTATTATTATTATTATTATTATTATTATTATTATTATTATTATTATACAGTCCCCTTGCTTTTCCATATAAAATAAGCATGTAAAAATATTTTTGTTTTTAAAAAACACAGGCATTGTTTTGTGATACATGTTTTTGTGCAGAAGTAGCTGACATTTAACAATCACATGTCCAATATTCACACCGCAGACGGTTAACCAAATATGAAATAAATTGTGGCATGAAAAAGTTGTCATTTTAGTAGATGTGTCAAATTTCAATGAACTCTGGATTTTCCGTTTTTGTTAATATTATTTTTTTAAAATATTGATTATATTGTATAGTATATAATATACTGTATATTCTGTGCACATGGTTAAAAAAAGACAAAAATTCAATTTTCTACTTCATGAAAAGAGGAATATAAAATTCATTATTCATTCATTATTATTCATTATTATTTTATTCATGTTAATTTTTTTAGAATTTAGTTATATTTTATATTTACATACATCATATTTACAGCAATAATTATAACAACAACAACAACAACAATAATAATAATAATAATGATGATGATGATGATGATGAATTTGCAGGAAACAGACTGAATGTCTCACACACCTGTGAAGCAGCAATGCTGAGAAGAAAAAACAGAACTGTCACTTTATATTTAATAGAAATTTAAACCCTACAGTTTGTCAGAGATGATCAACATCAAACGTCCTAAACGCTGCTCTCAGCTCAGAATCACCTCCACATTTGTATTAGAAACATGATTTGAACATTCTTGGGCATGAGAGGACCACATTAAGTCACGCACTGGGAAAAAGAATCCACTTTTAGTAAGAACGTAAAGTGTGTTAAAGTGTGTGATGCGGGGTGTTTTCCCCAGAGCCGGATCCTGCACTTTTACTAACTGCACCTTTTAGTCCAGAGTGGATTCCATTGTTCCAGTCGCATAATGATTAAAAGGTCACATCAATTAGAGGTTTTTATTCTTGTTTGGTTTAATTATGTTAACGAGCGGTCAGACCTCGGAGTAACGTGATGCAGACGAGACACGATGAAGTGACACATTTGGATGGAATTTTATTTTTGCAGTGAATGTAATATCGCTTACAGAGTACTAAAGCTGACAGTTATGGGCTTTTTACACATCGGTCATGTGGTTAGACCCAGACACTGAGGAAGGAAACAGAAACGTGGAAAAGATTCGATTTTAGACAGGGTTTAGTTTCTAACTGAACACACACTCTGTAATAAAGAGTACTAACATAGTGTTTAAAACCAACACTATGGTAGAGAGACAGAGAGCGAGAGACAGAGAGACACAGTGTGTGTGTGTGTGTGTGTGTGTTGTGGGTTCAGCAGCGGGTCAGTAGGTCGCGGCTGCTGCAGGATTTTCACGCGTCTCTGTGCTGAAGGCCGCATCAGTCTAATCAGGGTTAACGATCTCGCGCCTCTCACACAGATGGGACGCTGATCCTCACACACCCGGGGCGGGGTGGGGCAAGGCAAGGGAGTGGGGCGAGAGAGGGGTGGGTGGGGCAATAGGGGGCACAGGGAGGACAAACACATCTCACACACACGAGACATAGATCAGAGCTGAATCCTACTTCCATCACCACCTGTACACACACACTTACATAAGAGACACTCCATTAACAGGGAAGGATTTTGTGTGTGTGTGTGTCTGTGAGTGAATAATGCTGACAAACATGTCTGAGTCTATTCTTCTGATCTGCTGAGCATGAATAATACGTCTGAATGTGTGTATGTGTGTGTGTGTGTGTGTGTGTGTGCGCTTAGTGTTGCATAGAAAGAAGTATATGTGGCTATTGTGAGGCAAAACCAAGGGCAGTGGGTTAAAGGTCATGAGGTCAGAGGTGAATTCAACATCCGTTGGCGTCATACCACAAAAGCGTCTCTCTGTCTCTCTCTCTCTCACACACACACACACAAACATATGCACACACACTGTTACAGACAAAATGATGTGTGACTTCATTTAGCTTCATTTTAGTTTAATTACAGTAGTAGACATTTATTTTTATTACATGATATTAAGCAGTAATTCAGTTAAATTTTACAGAACTGAATTAGATTTCAGAAAGAAGAAATGATTCACTCAGACCACAGCGGCAGGAAAACTTTAACTGGTATAAAATGCATCAGTCATCTTCCTCACACCAAAAGCCACATACTGGTTCCTACTGAGACTGCTCTCAACATTAAAGTTAGCAGTAAAGTCTTCAGGGTGTGCTGTTATAGGAAACTAATCCACAACAGATCATTATCACAGAAGTTGATTATTTTCCCTTAACAGCACGTCCTCAAGTGTTTTATTCTGCTTATACCACAGCAATCTGCCAATGTTTACAATTTTTAGCATCATAGTTTTTTTTTTTACATTTAATGTTGTGGAACATCATTCACACTTACATTATAGCAGCTATAAACACTCGTCCCTTCACCAGCCTGGCTTTTCTCTCTCTCTTGAAGTTAATAAGACCAAAAAAAAAAAATGCATTTTGTCATGTTACTAAACTGCTCTGTCCTGATGATGGCAGAAGAAAAGTTACAGCTTTACCTCTGCCTGTTACAAGGCACTGACACTGGAGACTCCTTCCATAAATGCTAATAAAAAATAAATGACAGAAAGCTTCACCATATCAATGATTTTTAAAATCCGTTTATGTAGAGTGTCTCCCGTACAAGTCCCTGTGAATGAGCTGTCACTATAGAAACGATAATGTATTGGTCAGATAACGCATATATCAGAACTGCTGTTATAGAAAATTCATCAACACCTGATTTTTTAAAAAAAGATTTAAGAATTCAGTTATTATTGTTCAGTAGTCACACACCAGACTTAAACGTGTGACCCGTAACAGCGACTCACTGACAGTTTAAGGTGTAAAATAAATAAATAAATATTTAATGTTAAAAATTAAATGTCTGCAATATTCCTCTTTATGAGATGTGGTCAGTGTGTGATGTCTGTTTCTTTAGTTTTGCACTGGAGCTACAAGGCTCCAGAAGACCCCATTTGTTAAATAAATAAATAAATAAATGAATAAATAAATAAATAAATAAATCAGCACAAAAACAATCTGTATTAAAAATAAATAGAATTGGCTGTGGAATGACTTACACACACATTATTAATGTTATTATTAATTATTTAATTTTAATTAAAGTAAATTTTAAAATTCATTTACATGAATGTGTGGTTTATTAAAGCTGTGTGTGTGTGAATGCTAATTTAATTTATTCTGCAAAAGTCTCAGAATAAGTAAATGCTGCATTTAATATAACAGGATGTTTTGGATTCTGTTGCTTTAAAAATAAATAAATAAATAAATAAATAAATAAAAATTATAATTATAATTATTATTTTCTGCATAATGGAAAATCGAAATTTATTATAATAACATTTTAAATAATGAGGTATAATAATTGTTAATTTCCATTCCATTAAAAAGCTCTGTGTTTGAATACATTTAAAATGGATAAATGTAGAATATAATTAAATGACATTCTATATACAGAACTTTTATAAGAATACAATTAAAAAAACAACTACTGTGCATGTTTTTAAAATTTCTCTTTTCACTTAATTTAAATATTTTAATTCTATTTATTACAACTTATTACACTTTTTCTTTTCATTTTTCATTTTGTATGATGCAGTTTATGCTGCAGTTTGAAATTTGCAACATTTGAAATGTATTATTATTATTATTATTATTATTATTATTATAAAAGAAAAAAATTTTTGTAATTAATTAAGTAGGTAATTGTATATAACCTTGTTGTATGTATATATGTATGTATGTATATATATATATATATATATATATATATATATATATATATATATATATATATAT
>CM075013.1:10759067-10772717 GCA_037576675.1 Pangasius sanitwongsei | reverse complement strand
CACTAACATTACGGCAATGTTACACCAACATCACACTAACATTACGGCAGTGTTACACCAACATCACACTAACATTATGGCAGTGTTACGCCAACATCACACTAACATTATGGCAGTGTTACGCCAACATCACACTAACATTACAGCAATGTTACACCAACATCACACTAACATTATGGCAGTGTTACGCCAACATCACACTAACATTACGGCAGTGTTACGCCAACATCACACTAACATTACAGCAGTGTTACGCCAACATCACACTAACATTATGGCAGTGTTACGCCAACATCACACTAACATTACGGCAACGTTACACCAACATCACACTAACATTACAGCAGTGTTACACCAACATCACACTAACATTATGGCAGTGTTACGCCAACATCACACTAACATTATGGCAGTGTTACGCCAACATCACACTAACATTACAGCAATGTTACACCAACATCACACTAACATTCCGGCAGTGTTACGCCAACATCACAAAGTCAGGCCTACATCACAGCAACATCACAGCAACATCATGCCAACATCATACTAGCATCACACCATCATCTCAACATCACAATCATGCCATTGTAATGCCAGTGTCACACCGACATCACGCCAACGTCACAGCAACGTCACATTAACGTCACAGCAACAACACACCGATAACACACCAATGCCACAGCAACATTACACTATCATCACACCTTCACCAGTGTCACAGCCACGCCAACAGCAATGACACAAACATCACACCAACACTACGCCAAAGTCACGCTGAGGGCTAAAGTGAAGAGACAAACGTGTGGTACACCTGCATGTTTGCTGGACATTTTCAGTTTTTTTTCTTTTCCAGGATCAGATAAGAAAAACCTGAGTGTGTGTGTGTGTGAATCAGACTGAACTCCGCTGCTTTCTACAAAAAATGAGGGAAAAAATGGCCACGTTCCAAACGAATAAATGTTTCCTGCTGATGCAGTTCACAGAGTTTTCTGTGCTTTTAAAGCATCGTGTAGGAATAAAACGCAGCACAGTGACAGGCTGAAAAACTCCACAAACTCCACAAACTCCAGCCAATCACAACGCTGGATAATTAAATTAACAGGGAGAAGGCAGAGGCACGGATTCAGTCTGGAAGTGATGGAAAGATGAGCTGATATCAGATGAACGCACACTCACTCTAATCCTGCCAGGAAACCCGAGAGAGGAAAAAAGAAACTGGCCCTGAGCTGGAAAAGCTAAAAATAACAATAATCAGAAGAAGTTTCCTTTTATCTGCTTTTTTAAGGTAACATAGTGACAGGTGGAGAAACTCTGTTTATAATTTGATTTAAAAAAAAAAAAAAAAAGAAAGAAAGAAAAAAAGAAAAGGAATAGTGAGTTTAGAGGGGAGATAATCATGACTTAGCTCACATGCCCTTCGAAATGATTACTCAGTTTTTTTCTTTTTTTTTTTTGCTTTTAATTTGAATCTTATAGACAACCTGAAACCAAAACATTTTTTGCTTTGTTAATTATTATCCCTGATCATACTGTGTGATTTTGTTGTAGTTCTTCTTTGTAATTTAAGATTTTTGTCTCCTTCTAAAAAATTGTCTTTAGATTCAAAGCTGAAAATAATCCAATAATATTAAAGAAAAACAATAAAACCAAACTGAATAAAAGCAATAGTAAAATGCTTCACGATTTCTGTTTCAGTGTTTTTCCTAAAAAAATCAAGCAAAAGTAAACTTTCATGAAATGTCTCAATTTAAATGAATGTCCTAGTAAACTTTTTTATTTAAAGTTGCTGCTTTGCTCTATAGCGGAAAAATTTATTGTAAATAATGTTTTATATTTATTATTTTCAGTTGTTTTTGAGGAAGTGGGGAAATCGTTACTACTTTCCGTACCTTTATTTTATTTTATTTTATTTTAATTACAATTAAAAAATATTGTAATTAACAAAAAAAAAAAAATTACAACAACAAAAAAATTAATTATTCCTTCTCCTCCGTGTTTTGTACATGGGATTTTAAATTGTGAGTGTTGTTGTTTAGTCAGAATATTGATCTAGTTTATTTTTTAACCTGAGCGTGAGTTTTTGTTTTGTATTTTTCCTTGCTTATCTGTCAAAGGTACAACATTTTACTTTTCATTACCATAATTTTTTAAAATTAATTTTTATTTTTATTTTAAAGATGGGTTGTTTGGTTGGGCTGATAAATGTCTCAAAAAAATGTATCTGTATGAGATTGTTTCATATGTATAAATTTTACATTAACCTTACATTTTCTCATACATTCTTAAATAAATAAATAAATAAATAAATAAATAAAAGATAGATAGATAGATAGATAGATAGATAATCTAGTGCAAAATGGGACTCAAATTTAAACATTAAGTAAAATGTATATGAGTGTGTGTGTGTGTGTGTGTGTATGTGTGTGTGTGTGAATCAGACTGAACTCCGCTGCTTTCTACATAAAATGAGGGAAAAATTGGCCACGTTCCAAACGAATAAATGTTTCCTGCTGATGCAGTTCACAGAGTTTTCTGTGCTTTTAAAGCATCGTGTAGGAATAAAACGCAGCACAGTGACAGGCTGAAAAACTCCACAAACTCCACAAACTCCAGCCAATCACAACGCTGGATAATTAAATTAACAGGGAGAAGGCAGAGGCACGGATTCAGTCTGGAAGTGATGGAGAGATGTGCCAAGAGGAGAGCAAAATGGAGCTCAGATTTAAACATTAAGTAAAAACATCAAAGTTTTTATTAACGTATTTGAATTTTTTTCCAGGTTTCTTTGCTTATAATGGCATAACGGCTAAAAAGGTCAAATATATCTTAGATTAGTACTATAATAAATATACAACATTTTCCTCCTTTAGAGTTTCTTTTTTTTTTTAAGTCATTATCACCTTTTATTCAAACAGAATGTTGGTTTGCTCCTTACTGTGTCCAGATTAAATACACACTTTTTTAAACTAAAAAAAAAATTGTGTCTTTTTGGTTTATATGTTAGAAACAAGTAACAGAAGCAAGATAAACATCTTCAAAATCTAAAATAAAATAAAATCTAAAATTAAAAATAAATGCTTCTGTATTTTTTTATGAAAGTAAACTATAATTAAACTCTGTGTGTGTGTGTGTGTACAATATGAGTAAAACTAAATCCTGAATTTTAAGAGTTTTATTTTAAAGGCCGTTATTTTAGAAAAAAGCTCAACAGCCACAGCCACAGCATGAGCAAAAGTTTTCATCCCCACCTGCATGTCTAATCTAATTAACAAAGTGTGTGTGTGTGTGTGTGTGTGTGTGTGTGAGAGAGAGAGAGAGAGAGTGAGAAAGAGAGAATGAGAGAACTTTGAGGCAGTGATTAAGGCTGGAAGTGATGGAGAGATGTGCTGATACACTCACTATAATCCTGTCAGGAAACCTGAGAGAGGAAGAAAGAAACCGTCCTCGAACATGAGAAGCTAAAAATAATAAGAACCCCAGGACACTAAGCATCGTCTGGAGCAAGTTAAAGTCCTGCTGGAGGTAACGGAGCAGATGGAAGCTTATCAGGAAGCGCGATCGCAGCTTGGCGCGCATTCTTAGACGTGCTGGTAATGGCCGTGTCCTGCGCTAATGCTAACTTAACGTTAAATTACATGCTGAATTTAGCGAGTAAAAGCGCTCAGTGTTTGCTCAGGCAGCCTGGAGACACGCCATCTTCACAATCTCGCTTCTGTTTACCTGCTGTCCAGTAAGAAAAAAAAAAAACAAACAAACAAAAAAAAAACATACCTCAGAGCCAAAGTGCTACAGCTAAAGTGCTAAAACTTACATTTAGTAATGAATCTTAACATTTAGCATGAGAAGAGCTGTGAGGCTCCGTGTTTTTATCTGTAATGTTTATCACTGATAAGTTTCAAAACTAAACCTTACAGCTGAAGTGCTGTTCTGGTTCAGTGGAACAGAACATTGCTAAATAGTGCACACTACAGTGAGGGTTAAAATAAAACGAGTCCAAAGACGAAGTCTGGCTCGAGCTCCGGCTCTTGACATCGACCCAAAAAATTAGTGAGCATGGCCTTTAATAACGGAGAACTCTTTTAACGTGTTATTAAATCCTGTCAGTCAGGGAAACAGCAGGAATGTTCGGGAACGATCGGGAGGCGGCCGGCGCTGACTGATGGAGAGATGAGGAACGAGGGATGGACGAACGCCAGCAGGGTGAAGAGTTCACCAATGACCACGTCTGAACTGATTTATTACTTTCATCATTAGCAGGTAATAATAGTGGGACTAAGACAAAGAGCTTTCAGTCACGTCAAATACCTTTATAGACGTTTTTAACAGTAGGGCCGCAACAATATAATAAATATATAACAATTATACAAATATACTTTTTGAACTATCAGCTTAGACGTTTCCTTTTTTGCACTTTCTAAAAGATTTTGTTACTGATTATTTTTCATGTTTTTCAGGAATATTTTTGATCACGCATTTTAGTAGGAGAATTGGAACAATATAATAAATACAAAAGAATTATTTTAAAAAAACATACATTTGTAGTATCATCTTATAGCTTTGTTTATTTACACGTAAAAATTAATTCATAATTTTTAAAATATTTTATAGACATAATAGCAGGATGGAAACATCATAAACAAGATAATCAGTAAAAAACAGACTTTTGTAGAAAGCTTACAGCTTTTTTAGTTTGCACTTCTTTTTTTTTTTTTTTTACAATAATTGTTAAATAAGTTTTTGGTTAACATTATTTAAAAAAAAATAATTTTTATTGATAATTTGTATTCTTTTTTATATCTGTAATATAACAATATAAATGCATGTACATTTTATTCATTAAATACAAAAATAAAAAGATGCGATGGCAAGGGAAAAAGTGTAAATGATAAAAGTGCATTTTCTGTTTATTAGCTTTAGTTTCTTGTTGTTATAGTAGTTATAGGTGAACTATGAGAATGATTACAGTAATAATTCAGGGTTGTGGCCTGCTGCTGCAGTTTGAGGTCATTACAACTTTTTTTAAAAACTCCATAAGCGGCAGTAATAATTTAATCAGATGATGGTTATTATAAACGTACACTTTCAGTGTTGGGTTAGCGGCAGATACGGATGCAGATGCAGGTTGGTGTTTATGAAACAAAACACAATCCAAAGTCAAAAACAGGCACAAAATCTGGTGATCAGCAAACAGACAAAACCAGGCAAATCAAGAGAACAAAGTAATCACACACAAACCAGCCGCTTCCTAACACCACTAGTGTGACTCGGACGAGACATCAGACATCAGTGAGAGTCTGAGTGATTTATAGCGTGAGGCTGATTGGACACAGGTGAAAGGTGCAATCAGAAGGCCGACGATGCAGTGTGGGAGAATGAGTCAGGTGACCAGCTTTCAGTCATGTGATGCAGAGGTGACTTCTGGGAAGTGGAGTTCACGGTTGAAGCTGGCCATTACGTGACATTAAGCTGTTTCTGTTGTTTTTATTGTGTTGTAATGAATATAATGGGTTATACTCACACTGAGAGTCTTCAGGAATAACACGGATAAAAACTGCTGCACATTTACAATAATAACACAACAAAAAGGAATTAAACACAACACACAACCAAATAAACAATATAAATAATGAACAGATGTGTAAAGGAGGGGGGTATATAGAGGATATGATATACTACCTGACTTTTACACATTCGAACATGGCTCTGTCTCAAATCGAACACGATGCACTACATTCATACCCAACTCGCTGTAGGCGACTATTTAATACCTGGATGTTGAGGAACATGTTGAATTAAACACTACAGTTCTGTTATTGATGGATCAGTGTGTGATACCTCATGCTACTGAGACTCCAGAACAGAACAGACTGTGCTCGAAAACTCCGCCTCTCTGGTGACTCCACCCCTCAGCTGGTATCCCGCCCATTTTGCTATAGATCAGGCTGTGAGCAGGTTTCCTTACAGCAGGTTTCCTTCCTAATTTGTAACATTTGTCAAAAAATTACCAATGAAGAGTTCCAAACATTCAACCTTAGTCTCACAGAAAAAAACAAAAAAAAACAAAAAAACATTCACATGCCACGTATCTGCAGTATCTTCTATATGTTGAATATCATTCTGGAACAAGTATATGATGCATGTCAACATATCAGACTTCCACTCGAATGCTCCGTATGCCATGTTCTGCACCAGTGTGATTTGACCACACCCACCTAAACCTCTATGCTGTTTGAATAAGACTGATATGTAATAAATCATTTCCATATTTTTAAAAAAATACATATTGGACCTCACTTTTCAAGCTGGACTATGAAATGGTATATTTGTAAATAATTTTTAGGACCATTTACACATGAAATTTGGTACTCATGAAAATTTCATCATTTTGGAAAAAGTTATGCATCCTACTCATGTTCCTGAGTGTGTGCAAATTTACACATAAGAAGACTAACTAAAGTAAACTCGAATGATCGGCTTCAGATCATATAAATCACCATGAGTTACTGCACTTCTACATACAGGTTATACAGTGTTTAAATAGCTCATGTAGCTTACTTCAATTACACAAATTTATTTTAGCTTCAATTAAATTGAATATTTTGTAAAACCCAGTTTATATTAACCCATGTTATATTAAAGGCATTAACTAAAAAATATTAAATATAAAAAAAAAATAAAGAAAGCAAATACATATAAATTCATGAACATGAATTGAATGTTTAAAGTGAAAGAATGCCACTGTATGAAAGGAGAACGATGGCTTAGCTTATAAGGCAGTTCCGTTTTCCGCGGCTTCTTCTTTTAATGCTGTGCAGCACTTTATTACAGCCAGCGCTACGTGACAGATAAGTGACTGATCTGGTATGTCTCAATTTGCAATGTGCCTTATACTCCCTAGTGTGCCATAAATGTGCTTCCTATGACATTTCCTGCATTTATAACACACCATCGGGGAAGGCGCATTAGTCACTGAGACACTTTGCTTTGAATAACAAAAAAAATATGAAATTAATGTTTGATGTGCTTGATGTCCACAATCATTTGGGTACTATATATACATACATACATATATATATATATATATATATATATATATGTATATATATATACATACACACACACACAACCAGGGTGTCCCAAAAGTCATGTTGCTAAACACGTTTTAGCAAAATGTCTTCCAAAATCTTTCATACTTATTTTCTCTTTTTTCCAGATAGCCTTCAAGAACTCCTTTGACAAAAGAAGAACCTCTTGAAATCATTCTCGTGGCTGGATCGGGAAGGTTGCGATGGACGTGCAATTACATGCATGACACCACATGTCTTAACCCAAGTTCATCATGAGTGGGAGAGATGACTCCATGTGTGTTTACAAAAAAAATGCCAATCATGTAGAGGATGTTTTGTAAATAAAGTTACATTTTGCTAGAAAGTGTTAATTTCCCCTATGTATGGAGACTTGGGACACCCTGTGTATATATATACATACATACATACATCCACACATCCACACACATACATCCACACACACACACACACACACACACATATATATATATATATATATTTTAAATTATTTAATACATATTGAACTTATTTAAACAGCGTAGTGGTAGAAGTTAGCTAGGTTAAATTACAAATAGGTGCAGAACATGTCTTATGGAGATTCGTGTCTGATACGTTGATATGCATCATATGCTTGTGCCAGAATATTGATAGTCAAGATATAGAAGATACTGCAGGTATGTTGCAAGAGAATGCTTTTTCTGTGAAACTGGGTTGCAAACGTAAAGCAAAGATGATAAGGTTTTGTAAAATAATTTTTATTCCTTTCATTCATTTTTATTTCACTTTTATTTAATCCTAGGTTTATGAAAACAAGTATCAGAATGTGCTTTATCTATCTATCTATCTATCTATCTATCTATCTATCTATCTATCTATCTATTTAATGCTGTGTGTTTAGGGATGGATATAAGAAAATATTAATGTATGTATTATTCATTTCCTTTTCCCCATTGTATAAATTAATTTCCATGCTATATTAATTAATTAGTTAATTTACTTATTTATTACAGATGTACGAATGCTTTTTTTATGCTTGTATAACACACATCTGAATTAAAATGATAAAGGTGGATTCTGGTATTATGGAACATGAAGTTGTAGACTGCACCTAAAGAAATATTTTTGATGATGGGTGTGTGTCTTCTTTCTAAATGAACTAAATAAGATATTGTAAATATGGTTATTAAAAAAGGAACTTTTAGCATGAAGTTAACTATAATAAGGAATTTAACATTTTAGATCTATAAACCTGATGTCTCATAGTAACATAGTAATCAATTTTATGGTTATCTCAAATGGTTTTTAAACTTGTGAAATGTTCATCTGAGTAAAATGGACACTCTGATAAAAAGATTCAGTTAAAGTCTCAATTGAGTTAATTAACTGAATTCAGTTAAACTGTGTTAATTCGGCTTCACCGATTTCATTCATTTCAATCCTTTGTTCAGTTCACCCATTAAAATTCCACCTGTGTTAATAATTCTGTCAGGGTCTTCAGAGCTGGTATGACCTTTGACCCCACCTGACCCTAATGATGAAAAAGGAGAGCAGTGAAAATGTCTCATTACGTCTTTTTACTGAAAGGCTGCAGAGACGCAGTGGTTTTCTGAAATATCCATTAATCTTTCATGCTGTAAACTTTAAAAAACACACTCTGGCACTCAGCCAGTTTCTACAAATCGCTTTTGGACGTTTGCCTTTAAAACCACGACGCTGTGACCTCCTGTCTTCAGGAATGTCTGGGAGAAAGAACCATTCCACACACTGAAGAAAATCCAAATAGATTTCAGACGGAGACAGACAAAGCAGTGGAGGATGTCTAAAAAAATTAATCTCTCTTCACCAACTGCATCAGTGTTTTTTTTTTTTTTCTGGATGCAGTAGGTTGTAAAATGATTTTTAAAAAAAACCCTGAATCTTGAAGTTACACATAAAATTTTATTGCAGTAAACTTTTATCTGAACTTATTATTTTTTTTTTTACAATTTTATAGAAGTTTTAAATGCTGTTATTATGTATTATATACTAATATTATTATTATTATCATGCTCAATATTTTTTATGCTTTAATATTTTATTTACCATTTTTTAAATGTATTTATTTTATTTTTCCTGCCTTTAAATTAACCCCGCCCCCAGTGAGACCAGAGTGTCTCAGCTCTACCCCTTCTCCTTAAGAAGCAATTTATGAAGCATACAATGTGTTTGCTCTAATTGGTCATTGATTTATAGAATTTAATAATCAGGATGTATAGCTTTACTATGGTATTGCTTCAGTACCAGAATCAGGGTTCTTGGTATGGTATGGTATAGTATGGTGTTGTGGTTGTCATGACAACACATCATGAACCCGATTCACACCTGAGATTACAGGATGACGACTTTACACTCAAGAAGGTTCAGAGTCTGTGTTCTAAGATATCTCACTAGCACACTGAGCTAAACTGAGTGATTAAAAAATGGTTGCCATGGTATACATGTACATGTAACGATGTACATTTTTGATAGGTTTGATTGCTGTTAAATAAATAAGTGGAAAAATGAGGGTAAGACTTTCACCAGTGTGACCAATGTAAGCTAGTTTACTAGCAGATAACAAGTCTAGGTGAGTTATATAATGTTAATGATATGAGGAACGTTTCCTAATATTCACAGACCCTTGCATTTGCTCAACATGGTTTAAAATTCCATGTAGGAACACTAACTAGGCATGAATACCAGAGTTCTATAGTATTCTATTTCATTCTATTGTAATTCTTTTGGATGGTAAACAAGTGTGTGTGTGTGTGTGTGTGTGTGTGTGTGTGTGTGTGTGTGTGTGTGTGTGTAAGAGAGGTCAGTGTTTGCCCGGAGCTCAGTGGGCTTCGACACTGCAGAGGTCTGGATTAAAGAAGATTAGAGTGGCTGTGTGATTTGGCAATGTGTGTGTGTGTGTTTGTGAGTGTGTGTGTGTGTGTGTGTGTGTTTGTCCTCACAGTGTCCTCTTTGCTACTGTTCTTTTCCAAGTACTGCCTGGACCTCTTGCCAAACACACACACACACACACACACACACACACACACAGGACACGGCTATCAGCAGACAACAACTGCAGAACTTTATTCTGAAATCCCCCTGATGGAAAATAAACCACACTGACACTGACATGATCCTCCTGAGGTGCTCTTGTACTCTAGAAGTTTTAACACTTCAAACTTTAAAGGTGTGATGTGTAAATTTCAAATATTTTTCTACACCTCTAATGATCATATCATATTAAAGATATCATAAATAAACTGTGACTTGCCACATGGTCATATTCATACTTACTGTTTTCCTTGTTTTAGGATTTTGTTTGCATGTTTGGGAAAGTAAAAGATTTGTCGATATGAATGATGAAATAAAAGGATCTCAATACAATAACAATAGCGTCACATTTTAAATCTATATTAAAAAGTTCCAGTATAATGTGTACAATAATAATAATAATAACAACAAAGAAGGAAAATTTAACAGTAGAAAAATCTATTTTATCATCCAGTCAGCTGCTTCTTATTGTGAGTAACACCGGAGCATAAACGCATGCTGCCTTCATTCACCTCCCACATAATATTAAACTTATAGGACAAGTTCACAGTAATCTGTTATTATTATGAACGTTTATTATGTACAGGCTAAAGCATTTCAGTTGAAATCGTTATGCAGAGTGCAAGAAGTGAAATACATTTCACTTTAAACATTCAATTCATAAGCACTGACTCATCTAATATGATTTCTGAAAAGAATTAACCACAATCTCTGTAGCAAACTATTTTTAAATAATGATATTTTTCTGTGAATGTTAATGCAGAGTTACATTATATCTAATGAACATCTAAATCTAAAATTTCGGACTAAATTCTCGGAATAAATTCTCATTATATCTAATGAACATGAAAATCTAAAATAGTGGTATGTGCAAAAGTTTGGCCTCCCTACTAATGCTGCATTCGACTTACCTCATCAAGTGAGAAGTCAGCGGTTGGAATCACGTCATTTCCGACCTCTGTGTGTTCGAGCTACAAAGTAGGAAAACAAAACAAAGACGTCTCCATGTCTTTCGTTAGCAACAAGCTAGCCAGCTAACTGTGATGAGTGATGTATTTTTTTCCTCCTCAAAACAATGAACCGTTTAGTCAGTGTTAGAGATTTAACAAGTGAATATGTATGTATGCTGATTGATCTAAAATACTTGTATATATAGTACAACTCATTTAAAGGTAAAGAAGTGTTACTGTGTTTACTGCTGATGCTGTGAGCAGCCATGTTGCTCTGACATCACTTGCTGAACTCAGAGTTGAGGAGACGGTCCCGAGTAGGAGACTCACTCTGCGCTGAGACAGAAGAATGATAAGAAAATGGCCGATATGAATCAGAGTGCTGTAGCTCAGTTCTGTTTTTGTCACATGTATCAGGTGGTGAAGAAAAAAAACCCTGAAAACTGTGATGCACATGAAAGTCTTTAACAAGCAGTAAAAGTTGGACAAGCGTGAGTTTAAACATTCTGCTCTTTCTGTCTGTTTGGAAGCAAACGTGTCTTCGCGCAGCCTTCCATAGGATCCACACATCAGAAACGAGTGGCTGGAGTTTATTTCTTACTTCGTCCCCGAGGATTTCAGTCTGAGTTTAACAGCTTGTTCAGCACATTTACGCTTTTTGAACAAAGCACAAATGCAGACATTGCTAAAAAGTTCCTTCTAAAGGACGAGTCAGTTCCTGTATATATACGGTACCTGCACTGAGAGTGACACTACACCCTAAACTAAACTATAATTAAACATTAAAAATGTTGGTACATTAAGCTTTAACTGGCAGAAAACTGATCTCGAATAAACTCCTGCAGTCAAAAGTCTGAAGTGTGAAAGTGTGGTGCGGTGTGGATAAGGAGAAGATGTGATATAGTTGAAAAGATAGACTATGGGATAAATAATGATGTGTGTGTGTGTGTGTGTTGGTGAGTGTTTATGAATGTTGGAGCTTAATGGTGTGTATTGCATCAGTGTGCTTTGTGTTATAGAGCTCTTTCAGTGTGCCAGTGGATCAAAGCTTTAACATGTGTGTGTGTGTGTGTGTGAGTGTGTATGTGTGTGTGTGTGTTTGGTAGCCATGTGGTCAGCATTCCATACAAACCCCATGCTGTTGAACAGGCGATGTGGGGAAGCATGACACTGTAGCGGTTTGATACACACATGCACATACACACCACACACGCACACACTCACACACACACTCACACACATATACACTCACACACAGCTGCCAGTCAGTGCAGGATGAGGCCCAAGGGAGCACTACAAATCCTACTGCAGACACATGGACGCTCATACACACACACACACGCTCACACACACACAACCATACAAACCCGTTTAGCAGTAGATTGACAGCTGCATTGCTAAGCACTTTTCTCTATGACAAAATGTCTGAAATATTATCAAACTGTAATTATTTAGTAAAAAAGAAAAATTAAAGCAATAGTTTAAAATGATATTAAAATGTATAGAATAGTAATTAATGTTTATATTTATATATATAGCACACATACATTTGTTATATATGATACACATTTATACAGTATATACAAATAAGTTAATACTATATAATTATAACTGTAGTATATTATTACTACTTTACTATATTTATTACTATATTATTACATTTTTGGCTTATAAAATACTCACTATGTACTATACTGATTTTGTACTGTAGCAGTATACATGTTTAAGAATTTAAGAATATATTAACTTTATATGTAATTATATATTTTTAAATTACACAATTTAATTATATTATTGTGCTACAATGTGTAGTCTATATAATAAAATAATATATTGTGTATTGTCATGGAATTGTAGAGGAGGTGGATGCAAGTGCATTTCATTTATTAAAAGTGAAAACACATGGAACATAAAGACCATGAAACAAAATGAGGAGACAAAAGACAAAAGCTAGAATCTAATTATTTTCTCTTTTGAAAATAATTGTAAATAAAAAAAAATTAAACCAGTAAAATAATGTATTAATAAAATAGAAAATTTTCTTATACTGTAATTGACTCATTATTAACTAACAAATTATTTATTATTATTATTATTATTATTATTATTATTATTATTATTATTATTATTCAATTTTGTATGTTACTGTAATTTATTTATTAGACATATTTATTTAATGATATTATATGAATCTTTTTCTTTTGGTCTTATTATATTATTATTATTATTATTATTATTATTATTATTAAAGCATTTTTAAATCCATATACTCCCCTGGAAAGCGGTCATGTCCCAAATTATTATTAACCTGAAATGCTTTTAACTGTCTGCTTTGTGCTATTGAGCACTCTTAATAAGTGTGAGTGTGTATTTATATGTGTGTGTGTGTGTGTGATGCAGAGGGAGATAGCGAGAGGGGGTGAGAAAGTGTATACTGTAAAATTCTTACTGGCTAAAATCTCTCTGTCTGGCCTTTATCTTTATCACACACACACACACACACACACACACACATATATATATATATATATATATATATATATATATGTGTGTGTGTGTGTGTG
>CM075013.1:10742191-10758967 GCA_037576675.1 Pangasius sanitwongsei | reverse complement strand
GTTTTATTTCAGCAAGTCTATATATATATATATATATATATATATATATATATATATATATATATGTGTGTGTGTGTGTATGTGTGTATATATATATATATATATATAGAGAGAGAGAGAGAGAGAGACAATATATTTATACAGCTGACATGACACTCAGACACATTTACTATCTCAGGTCTATACACTCTCCAGATCTCCATCGTGTCTCTCCTATCGGCCAACGGGGCTTTTAACACCCACGTGAACTTGACCTTCTCTCCCATGTGGTGTCCTGAATGTCTACATACTCCCTACTTCCTGCACTACATAGCACACTAATCTAGGAAACATCATGAGGAATGTTCTCTATACTGTACAGTTTATTCATCATTCCATTTCCTGAACACCATCACCAACACCTGACCTTCGTCCAATGTGGATGTTTCCCAAACCACACACCCTATTCACTATATAGTGCACATAAACACCATGATCAGCCAACTGTGGGCGCATCCCAAACCACACACCCTATTCACTATATAGTGCACATAAACACCATCATCAGTCCACTGTGGGTACATCCCAAACCATACATCCTATTCACTACATAGTCCACAAAAACACCATCATCAGTTCACTGTGGGTGCGTGCCAATCCACATGAACTATTCACAAAGGTTTAGACATTTTATTTAATAGACATGTTAAACATGTTATATGTTTTGGTTTGGGGTATTTGAACATTTAAAAGTATGTAAATTTAAATAGTGTTTGAGGAATGACATTTGCGAATCCTATTGCAATGCATTGTGGGATGGAATAAATGGTCCTCCACTATGCATTCAGACCTGACTACTGAAGTGTGCACTCCTGAAATACTGCACTATGTAGTGAACAGGGTGATGATGATGCTATTGATTAGTGGAAAATGATGGGATATTACATCAATGTGATAAACATTTGTGTTAGTTGTATTAGAAGTTCACACAGATTTTCGAATCGTAAAGTACACACACAGCACACACACACACACACACCTGAGGAGCAAAGAGAGGCCTGTTAATGAAACGCTCCAGGCTCTGTTTGATTGTGTATGTGCCCTATCTCACTCTTTATCTCTCTCTAACCATATGCGCTCCATGTGACTCTCCAGGCTGCATGAAAGGCCATCTTGTCCTCCATCTCCACACTTCTGATGTGCCTTTGATGGGATTAGAGACGTGCTGACATCAACCGACGTGCTCCAGAATAAAACTGTGGCATTTTTAAAGGGGAACTCTGAGAAAATGGAAAGTTTAGATGGAGAGAACTGTGCAGAGAGAAAGGAAAGAGCAGCAATCAGCAGAACAAACACACAATGGAAGATGGAGAACACCAGTGCTGTGCTTTTTATTGCCTCAGGACAGCGGGAAATTATGTGTGTGTGTGTGTGTGCATGTGTATGTGTATGTGTGTGAAGGCCTAATCACTAGCAGACTGTGTGTGTGTGTGTATCATCCCTCTAAAAGCCCGAAGGCCAGCTCTCATTCCCAGAGGGCCGAGGGTCACCTGTCCGTCAGCAGCTGAAATATGAACACTTACGTCGGCCATTTTCTCATCTACAGGCTAAAAGTTACTGCATACACACACACACACACACACACACACACACACATTCAAGCGTTTTTGTTGCTGTGTTGATGAAGGTTCAAAACACACCATCAAACACTAACAAACACTGAGACACAACAATAAACAGAGAGGCTCTTCAACAAACACAGGCCACCCCATTAAACACCAAGACACACCAAACAACAAGACACACCACCAAACACTGACACACACACCAGACATTGAGATATACCAAACAGAAAGACACATCATGAAACACTGAGGAGCACAAACACCAAGACATACCAAAAACAAGACACACCATCATACACAAACCTCACACCATTAAACACAGAGATGCAGCAAACACTGAGACACACCATAAAATATTGACACCATTAAACCCTGATTCACAGCGTCAAACACTAAGACACACCAAACACAAAGATGTATCACTGAACACTGACACACCATTAACCACAGAAAAATGGCAACAAAACACCAAGACTAAGACATACCATCAATCACTGATATACCATTAAACACCTAGATGATCAATCAAACGCTGATGTACACCAATAAAAAGGAGACACACAATTAAACACAGAAACATGCACCAAACACCAAGACACACCATCAAACACTGACACACATCATCAAACACTGATGTTCACCATTAAATATCAAGAAATCAAACACTAAGATGCACCATAAAACAAAGACACACACCATCAAATACTGATATATACCATTAAACACAGAAACTCACAAAACACCAAGATGCACCATCAAATAATGACACAGCATCAAACTCTGATGTTCACCATGAAACACCTAGATTGAAAACACCAAACACTGACACTAACGAACACCATCAAACACTGACACCATTGATCTAAACATTAAACATTTTATTCACCATTAAACAATGAGATGCACCCAAGGCCAAGACACAGCATTAAACACTGACACCATTAAATACTGATGCAATCAAACACTGCGAAAAACACTGACACACACCAATACATACTTACAGACACCATTACATACTTACAGACACCATTAAACACTCAAACATATCATCAAATACTGACACCATTAAACACTGACACACACCATCATTTACTGACAACAATAAACACTGACACTTTCAGATATTGACATACACCATCAAAAACTGATACCATTGAACACTGATGCTATCAAATACTGACACACAACATCAAATTCCGATACCATTAAACATTGACACTATCAGGCACTGACACACACCATCAAATAGTGATACTATCAAAGACTGGCACATACCATTAAATACTGACACATACCATCAAAAAACGGATGCCATTAAACACTGACACTATCAAACATTGACACACACCATCAATTACTGACACCATTAAACACTGACACACACCATCAAATAGTGATACTATCAAAGACTGACACGTTCCATCAAATACTGACACCCTTAAATACTGACACACATCATCAAATACTGATGCCTTTATATACTGACACTATCAAACATTGACACACACCATAAAATAGTGACAACATAAAACACTGACAATATTAAACACTGAGACACAATCAAATACTGATACCATTAAATACTGACACTATCAAACACTGACATACACTATCAAATACTGAGACTGACATACACTATCAAATACTGAGACCATTAAACAGTGACACACCATCAAATACTGACACCATTAAACACCGTCACTATCAAACAATGACACACACCATCAAATACTGACACCAGTAGACAATGACACTATCAAACACTGACACACACCATCAAATACTGACACTGTTAAACATTGATACACCATTGTCACTATCAAACACTGACACACATCACCAAATACTGACACCATTAAACACTGACACACACCATGAAATCCCGACAACATTAAATACTGACAAACCATCAAATACTGACACCCTTAAACCAACACTATCAAATACTGACACCATTAAACACTGACACACCCTCAAATACTTACACAATTAAACACTGACACAAACACTGACACACACCATCAAATACTGACACCATTAAACACTGTCACTATCAAACATTGACACACACCATCAAATACTGACACCAGTAAACAATGACACTATCAAACACTGACACACACCATCAAATACTGACACCATTAAACACTGACACACACCATGAAATCCCGACAACATTAAACACTGACAAACCATCAAATATTGACACAGTTAAACACTGACACAAACACTGACACATACCATGAAATACAGATACCATTAAACACTGATACACCCTCAAATACTTACACAATTAAACACTGACACAATCAAACACTGACACATACCATCAAATACTGACACTGTTAAACACTAACAAACACCATCAGATGCCGACACCATTAAACATTGACACACACCATCAATTACTGACAACATTAAACACTGACATTTTCAGATAATGACACACACCATCAAAAATTGATACCATTAAACACTCACACCATCAAATACTGACACGATTAAACACTGTCACTATCAAATACTGACACACACCATCAAATAGTGATACTATCAAAGACTGACACATACCATTAAATGCTGACACATACCATCAAAAAACGGATGCCATTAAACACTGACACTATCAAATATTGACACACACCATCAATTCCCTACACTATTAAACACTGACACCATTAATCACTGACACACACCATCAAACACTGATGCCATTAAATACTGACACTATCAAACACTGACACACACCATCAAATATTGATACCATTAAACACTGACACACACCATCAAATGCTGACATCATTAAACACTGACAAACACCATCAGACACTGACACCATTAAACGCTGACACTTTCGAACAGTGACGCCATTAAACACTGACATAATCAAACCACTGGCAGACACCATCAAATACTGATGTTCACCATTAAATACTAAGACACCACACACCAAGGCACACAATCAAAGTACAGAAATGTGGCCGCAAAGCACCAAGATGCACCATCAAACACTGATGTTCACCATCAAACACTGAAGTTCACCATGAAATACGAAGAACAGAGATGGGTCTTTAGTTCACTGACTGTCATCTTGATTCAGTCTTTATTCCACCTGATGTTCTGGTGTTTTCTTTAGGTATCAAAAAAAAATGTCAGGACAAACAGTAAAATGTGCAACATCTAAATTCATTTTCTCTCAAATACACACTAAGAAACATTTGTTAAAATGTAAAAAAGACAAAAGATGAGACAAAACTGCACTGGGACTAGACTGAACTCCTGAACAGGTTGGCTTTATGAACAAATTCTATGCATTGTACATATTTTCCTAAAGTGGCCCGTGTTTTAGTGAGAACACTAACCAGACATGAACTCTGACATTTGGGATGCAGCCAATGTAGAACACTGATAGATTCAGGGGCCCTTTTAACTTCCTGAACCAAAGAAATGCTATAGTTTTTTTTAAATGCTAAAACTTTTTTCTGCTCTGTGATCATATCCAACTACATCATACCGTGTGCTTCTTAAACTGACCTGGGCTCCAAGCCTCAAAAATATTAAAGTCATGTATCATTGGCTCAGCAGTAGCCCACGTCTGCTTTTCATTTGAGGGCACTGAAAGCTTACCACAGGGCACATTTATTAACGTTTTTACTACTTGCTAAAGTGCCTTTATTCATGTGGTTTCATTACTGTACAGTTATTACTCAGGACCTAACAAATGCACGTTATTACACGATTTTTATGTTGGCAAAAGTTCTGCATGTGTGCATAGTGAATAAAGTTCCCTCCAGTGTAGGCTGATTTATCATTCTTATTCTGGCAAATGTTCTTTTAATATGTTTAAATACATCTGAGATATATTGAAGCTTGTTTAATTACTGCAAAGCATTAAGCTCATATAAAATTAACACTGTGATTAATCACATTAAACATTGAAAGTCAGTGAAGCACGATGGTTAGGGATTAGACTGTTGTCAGACATTTTGATGCAAAAAATTATTTGATGTTTAGAATGTATTTCAAGTAACAAAACTCAGGAAACAGCGTAAAGGTGCTGGTTAAATACACATACACACACAAAAAAAACCAGACTGAAGATAAAATAAAGAAGCAGAAAACAAGAGACCAATGGGGGCAAGAAATGAAGAAACAACTACTATATAAGGAAATTGGAAAACCACAAAGGGACAAAAGGATGCAGAGAGTGTGGGAGTCAAAAAGGGTCAGAATTAGGCTAGAAACATTCACATAAAGCAGTGATATCAAGGATAACACTTAAGTTACTTATTTCATTACATATTTAGCCAAATAATTTACTATTTTAAAGCATTTTTCTTTTTTTCTATTGTGTATCAATGTAACAATTAAACTTATCTTACTCTAAGTCTTATTGTTACCAAGCTCTATAAACATTACAAGCTCTATTTTTGTGCATTACCCTGAACTTGAGAGAACCTAAAACAAAATAATTTAATGTAATTAGCATAATTAACGATCATTCTTTTTCTGACATATATGAGCACAAATACTATGCTCACTATGAGCAATAGTGAGTCAGAGTAACTGGACATATTTTAATACTCACTCATGATGACTACTGAAGCTTTTTAAATCTTTTCTGTAGTGTTTCTCTCTTGTTCTACCTTGTGTTTTGTTCTTATTCTTCAAAGAAATGCTCTAACTGCCTTCACTACTTTTCTTCAGAGGCCAGATGTGACAGTGCACAGTTTGTTTTGTATATTTTGTTTTGCAACACAAAGCTGGAGAGACTGAAAGCTCTTTGGCAGCAGCCCCCATCCAAATGTTCCCTAATGAATCACATTAAACTAAGAATTTTCTTATTGAGGTGTAATTTAAGAGCCATAAATACCCGAGTGTAAGCGCAGAGCTGCCATGGTGACTGACCAACAAACACTGCTTCAGTACAATCAATAATAGCTACACTGAGTTCAACCTGTGTTTAAAAGGAATGAAATATAAATAACAATATGAGTCAATCTGAGCAGTAACCTTGTCCCTCAATAAGGAATGGACACAAATGAGCTATGAAGTTAACTACTACAGTGTAGACTACAGAGAGGACTAAGGAATGGACATAGAGTGGACTATAAAAGGGGGCTACAGTTTGTACTAGAAAATTAGGATTAGAAAAGGGACTACAGAGTGGATTTCAGAGTTAAATATTAAATAAAAAATTAAATTAAATTAAATTAAATTAAATTAAATTAAATTAAATTAAATTAAATATTAGACTATGAATGGGAGTACTGGATGAATTACGAAACAGATTAGAAAGTGAAGTGGGAAAACATCAGAATGAAGTAGTAAGTAATGTAAGAAGTAGATAACAGAATGGACTATGAAGTGGACAAGTGGATTTTGGCCTCTACAAAATATACTTTGAACAGGAGTAGAAAGGAGAATAATAAGTCTGGTTTAAAGATTACAGATTAGATGGACTGGGGGTGAACTACAGAGTGGACTGGGGAACTACAATGTGGACTAGGGGTGGACTACAAAGTGGCCTGGGCAGCTACATAGTGGACTGCAGGGGCTACAGGGTGGACTGGGGTGGACTATAAAGTGGCCTGGGGGGGCTACAGAGTGGACTTTGGGGCTATAGAGTGGACTGGGTGTGAAGTACAAAATAGACTGGGGATGGACTACATAATGAACTGGGGGTGCACTACAGCATGGACTGGGAGTGGATTACAGAGCGGACTGGAGGTGAACTACAGAGTGGACTGGGAGTGGACTACAGGGTAGACTGGGGGTGAACTACAGAGTGGACTGGGGGTAGACTACAGAGTGGACTGGGGTGAACTACAAAGTAGACTGGAGGTGGACTACAGAGTGGAATGGGGGGTGAACTACAGAGTGGACTGGGGGTGGACTACAGAGTGGAATGGGGGGGGTGGACTACAGAGTGGACTGCGGCTGAACTACAAAGAGGACTGGGGGTGGACTACAGAGTGGAATGGGGGGGGGTGGACTACAGAGTGGACTGCAGCTGAACTACAAAGAGGACTGGGGTGGACTACAGAGTGGAATGGGGGGTGGACTACAGAGTGGAATGGGGTGCACAGTGAAGTTGCAATTAAAGCTACAAGTGCTAATCCTACCCTTCACTGCAACTGTAACCAATTAGAACCTCACACACATGTAGGAGCAACAACTGTTCTTACTTACAGTCAGTAGATTGTTGCTAACTAGTCTAGCACTCTTAAACTGTACTCAAACTAAGAATAAAAAATATCTGCCAAGATGTACAGTGCAGGATGTTTCATGCAGGTGAGAACTTATTTGGAAACTCTTTTCTATTTATCTGCAGTCTCAAGCATTACAGAGAGATCCCCATTAGCAATGAGCTAGCAGAAACTAGCTATCTAAACACCAGTGCTACCCAAAAAAACTGCAAGGGGAAAGTCCAGAGTACATGCTGCTTTAGATCACCACAAAAAGAAGGAAAGGAGAAAAAAGGAAGAAAGGAAAGAGAGCTGGGCCTTCAAACGCCCTGCGCCATAAACACTTTGGGGGTTTTGGCCTCGTCTGCATGTCATCTGTGGCGCAGGACAGTGTGTTTACAGAAAGACTTGGACAGAGAAAAATCGAAAAAGAAAGAGAGAGAGAGAAAAAGAAAGAGAGAGGGAAAACGGATGTTACACTGTGCAGACTCATGACATCAATCTCCAATCTGGACGCTTCCAGGAAAACCCTAATACCAGAGAGAAAGATGGACAGATAAGGTATTAGCGAATTTTAACCACTTTTCTGTCGGCGACATATAATTTGTTGGATCTGCACATTTTCTCTGAGTGACTGGGTGGCCAAAAATGTCAAGAAATGTTCACACAGACATCAGGAATGTGTGTAATGTGTGTAAAATACAATTCCTCCCATTTTCCTGTAAATCTTTCTTGTTTTGAAGTGTTTGGTTTTCCTGCTTTGGTGGCAGACGGCCTGGACATCTCGTCTCTGCATGTGACAGTGTTAAAAATCCCCTGGAAATGTCAACTGGGGCATTAGTGCTCCAAATAGCAAACATTAAGCTCCAATTCTGTAGTCCACGTGTTTATAGCAATAAGGCGGTAAAATCCCCCCAATCTGTCTTCTCTTCATCTCAGTCATGATCTATAAAGAGTCATGACTGAAAAAGTCCCTTCCTTATGCTAAGATTTACAAACACCAGTCGTATTTTAGTTTACACTTTTATTCCTCCTTTCATCTCATAGTTACATAATTACTTATGTAATTATCAATATACATTTTAATAAAGCTTCCATATAAATTCTAGCTTGTGATAACTTTTCAGCACTTGCATCAGGTAAGCAAGTGAGTTTTATTTCAAGCCTTCAATTATGTACAAACAATTTGATCTACACTTTTGAACACTACAGGTTAAGGTGGCCATTTTATAGTTGTTTTTGTCTGGAAAACAATTTAGCCAAAACATTTCATCTGAAAAGGACACATTTCAGATGTAAAATTTCAACTGCTTGCCAGATAAAATATGGCTCAACCAAGCGCTGACTCAACAGACATTTAAATAAATAAAAAAATCCACAAATGAGTGATGTGATGAAGCCAAGTTTTTGTTATTGTTACCTGGAAATATGTGCCAGGTAAGTTTTTTTTCCTTACAGAAAATTTCACCATAGCAATGATTTAAAAAAAAAAAAAATCTGTTCAATCTGTGGAGTGTCTGCTATACAAATCCTTGTGAATGAGTTACTACGGAAACAGTAATGCATTAGAATGAGTGCATTAATATAAACCTGTGATTTGCAGTCGTGCTGCTGTCAGAGTTACTGTTATAGAAAATTAATCAACAGCCTCTGACCAATCACAATCCAGAATCCAGCAGCACTGTAGTAACTACTAGTTTAATAAAAACATTTAGTGGAAAAAAATAGTAAAAAAATGGAAAACATGCAATTTCAGACAAAAGTCCTTGATCAGCGGTGCACTTGATAGGTAAGAAGAAAAAAAGTTTAAATATTTTTAAGAAGTCAGGTTCTCAAAGCATCCCACTTTGAAGACTCTGATCATAAACACTCCTGCCAGAGAACTTCAGTGTTTCCGCTTTCTGATCCACCACCACCTGCAGTGACAAATCAATAATTCAGGCCTCATGCTACATAATGTATAGATCTATAAATCTTTCATAAGTATGGAAATCTTATGGCGAGATGCCACACTGCTGGACAAGTAGCATCACGTTAAAAACACACACCTGCCATATTTAATGTCATAGAATGTTCCAGGATTCCTGCTCCCATGAACATGCCCTGATTTTAGTTATATATTAAGCTTGTTATAATAAGTCTCATTAATGATAAACCTCAGAATGTTGACAATTAGAAGACTGAAATGTTGGTTTCAGTCTTCTAATTTGAGAATTTGGGAATTTTGGAGTTATTTGGGAGTTATTTGGGAATTATCCTGGGGTTATCGGGGAGTTATTTAGGAATTATTCCGAACACTTTAACCATTCCGAATAATTCCCAAATAACTCCCCAATAACCCCAGGATAATTCCCAAATAACTCCCGAATTCCCAAATTCTCAAATAAAAAACTGGATTCTCCAGTTTACCAACAGGAATGAGGTTTAAAAAAACCCCTCCATAATTCATTGCAATAGACAAGGTGCAAATTTATTCATTTATTATGTAGTGAGATTTATAGGAGCCACATTTAGGTTTAGCTTTCTTCTCATTGTTAAATCCATTTTGGGACATTACCAGAGCAATGTAAGCAATGTTGGAAAAAAAAAAAAACTAAGCTAGGAAAAAAAACCTAAATTAAAGTATTTAAATGCAGGCTCTACTGATTGAACCCACAATCCCCCTGACAGTTTTTGGTTTATATATATATATATATATATATATATATATATATATATATATATACTTGACAAAAGAGTAATATGGTTCAACAAGTCATGTTGCATTTAAAGTTTCTGAATCATTTTATGTTTTCTTTTTACTTAAGACTTAGACTTAAATATAAGACTTTTTATTAGACTTTAAATTTTAATTTAAGGTTTGGTAATAAATTAGTTATAATCAAGTAAATATATAATTCACTGCTTCTAAATATTTGTTAATACATACTGTATTTGAGAATCAGTAGATACACTAATTAAATCTTCTCAACACACAAAAATTAAACAGATTAAAAAGGGATTCTAAACTCCAGTCCCACTACATTCCAAAGATTCAGGATTTCATGTTTTTAGTCTGTTTATTTTAACCAAATGACTAAAAAGTGTGCCCAACTTTGGTCAGGAGGAAGCTCCACTTCGCTAGCTAGGTGTCATCAATGATTGTTACCATGATAGTTTGCCCGTTTCATAAGTAAAGTGTTACTTACCACTGGCTCGTGAACATCTAAGATTACTTAGCTACCTGCATTGGCTTGACAGTGAAGGTGAAGGTGAAGGTGAGCATTCTTGTGTCACTTGGTGATAACATTCTTCCTGAGAATACTCTTGGCATTCATGCTGTTTAAGCAATATCGCATGAGCAAGAGTGCTGTTATAATAAATATCTGCATGGCCATAGGCATGAGCTGCATGTCAAATGTAACGAACTATTGCTAGAACTGGAATTTTATGTAGTGAACCCAGACAAGCGGCGTGATATAAACAATGAAATCTACCAGTGCTCTACCAGTACCAGTAAATATCAACAATCTTTGAAAGCCACTTGTCCAATGAAATTAACTAACTATTGTATTAAAGATAATATAAGATTAATTTGATCCTAAAGGAAGTTCTTGAAACAGCTCTAGTTCCAATGTTTTCATATTCATTCATCCTGGATTCTTTATTGTACAGGTTCTAGTCCTAGCATTCTTTCCCATATAACAGTCAATTCCAATATACTTCATGGTTTACTTTATATTTTTGATGAAGACTATGCAGCACTTCTGTAAATCACACTGGATAGGTGCATCTGCTAAATGCTGTAAATGTAAATGTAGTTCAGGTACAGTATTGGATAGTAAGGATAATGGCAGGTGTATTGTGAGTCAGCGTTTATACAGGATTTAAAATCTGAGCCAAAAATGACCCCAATGCAGCCAAGTATATCTAACACTGGTGCAGTGTTTTATTTTTGGCCCAAAAGTGTTCCAGCTGTAGGTTCTGCTCTGTATCCTCTCAGAGTTTGGCTCTCACTGAGGTGGAGTTGTGGCTGAGCCAGATTTGGATAAATTCATTGCCATAATTCCATGGCGGCTTGCAGGCCACATGAAAGTGAGAAGTCACTCATTTGCTGTTTGAATCTGTAATACGCTAGTCAAGTTCCTGTTTGAACAACCCTTTACACAACTCAGAATATAATAACATGAACACCAAAATCAGTGAAAAAAAAAACTTAGCTGCCTAATTATCCAAATTACTCTAGTCATGTGACTTTTAATCTCCTCCTGATGTGGCAATTTGCTCTCCGGCAGTTCGGAGCTGTTTCAAAATCCAAAAATGCACATACAGCAAAGTTTGGTGAGTAGTGGGAAATTGCTCCCTACACTGCTGTCTTGTATGATGTCTCTTGTTGTATGCACTTTATGTTAAGTGTATAGGTGTGGCACTATAACACAAGAATTTATTTGTTGCTTTTTAACTTTGTAGCCTGGAAACATTCACCATTAAAGCACAGTTTCTATAGTAACAATTCATTCACAGGGATTTGTATAGCAGACAATATATATGTATATATATATATATATATATATATATATATATATATATATATGTGTGTGTGTGTGTGTGTGTGTGTGTGTGTGTGTGTGTGTGTATAAATCTATAGCATTCAAGTGTGAGAAAATTGTGAAATTTTCTCCTGAAATTGCCAGAAAAGTGAGATTAAAAAAGAGAGATCAACTGTGACAAAAAGATTTCCAAAGATTCAGGTTTTTCTTGTTTTATTAATTTTATTATTAGTTATTAATTACACTAAACATTTATCATACAGTTCTTGACTTCTTAAACATAAATATATATGTATATAATACAATGAATTTATGCATTTGTTCTAGAATTTCATCATTAATTAGCAATTATGTTTTAATTAGTAAACTACTTATTACATGCTTATAATTGATTTATTATCAAATATTAAATTAAAGGGTTAAATATTTAACAATAAAAGTTGACATGTGACACATGTTTATTAAAGAAAGGTCCTGACACAGCTCTCATTAAGAATTGAGTACTAAAGCCATTGGTGCTGTCATCTGTCCTCTCTTTTATGCTAATCTCTCTCTCTTACTTTCTCTTTCATTTCCTCTTTGTTTCTCTGGTACAATGGATCTCCTCAGCATCCCTTCTGTTTGAAGTTGCTCATGAAAGGAGAAGTCCTTCAATCCTCTGTCATTCTTTCCCTTTCTCTTTCATTCCTCCTCATTATTTATTTATTTATTATTTCATCACTCATTCCCTGATCTGTCCCCAGCATGGCCTTTTACCTGAGTGGAGATTATAGATCTCAGTCATCGCTTCTCACTCTGAGAGACGTTCTTACAGGATTCAGGAAGGTGTTCTGAAACTGCATGTGCATGTTATTACCATATTGTGTTTAAAAGATTATTTAAAGCATGTTTATCTGTACCTGCAGCATTTAGAGACTAAATGAACCTTGACTTCACTATACGTCTGCTACATGCAGATGACATTTGTTTTTCAATTAGTTTACTTCTTTCAGTGACATGTTGGTGTACTTTCTACCTAAAGACAGCGATGCAGCAGTGCTTTGAGTCTGTCCGGCTCTCTCACCTCCTTTTCTGTACACTCTGCTTGAAAATAACAGCTTCTGAAGCTTCAACTTTAATGCTAATACTACTGTCAACGCCATCATGCTCATCATCTAGTAGATAGCTAACTAGCTGAGCTGAGTCTCTGCTGTAAGTCAGAGACGTATAACTGCATTGCATTCTGGGACTTTGAGTTCAGCATTTGCTCCAACATCTCCACTAATTACACACTGGATTTATCATTAAGTTGAACATCACTGAAAAATGAAAACTGAGTGAGAAGTTTTGGTTTTTGGTAGCTAACAGAAAAACCTGACTGGTATCACTATGATTGTAACTGTACTCATTGTATATATCATTGTAACTGTACTAGCAAGAGTTCACACAATAGTCTAAACTAAAAACATCACAAATATTTTATTATAAACTTACGTAATGTGTTTCAGGGATTTGATTTTTACTTTAAGCACAAGTTCAGCAAGATCATTTTAAAGGTGGAAAGCAACCCAAACCAAGACAAGGGGTGCCTGTATTTTATTGTTAGCAAAAATACAAAGAAATTTGACTGGAAACTTTGTCAGAAAATGACAAAAAAAAAAAAATCTATGTAGTGAACTATTTAGGATTACATACATAGGATATGTTTTATGTATATATACATTAGTACTTCCGGACCTGACTATATATATATATATATATGTGTGTGTGTGTGTGTGTGTGTGTGTATATGTATGTAGTGAACATATATATTGAGCAGGGATTTTTTTTTAACAGGATTTTTTAGATGTTGTAGCAAAGATCAACCAACTACTAACAAAGTTTAGCAAGATCCATACAATGGCTGTCAGGTCACATGATATTAGCTAGGTAAATGTAACTATGGAAACAACTTGTTGGCATATGAATATAAATATTGGTGCAGTAGTGTTACACTTGCTGTTGTTTAACACAACTAACAGGAGTTACACCATATCTGAAAACATCAATATTGTGTCATAACCTGTGCTCTGAAAATTTAGAAAAAAAAAAACACATTCTCTTGCGGTGACTGTGTGACTGCTGAATTTAAACAACTGGGTTGTATTAGCTTTCATTACTTGTTAGCTACATTAGCTTCATAGCTCCAGTTCACAACTAAAAAAATAAACATTTGACACCAAGTATGACCTGACTGACATGATATTTTCCACTGAGTGGTCACTTTAAAACAAAGTTCCAGTCCCTTTCTCACTCTTATACATCGTGAGCTGCCGGCAGCGAGCAAACAGTGTTAGCTGCAATGTTAGCGAAGCTCTGATTGATATGTTTTATGGTTAAACATTAAATCCAGACAGGAAGTGTTGGAATGGATAAACAGAGCTGATTCTCACATCAGGGAGTTCAGAACATTTCCATCCGCTAGTAAAACTCCTAACTAGTCACATTCTGGCAATGCACTAAGAATTTATTTCATTTCTGAGGTGATTTCTGAGGTGAGTTGTTTTTATGCTAAAGTTAATTAGTTAACTAAAACTTAATTTGCAAACTATTTATTGAGCGATTTATTGAGGAAATTTACTGAGGACCAGCTAAAGCAGACAGGAATTATTAACAAAATTATTAATGATTAATTAATTCCTGTTTATCCATCTGTCTGTCATTCTGACTATCTGTCTATCCTCTGTATGTCTGTCTATAGAAAGAAATCCTTTATTTTTTATTTTCATCACATATACATTACAGTACAGTGAAATTATTTTCTTTGCATATCTATCTATCTATCTATCTATCTATCTATCTATCTATCTATCTATCTATCTGTTTTTTATTTATTAAAACTCGCTTGTTGTAACTCTCTCTCCCTCACAATTCAATTCAATTACTTTCAGTTACTTTATTGACATGACAAATATTGCATAAACATTGCAAATATTATAAAACATTTGTATTGCCAAAGCTTGGATACAGACTTTGGGAACAAATCAGAAAATAACTATAGAAATAAATAAATAGGAACAGTCAAAAAGAAGCACTAATAATGAAACTCATAGAACCCTGGGAATAAAAAAACAGAATACAAAGTTGAACAGAGTGTGTGTGTGTGCGTGTGTACAGTATGTGTGTGTGTGTGTGTTTGTTATATATTAGATGACGTGGTCACTCACTGTTCCTCACCTGGTGGCAGGTGTGTGTGTATTGTTCAGCTAGTGTGCGGCTCTCTTTGTGCTCCCCCAGTAGGTGGGGCTGTTTGTCGGTGTCTGAGAGGGAATTAAAACGGGATGATTTTGAAAAGTTTCGAATGATGTTTTGTATCTGTATCTGCCCATCTCGATGACCAAGCGATGCTTGCTGAGTCTGTACTTTGTCAAGGTGTTTCTCAGTTTTAGATGAGTCACTGTGCACAGATAATCTGCCATGCTGTACTGTCTGTTTAGGGCCACATAACATTGCATTTGCATTGCATACTTCAGTATGATTTTCCCAATTTCTTCTATTCCTGAGTTTTTATTGTGTTAGTGTGTGTGTTAGCAGTGTGTTTGTGTGTTAGTGGGGTTACAGAGCGGTGACTCAGGTCCAGTTGGATGAGGGGACTGGTGTCTTTGCTCAACTCTTGGTATTGCAGAGCTTTATAATGATATGACCTTGGGTTGTTCTCTTTCAGGTGTTTCCAGAATTTGAATGTCTTTTATGGTATTTTACAATTACTGCATGTGTTGTTCATGGTGTTTCCGTGCACCTTTAAAATAATTTTGCAGAACTCGGCATGCAGGGTCTCATTTGGATGTTTGGTGATGTGTAAGCAGACCCCACGGCCATACAGGGCAATTGGTTCAATCACTGATTCAAATATGCTGAGCCAAATTCTAATTAGAATTTCTATAAATGTTTGTCATTTTATGGCTCAGAAAGCTCTGCGTGCTTTTTCTCTCAGTTCACTCACTGCCAGGTTGAAGTTTCCTGATGAACTCATTTGTAGTACTAGGTAAATATAATTTCTGGAATGCTCAATTTCATGTGTACCTAATCTAAATGTGTGTTTTTTGTTCTCTGAGAGCTGGATGTCTGACAGGTTCTGCTGTAGCCCCTGAGCGGTGGGGGACAGCAGGACCAGGTCATCTGCATACAGCAGGAGGTTAATCTCTGAGTAGTGTAGAATGAGACAGGGTGCTGCAAACCGCTCTAAAATGGAGGCCAAGTCATTGATTATATATATGTATATATATGCTGTAGAGAAAAGATGACTTCAAAAATAATGAAATTAAATGTTTCTACATAACAAAAATACTATAAAGAGCAGTAAACAATAATAAATGAAACAATTTTGGTGTGATGATCCTTCGCTTTAAAAAAAAAATTTTAGTCTCAGGTACAATGTGTGCAGTTTTATAAGGAAATGAGCTGTAAGTGTTACTGAGCATCTTACAGAAGCAGCCA
>CM075013.1:10694330-10731290 GCA_037576675.1 Pangasius sanitwongsei | reverse complement strand
TTATGAGATACTGTGTTGACTGAGGAACACTAAAAGCTTTTCTTGTCATAGTGAAATGGTAATAATAAGCAGATTCTCTTAGTTAAAAAGATGGGAAACCAGTGGTTCGGTGAACAGCTAAGCTAATGTAGCTAATGTGTTTGTGAGTTATGAGATACTGTGTTGACTGAGGAACACTAAAAGCTTTTCTTGTCATAGTGAAATGGTAATAATAAGCAGATTCTTTTAGTTAAAAAGATGTGACCCCAGCCTGACACTAATTTTTTTTTTTATCACCCACACTTCCAAGATTCATGGAGTTAAAGCTCTGGATAAGCTCCTTGGAAAGAATCGGAAGAGTTGGATGAGAAATTAACCACTATCTCTAACGTGAATTCCTTTATCATGTACTGCATCCTCTTACATTAAAGTGAAGAGGATATTTTAGTCATCTGCATCCGCCTCAGCATACGCTGCATCTCTGTCTACAAATCATACTACATGTTTCTGCTTTTAGTGTTCTGTTCTCATTTACACTTTCCCTCATGTGAGGTCATGCTGTCCTGACAAAATTTAGAACACTATTATAATTATAAAAAACTTGTAATCGGTTTTGGGCACCTCTCTAGATAAGTGTGCGTTTCTCACATTTGACTCTGACTTTGTTCTACACTCAGGTGGCAGTTCAACAACACTGAATTAGGTGAGCATTTTCAATCCATTTAAAAAGAAAACATTAAAAATAATAATAATAATAATAATAATTTAAAATCCAAGATAAACTTTAAAAGTACATCAACCTAAGATAAATCCATATAATAAAAATATAAAGGAAAAACGGTCTATAACTGAAATGGGTGATTTTCTATATCTCTCTGTTTGCTTGTTCGCAGTGTCAATTTTTTCTACAGCTCAGACCTCAGTTTTCTGGAAAAATCTAACCTGTGTCCTTTCTCTAACTCCTGTGTGCTACAAAAATACTCAATACTTGAGTTAATTGTGAAATTATATTTATTTCATTAATTGAAATCATTTTTCACTGAACTTTGTTTTAGTGTTTTTAACGCATCCTGGTCCACTTCCCCTCGGCCTGGTTGAGTCGTTTCGGCTATAATAAGTGCATTTTTCTTACTTCATCAGCTCAAGTGAAGTTTGTTAGACGAGGACTGAGTCAACGTCGCTACAGACTTCGGCAACACGTTCCCCAGAATGCATTGCTCCAGCCTGACACAAGTTTTCCTTTTTCATAACAGTGACAAAATGATTTATAAGCACCATCCCCAAGGTTCATGAATATAGGCTTAAAAGGAAGTGTTAGAGAGAGATGCAGCGTCTCGAGCTTTTGTCCCACGCCTTCAGGCGTCACAGATGTTTGAGGACACTTTAATGCAAAAGGCTGAATCATTTATAACTGACGACACGTTTCACTTTTCACAGGAGTCCCATCCGCGTACGCAGCATTAAAAAAACAAAACGGTGAAAGGACAAAAAGTTTGCATGTGACAGCGTAATGGATCAAGCACACACACACACACACACATACACACACACACAGCACTAAAAGCAGTTTTTGCATCATTTACTACTTCCTCAGCGTTTCTATTCTTATTTTAAAGTAAAGCTGCTCGGTGACAGTGGCAAGGAAGAAAACAGTCGCTGAAGTTTTAGCTGAAAATATTTGCCATTTTGTCATCATCCCAGAAGAATGAGAGACTTCTTCTTATTCAGAGTTCCTGACAGCAGGCCTGCATTTATCACGCCTCACACTGTACATTTTATATTTTAGATTTGATTTCATACTTCCCATGGGAAATTGTTAAGACAATTGTTCAAACCTGTGACAAAAATAGGTGATAGGTGACTTGATTTCCTGTGCAACTATATACATTTTTGTCAATTTCATGTAACTTATTTACAGATTTTAAGATTTTATTCTTCACTAACGAATAATGCTTATTTATTCAGATGTCATCATCTATACCACTATACATTAATGATCTTCAGTTTGCCCCTCTGAGGAAACCATTAATAGGTTCCAGGTTGGACCCTTCAACAGAGTTTCCCTTTTTAGAACAAGTCCCAAGTAGAACCTTGTTAGGAAGTTAAAATCACTAAGCATCCAAAGAACCCCTGAGTAACTTTGCTTTAAGTATAATATTCATAATTCTAGTCATAATTTTAATACTCAAATTTCCTTATACCACTATACCACCATAAAGATAGAACATCATGTCAGCTCTAATGACTTCGGCAATATTTCAGAAAAAAAAAGTTCTTCAGTTATGTGTGGAGACAGAATCACGTCTTATACGACTCAGGGTAGCACTGAAATACTGGATAAAAGATTGTCCGAAAAAGTCTTTGACCAACTTTAGGACATATCCTGTAATAGGATTTCTTGTAAAAGCAATTTGTGGATTCTGTCACACATTATGATCATGTCATTCCTTGATTGCTGTGAAGACCATTTTGTTTTCCTGTATGGAGATTCCCCATGTCATGCTGTGATGGTGAAGGTATGGAAATATTTTTATGTTATTAACAACATACTTCTTTAAATTCAGAGTCTGTGAGCGCCAATGAAAATCATCACTGCAAAAAAGTGTCTGCTATCATGTCTGAAACTGAAATAGTGAAGGAACCATGTTCTGGGAATCATCAGAGGAACAGTCCGATTGCATTTTTGGATCAGCTTCAACCTGTGCAGGTCATAAAAATGATTTGTTTACACAGAAAAAGCTACAAATGCAAAACAAATGTGTAGCAAAACGCTAGAGATACAACATGAATGAAACTGTTAAAGGTCATTTATTAAATCTGAAAAAACATCATGGTTTATCTGTATCTAGTCATGTCTAGTCATGTCTCGAATTGAGTTCTTTAGTGCAGTAGTGTTCAGCTACAGAGAGAACTCAGTAGTGGGCTAAGTCCTGCATTAGGATGTCCAAAAAAAAAGATAAATAGTTTAAGGAACTCTCTAAGAAAAGAACTTTAAGGTAGACTTGGAAGTCGACTATGGAGTTGCTTTATGTAATACAAGTCTAACATCAACCGCTTAGTCTATCTAACCAAGCAGGAGCGTTCAGATCCTTTTATTACATTTTTATTTCAGACTTGCCAACCTTCATGCATATTGTGTAAGAGCACTGTATTTTAAAAATCAGAAAACATTATGAGTTATCCTCAAAAATGTGCCAAAAGAGTCTTTTTTGCTCTTTTTAATTGACATAAGAATCTGGAAAGATTGATAGTTGGGCAGGTGTTTTGAACTCACTGATATTAACTGAAGCTTCCCCAATCCCACATTAGTAATGTTTCAGATGGTGCTTTTGACTTGGATTATCTGTATGACACACACACACACACACACACACACAAGACTGGTCTGGCTTTTAATAAGAGTTAAAACTGAGATGCACAAATGACAACGGCCATGTTAGTGATGTTCAGTGGCATGGAATTAAATCTGGCGGATCCACAATACCTTACAGACTTCATGAAATGAGCCAGAAATGCAGCATGAGAAGGAGTCATGTCTCAAATTTCTTACTTTAGTGCAGTAGAGTTCAACATGTAGTGCACTATCACAGTTCTGTAGGTAATGATGAATTATCTCGGTTCGGACTTACACAGTCTTTAAGAACCCAAAGTAGACAAGAGAACCCCGGCTGAATGATTTTGTTGCTGGTTTTCATTCTAAAAAAAAACAAGTAAGTTCTTTTCAGCAGATCTATAAAAACAAACAAAATGGCCGTTTTGGAGCTTTGTGTTGTTGACATGTTCAGACCTCTTCGGTTTCCTGTAGGTTCCTTTATCAGATCAATGGAGGTTGAGAAGTTCATTATCTCAGATAAATCTATACTCCGTCCTCACTGTTCTCTCACTCCCTCGCCTTTTAATTGGTTCTTCTCATCAGTCATCGGAGACAGGCCTTTTTTTACCACACACTCTTCATCCAGCTCTAACGACACAAAGGCTAATTTTACACCTTCCAATTGTTCCATTTAATTACGTTCTGTCTTCCAGCTTCAGATTCGATCGATAACGTCCTTGTGGGAAACAGACGCAGTTCTCCAAGCGACCTTATTAGCTTGGCTGAGAACCACCTTTTGTGTTTGTATTGATGTTTATGCAGATGTAGTCGTTATAAACGTAAGACACTTCCCGTGCTAATTTAAATGTTATTACTACGCTACCCCAGTCGTCTCACTCCGAGTCTCTTCATTCAGCTGTGTAATCACTGAATATTAGCACGTGTTTAAGGTATCTGGTGATTGATGATCCTGGGTTCGTGGTTCTGGTGTGTGTGTGTGTGTGTGTATGTGTATGTGTGTGCTAGCTAATAGCATTGCAGAACCTGCCCATGATGCCCATGACAGCTTTCTGTTGACAATCACTATTTATGTTACTGTAACACAAGCCAAATTTATGTGCGCAAAAGGACTGAGAGTTAGAGTCACACTGAGTAGTTGTACTGATCCAAATTACAGGGTTTAACTAGGTATAACAGATGATAGCTAAATATAACCTACAGAACCAAGAAAAATGATTGGTTCTGTAGGTAATGATCTTTCCTGGTTATGTATGGCTATGTCATCACAGAAAAAAAAAACACAAGGGTGACCACAAGAGTGATTTCAGCCAATGAGACTCTTTTTTTTTTTGCCATGTTGGTCAGTGTGCAATATGATGACACAAATTTGCACATGGAAAATGTATGAACAAATTGTGACAGTTTCAAAGTTAGCACAGTGATTATTCTTCTATTTAAAGGAAATGTCATTTGGATTGCTGTCAGTCGTTTTACTCTATTTATCTGCATACATAAAAAGTTTTTATAATCGGATTATCAGGCTGCATGTAAACGTGACTGTTTTGTCCTGTAGAGAATGTGGGGTTAAATCACAGCTACCATGCTATGTAGCATCAGATGAAGTGTATTCCGCAGACTGGACATTGACAAATCGACGGTGTGTAACGTTTAAAAACGGAACATATTGCTCAGGCCTGGAGCTGAGTGTGGAGTGATGGAGCAGCTGAGCGGCGCTGACAGAGTTAATATTAACTGAGAGATAATTAGAAATAAATGACTTCTCCACTGAGGACATCATGCTAGGCCACGCTAGCTGCTCATTTATCATCATCTGTTTAGCAGCAAGCACAGACAGGATAAACACCACTGTTTCCCTTCATCTTTCCTTTTCTCCTCGCTCATCTCTGCTCTCATATATCCTACTCCTCCTTTCATTTCCTTTCCCAAGCTTCACTCCATCTCTCTCTTGCACTCCTCACTTCCTGTTAGTCCTCATTTATTTCCTTTGGTTCTTGCGGCACTGCTTTCCACCTTCCATCTTCATCATGGCTTCATCTCTCACTATCTGTGCAGAGGAATTGGAGTATTGGGGCTGTTATCTATGAGGCAGAGATGGACAAGACTTAGCATACACTAGCTAAGGCAAGATAAAGGCCGGATGAGATAAGAATAAATGAAACAAACTCCAAAAACCGATGGAGGTTCATCTGGATTTCATAAGAACGTCTTTCTTATTTTTTTTGAATAATCATTTGCAACAAAAACTGAAGTTGACCGTAACAAATCAAGTGATTTTTGTTAATAATGATTCATAATAGATTTGTCTGAAGTGAAGTGTTCGCCTGGGTAAGACTTTCCTTATGCATTTTGTTTGTAGACAGCTGGTAAGTAATTGATTGCAGGCTTCAGCCGCTGTGCCAGAGATCTAAACCATTCCAGCTGACCTAACTAGTGCCAATAATCTGCTAAAGCCAATGACAGACAGAGACCAAGTTGCAGAGACAAGAAATTGAGGACTGGAGAATCGGTGTGGTGGTGGTGGTGGTGGTGGGGATTCAGGACACTGCTGGACTCATTTGTGAGAAGGGATAATTTGTATCTCTCATGCCTCCTGGCCGTCTCTGAGAAGCAAGAAAACCGATACGGCGACACCAATTTATCTTTCTCAGCCTCCGTCCTTGTGCTTGTTAAGTTGACTTGAGACAATTACACAGAGATGAAGGCGACGAAACTTTCAACTCGAAACTATCAAAGACACCGGCACTGTGTCACTGTTCACGGGTAATTGCGGTGGTAAATGGAACAGGTTCTAGCAGCCTTCTAGGTTTGGGAGAGGAATCAATTTGGGTCACATTTTCTGGTGCTTCTTAAAAACAAGGTCATGATAAAGTGGGATTTTTTGGTAATATCTCATAATCATGGTGATGGAATGAGATTGTTCTTGTAGTATATTCATCAAAGAGTCAGAGTATCAGTATGATCAGGGTGATGGACTAGCAAGTGGACTAGAAAGAGAACTAGAGATTGAAGTAGGGAGTAGACTAGGAAACAGACTGGAGAGTGGACTTAGAGAGTCTAGTTTGGACTATGGAGTAGACCAGGGAGAGGATTAGGAAATAGACCAAAAAGTGGACTTCAAATTGAAGTATGAAGTGGACTAGGAAATGGATGACAGAGAGAACTCAGTAGTGGGCTAAGTCCTGCAGTAGGATGTCCACAAAGTAGATAAATAGTTTAAGGAACTGTCTAAGAAAAGAACTTTAAGGTAGACTTGGAAGTCGACTATGGAGTTGCTTTATGTAATACAAGTCTAACATCAACCGCTTAGTCTATCTAACCAAGCAGGAGCGTTCAGATCCTTTTATTACATTTTTCTATCTTTTTTTTATTTTGCAGACTTGCCGACCTTCATACATTTTGTGTATGAGAGCCACATTTTAAAATCAGAGTACACTGTTATGCGTTATCACTCAAAAATGAGACCAAAGAGTCTTTTTCTCCCTTTTTCATTGACATATGAGTCTGGAAAGATTGACCGTTGTGCAGATGTTTTGAACTCTCTGATATTAACTGACCCCCTGGAAGCTCCGCCCCTTCCCCAGTCTCAAACTAGTAATGTTTCAGCTGGTGCACTTGACTTGATTTTCCCACTTGAAAGATGCGCTGACATTAATTTCTTTCTGTCATGGTAGACGGAGAATGTTTTGAGTTCATTAACATTAACCAAAATCTATCAGTGTGTGTATCCACTATATACACATATATATCTAAAATCTGATGTATATGTATTAAGGATGTACCAAAATCTTTGGCTGATAATAGTCAAAATCAGAACTTTTTTCAGAAATATAACATATACATACAGTGAAATGTCAACTCTAACACTGTACAAATAATTAACATCATTTATGGTTATGATATTTAGAAAGTCGTAAAACATTTTTTGCTCTCCTGTGCCATGTAAAGAAAGATTATTATTATTGGTTGATGATACAAAGAACTGTAATCCTAGTACATTGTATTTTTATGCTTTTTTTTTTTTGCAATATCTTAGACTATGCTATTATATATCAACATAATGTGATTTTGTTCTATTAGATAAGCAATGATTTTAAAATTTAAAGTTTTCACATGACTATTCATGTAAAATATCTTTGATATATCATCATAGTTTATTAAATATTGTTAGGTTAAGTATATAAACCATTTAGGGCTTTATTAACAAACCTTGTACATTATTGTAATATTGCTTTGAATATCATTGTCTTATTTATTTCTCTTCTTATTTCTGTGAATAAATCAGATAAAATTATTTTAATTATTTAAATTAACATTAAATAAATGATCAGTTTCTGTAGCTGAATGATTGAATCCTCACTATTATATGGTGTTTAATGTTGTTTTTGAGTTTGTAAATCTAAAACTAAATTCATAATGTACTGAAAAGCCTCATATTCAGTTGTACGGCTATTATTCTGCAAGGATATTTACATTTACACTGATTTTTGCTCTTGAGTCGCATATTTGAAGGGTGAAAAGTGTTCAGAAGAGTCGGTGGAATGCAGGGTGAGTGCAGGTCGTTCTTTACAAAAAAAGAATTGTCCAAAAGTTTTATTAAAAATATTGAAACTCGATATTTTCAGCACTAACGCCTCCACACTGTGCTAGCGTGCAGCGTTCACTGTCATTGCATTGATCTCTAATGTACAGTGTAGGTGGAAATATAAAGCCATGAGTCAGAGCAAAGCACCACAGTACATGGCTAAAGCCACAGGGCTGACTTTTCACTGCTCATCTTTGTGTGTGTGTGTGTGTGTGTGTGTGCGTCTGTGACCTTGGCGTTATTTGGTTCTCTGATATTTGTTCATATTTAATAAATTTAATAAAATATGAGAGAAATTTAACATATTAAAGAAACAGTTTGGTCCAGAGTAAAACGTAGTAAATTATTTGGCTTTATATGGAGCATCTGATTCGAGAAACATGCTGACTGTAGTGTCTTATATTAACCTGTTACACCACTGTTACTTTACTGTTACATTGTTACAGTACTTATTAGCTTATCATTACATTGTCAATTTGTTACTTTGTTATGTCGATGCAAATGTACAGTGTTTCATTGAAAGCAAATGTTTCATTTTGGGTTAAATTGGCACATCTGAAAAACATGCTGAATGTTATGTCAGATAATATCCTGATGCACCATTATTACATTGTTACAATGTTACTTTGTTACCTAACTACTTTGTCACATTACTGCCGTGTTATATCATAACACTGTTACTTTGTTACATTGAAAGGATTTTTTTAATTGTTACATTGAGACTTTGTTACATTGATTGCGTTTTATAGCGTTACACTCTTACATTGAGACTTTGTTACATTGATTGCGTTTTATAGCGTTACACTCTTACACTGAGACTTTGTTACATTGATTGCGTTTTATAGCGTTACACTCTTACACTGAGACTTTGTTACATTGATTGCGTTTTATAGCATTACACTCTTACACTGAGACTTTGTTACATTGATTGTGTTTTATAGCGTTACACTCTTACATTGAGACTTTGTTACATTGATTGAGTTTTTTAGCGTTACATTCTTACATTGAGACTTTGTTACACTGGTGTTTTTTTTTTATCATTAGAGTGTTACATTAACCCTTTCTCCCAGTACACTGGCATTCCATTCTGGTGCTTTGGTACATTCATTTGTAGTGTTACACTGCTACATTGAGACTTTGTTACATTAATATTTTTTCAGTGTTACACTGTTACATTGAGACTTTGTTACATTGATAGTCTTTACATCTTTATGCTGTTACTTTAATACTTTGTTACATTAGTAGTTTTTCACTGTTACACTGAGACTTTGTTACATGGAGAGCTTCTACAGTGTTACACTGTTAAATTGAGACTGTTACATCGATAGTTTTTACATCTTTACACTATTACTTTAAGTCTTTGTTACATTAATATTTTTCCAGTGTTACACTGTTACATTGATGTTTTTTTTTTTTTTTACATCTTTACACTGTTACTTTAAGACTTTGTTACATTAGTATTTTTTCAGTGTTACACGTAAATTTAAACTTTGTTACATCAATAGTGTGTTACATTGTTATACTGTTTCATTGACACTTTTTTACATTAATAGTTTTTTACATTGTTACTCTGTACATAGATAGTTTGTTACAGTTTTACTTTATTATATTGTTACTTTATTACATTGTTGCTTTGTTACATTACTACTTTGTTAAATTTTTTTTTTTTTTTACATTTTTACTTTGTACATTGTCTCCCCATTAAAAGCTCTAGTTTGCTTTTTTTTCTTCAAAGGCCAAGCACACAATGCTGAAATTAACCATTTTGCTGCTGTGGATCAGATATAAATAAAAAAACCTTTCCTTCTTAATTAGCTTCATAAATCTGTCCATCTCCTGCAAGAAATAGTCGCTATCTAACGACTGTATCTGATCATCTGTGCGTTGTAAGACAAAGACAAACATAGATAAAAATCCATTTAGTGTCACAGTTTAACCTTCAGCTGCTCATTTTCCTCTCTGCTGCTGCTCTGGATTGGGTTGTACCATATTTTCTTCATCATTTACCATCAAGTTAATCATTTCCAAGTCACAAACATACCAGGAGACAATAATGCTAGGACACTAGAAAACAAAAGAATGAGGACAGATGGACTCTATGAAAAAGAGAAGACCATTGAAACAGGTAGAGTAGAGGACTAGGGAACTCAGAAGTTGATTTGGTAATTAAGATAGTATGAATCTGGGAAAGATTAAAACAAGGAGATTGATGAAAAGACAACAAGAAACATGAAGAGAAGGAGACGAGAGACAAGAAAACAATGAGAAAGAGACTATGGAATAAGAATATGAGAGAATATGGACTATGGAATAAGGAGACTAGGGAAAAAGAAAACAAAGGAATATGGAGACAGGGAGACTAGTGGAAAGGGGAAAACAAAGACAATAGGAAACAAAACAAAAAAAAACAGGAACATAATTAGGAACATAATGACAAGAAGATGAAACAAAGAACACTAGGAAACAAGGAGACAAGAGAACAAGAAAACAAGTAAAAAGACCAGGAAAGAGAAAACAAAGAAACTTGGATACAAGGAAACGGGGAAAGTGGAACTAGGGAACAAAAAAACATGGAGACTAGGAAACAATGCAAAAAGACACAGAAGCCAAGAAAACGTAAAAACTGGGAAACTGTGGAACAATGGAACAAGGGAACAAGACAATAAGAACCGCTGAAGATCCCACTTATTCTAAGAGTGTGTGTATTACCTGGATAAGTGCGCGGTGCAAACTCCAAGTTATTGCTTATTAATTACTTCTTAGTACCTAGAACCTGTCAGGAGTGTAACATATAGCTTGGAACACTCTTAGAAGAAAAGGGTTCATTGGATACTTAAGGGTTCTTATCTTCCGAAAAAGGAAGAAAATCTATATTCTTATAGATTCCTATACAGAACCTTTAAGATGGACCAGTGTACACAGTAATCTTCCTCATGTGTAAGGTGAAGATCTGCGAATAAATCTGAATGAAATGTAAATTTGAGGAGTGTTGTTGGTTCTTCCCTCAGTTAGAGGAATCAGCGATTCTCCTCGGTTCTACATGGACTGTTTTATATAAATTATTCCAGCACAGGACAGAGGGAATGACAGAGAACGTCATTGTGAGGACGCACTCAGCACTGCACGCATACATTAACCTTCTCCTCTCACAGATACAGCTTTATTGAACTTTCTAATCAATTTCAAATTTTCACCATTACCTCAGCTCGCAAACTCGATATTGAGCAAAACAGACCAATCGAAAGTTCACGCTAATCAAAAATGCACTCTTTTGCATCTCCGTGTTTAATCCTTATGGTGAAGTGTTCATTCCTCTTTTTTGCTGATGTGGTAATAATGTTTTTAAGTGTACCACAATTCCACTGTTCCACAAGAACCAAACTGATATGTAATAAATTTTCAATTTTTACTTTTGGCTTTGCTGTGTAATATCATTCATAACACAGGAATTGTGATTGGTCAGAAGGTGTTGATTATTTTTCTATAACAGCAGCTCTGACAGTAGCACAGCTGCAAATCAGAGTTTTATTATAATGCGCTTGTTCTAATAGGTTATCGTTTCTATAGTAACAGCTCATTCATGGAGATTTGTACAGTGGATGCTCCACATAAACAGATTTTTAAAAAAAAAACAAAAAAAAAACATTGATTGGTGGTGAAACTTTTTGTAAGGAGATGTTTATTTAACATTCTTGGTAGGGGTCTTCAGTGTCAGCGCTTTGTAACAATCAGAGATAAAGTTGTAACTAAGTTTTCTGACATCATCAGGACAGAGGAGTTTGTGTGGTTTCTCTTTAACATGACAAGCTGCAGAGAAAACAGAGAAGCTGGTGAGGGAATGACTGTTTATAGCTGCTATAATGTAAGTGAGAACAGGAACTTGTTTCACAGATGTTCCAAGACATTACATGTAACTAAAAACAGATAAAAAGTATGATGTTTGTTGTTTAATAAATAAAAAGAGCAATCGTTGGTAAAATGCTGTTGGAGGAGTAATCATCTTCAGGGTAGTAACAGTAACTCCGCTTCATCACATCACCCTGTCACTCAGTATTTTACCGTAACACACACTGTGGTTTATTACAGAAAGCAGAAATGTGAGCAAATTACACTCATTATTGGGTTCTAAGTGTTAAAATACTATGAAACGATCTGGAAAGAGCTGAAAAAAGCACCAAAAAAAGGGGGTGGGACAGGGTTTTAGCATAGTGTGTCAGGGTGTTAGCACAGCATGTCGGGATGTTAGCCTAGCATGTAACTGTCTCAGAGTTGTCTGATGGGCAATTCCTCACATTAAACAGTGAAATTTCACAAAGAATTCTTTTAGAAATTATTTATTCAAATTACAGGACTGGAGCTCTGCCCCCTGTACCCCCAATTTAACTCCTTAGCATTCCACAATTCATTACAAGTGCTCTACATATGGCTGAGTCTCTCAGTGTGATTTGAGACACAGCCTCTCCTTTTACTATCACACTGACCGCTTTCTCCAACTCGGCCATGGCTCTTTGATTTATGATGCCGTGTCACAATCATAATCTCTGTCCTTTTTCACTCTGTCTGTCCCCTTGCCGTGTCTCGGCCCCTCTATTCCTCATACACACACTCACACACACACACACACACACACACGCACACACCTCTCCATCCTCTCCTGTCTGATTACACAGAGATTTATCATGGTTATTCTGGCAGCAGGTTCATTACCAACACAGCCTGTTAGGAAACAGACAGATGGAGGAGAAATGCAGCCATAAAGCTTTATCCACTCGAGGCCAAGGAATAAAAGTTTATCACTTTGGATGTGCACATCACTAATCTTTACATTCTGTAATATCACATGTCAGAATCTGATGTCACAAATGTGTTAACCAGTTTCACTCTCTGAGAAATCTGGATATCCGAATCTGTTCACACACACACACAGAAAAATACTCACACAGTGTTGATTGTTTAATCTCTTAATGAAACGTTTAGGCAAAAATTAAACACCCACATGTAGTTAATCATAGACAAGGCTAATGTAGCTAATAAGTAATGGTAGCCACCAGTTTAGCATTGTGAAACTCACACGGCATCCCACAAGGTTCTCCTTTAGACCCACTTTAACTCTCCTTGGATGTGTAACTCACAGACATGATGCTGGCTTTCACTTGTACACGGATACATGATTACACTCCCAGACTAATGTAGCTAACAAACAATAGAAGCTTATAGCTACCGGTTTGGCATCATAAATCACCACATATTTACTGTTGGCCTCAGTGACCACATAAACAGCAGAAGAATCTCTATTTAAATTCTATACAATTCATACGTCAACTATTGTAACATCCACATCATGTACATGTTCAAGCTGTGCCTTCAGACTTTAGACCACGCCCCTTACCTGAGTGTGATGCTGGTGTGCAGTGACAACAAACTCTGTGCTCATGAAGAAAATGATTTTCACTAAGAATACTTTTCTCTCTGTGTCTTTGTCAGGTTTTTAGATATTAGCCTGTTATACAGAGGCTACATGCTAAACTGGAGGTTATACGTTTACATTACTTGTTAGCAACATTAGCCTTGTAGCTCTGGGCATCTTTTGAAGACCTTTTTTTTTTTTTTTTTTTTCATATTTCCTGTTTTTGTGTTCAAATTGGAGAATTATTAAAAGTCAAGACTTTATGATTTGAAAGCATATTTTACATGAAACAATCTATATTTTTTGTAGGGAATAAAATGGAAAAAAGAAAAAAGCTTCCTTTTTTCTGCATTTGCTTTTTGATGAGCACAAAGGACCCCAAGCTGTGTGGTGATATATACTAAAAGAAAAAGGAAGAGACGCTTTTTTTTTTGCAATGTGTCCCTGTGCAATCGAGACAAAAAATAAAAAATAAAAAAAAAATAGACATCTCAATTAAAAATATTATTAAGAATCTGATTTTATTTACTTACATAATTTACTTTTGTCATAATACGATGTGTAACGTTCGAGCCAATGAAACATTGCTGAATTGAATTAAACTGATAAGAGAGGAAAGACAACAAAAGAGAAAGAACGAAAGAGAGCCTTTTTCAGAAACGAACATGAAAGAAAGAGAGTGGGAAGAGGGAAAGAAAAAAGAAAGATCCTGAGACAGAGAGTGAGTTTTTACAAGTGAATGAATATCTGAAAGAGGACATTCCTCCTGAGATGTCCTTGCTGAGGCTGTGAGCGCATGACCTGAAACTCTGCAGGAGATAAAGGAGAGGGAGAGAGGGAGAGAGAGAGAGAGAGAGAGAGAGATAAGGAAAAGAGACAGAGAGGTGTTTATATGTGCAGCAGGTACAGAACTGTGAACTGATGGATTCTTTTCTGTCTCAGCTGAAAGGCTGTAAACAGTGATTTAGAGCTAAAGGAGAAGAACGAGGGAGAACATTTCCCTTTCTCTCTCTCTCTCTCTATTACTTTCTGTGTCTTGGTCTCTCTCTGTCTTTCTCTCGGTTTCTTTCTGTCTCGCTCTCTGACTCTGTTTTTTACTCTCTCTCTCTCAGTGTTGGAGGAGCAGGTGATGTCCTGCATGATTACACTGACACTGGAGACTCCTTCCATCCTTCTTGTTTATTTTTATTAACATCTCCTGACAGAAAACTTTACTATATCAATGATTTTTAAAATCTGTTTATGTGGAGCATCCACAGTACAAGTCCCTGTGAATGAGCTGTTACTATAGAAACAATATTGTATTAGAACAAGCACACTCAGACCAATGGACCCGAGCATATCCTTCCCGATCACACACACACACACCTTCAGGGCATGAGCCACATTTGAAACTTGCAAGCTGTGTGTGTGTAGAAGTGTGTGTAGAAGTGTGTGTGTCAGTGACCTACAGGCTCATTAGGGTCGCTTTGTTAAGAAAACGCTGACCTTTAGATGCCATAATGAAGCCTGACATGAATCATAATCATTTTTAAGGATGTCTAAAGTTAGATTTAGTGAAGAGACAGATGGAGATTGAAGGCCAGGCCTCATGCGGATCATCACAATGGGGAGAAACGATCAACAGCAGACTGCAGCGGATGTCCGATCTTATCCACAATGGGTCAATTTTATTTATTTATTTTTTCTGGTGTCATCCATTATCTGCAAAGAGTTGGTGTGGCTGCTGGTTCTTGTTCCAGCCAATCAGGTTGTGGTTGGAACGAAAACCAGCAGCCACACCGATTCTTTGCGGATAATGGATGACACCTAAAAAAAAAAATTGGTAAGATCTTACAAGATCTTGACATTTTGGACATGATGAAAGATCAAAGAGGTGGAGTGTGTAAAGGCAGCTATGTTGGGAATGTGCACGTGTGTGTTATAAAGGTGCACAGTGGAGCATGACCTGCCTCAATATCCATGATCTTCTGTCAAATAATCAAAGCTCAAAGAACACTAACATGTTATACAAGTTCTCACAGATATGATAGTGTGTACTGGTGTGTGTGTACATATGCATGTGTGTGTGTGTGGATCATACTCTATTACCCAATTTCCACAATTCTTCAACATGACGTTTCATGGATTGTAAACTTAAAAATCAGGGCTGTTTTCAAACAAATAACAAAAAAGGTGTTAAATTTTCAGTGTTAAAGTTCTAAGGAATCTCACACACCTGAGAAACACCCTCCCCACCACTAGAGGCAGTGTTACCTGAGATTTTAGGCAAACCTGGAGCAATTTAAATTGAATTTTTGGTATATCAGTGCTTCTGAATATTCACACTGATGCCGCCTCGATTCCTTAAACCGGAAATCATTCAGCTTGGCCAAGAGGGGGCATGGCCAAGAGGGGGCATGGCTAAGAGGGGGCATGGCCAAGAGGGGGCATGGTAGTCTGTGCAGGAATGTGTTATCTCTCAAACTAGACGTAGTCAATTAATTATTAAACATTAATGTTTAATATCTCTGTCAAAACAAATATAAATTGCCGGAAATGTAAATTCATCTCCTTATAACTGATAATCGATGCCAGAGTTGCCAAAACAGATTAAAACGGAAGTGTGCTGCTGCTCCATCTCTCATTCCCGCTCTCTCCTGGACAAGTGCCGAGTTTATGGAGGAATTGTTCCATTTCCATCAGACAGACAGACAGAATGTTTTAAAATCAACGTTACAGCTAGACTGCTATAAATCACAGCAACAGGTTAATTTCCTTTTAGAGAGTTTTATTTGAGAGATAGATCACATATGTAACTGCCTGATCTGTGTTTTAAGTAAATGACAGGGGCACACACATACACACACACACATCTGTCAGGGTGTATGGTGTAATTATTAATCACAGAAAAGCCTTTGTTAACCTGGCTAGCCCAAAGCTACATTAAGAATTCAGCCCTTTTCCTCCGTTCTCTCACCTGCGTGTCACGGGACAATCAGTATTCCTCTCACTTCCTCTCTTCCTCTCACTCCTCCTCCTTCTCCTCCTCTTCCTCCTCTCTCTGGACTCTGCCGTAAAAAGAAGGACAGAGTGAGAGTAAGGAAAAAAAAACAGATTGGTTCTGCCTTGTTTACAGCTCTCCTCTGCACGCTATTAAATGGGGAATTCACTTTCAATCTAATCTCCATCTATTACCATACGGGTACATGCTCGGTTAAATAAAACCACACGTTCAGCTGAAGGGAATGTAGCACTGTCCCCATTTCACACACACACACATACACCACCACCACGGCGTACACATTCGTTTGGACCATGCACTGATGCACTGAGGGGCAACTGTGTGAGACACCAATAACAAAGAGTTCTGATAGAGAACTACACAGACAGACAGAAAAATAGCTAGACATGGACAGACAGATAGACAGACATAAACAACCAGACACACAGACAGAGAAGCAGATAAACAGACATACAGACAGACAGTCAGACAGAGACAGATAGTTAACAGACAGACAGATACAGTCAGTCAGAGACGGAGACAGTTAAGTAAGTAGACAGGTATACACACTCACACAGCCAGACAAACACACACACAAATAATCAGAAATACATGCAAACAGTCAGAGACACAGACGTGTAGACAGAAAGACAGTGGGACAGACGGGCAGACAGACGGAAAACAGACAGACAGACAGTACACACACACGCACAGTCAGAGAGGCAGGCATAATCATATAGATAAAATGGCAGACAGATAAAATGGCATTGTGACCTCGTCAGTACACACCTCTGTGTGTTATGTGTCTGTGTGTGTGTGTTTGTCACTGTTGCTCTCAGCCAATACATACCATCTGGAGAAATGAAAATTTCATACATAGATTGTTTTTAATAAGTGATAAACTCGGTCATGGACTTGGACATGTGAATGGGACAGTGAGTGTCAGTGCAGGGCATGTGAGATTGTAGGGAGGAAGTGAACACTGTAGGGAGCACGATGAGTGATTTGAGATGCTGCTCATGTTTTCAATTGAGCTTGTGTTTCTTCAGGAAGGCCGATTATAGCCGAGCTCAGAGTGAGGTGATGGATGGAGGCTGTTACCCTCTCACTTTCCTTCACTTTACTACTTTAACCCTTAAACACTCAAGCACTTTTACGGGCTTTCACTTCCTTTATTAATAAACTGTACTTCCAGCACTCAGTCTTACACACAGTCACACACATCATATCATATTTCAAACAAACTAAATATGTATTTTATATCTCTTAATAAGAAATGAATTAATTCCTCACAGTGACATGGGGATGTAATATTTATACAGTATATTTATTAACAAAATAATTAGACACAGGCTCAGTCCCAAATAATGCAGACAGACAGACAGACAGACAGATACACACACACACACACAGAGTCAGAGAGAAAGACAGACAGCCAGCCAGCCAGCCAAAGAGGCAGTAAGACAAACAAATAAACTGACAGGCAGATAGTCAGACAGACACATGGACAAACAGGCTCAATCCCAAATAATGCACTACATAGGGGTTATAAGTCAATATATCATACACTATGTAGTGCACTTACATAAAGGGGTAGGGCACTGAATCCCAAATTGCTCCTTATTTGAAATATAGTGCACTATGCCAGTATTAGCAGTAATATAGTACTAGTGTATGAAGAAATAATAATAATAATAATAATAATAATAATACATGCACCTATGGTAAAGATATTCATAATCTCAGTTTTTCACAACTCCAAATATTTCATGTTACCATACATTTCATTTGGCATTTATTTAGGGCATCTACTTTGTTCACATCAGAAGTCATATCAAAATGATTAGAGTCAGATTTATTTCAGCTTTCAGGAGTTAACTGGGAGTGCACTTGGCCTGTATCTTTAGAGCCACTGCCTTTTGCCCTTGATGACATGGGAAAATCCAAGTAACTCAAGACCACAGGAAAAATAAGTGTGGACCTCCACAAGTTCTCTTCTTCCTTTGGAGCAATTTCCAAACAACTGAAAGTACCGAAAGCATGTGTACAAACAACTGTTTGCAAATATTAAAAATCTTGGGAGCACACAGCCAAGATGCACAAATTAACTCCCAGAGATGAATGAACTTTAGTCAGAAGGGTTCAACTGAGCCCCATGACATCAACAACAAAAGGACCTAGTGCAGGAGGCATCAGGTACCAAATGTGTTCGTCCACCATTAACAGATTCCTACATTGCCATGGCCTGAAAGATTGTTGCACAAGGAAGAAGCTCCTACTCCACTACATAAAGTCAGACTGAAGTTTGCAGGTGCTCACCATCCTTTTGGAGCAGTGTTCTCTGGTCAGATGAAACAAAAAAATTGAAAAAAATAATCTGGCCATAATGATCACTGCTATGTGATGGAGGAAAAAGGGTGAGGTTTTTAATCTGAAGATCATCATCCCAACTATAAAGCATGGGGATGGCAGCATCATGTTGTGGGGGTGTTTTGCTGTAAAAGTGACTGGTGCACTTCAGAAAATAGATGGCATCATGAGGAAGGAGAATTATCTAGAAATATTGAAGCAAAACTTCAAGACAAAAGCCAGAAAGGTAAAAAATTGGGCGCAACTGGGTCCAGCAGGACAATGATCTTAAGCAAACCTCCAAAGCTGTAATAAAATGGCTTAAAGACAAAAAAGTCATCTGGCAATCACACTTATGGTAACGATATTCATAACTTCATAATCTCATAATATGGTAAAGATTAATCCCACAGACGATTTGTGGCCTGAACTGAAAAAGTGTGTCTGAGCGGGTCAGGAGGGTCCAGGTCTGCCAGGAGGAATGAGCAAAAATTCTGGCAAAGTATTGTGAGAAGCTTGTGGAAGGCTACACCGGAAATCTGATATAGTGAATAAAATCTGAAATAAATCTGACTCTTAGTTGTTATTTCGAAATGGTCTCTTATGGAAATAAAGTAGATACTCTAATCGACTTGACAGAGGCAATGTATGGTAACATGAAGTGTGTAGAGTTGTGAAAAACTGAGTTTGAATTAGCCTGGGTGTGTGTAAACATTTGTATGTAAACATTTGGCCTCAATTATACTACTGCTAATACTGACACTACTACTACTAATAGTAATAATAATAATCTACAACTTATTTTGACCAAAGTTATTTACTTTCTGTAAAGCATTAAACAGAAGAACAGAAGAGAACAGATGAAATGAGAACAATGCTGAAACAATGGAGAATCTGGTCAGATTGTTTTTGTTATCGCTGAACAGCAGAACGTTTTTGAATCAGCTTCAGTTCATATTGAGCAAATGAAAATGAGGTTTTAAGGCAGCTGCATGCTCATTTACAGCTTTAACTCAAGATGGGTCTGTGCTCAGCTCTATTTCGGCAGGATTTCAATTTTTTCCCCGCTTATCTGCCTCACTGTCTTCACATCCTTTCCATTTGACATCAGAGCGACTCCATTAACCCAAACGGAGTGAGTGAATTACGGCATGTATCGATTCAATCCGAGCCTGAAGAACGAGTGTAGGAAAAGGTGCCTAGGGTGCACTTCTCCTAACTGAGCGCCAATTTATCTTTAGTGCAGCGGCGGATCACAAATCCTGCAGCCGTTTGCTTAATACACATCCCACACACACACACACACACACACAGATATGGGGAAAGAATGTCTGCAGAAAATAAATTCATGAAAAATCAGGTTTAAAATATTTGATAATTTCTATCACAGAGGATGTTCGAGTGTATTTAATAAAGCTGAATTAAAATGTTAACACAGTCAGACACTACTAATTACACATACTTCTTACATAAAATTACTTTATTTAGCATTAGTGGTCCCTGGAGGACTAGTGGTTAGGCCTTGGTGCTGTCACTGCTGCGGCTTGGGTTCGATTCTCGGCCAGGGAACCGACCCCAGCCACTGCGGTTGCATGAGACAGTCCTAGTGCCGGTCCCAAGCCCTGATAAAACTGGGGAGGGTTGCATCAGGACGGGCATCTGGTGTAGTAACTGTGGCAAATCAAATATGTGGAGCAATGATCCGCTGTGGCAACCTCTAATGGGAGCAGCCGAAATGTAACCACTTTATTTCAAATATATTTCAAATGCATTCAAATATTAATTAATCTATAATATTATACTGCTATACCTATATTATACAATGTTAGCACTACACTGCGTGTGTGGGTGTTACAGCAAAATACTGAGTGGCAAGGTGGTGTGATGAAGCAGAGTTACTGTTACCACCCTGAAGTTGATTATTTTCCTATAACAGCATGACTCCAAATGTTTTACTCCTCTTATACCACAGCCATTTACCAACAATCCATTAGAATTTTTTATTTATTATAGAACAAAACACTATACTTTTTAAAAAAAAAAAAAAAACACATTTACAGTTCATTTAATATTGTGGAACATTAGTGAATCACGTTAGTTCCTGTTCTCACTTATGTTATAGCAGCTATAAAAAGTCGTTCCCTCACCAGCCTCACTTTTTTCTCTCTCTTGAAGTTAATAAGACAAAAAACAAACAAACAAAAAAAAAAAAAACAAAAAAAAAAAAAACACAGCTTGTCTTGTTACCAAGAAACTGTAAAACGTAAACCTCTCTTTCCTGAAGATGTCGGAAAACTTAAAGTTACAGCTTTACCTCTGAATTTTACAAAGCGCTGACACTGGAGACTCCTTCCATAAATGTTAAGTAAACATCTCTTTACAGAAAATCTCCCCATATCAGTGATTACACATGTTTTTATGTGGAGTGTCCCTGTGAATGAGCTGTTACTGTAGAAATGATAACATATTATGAGCGCATTAATATAAACCTGTGATTTGCAGTTGCACTACTTTCAGAGCTGCTGGTATGGAAAAATAATCAGCACCTTCTGACACAATCCAGAATTCAACAGTGCTGTGGTATAATTTCACAAAAGATAAAAAGATAAAATGTGTCAGGTTTTCTTCAGTAAAGAAAATAATGAAAAGACTAAATAAACATTTTATGATCAAATTTAAAGTTTCAAATTAGTTTCATTTAATTATCAACAATAATGTTCCCTGTAATACAATACTACTGAACTGGATTTTATTGTTTTCTTAACCACAATAGTATCCATGTAACATCATTAACCTGTGAATCAACATGAACAACAGAAAAGGTAAAACATTAATGATTTATTTGTTTTACTGTGGGTTGATCCCTTTCTGGCAATTTTTTTGTCAGTCTTGCTAGCGAGCTGGAAAATCGAAACATCATCTCTGGTGGTATTTCATAAATCAAGTGATACAAATCATTCAGCTAATAAGTTTAGGAAATGTAAGTTTTAATAGACTTATATTACACCACTGAAGGTAGAATATTCCAGTGTGAATTTTATCCTTGAATGTTTAAATATTAGGAAAATCCGTCAGTATTCAAACAGTGACATTAGCTGACTTATTAAACTGAAAACTTTTAGAGAAAAAAGGTTAAATCTAGCTCTAGGGTTTTTTTGTTTGTCCCTTTGGGCAACTATTACAGGTTCTGTAGAAACCCCTACAACAGTGGAGTACAACTAGAACCCTTAACTGTCCAAAGAACTCGAAATGATGACCATTTTTTCCCTAAATGTATGGTAAATATTTTAGTAAATATTCTGAAAGAATATTTTAGTAGAGACTGAAATGCTTCTGGTCAATTTAAATTTATTTTTCAATTCCAAAATCGATAAGTTTTCAGGTACTTGCACTCACTTAGCCTCAGTTCCTTCATGAAGATGTGGAAAAAATATATCTATATTTTAAACCTGCATAGCACACATCTAAAATCAATCATAAACCTGTTGTATGTGGTTGAGATTTGTTGCCCTTAAGGAACTCAAACGACTATGAACGTGCTGAACCGTGCATCCTGTGGAGCAGCGAAATTCAGCGTTCCGTTGAGATCAATATTATTTATCTACCAATCTAACAACATCAGGAACGAGAGCTTACATTCCTGCAGCATGCAGTAAGTTCCCTAAAGAGAGAGTACGGCTGTGTCCTAAATGCTGATGTTGGATAAGTTTCATTCTAACGAATAACAGTTGGCTAAAAACCTTTAGAGAATCTTCACATACACAGTGTTTAGACAGTTTGAACAGAACCCTGGTGTGTTCTCCTGCTCTGTGCGGTTCTTTAGTCAGGTGAGAACACAGAGATCACATTTGGCTCAGAGAGCATCTGAGGGAGGTGGTCTCGTTCCACTTTCTGAGGAAACTCAAGTGAAAAAGTGATTTGGCCCTGAATCGACTTGACTGTAAGAAATGAATCAAACATGCCATGTGTTTTGGGTTGCAGAATTTTTTGTGAACTGCTAAACTGAGCCTCGAGATGCAAACAAAGCCAGTGCACAGAGCCATAGCGCTGCAGAATCGCTGTGTGTCCTGGAGAACAACTCTGGATGCGACACAAAACATATTAAACTAGTTATGTATGTAATTATAATCATTTATTTACAATCAGTGATCAGGTGATTTTTTTATGATTTCTATGCACACTTGGTAAAGCTTTATTCAAGTTTTTTTGCCTTTGTATCTCTTACCTATGAATGAAAGTTTTTTTTGAGGATGGTTTCAGTCCTACACACCCCCTCAGACAATTTTTTTGCTTCATGGTTTGTTAAATTAAGTTGAGTTAAAAACAAAAGTTAAAAACAAACCTAATAGCACAAAGAATCAATTTCACTCTGATTAAGACTTGACAAATGGACTAATAGGTGTGAAAGCACATATACATATATACATATATATATATATATATCTCACATCCAGCATTTATATTCTCTATTTGTTCATCAGTCCAAATCTCAGAAACCCTTAAAAATCCTGTGGTTTGGGATGGTGCATGCACACACTACGCTAAAAACCTCAGTGCTTTGTGTACATGGTCACCGGTTGTCAGATTAGGCTGCAGAAACAGATGCAAGTGCAGACCTTTTATTTTATAACAGGAAAACAAAACTAACAAAGTCAAAGCAACGTTCACAAAACGAGCAAAACACCAACATAGAGAACTCACCACGAAGCACACAACAGAGACTTAGTAAACAAGCAAAGAAACATCAGGACTTAATTAGAAACACTAATCAAGGGGAAACACAGAACTGGTGAGTGTAATCAGAAAAGCAATAGCATGTGACAGGGTCATGTGATTTGACTGTACTCTGTGAGGCTGATGGGAAATGAAGTCCAAGGTGGCCGTATTTCGAGGTCGTAATGACGTGACACCTGTTAACGTGTTTATTTGCTATTTTTTTCCAGAACTAAAGGCAAAAGTAATCAGAGTCCAGAGTGGTAGGTGGGGGTCAAAACCAAGCATGATGAGAACTAGAAAACTGTAAAGATAGAACAAGGAACTATTTAATACTATGGCTCAGAATGTCAGCTTTACACATGCTTTGCAAGGAAAAGTGAGAAAATAAATTGTGCACTAGGGCTAAAACTCAAAATGTGCACTATGCATGTTCTTACACTATACATTCATAGTATGCTGTAAATGAACAATAATAATTATATTATTATATAACTATCAAAGAAGTGAAATCCATCCATCCATTTTCTGTACCTTTCATCCTACACAGGGTGGAGCCTATCCCAGGGGACACCTGAACAGAGTACTAATCCATCACAGGGCACAATCGCATGCACACACACACCCATTCACACACTACAGACAATTTAGAGATGCCAGTCAGCACACAACACATGTCTTTGGACTGAGGGGGGAAAGCAGAGTACCCAGAGGAAACCCCTGAAACACAGGAAGAACATGCAAATTCCACACAAACAGGGCACAGGAGGGAATGGCACCCCCAATCTCGAAGGTGCAAGGCAAACGTGCTAACCACTAAGTCACCATACCCAAAAGTGAAACCCAACATTATATTTGTGAATTTGATGTCCAAGAAGTTGAGTTTAAGGCAAAACAATGGCAGACCAAAACCAGAACCTTGTGGGACGCCACGTTGTACTTTTTTAGGTTCTGAAGAATCTCCATTAATGCAAACATGTTCTGTCAAATAAAAACTAAAGCTAGACAAGTGTTTTCAAGTCTGTCTGTTAAAATGTCATGGTGAATAGTGTCAGGTCCAACAATACGAATAGAAACAGATCCACAATCCAAGGCAAGCTGTAGGTCAGTGACTTGGGGTGCCAAAGGAGTCAGAATGGAGTTGGACATGAGTCATGACTGAGATGGAGAAATATAATTTGAAAAATGATATATTAAATGAAAACAGCCAAGACTTTTGGAGTCCACTCCTTTCTGTGGATGAATCCAGATGGATAAATACAATAGCTTTATTGCCTTCGAGCTTTTGTTCTGCAGAAGATGGAATCCTAAATGTGCACCAGAAACTACTGGGTGTTAAATGAGAAGAAACAAGCATGCAGTGTGTGTGCCGTTTTTGATAAACAGTGTTTTAAACAGCCATTAAGAGCACAGACCGCCCCCATCCTACACTGTCACTTTGATGCTGTTCGGTAATTATCCTTCTGTTCCAGCCCGTTAAGAGGAGAGCAGAACCCTCGTTTACTTAACGAGTCGGAGCTGAACGCTTCTCACGCTTGTTTATAGTGCAATGTGAAAGAAAACTGGTGGAAAAATGGGGAAATTGTTGGGAGGAAATGGGAATGTGACACAGCGCTTAATTTAGAGATGTTTACAGAGGAAGGAAAACAGCTACAGGTAAAACAACTGTGTGTGTGTGTACTATAGCAAATTTAAGCTAATATATAGTACATGCTGTATAAACAAATAAAGACAGACAATCACAAGAAAGAAAGAAATAAAGAAGGGAAAGAAACAGTCTACTGTACTGGTGTATTTCTCCTACAAGAAGATGCAACTGGATCCTCTGAGATTGTGAAATCTCTCCTTATGGTCCATTAATGTGCATTAAGTGAGTAATAAAGTTTACAACATTTAATTTCCCAGGTGAAATGCGCACATTCAAGGTGTATAAAGGGGAAACCATCCAAGTGACTAGCTTTGAGGAATGCTGAGAGGAATCGTTCAGCGAGGAAGTAACAAACTCCAGTCCTCAGGGGGGCATTTCAGAATAATTATTAATAAAACTATTAATAACTGAATGAATTATAAATAATCAAAACGAAAAAGGAAAAGATAATGAATAAAGAAATAAATTATTTGTAAATCCATTGGCGGACTAGTGGTTAGGCCACAGCGCTCTCAACGCTGCAGCCCGCGTTCGTTTCCCAGCCAGGGAACTGACCCCAGCCGCTGGGGCTGCGTGCAACAGTGCGCTCTCAGTGCCGGTCCCAAGCCTGGATAAAGTTGGGGAGGGTTGCGTCAGGAAGGGCATCTGGCGTAAAAACTGTGCCAAATCAAATACATGGACCAATGATTCAGTGTGGTGACACCTAATGGGAGCATTCGAAAGAGGATCAACAACAGCATTCTCTAAATCTGAGAAAAATGGCGATTTCTTGCTGAATGATGAGAAAGAAAGAAAGAAACAACAAAAAATGAGGAAAACAGGAAGGAAAGAGAGAAAGAAAGAACAAAACAAAGAGGAAAACAAATCAGACTGAAAGAAAGAAAGAAAAACAAACAAAGAAAGAAGCATGAACTTTCTTAACCAGTCACATCTCCAGTCCCAGTGTTATATCAGTCTCCTGTGGTCACATGACCTCTTAGAAAATACAGTGTTTAAATATGGAACAAATGAAGAACCTCACATCATCTTTAAGCTCATGTTTAGCATTTGCCAGCATGTTTAGTCCAGATGTCAAGCGGGTCGCTCTGACCTGAACAGGACAGCAAGGGGTTAAATTTAAACAGCCCATAATCTCCAGATGTCTCACCTTGCTGAAACTCAATCTCTCCTCTTTCTCTCTACAGCACGCAAAACACTGTGCGTGATGATTATTTTTCCTCCTTTCAGGTGAGACACCTTGTTCTAACAGGCACCTGATTGTGTGTAAACATACAGTGAATAGTGAAAATCGCTATTAGAATGTGGAAAATCACTGTAATTAGCTGAGAACACAGTAGAGCTCGGAGGTGTCACCCAGTTCTTTAAAAATGTCAAAGAAAAGGTGAAGTGGATAAAAATGACCTCACTTTGGGTGCCGGCAGGTTTAGAGGGATTAAGCAGGAAAACCTCTAGTTAATACTCAAAACACACACACATCCACACACACAGGTAATAATGTATTTGTGGGAACCAAATCTTCACAAATGTAGTAACATAAGAAAATGACTTGTGAACTTGTACACTTTACAGAGTGGATTTGAAAAGTATCACTCTCTCTCTCTCTCTCTCTCTCTCTCTCTCTCTCTCTCTCTGTGTGTGTAACAATATTTAAAACACATTTGTTTTTCCTGCAAAAAATCCACAGTATTTTCAGAAAGAAAGAAAGAAAGAAAGAACATTCCAGTCTTTGACATTCAGCTGCTGTTCCCGACTAACACACACTGAGGTTCTGTCCCAAATCATTTATTTCTTTATTTACATCCCTTCTTTCTTTCTATCTAATCTCAGGAGCAGGCTTGTTGTTTCCTCTTTAACACACTGGGACATTCGTCCTCTGTCCCTGACTAACACACTCTGAGGTTCCATCCTGAATCAGTAAGAAGTTTTTCTTCTTTTCCTTGCTTGTGCATCCATTCAGGACGTTGCTCCATTCCAGCATGTCTTATCCTCTTAGAAACACTTTCACTCGTTCCCCTCTATCCAAATCCCTTCGTCTTTCTCTACAAACTTCACTTCCCTTCCTGTCTGTTTCACTTCACCTCGGTGAAATAAAAACATTTCAACAAAGCGGTTTTAACCCTTCCTGTAGTGTGCACTACTTAACAATGAAATCACTCAGAATAATTCATATTTTTTAAAAGATAATTTGCATTTTGCACTAAAAATAAAAGATAACTTTTACATTAATTTTAAATGTAGTCTAGCGATAAAAATGTGCAGGATGAAATGTGGGTCAATAAGACACAACACATCACCAAGTAGTGCACTCCAGGCGAGTTAATATCTCCTGGGCCGAGTGTGTGTTTTTCTCCTGCGGTGATATTTCTGTGTTGAAAATCGCAGCGAGACGCCGCTCTAAATGGAAATGGATTTTGTAATTGCAGTCTTTTAGGGTGAAACTTTTCATCGACCACTTTTCAAATAACAAATTTTATGCCCTGAATGAGGCGTGAAGTTCTAAAGTTTTACTTCACAGACCTTAAAAATGAACTTTTTTTTTTTTAAAACTGACGGTTCCATGTCACAGAACAACAAACGTAATGCTAAGAACTCCATAATGTAATCAGAATCAGGCTAATTAGCAGCTTCCTCAAACGAATAATTAAACAGCAATATTGTTGTGTTTTAAACGAGGCGGTAAACAGATACTAAGTCCATCAGAATTATTAATATGATGATGATGATAATGATAATGATTATTATTATTATTATTATTATGGAAAATTGTATTATAGCACTACACATATATACATGGGGGTAAAAAAAATAGCTTTCAGTCCACGTCCACATGGAAATTTTAGCGCCTCTCTCTGTACACTGCTGGTGCTACTTGGTTGTGGGTGGAGCTTCTTTATAAACACTTTTAGCTAGTGTTAGCTAGTGATTTTAGCAGCAATTAACACTTAAAGCATGTAAATATATAAGGGAAATAATGTAATAATATAACATACAAACAAACAAATAAACATATAAATAAAATACTAACAGTTTTCTATAAATTATTTACAGTTATAAGGATGTATCAGTCATCTATACACTCCATTAAGGTACTTAATTACAACCATTAAGGGTTCTTCAGGTGTCCTTATTGGGAACCCTTAAGATTCTATTCAGAACCCTACAAGACAGTAAAATACAGAATAATCAAATAATACAGAACCCATATCTGTTTCCTGTAACTGTTAACTGTATCAGAGATGATTCCAACTAAGAACCCTTTCTTATTAAAAAGAACCCATGAAGGATGCATATAACTATATACATTCTTATAACTGAGTGTACATAAGAGGCTCTATGAGGATAAGAACCCTAAATTATCCAAGGAACCCTAAAGAACCCTTTTTTCTAGCAGTGTATCAGGTACCAAGAAGCTAAATGTTAAAACCCCTGATTGGTTCTAGATATTAAGAAGAAAATAGTGAGCAATTTTTTTTGCAGTTTGTACTGCACACATACCCGGTTAATACACACACTCTTAGAAAAAAAAGGGTTCTCCAGGGCTTCTCCAAAAGGAACCCTTTCTGACAGGAAAATCCTTGTTGTGGGGCTCTACATAGAATCTTTAAGAGGTAATTCACAGGGACAAGACAAAGGACCTTTTAGTGTCCACTCTTAGAAAATGTAGAAGCCTTAAGGGTTCTTCAGTTGTCTGGAACCCTACAAAAGAACAAACTCTGTGACTAAAAAAGATGGAAAGGGTTCTTTAAGAGGGTTCTTCGGATAATGAAGGGTTCTTTGCTTTCAAAATGTGTTCATTGCCTTATTAGAACCATTTCTTACAGGGAAGCAGTGTGTTAAAGTGTTCTACATAGAACTTTCTGCTTCATAAGGGTTTAAGACTGCAGTTATTTATGGTTACTTGAAAAGCAGCTGCATGAACAATTCTATTCTGTAACTCATTCTTCAGGATTTAAAGTTCAATTGAAATGAAAATATTTCAGATGTGGAATGAAACACAGCCGTCGTTAGTGTTCTACCCTCGGGGTCTGCTTTTATCTTAGAGATAGAACGCTGGCTCTCCAGTAGCACATCTGATATGAATGATCTCGGTTCACAGACTGTGTGGTAATACACATTTGCTCTGATACACTTTATGACTGGTTTATCCCTGACTGATGAGAATGAACTCATTTTCTTTCCTTTTAGTGGTTTTGCCTGAAATTAGGACTTTTTTTTTTAAATAATCTTTCTCCAAAACCTTTCAGTCACATTCACATTCACAGCGCTGAGGACAGCAGTGAAGTGTGTAACAGCAGTGCATTATGAGTAATATTACAGTGATGTATTCAGGAACATTACTGTGCTCTCAGCAATATGAAAATATAAAACAGTGCACGAGATAGCTACAAATCAGTCTTTGTAAATATAAAAGTCTACACAGCATTACTTCTTGCTGTTTTCAAGCTTAAGTCCTTTACTGCTTTGTGCCATTATGAAGTGTTGTGCAAAATGTACAAGCATAACTGCATAATATTTCATTATAATTTCTGATTTTATCACAACATTGTATTTTTTTAAAACCATATTCATCAGTCACTGACATTGACAATGACAGCAAGTGACACTGTTGTCTCCCAAAGATAATGAAGTTTTGAAAGAAACAAAACAAAACAAAAAAAACAAAAGTGGATAAAGCGGTCTATAGCAGTTAGCATGTGTACATTTTTAATAAATATATTTTATGGCAGTTTTTAGATTTTATAAGAAATCCAGAACAAAAACAGTAATAACAGTAAAAATAATGCCTTTTTCAACAAGGTACCTCTTTAAATTTGTCCTAGAATGTTCCTTACATTGTCACAGATAGATAGATAGATAGATAGATAGATAGACAAAATAAACTGTCAAAAATAAGGAATAAATTAATTGTAAAGAAGAAAAATAAAAAAGAGAACAATCAACACGTTTTTTAAATTGTGATATTACAGCAAAATTGTATTATTTTCACCTTTATTTATTTGTTTGTTTGTTTAATTTTATGTGGGTTGTTAAGTTTTTAGAACACTTGTAGTTGTGTTACCATCCCAGTGGAAACTCATTTTTGCCCACACTCTTTTTTTTCTCCTGCATGCATCAACGTGAAAACCTCCTGATTCAATTTCCTTTATGCTTTTCTTTAAATGCCCTGATCCTCAGACACAGAGCCTCATGACATGTTTTTTTGTAAATATCTGTGTGTAATGAGCTTTTATCAGCGTTTATAGAATTTTACAATGAGCAGTTTTTTTTTGTTTCAAGGTCTCGGTGTCCTTTGTGTAGGATTATCTCTTCAATCAGAGCAAGTGGAATTCACCGCTTTTATTCCTGAAAATAATAAAGAGTGGATAACCTTTATAAACACTCACGTATCTTTTATTGTATAGTGTTTCCTGTACGACGCTCCCCGAAAGCACAAACACATCAATCTGCACTGATAAGTCGAAGGCTGAAGTGCACTTAAATTGGTTTTAGAAGTGTTGCTACATGGCTATAAATTTTAGTTTTACACAAACGATGCTCCTTTTTTTGTTAAAGCACTGAAGGACTGTAGATGCATTATTAAACACCCACTGTCCTGAGTAGTGGAAATGCAATATAAAGCATTTTTTTCTGCATTTTCATTATTATTGCATGATTTTCTCACTCTCTATGAAAGCCAACAGCATGATAAGATGAAAAAAAAAAAATAAAAAAAAATTTTTTAGGATTAGCTCTGGCTTGGTGTTATGAAGTGACCTTGCTAAAGGGGAGGTCCAAGTGAAGGTCAGATTATTTTTTACATTATCATTATTACCTTCTTTCTTTTGGTCCAGAAAGCTTTACTATCAAGAGGTCGAGTTTATTTTAGCCCAAGTTCCTACTGTGTTATTCAGACAGAAGACAAAAAAAGCTTCAGCCTGGCCAGACTTCAACCAGAACCACTATAACAAACCTTCAACCTGAGCACTACATGGTGAAAAATAGGTTGTAATTTCGACTTAATATCTTGTTACTTCAAGATAGTATGTCATTATTTCAGCTTAATATCACATTAATTTAAGAAAGCATGTCATAATTTCAGCTTAATATCACGTTAGTTTAAGATCGTGTGCCATTATTTCAGCTTAATATCTCGTTACTTCAAGATAGTATGCCATTATTTCAGCTTAATATCTCGTTACTTCAAGATAGTATGCCATTATTTCAGCTTAATATTTTGTTGCTTCAAAATAGTATGTCATTATTTTAGCTTAATATTTTGTTGCTTCAAAATAGTATGCCATTATTTCAACTTAATATCTCATTACATCTAGCATGTCATTATTTCGACTTAATATTTCGTTACTTCAAGGTAGTATGCTGTTATTTTGACTTAACAGCTCGTTACTTCTAATATGTTGTTATTTTGTCTCAATATCTTATTACGTCAAGATATTATGCTGTTATTTTGACTTAATATTTTGTCACTTCAACTTAAAATGTCATTACTTCAAGATAGTATGTTGCTATTTTGACTTAATGACTGGTATACTAGTATGACATTATTCTGACTAACAGTATTTCAAGATAGTATTTTATTTTGACTTATTATCTTCTTACCTTTTTCCAATTTATTTTGTAATCCATTAGTTCAGTATATTATGTCTTTATTTTGAATTATCTCATTTATTAGGTTATAACAATAAACAATGATATAGCAAGCTAAAACAACTTATTTGCTATAATGAAATAAAGATATATTAAGGAAAAATCATGACATAACACTTCAACCTTTTTTTTTTTTTCCAATTTGCAGTTCAGGGTTTCTGCACAACACTGAACAAATCAATAAATATTTAATTAATGTAGAACAACTTAGAGCTTATAATTTAATTAATTTGGCAGGCAAAGTAAGTGTTAGTGTTTAATACCTAATGAACTGAAAACACTCCACTGTAGTGCACTTAAACTTTAGCACCCTTGTGTAGACAGTGTGTGTTTTTCTGGACAGTGATTATGTGTGGATTAAAGCTGCTCTCCGATTTCAGATTACTGTGACAAACGTGAGACAAGCTTTTACCCGTGAAACTCAACACACTAACGGAGGTTAATTGGTAAAGGTTACTGTATGAGGACAGGTGTATGTGTGTATGTGTGTGTCTCTTACCCAGCCCTGTAAGGGGATTAGTGGCAATCTGTTGAGATTTAACATGAACTGCCAGGGTTAAGGAGCTTTCTCAGATTTCTCTACGCTTCCGCCTCATGTACATCTGCTTCACTAAGTAAGCTCTGGTCCCTAGTTTTCCTTCTTAAGTATCTTAAGAGTCTTAAACTAGCTAAAGTGTTGTTTTCCACCAAAAGCATGTTTACTAGGGCTTTGAATAGTCATTCTAGGCTTTGAATAATCATGCTCAAATCCACACATAAAAACAACAATATTTACTTTTAATAATAATACATATTCATAATCAAGTATATTTTAAGTATATTTGTTTCTGCAGTTCAAAATATAACCATTAAGTAAGGAATAATCCTCTGTGTGTATTACTGATATAAGAAAATAATCCACAACAGTGTGATGAAGCACTGTTACCACCCTAAAGGTGATTATTTTAGAAATGATAACATATTAGAACGAGCAAATTAATATAATCCTGTGATTTGCAGCTGCACTACTGTCAGAGCTGCTGCTATAGAAAATTCATCAACATCTTCTGACCAGTTCAGAAGTCTACAGCGCTTTGATATAAAAGTGCAAAAGCTGGTTGATATTAGTCTGTCTAAGTATGCTTATATACTTAAAATTAAATGTTAGCATTTAAAACTAACTGTTAGCACATCATTACGAGCTGAATGTTAGTATTCCTCTTTAACTAGCTAAATGCTAATCCTTCTTAGCCAAGGTGTGTACTTTTTTTTTTTTTTAGCTAAATGCTAGTATTCTTCAGAAATATGTACTAGCTAAACTTTAGCTACGTCTAGAATATCTGCTTAAATATAAAAAATATGGTCTTACTCTGAAAGTGTCCTAAATATTATTCCACTATATGCCTGTAGCTAAATGCTATTCATTATCAACTGCATACACCTAGATAGCTAACAAAATGTCCTGTAATGCTAGTCTTTAAAATTAGTGTCTTTAATTTGCAAAATAATTTTTAAAGTCTTCTTTCTAAAGTGTATTTTTCCCATTGAATACTGCTCTTGCTTCTATCTTTTCTTCAAATGTGTGTTTAAGCTATTGTAGCAGAAGTATTGTAGTAGATTAGCTGAGCGCTAGTACGCTAAGCTTTCTCATCACATGCATCTGTTTAGCTAACAGAAATCTCCTCAAATTTGTGTACTTATCTGGATAAAAGTCTTAAAGCAAGTTAAACACTAGAATTTTAAAGAAAGGACAGGCTGTGTTTGTGTGTGTGTGTGTGTGTAAAGGGAATTAGTTGTCAATCTGTCAAGATTCACAGGAGTGATCAGCTTTCTCCGATTTCCCCTCACAGCAAACACGAGTGTTTTATGTATATTCATTATTCCGGTGGTTCTGTACCCATGGTGTTAAATGACCTCTGCTGAGGTTTCTGTTGTGTTCCGAATGTTGAATAAAACAGAAAGAGGATCAGATTGAGAACATTACTTTTTTTTCTCCGTCTCTCAGTGAAGGTGCTTATCTTCTCATCACTATTGCATTAAATCCCTCAAAGAAAAAAAATGCTGTTATTGTTATTATATGAACTTCCCGATGAGAAGAAAATTCTGTAGATAATTAACTTTGAAATGGGATCTTAAATAAACACAAAGTTCTACAGTGTGTCTTTATCTGCGGAGATCATAATGAGAATAAAATAAGATGTTTTATTTTTATTACAGCCTCCATAAGACTTAAAATGTAGAAGGAGTTTAATTTCCCAAGTGTCTTATTCTTCTTATACCATAGCTATTTGCCAACGATTACTTTTTTTTATTAAACCTGATTGTTCAGAGAGTAAAATAGGGTAATTTCCTGTTCTTTTAATAATTCAATTTAACTCTTACTGTCCCAAAATTTAAGCACTGCATACCAATGTCTATTCATTTAAATGAAAGGACAGATATGTACCAAAATAGATCATGGTTTAAAAATGTTTAATGTTACTAAATAAACTATGGTATAACTATTGTTTCTACTGCTCATTTGTATTTTATTGGTGTCTTGTTGGAACATGATTTTTGATGGTAAAAGTATTTGGGTTGTGATGTCCCAAATACTTGGCCATATTACATCGGGAGTTCCAGCAGGCTACAAACAAGTCCCAAGGCGAAAGGTCTGTTCAGTTATTGAGCTCTCCACAACTGAGAGACAGAGAAAGCTCAAATTTCATACGCAGAAAATGTATTACTTGCAGCTTTTGTTGATATCTTCACTAGTTTCTTTATACACAAGCTATTTTTTCACAGTAGTTAACCAGACTACAGAAAGAATGACACTCTTTATCCATTTATAGTTACATTTAATGTCTGAAAAACAAGTTAGTTCCTGTTCTCTCTTATATTATTGCAGCAATAAACAGTCATTCCCTCACCTCTCTCTCTCTCTTTCTTTCATCTCTCTCTCAAAGTTAATAAGACTCTTGTCCTGTTACAGAGGAACTGTAAAAGTGTAAACTTCTCTGTCCTGAAGATGTCAGAAAACTTAAAGTTACAGCTTTACCTCTGACTGTTACAAAACATTGACACTGGAGACTCCTTCCATAAATGTTAATAAAAAAACTCCTTACAGAAAACTTCACCATATTGACTATTTTTTAAATCTTCTTATGTGGAGCGTCCACCATACAAGTCCCTGTGAATGAGCCGTTACTATAGAAACGATGACGTATTAACATTAGCTAGCACATTAATATAAACCTGTGGTTTACAGCTACACTACTGTCAGAGCTGCTATTGAAAATTTAATCAACACCTTCTGACCAATCAGAATCAGAATTCAACAGCGCTTTGGTATAAAAGCAAATAGTAACTTTTGTTAAATAATTAGAGTTAAAAATACCAGTAGGTTAAATGTTAAACTGCAAAGAAAGAATTTACGTGAGTGTGTATAAATAACAAGCCTCATTTATTGCACTGGATATGAATAAATGTATTTGTAATTCATTCACAGGAGCATTAACCAAACACCAAGAAAAATTCCTAATACATGTAAATGTATATGATGAATAAAATTATTCTGATTCTGATTTGAATTTGCACAACAAATATGTTGTTGAGAAAAATTGCGTTAGTTGAGAAAATGTTCGTATCCTACGTTTTGTTCCTGAAATTGTGTAGATTTAAGTACATGGGCTTCTTACAGAAAGCAGATAGGCCCAGGGGTGGATCTAGGAGTTTTCTCAATCAGGGCCCATAACATCACAACTCAATACAAAAACCACATACACATCATCTCTCTGAATTAGAACAAAGTACAGACACAATGAACATCTATTCCTCCCAATTATTTTACAAATAAGTACAAGTATCTGAGGAATTTAAGGAAAAGCCTGAATGCTTTAACCGTACTGTGAGAACTCTGATAGGCACTGCACAGCAAAACAGAGCCATCAGACCACGTTACTATGGTGGACAAGATTTCATGTATTTCCTTTAATATCTTGCCCATCTGTATGTCAAGTTGTGAACTAGAGTGTTGTGAGATCGTTATCAAGAATGCATTTAGCTAGTATTTCCTGTCCTTTCTTGTTTTGCCTAAATTTTTGCCAACCTAGAGAAGAAGGGTTGGAGCTGCCCTGCTCTTGACCTCCACTGGTTTCTGCTTGATTCTCTGTCACTCTCTCAATGCTCTCAGACTGCTGTTCTGACTGACCTGGCTACCTTTTGGCCAGAAACCATTTAATATCTGGCTGTGCCTGTTGTTTCATACTTTCTGTCTCTGACAAACATTACAGTTAACACAAAAATGCACATTACTAAACATATACTTCACAGATTAATGTCTTAGTATCATTTTCTTAATAATGATAAAGCTAGCTGGCATTCTGCCTAACAGCAAGCTCCGTTGAGAGGCAAGCTCAGGATGGATGACATTTGAGGCAGCTGGTAAAATGGGGTGATACTATTTTCATCTACCATCTGAAAGCAGTGCCTGGCCACACCCACAACTGACATACTGCAAGTGATATCAGCTACAGTGTGAACGCAGTTTAAACACATAAAATAGTGTGTGTGTGTGTGGGGGGGGGGGGGGGGTGTTTATATGATGGTGTGGTAAAAACAAACAGTCCATGCCTTACATTGTGTGGATTTCTGATATTCTCTCTCTGTCGTTCTCTCTGGAATAATAAAAACCTTGTAACATTTTTACAGAAAGTGGACTCATTTTACTTTTCTTCACGTGAGAGGCCAAACTCCAGTGGATTATGTGAATAATTCTGTCATGTCTAATGTGCTCATTAAGTATGAATTTATTTGTATTGTAAATACAGCTGTGGTAATAATTTCCTCAGAAACTCATGTAAACAGGAGCTGGAATGGAGACGCAGTTTTGGATCCAGCCCATTGGAACTGAAATGAAATGGAGCTGTAATGATGAGTTTAAAACACAGAATGTCAGTTTTAATTAAAGTTTATTTATATCTACAGTAACGTTGTGATTTGGAGCATGGAAGTGTAGAGAGGAAGTTTATTAAACAGAGCAACTGTGCCAGTCCCAAATCTCAAAAAGAGACAGTGGGTGAAAACACAGCGATAAATAATGCACGCAAACTGATCCAATACAAAATCCATAGCCTGAAAGCGGGAATAAACAGAAAATTAGAGAGAGGGAAAAAAATCTAAATAAAGACAGAACTGCGCAACAAAACTTCACAATGTGCAACAAGTAATTTAATACCCGTAGCAAGTTCGGTATACTCTTTTAAAAAGTATTTGAAAACATATTTTATATATATATATATATATATATATATATATATATATACACTATATTACCAAAAGTATTCGGTCACCTGCCTTGACT
>CM075013.1:10666116-10693496 GCA_037576675.1 Pangasius sanitwongsei | reverse complement strand
GCCAAGTGATTAGGACACCTGATTCTGATCATTTGGATGGGTGACCGAATACTTTTGGTAATATAGTGTATATATACTGTATATACATACACTTTTTAATAATAAGAACATTAATATTATAACTATTCCAGGCAATGATCAGCAGCTGATTGTGGGTGAAGCCAGTGATCAGAAGGCAGGGAAAAAAGTTTTGTCTTCAAAATGTTTCTCGTCCTTGTAATTGCATGACATTTTTTTGTGATTTTTTAAATAAAAGCATTTTATACAATGATGCAATTACAATATGCCCCTTTTCTACATTCTTGCATGTGTTGAACATTAGCAGTGAAGACATTATAACTTCTGCTGTTAATATAATTTTTTTTAAATATGAGCATCTGTGTGTGTGTGTCTGTGGTGATATGCTTCACAACAAACTCACCTCATATCTCGAGGAAAAAAAAAAAAAAAAAAAACTGGCAGTGGAACAATCCAACAAAGTTGACCCGATAAACTTGTAAATGTAATGACTCGGGACTTCAGAGAGCCAGGAGCAGCAGGAAGAGACACTGAGCCTGGCTAACGCTGTAAGATCGGCTTTTTAAAAATCTTTATCATGGAGCTGGACCGTGGTTCTCTTTGGTCATTGATGTCAAGCAGCTGTTTCTGTCCATCAAGCTAATCAATATTTTCTTTGCTAACATGCCAGAGAACAGCAGGCAGCACAATTGCTTCAGTTTTTCAGCTTTGTGTTTGTCAAATATTCTGAATAAAAGAGCAGCGATTATTTCAGATCTCCACAGAGCATCGTCAATACCAGCATCACTGTCAGCCTGCTGCGGTGAACTTATATTTCAACACTGAGCACAGACACATATACTGCGTCTTTGGGTTAGCTAGTGGGTGGAGCTTAAGTTACATCTCAATCAGCCAATTGCAGTCTTGATTATATGACATTATCACAATAGATTACTTTATTTGAGGTAGCATGCGAGCAAAAACTATCTACACAATATAATTACATATGCTGTGTTTGTGAATGATTCGGTTTTTCTGAAGGAGTCACTAATGTGAACGAATCAGCTTTGTATTGTTTCAGAGTCATTTCCTTTCCTTCATTTGCTGCTAACAGACTTTTAAACAGCAATTTTAAACTGCAAAAGATTAAAACATGGGAACCAACTTATAACAGACTAAAGTCTTAAACACTAGAATTTAATTAACCTCATGTTAGCTAGGTTTTAATTACACAATATAACAGTTCTCCTATTGTTAGATAGCTAGGCTAGTGAACCTGGCAAGTGGTTTACACAATAAAATATTGATCTTCATGTTAGCTATTTTCCTATCATCCTTGGCTAATGGCTTGCACAATATAATAGCTCAGTGTTAGTTGCTATATATTGCTACACAATATATTGTATGTTAGTCTAATTTTAATTTTAGCTAGCTCCCTACAAACCTTGTCTACTGGGTTTTAATTGCACAATATAAAAGTTTCCCTAACATTAGCTAGCCATGCTAGCAAACTGGCAAGTGCTTTACACAGTAGAATATTTATCTTCATGTTAGCTAGTTTCTAGTGACCTTGGCTACTGGTTTACACAATATAATAGCTCAATCTTCGTTGCTAGCAAACCTGGCTACTGATATTAACTACATTATGTTAGCTAGTGACTTTAGCTACAGGTTAATGCACTGTAATAGTTAGCCTAAGGTTAACCATCTTGGTTTTGATTACATGATATAATACTTGGGTTAACATTAGGTAGCTTGTTAGCAAACTTTACTTCACTAAAGTCAAATAACTAATGCTGGAGAGACAAAAGTTATTCAAGCTAACTACATGGGTTGATGTAGCTGGCTAGCTTAGCTTAGCTAAGCTAATGTGATTTTGGTTGCTATGTGGGCAGGGCTAGCAATATATATTAGTGAGCTTTCACTCATAATGGACTTTCATCAATTCTACTTTCATCTAGGTGGCTAGTAGTCTGTGGGTCTGTTTTTGGAAGGTAATTAATATTGTTAAAAAAAAAGAAAAGAATAAAAACGGATGTTTTTCCTCAGAGGGTACATTCAGTGACCCCTGAGTTTAGTGTACACACAGATGTGAGGCAGATTTGTAGTTACTGTAGTAGCATTAGCAAGGGAAGTGGAAGAAAAGTAATGTCTGTGTGTATCTCTTATCCCCTCTCTCCCTTTCTCTCTCTCACTCTTATACACACACACACACACACACACACAATTTGCTAACAAGTTACACAGCCTGAAGCTTTTCACTTCATGACGGCTGAAATTTATTTGATATTTTTTTCCATACAAAAGAGAAATGGAAGTCCGTCTATCAACTCCAGACAAGCAGAGGCGACTGTTAGAAGATGGAGCTGACCTTTTATCCAATTGTGGGTGACTCATCTATCTTACGGCGGTGTGTGTGTGTGTGTGTGTGTGTGTGGGGATAAGAATTACACGGAGTCAGACACGACTCAATGACTTCCCTCACTAACACTACCTACAAAACTGCCTCACAACTGGGTGTACACTAAACTCAGGAGTCATTGAATGCACCCTCTGAGGAAAAACATCCTAATTATTAAAAAAAAAAAAAAAAATATTAGGGACCTTCCAGGCTATTAGCTAGCTAAATGAAAGTAGAACTAGCATTATGAGCATCAAAGTTTATAAAATATATAGTAGCATTAAAGTTTGCTAACTTTAGACTAAATATGTCTGGCTCAATGGCACCTAGCTAGTCTGTTTGTGTGTGTGTGTGTGTGTGTGTGTGTGTGTGCATGTGTGTGTTCACAATGGAATGAATTACAAGTATCATAATGTTGTGTTTTAATGATCATCATAAAGCATGTTTAATCACGTAATGGCTCATTAGGTATGATTATGACTTTAACACACACTCAGCATGATTTCCTGACAGTGTAGGTAGCAATACTCCCCAATATGTGTGTAAAAGTGATTGTAAAATGTGTGTTAAAGTGTGTGTAAAAGTGTGTGTGGGAGTGTCAGGCATTAAATCAAGAGCAGCTTGGATCCTTCATGCTCCGAGACCTTTGTGAATGTCGAAGCTTCTGGGAATTGAAGCAGAGCCAGAGATAAGTCAGTCCACCTTCAGTTCTTGCTGTGTGTCTGTATGTGTGTGTGTCCAGCTCAGATATTCTTTGGCAATAAACAAACAGAGAATGTTTGCTTCTTCACATGAGAAGCCTAGCAGCAGGTTTATGTGAAATAGAACACGATGCATGACAGGGAAGTTTCCGGAAGGTGAGAATGTTTCGGTTCAGTGAAAAGTGCAAAAAATGTGACAGCAACAAAACCGATAACGACAACAAAATCATTTATACTGCAGCTGTAATGAAAAAAAAAATTCACTGAACAAATACTGGGAAAATTTAATCCACATTTAAGATCTTCTACATTTAGCTGTATGAGTCCTCAGTTTCATCTGAATGTCCCTTGTGTAAAGGCAATGACTTGTGTCATTATCAGCGGCATCCTCTTTCATCACTTTTTAATTACATTTTGTAAAAAGTTAGTATTCTGAAAGTGATATTATATTAAAAAATTTCCATATTTACACTAGAAAGTGATGAGTTGCTTATGTCGTTATATCTGTTGTGCACTGTTGAAGTATGGATTTGGAATTTTTGATATCAGCAGCTCTGACAGTAGTGCCGCCGCAAATCACAGGTTTATATTAATGCACTCGTTCTAATATGTCATCGTTTCTATAGTAACAGCTCATTCACAAGTATGGAGGTCCACATAAACGAATTAAAATTTGTGTAATCATTGACATGGTGAAGTTTTCTGTAACAAGAGGTTTATTTAACCTTAATGGACGGAGTCTCCAGTGTCAGCACTTTGTGACAGTCAGAGGTTAGGCTGTAACTTTAAGTATTTCCAACATTTTCACGACAGAGGTTGTGGTTTTTTTGGGGTTTTTTTTGGTAATATGACAAGTTGCTTTGTCTTATTAACTTTAAGACAGAGAAAAAAAGAAAGGCTGGTGAGAAAATGACTGTTTATAGCTGCTATAGGTGAGAACTAACCTGTTTCACTGATGTTCCACAACATTAAATGTAACTAAAAACAGATTAAAAAGTGTGACATATGGTTCTTTAATGAATAAAAAAAAATTAATTGTTGGCAAATTTCTGTGGTATAAGAGGAATGAGACAAGCTGTTACTGGAAAATAATCAACTTTGGGGTGGTAACAGTAACTCCGCTTCATTATTTTACTATAACAACCACACACACAGTGATTTATTAATTTTACTACTACTACTTTTGCTACTATTACTAGCATACTTTTACGAGGAACAGTATGTAGTGATGTAGTGTTTAACTTTGTCAATTAGCAAACATTAAGTTTGCTAATGAGATGAGAAAAGGAAACAATGAGAGGAGGAAACAATGACCAAATAAGAAAAAGGAAATCAGAGTGTGGGAAAAGACAGGAATCAGAGTAATATCTGACCGATTAAGAGATAGAAAGAAACTGTAAAATTCTAAAACAACTCCAGTTGAAGAAAAGAGGAGTGTTTGAAGTGAAGTGCCTGATTTTTTTTTCTGCCCTTCTCCATGAGTGGCTTCTTGAGACTCAGACTAACGACGCTGACCAGACTTCAGATCGACTCTTTCATGTTTTATGTCCTGATGGCATGTGCATATATGGCTGCTTATAGCACATGTTTTATCAGTGCTTTAAGTGCTTTAATGGGAACCATGTGATTAGCATGTGGGGTTTGTGTCTGTGTGTGTGTTTGTATGTGTGCGTGTGTGTGTGTGCACATGTTCCTCGTGTTCAGGTGAATCCTGCATCGTTCTTTTGACAGTTCTTTTGTCTTTAAGTAAAACATAAGGTGCATTCAGTCTGTCCATGTCTTTGCTTGTTATTAATATTAATAAGCATCAGTGAAAGGCCAAATCCCAGCATGCCTTGCCTGCATGTTAGCAGTGCATCCATGCAGCCAAGCTTCAAGATCCACTTTTCCCGTCTTTCCATTATCATTATCGTGAACAGCCCTAAAAAATTCCAGCCAATTATCCGCTTCACGGCTTTTTTATTTTCATTTCCATTAAAGATAAATTCACAAGTGGCCAAGGCGTTATTTGAAACTCCTGGCCTAAAACAGTGTGGCTGGATCGTTTCTTTAAAGTTAATTTGTGTATGATTGAGTTTCGCTACACCTCATCAAGAGAAATAAAAGAGTGGTGGAGAGGAAGACGAGGGATGTGAGAGAGTGAGGCAGAGTGCAGATATTAGGAAAATAAAATGTCTATGTGTGTAAAGGCAATTAAATACCTCATATTTACCAGATAGGCAATGCTGAAAGTATTGGCACCCCTCTTGGAAATGACCTAATGACACCAAAACACAGGCAGGAAGTCATATTTTGAGCTTAAACTCTGTACAGTTGTTTACCACACCATATTTTGCTATTTTATGCAAAACATTTACAAAATAATTATTTGAATAACACCACTGAGTCTCTTCCTGTAACATCTAATGCCTCTTCCTCTAATATCCAAACAAAGTTGGAGAACCTGTAGAGCAGTGGTCATCAACCTGTTGATCTACCGGTTGATTGCTGAGGCATTTTTAGTAGCTTGCAACCATCCATGTACTGTCAATGATCACATTTTAAAATAAAATTAAAAAAAAAAAACATGCAATGGTAAAATTTCCCCTGGCTGTCTAGATTTGAATACCGCTACATATTTAATTGATGCTGTGCAATTTTTTTTTTAATGAAAATATATCATTTCCATGGCAAGTGGGAAAATGACTTTGCTTTTACAGTAGTGAAAGAAAAGACTGCCTGCTTGATATGTAACCAGGCTTTAGCATTGTCAAAAAAGGGGCAATTTGGAAAGCCATTACACCACTTACCACCATTTACAGTACCATACCATTCAAGGATTCAATCCCACCCGAATACAAGACAAAAGAAAAAGAATTCAAGAGTCCAGCAATCACTTTTCACAAAACCCACCGAGAGAGCTAAAGCTGTTACCAAGACTTCATTCCATGTTAGCCATCTCCTGGCCAAGCACAAGAAGCCCCTTCACCGATGGTGAGGTTTTAAAAGAAGCGATGACTGTCACCGCTGACACATTATTCACAGACTTTAAAAACAAAGAAGACATAAAAATGGCAATTAACAATATGCTGCTTGGTCCAGCAATGGTATTGAGAAGATTGGACTTGTTATCCGAGGACATTTCTGATCAGATTCTCAAGGATTTAGAATGCTTTTTCACAAATGAAAATTATCAAGTCCAAGTAGCACACAAGTCTGATGCCTGAATGACTGCATTAAGCTGAGAGTCTCAACCTATGCTCTAAATTACAAGGCACTGACTAAGAGAGTTCAGGCACATCCATCACACTGACTAAATGAGTCCAAATATCAACACTGTGGCCTGTATAATTTGAACTGTACATTCTTGTGCTGTATCTGTACTGTATTTGTACTGTACATTCTTGTATTGAACTGTGCATATTCTATTAACATGAATTAACAGTATCTTTCTGTTCCTGCTGTTGCCTATTGATATTTGAACTGTAATCACTGTAATCAATCACTGTGATTATTGAATCCTGTACTGGTAGATGAACTGCTCTACTGATAGTAAAGTAACACGACATTATTCTTGGTAAGCTTTTTGTTTCTTTTGGCAACATATCGTGTGGTAGATCTCAGTTCAAATTTTGGTTCCCAAAGTAATCTTGTGCTTGAAAAGTTTGAAGACCACTGCTGTAGATGATCTGCTTCCACTCCTCCATGCACAACATTTTTTAATCTCCTCTATATTCTCAAGTGTGTGCACATGGATGAAATTGAATGAATTTTTTTCTTTAACCATTTCTCTGTCGATTTAGAAGCATGTTCAAAATCATCTTGTTAAAATCTCAATCTACAGCCAAGATGTAACCTCTTGGCAGAGGCAACCATGTTTTTGGGTTAAACTATCCTAGTATATGATCCACAAAACAGATCAAATCTCAAATCAGCACTGATCCACATCCACATTGGGGTAAAGAGGAAAACATAGTTTTGGTAGGTCATTGATACTGACACTGATACGAAATGAGTAACCTACTGAGTATGAATCAATCAGGGACATCACGGAACAGTTTATTGTGCTGCTAGCAATGAACTCCTCATGCTTTATGTTTATGTTTAAAATGTTATGGGATTTAAACAGTGTGTTTAATAGAGAGAGTGAGGATGGCTGCCCTGCAGTGCAGTGTCAGCAAGCATCAGCATTAAAAAACAGCACAAAGTGTAGTGAATTTCACAGCTTGTTTTTAGTGGTTTTAGATTTCTGTCAACTGCATTCAATCTTTAACCAGGGTTGACAGGTTTCAGCAAAATTTCCAGCCCAACTGCATCTTAACAGTCACACAGAATAGGCCTAACTGAAACTAGCCCAGAAATTTTGGCATCGGAAAATGCAGATGTTTCTTCTTTTTCTCAGCCTTTGAGTGTGAAACAAGCGAGGAAAAATGCGGAAGGTGGAGAGCGAGGAGAACGGAAGCGTGCACGCGTGTGTATGTGTCTCAGTGTTTGTAGAACTAAGTGCCCTCTCTCTCTCTCTCTCTCTCTCTCTCTGTCTGTCTGTCTCATGTACCGACTCAAGAAAAAGTTGGACTTATTGGTACTGTACTCTCCTGGTTCTTATCTTCTATCTCTGACTGACAGCAATTTGTTTAAATTGATGAATTTAGGTCTGACCTATTACTCCTCTCTCATGGTGTTCCCCAAGGCTCAGTTCTTGGCCCATTGTTGTTTATTGTTGTTATACATTCTTTCCCTTGGCAATATCATCAGATGACATAGTCTGCAGTTTCACTGGTATGCTGATGATGCACAAATTTGTATACATACTGACCTGTCACATAAACTGCCTCAACTTAGCTGGCCTTCTCCTTCCATACTCACCAGCACATACTCTCAGCTCTTCAGACGCTCACCTGCTCACTGTTCCTCCCTCTCGGGTCCAAACAAGTGCTTTTAGTGTTGCTGTCTCTGAGCTGTTGAACACTCTTCCTCTCTAGCTCCGTGCCGGCACAGCCTGTCTCCAATTCAAACTTTTCTGCATTGCTTTTCCACCTACCCAATGACATACAGTATGCATCTCTTATTGTGTGCACTACATTTTAGCTTAATGTCTGTTATATCTCATTTATATAATATGCAGTTTTTCTTTATTCCTTTCCATTTAGATTGTTATTGTTGTTTTTTTATTCCTTTCTCCTTTACTTGAAATGAACTATTATCATATTGCTTTATATTCTGAATATATCTTTAAAGTGTCCTTGGATACATTGAAAGGTCTTATAAATAAAATTATATTATTATTATTATTATTATTATTGTTGTTGTTGTTGTTGTTGTTGTTATATACAACAGTTTCACTGCACGCTTGCTTCACTGCTCCATGCTAGCAAATACCTTTGCATGTACAAAAATCATGACCATAAAGTGGTTTTATCACTTGTTTTGTAGGAAGCTGCTGTATTTTCACAGAGCAGAGTGTGCAGTTTGCTATGCTTTGAACATTAATCTTGAAATATCTCCATTCTGTCATTTTGTGTCCTCTGTTCTTGGCATGACAGTGTACACAAGACTCATGCCGCCTGGTATTGGATACAATATTATGAATACTAATATCAGTAAATGAGTATGTTTTCAGACCGATACCTGATACCTGTATCTTTATCAATGCATCCCTTATTCTTTTAGAAAACATATAGCCTCATTCTCACTCTCAGGTTTGAGTTAGCCTTTTACCTAACCTAAGCAGCTTTACTCTGTACATCTGCTTTTGCACCATGAAAATTTTACTCCCACGTTATTTTAGCCAGAGGACAAAAAACAGACATGTTTCTTGACCCTCCCTCTCCATTTGCCTCTTTTCCTCCTTAACCAATGCTTCTTAAACTTCCAGACCTCCTCATAAAACCTGAGAAGCGGAGGAATGAGCTCGAACACACGGCCTTTCTCCATCACCGACTTTTATTATCACTGCTTGAGAGAACACACACACACACACACACACACACACTGTAACCCACTCAGTTCAGGAGGATTTAGTGCAACATGCTTGAATGGGGCCATATAACGTCTACTTACATCCCATAATTCACTTTTAACGTCAGATGGACCGGTTCAGCTCAAAATGACCCGTTTTACATTTTTACTGAAAAGTGTAGTGATTAAAAATGATTTTTCCAAGCTTCATGCACGGGGTTCATTTTATCTAACAAAGATAATAAATGTATTTATTTATTAGTTTATTTATTTATGACAGAAATAAATAAAAAATCATGTTTGTATTTTTTTTTTAAAGAAAATATTTTAAATATGAATATGAAGCTTTATGTAGTGGGTTCAGTTTCTCCAACAAGAATAGTAAATTGATTTTAGATAATAATAATAATAATAATAATAATAATAATAATAATAATAATACTTTGATTTATGTATTTATTTTAGGTATTTTATTTTATGTATGTATAATATGTATTTATGTATTTATTTATGTATGACAGAAAAATCATACATATTTAAAAATATTTAAGAATGACCAGTGTTTTGCAGATGGAAAAGAGGGCTCTATTTTCATCATATTTATTTTTATTTCTAATAACTGAGATGCCAGTCAGATATGAGATATTTTAAAGTCATATTTTAAACCAGACATTCTGATGGGAATTAAATATTGCTAAGTAGTTTGCACTACAGCAAGGTTAAATGACCAGACCTGCTCATAAAAAAAAAAAAAAAAGGCCAGAGTGAAGGAATGAGCTCTGCAACACACCTTTTCTGCATCACAGGTTTTTATTATCAGTGTCTGAGAGAACACACACAGACATACACACACACCAACCTCTAGCTATTATTTCATTTTTACTCAAACTCCTGCCAGGTCTGGGAGCTGAAACACATATAAACAGGGTAACAGAATGCCTCCTGACACACCGTAACTCATTTTAAATGTTACTGAAGTCAAAAACACTCAGAAATGTGATGTTTAAAACATTCATTCCTCTAGAATTTGAGGACTCTGATTATATAAATCAGCATTAAGGTCAAATTTGTTACCAATGATGATAAATTCAGGGATTCAGGGGGCGGGGCTACAAAAAAAGTGCTTTGTGACGGGTTCTTTTTTTCTGAAGAGGTTCTATTCTTGTGAAACACTCTGGTGTAGGCTTCCTTCTAGAACATGTAGAGAGTTCAGAGAACCTGTACAAGTTTTAGGATTCAGTGAAAGGTCTATATGTATGAGAGCAATTTGTGATGTCACAAAATTGTCTCCCCAGCTATGAAACTACCAATCACAGTAAAATATGCCAATTATCAGACGGGATAACATAGTAACCGAAAACTTTTAGGTACTTTTAAGACTCTTGGTAAGCTAACTAACTAGGTAATGTACACTATTCAAGGTTTTTTTTTTTTTTTTTTTGAATAGTTAAGCGTTCATAGCTTCCTTAAAAACTTGGAGCCCTATTTGATAATGACACCCTCTGTTATAGGGTTCCACATAGAACCACTACAGGTACCCACACAGGGACAGACTGTTGCACACTTAAGGGTTCTAATGTAACCTTTTTTAAACATATAGCTAATATTAATAATGAACAAAGTTGTGATTGTTATGGTACAATTTGGATACCAGGAGGGCATGGGGACACGTTCAGACGTACATATTCATGAATATTCATAGATCTGTGAACGCTCACCTCGCTGCTGGAGTGTTTTTCAGTGTTTAACATCACCAAAAACCAATATTACCTTGGACACGTCACTTATTTTAGATAAACACTGCTTGTGTTCCGGTCTCTTCATGGCTGCATGTGATTGGCTGGCGCTTTTTAAATTATGTTCTCCTCTACAGAACATTTAACAGCTGAGGAAAAACAGCCATGTCAGTCTTCCTCTTGGCTGGAATGGATTCTGCAGTGACTGAAAAGAGCCAATGAAAGAAAGAAAATGGCTACATTCCAATAACACTTCCTCTCACTCCCCCTTGAGCAAGTACCCTTGGTTTCTCTTTCCAGGTTGTTCCATTACTTTATGAGGTTTAGTTTGGATGGATGTTAAGGGCTTTTCACATAGCAGGTGATTTTTTTAATTGTATTTAATCCTCACATTTTCCTGATGCACTGTGAGTGTTGTGCTGTTCAAAGCCCTGATGATAAAGTAGGTTTACATTGAAAAAATTGTGAAGGAAAAAACACCTACATGGTTCTTGCTGCCACATTACTAGCTTATTTACCAGCTAAATTGCTAACTAAATTACTAGCTTAATTATTAGCTTAGTTGCTAATATCGTGTTAGTACTGCTAATGGGCCTTATTCATTTTTGTTCATTTATTATATTATTATAATATTATAATATTAATCTTTGTCAGATAATGGAGATGGGTGCAAGTGCAGTGTTTTTTTATTAAAGACAAACAAAACCAAAAAAATGTTGAGTGAGAAGACGAGCTAATGCAATGTGGCATCAAACACACAAAAGGATATGGTTGACAGAAGCTTAGCAACTAAACACAGAAAACTCAGAACTTAAATAGGGGTACTAATTACAGGTGAAGCACAAAACAGGTGAGAGTGATTAAGTGGGCACGTGATAGGGTCATGTGATCTGATGGGGCTGATGGGAAATGATGTTTAATTGGGCCATATCACAACCAAAACCAGTGCTGACGTGATATTTTTCGTAAAGTAGTGTGTAAATGTTTTCATGGCCAAACCAAGCTAAAAATCCCCAACACGTGTTCATGTCACAGCTCTTTTGCATTTAGTGATGCCCTCAAAACTCTATATACATACTATACACTACATAGTACACACTACACTCTATACATTACACTCTTCACACTACACATTATACACTACACTCTACACACTATACACTACACACAATACACTACAGTCTACAGACTATACACCACACAGGACACACTACAGGCTATACTCTACACACTATACACTAAACTCTACACTGTATACAGCACACATTACACTCTACAGGCTACACTATATACACTACAGTCTACACACTATACACCACACACAATACACTACAGTCTACACACTATACACCACACACAATACACTACAGTCTACAGACTATACACCACACACAACACACTACCTACTACAGTCTACAGGCTACACTCTACACACTATACACTACACATAATACACTACAGTCTACACACTATACACCACACACAATACACTACAGTCTACACACTATACACCACACAGGACACACTACAGGCTATACTCTACACACTATACACTAAACTCTACACTGTATACAGCACACATTACACTCTACAGGCTACACTATATACACTACAGTCTACACACTATACACCACACACAATACACTACAGTCTACAGACTATACACTACACACAACACACTACCTACTACAGTCTACAGGCTACACTCTACACACTATACACTACACATAATACACTACACTCTACACACTATACACCACACACAATACACTACGGTCTACAGACTATACACCATACACGTGACACACTACATACTACAGTCTACAGGATACACTCTACACACTATACACTACACATAATACACTACAGTCTACAGACTATACACCACACAGGACACACTACAGGCTATACTCTACACTATATACACTATAGTCTACAGACTATACACCACACACAACACACTACATACTACAGTCTACAGGCTACACTCTACACACTATACACTACACATAACACACTACAGTCTACAGACTATACACCACACAGGACACACTACAGGCTATACTCTACACTATATACACTACAGTCTACAGACTATACACCACACACATGACACACTACATACAACAGTCTACAGGCTACACTCTACACACTATACACTATACACTATACACCACACACAATACACTGCACTGTATACAGCACACATTACACTCTACAGGCTACCCTATATACACTACAGTCTACACACTATACACCACACACATGACACACTACAGGCTATACTCTACACACTTTACACTAAACTCTACACTGTATACAGCACACATTACACTCTACAGGCTACACTATATACACTACAGTCTACACACTATACACCACACACATGACACACTACAGACTATACTCTACACACTATACACTAAACTCTACACTGTATACAGCACACATTACACTCTACACGCTACACTATATACACTACAGTCTACACACTATACACCACACACAATACACTACAGTCTACAGACTATACACCACACACATGACACACAACATACTACAGTCTACAGGCTACACTCTACACACTATACACTATACACCACACACAATACACTACACTATACAGACTATACACCACACACAACACACTACATACTACAGTCTACAGTCTACAGGCGACAGGCTACACTCTACACACTATACACTATGCACTATACATCACACACAATACACTGTATACAGCACACATTACACTCTACAGGCTACACTCTATACACTACAGTCTACAAACTATACACCACACACAATACACTACAGTCTACAGACTATACACCACACACGTGACACACTACATACTACACTCTACAGGCTACACTCTACACACTATACACTACACTCTACACCGTATACAGTACACATTACACTCTACAGGCTACACTCTATACACTACAGTCTACACACCATACACCACACACAATACACTACACTCTATAGACTATATACCACACACAACATACTACAGTCTACAGGCTACACTCTACACACGATACACTACACACAATACACTACACTATACAGACTATACACCGCACACGACACACTACATGCTACACTCTACACACTATACACTACACTCTACACTGTATACAGCACACATTACACTCTACAGGCTACATTCTATACACTACAGTCTACACACTACACACTACACTCTACACTGTATACACTATACACTACACACTATACACTTCACTTAGTGTGTGTTTAAACTACTGGAACTCTGGCTGTGCCTCTAAAACACTCTGCTTAATGTGACACACACTTTAGCGCAGAGTTTAATGGGCTTTTCTTCCTAGTGTATGATGACAGAAGTTCTTTATCTCAGGGTCAGTGAGGGAAATTAAACACAGCCGATCAATACAGCGTATGGCTGAACGCGCGTAAATTACTCTCTAATACTTTATATTTCAAAGCCTTTAGAGATTTAGAAGCCTGGGTAAAGGTGTGTGTGTGTGTGTGTGTTCGTGTGTGTGTGTGTGTATGTGTGCGTGTGTATGTGTGTGTGTGTGTGTTTGACTCTAATGAATCGAGGGACGGTGTAATTGTCTCTGGGATCTTCATCAAATATGGATAGAGCTGAGGAGCAAAATGTTCATTACACACACACACACACACACACACACACCATCGATCTGGTCGGAACCACGACATGAAATCAATCTGCAACAGTTCCTAATAAAGCTATGGGTTCTCTCCTCCTTCACTGCATCTCTCTAAATCACACTTCCTCCATCCTCTCTCTCTGTCTCTCTCTCTTGCTCTATCTCTCTATGTTGCTCTCTCTGTCTCTCTCTGCCTGTCAATCTCTCTCTCTGTCTCACGCTGTCTCTGTTTCTTTCTCTCTCTATCTCTGTCTCTCTTTCTCTCTCTCATCTCTTTCTGTCTGTCTGTCTCTCTCTGTCTGTCTCTCTCTGACTATACATCTCTACTGCTGCTTTGTTCATTCTGTTGTGTGTGCGGGCGGGGTGATGGTGGTATGGGTTGGTTGGGTGGGGGTTATAATTACCCATAATGCACTATGACAGTGTAGTTCATCGTATATCATTAAGTCATCTTTAATTAACGGACCTTCCCATAATTCCTCATTAGCAGTGTGAAGCTCATCACTGCTACTCTTTGACTGGACGTTAAATTCACTTTGCTCTCATATCAATATGCTGATTTCTGATTTTTTACCCCTCTCACACTAACACCACTGACCTTCACATGATCCGGAACTGAGAGGAAACAAGTATGCAGGATTTCCTCTGAAGAAATGAGATGTGAGGCATCAAAGGACGAGTGACGATCTTTGATCAGCTTTTTCTCTCATCTTTCTATAAATAAATTACAAGTTGTAGTCGCAGCATGGAGCAAAAAGCAGCAGATCCACCGTCTCACTGAGTTATACTTTATTTTATACTTACTATAATAATAATAATAATAATAATAATAATAATGATAATAATAATTTAGTTGATAACTTAGTTAAAATTAGATGACAAGTTTTATATATTTAACCCCTAAAATTTTAAACTATATATATATATATAGATATATATATATATATATATATATATATATATATATATATATATAATATTCAGTATAGAATAGAGCTACAGGATGATTACAGGCAGTAAAACAGCAGTGGCCTAATGGTGTAGTGTAGAGTTCAGCAGGGTAATGGTTGTGAGCCTGCTGATTCTGGTGTGAATGTTCCTGTATCTCCTCCTGGAAGGAAGGAGGTAGAACAGTTTGTGATTGGGATTGGGAGGAGTCCCTGATGATGTTGCGTGCTCTACGCAGACATCTACTGTGGTGAAGTTGTTCAATGGCTGGTAGTTGGGCACCAAAGATGTCTTGGGCACTTTTCACCACCCTTTGCAGGGCTTTTCTTTCAGACACTGTGGAGCTGCCATATCACACTGTGGTGGAGTTGGTCAGGATGCTGTCAGTGGTGTAGCGATAGATACTTGTTAAGATCTGGGGAGAAGGTGAACATTCTTCAGTCTCCTCAGGACGTAAAGATGCTATTGCACCTTCCTAACCAGAACTGAAGTATTATGGTATCAGGACAGGTCCTCAGTGATACATGCCCTGTATTCCATAAGGGCCAGTGGCCTTACATGCATGTTAGGAACAAATGCTTCCTAAGCACGTTTCAACCAGTTGGTATAGCTAATTAAACAAGTAGAAAATGCTTGTCTATTGGCAACTAGAAAAAAATAAAATAAAAAAGTTGTGTATATACATATATAAAACATAGCAAGTAAAAATTGCTAGTGAAATGGCTAGCCAAATAAAAAAAAAACAGTGTTTATCATTATATAGATTAGAGTTTTGTCAGAAATCAGACTAAAAACCCAACCTTTAATAACTAGGTAAATCATTAGCTTAAATGTTAACTTACTGCCTTAATTGCTAGCTAAATTAAAATGGTGTTTATTCTTATTTATGTTACATTTTTGTAAATGTAAATGAAATAGGACTAAAAACAAGCTAAAAAACAAAAAATTATGTCATCGTGTAAAAAAAAAAAGAAAAACGAAAAAAAAACTGGACTGGGTCAAAAGATCGAAACTAATTTGTCGCTTTTATGCCAAATCAATTATAATTTAAGCCTCTTAATAGATTATCAATAATCAGTTACTGCTTGTCTGTGTGTGTATGTGTGTGTGTGGATTAATACTGAATGCTATACACTGTAGCAACATCAGTGTGTAAAGGGTTCCATCATGCTGGAGGTATTTTCCATATTTCCACCGCTATGTAAGTGAGTGTGTGTGTGTGTGTGTATGAGTGCGTTAGGAACATTTCCATACTTCCAGACAAAACGGACGGTTGGCTCAGGGCCTGCAGCAGGAGGAATGTAGTGGAGTGTTCAGCGTCGGTGTTCAGTCTAAGCGGCGCGCCTGGATTAAACAAGCGATGGATGAAAAATGTGTGTGTGTGTGTGTGTGTGTGTGCTTGTTTCTTCGTAACGCTGCTGATGGATCGGAATTAAACAGCGTGATGTTTGAAATAAAGCAGAAAGTGAACGGAGAGAAAAAAATTGGAGGAGGAAAATGATGAACTGGACGAGAATCTGGCAGAAGATGAAGGATGAGCTGTGGACTGAACATTTGTGCAGATTTTTTGACTTTGATGTATATATATTTTACACATTTATCATTGTCACAGACGTGGCAGTAACACTGAGTAAAGAAAAATAGATTCCAAATTGAATGTAGAAACTAGCTACATAGCTAAAGGGGTGGATCATATGGCTGAATGATCAAATTAATAATAAAATGATAATTATACACTACATTATTAACATGCAAGCTAACTTAGTTGCTAACAATAACTCCAAAGCTAAATTCTTCTAGGTAAAAATTTTAGCTAAATCCCTAACTAAATTACTAGCTTAATTATTATCTTAATTACTTGCAGTATTGCTACCTTAAATTATTAGCTAATCTACTAGCTAAATTAGTAGCAACAGTACTACCTTTATTACTAGCTAAATTACTATCTTATTACTAGCTAATTTACTAGCTAAACTACTAGCCACATTACTAACTTAATTACTAGCTTAAGTCAAGTACAGTGGCTTTGTTGTCGTTTCAACCATATACTGATATAGTACACGGTGAAATGAAACAACATTCTTCCAAGACCATGGTGCTCCATAAAACAACACAGAGCTACATGAGACTACACAGAACTAAGTAAGACTACACAGACCTACACAGAACTACATAAAGTGCATGTGTGCAAACAGCAAAAGACAGTACCATAACTACTAAAACAGGACAATAGGCCCAGTAAAGGACAGTGCAGCACTGACTAGTACACAGTTATAGTGTGGAATAAAGTGCAAAAAGATATTATGATATAATAGTAAATGTTGTAAACATAAACATAACATACTAGTGAGCAGCAAAAATGCGGGTGGTCAATACAGTATTTTGTTTGCGGTGTTTTGGGAGCAATTTAAGAAAGAAATGTGCAAAAATTGCAGAGGTGGTGGCTTGGGGGAAGAAACTGGCCATGAGGGCCCGGATGCTTCGGTATAGTTTGCCAGACGGCAGGAGGGTGAAGAGATTGTGTGAGGGGTGCGTGGGTCATCCGCAATGCCGGTGGCTTTGTAGATGCAGCGTGTGGTGTAAATGTCTGTGATGGAGGGGATTGGGTCTTCCGATCCAAAACGGTGCAACTTCCAAACCAGGCAGTGATGCAGCTGCTCAGGATACTCTCGATAATGTTGCTAAACTAGTTGCAACACATTTACCTTAAATTACCAAGCAAAATACTAGCTAAACTACTAGCTAAACTACTAGCTAATTTACTAGCTTAATTACTAGCCAAATTACTAGCAGTATTCCTACCTTAATTACTAGCTAAACTACTAGATAAATTACTAGCAGCATTACTACCTAATTACTACCTATATTACTAGCAGTATTCCTACCTTAATTACTAGCTAAACTACTACATAAATTACTAGCAGCCTTACTACCTATATTACTAGCAGTATTCCTACCTTAATTACTAGCTAAACTACTAGCTAAATTGCTAGCAACATTACTATCTAATTACTACTTATATTACCAACAGCATTACTACCTTACTTACTAGCTAAACTACTTGCTAAATTACTAGTTTATTACAAACTCAATTACTACCTTATAAGCTAATTTACTATCTTAATTACTAATTAAATTACTAGCAACACATTTACCTGAATTTACTAGCTAAACTACTAGCTAAATTAATAGCAACGTTACCTTAATTGCAAGCTAAATTACTAGCGTAATTACTAGCTAAACTACTAGCAACCTTATTACCTTAAGTACTAGATAAATTACTAGCTTAAGCAAAACATGAAATGCTAGCATGACAACATTGTCATGATACCTGACAAAAATTTTAACAACACATGATCCAGCACTAATAACAGAAATTATATTAATAGGCTATTTTATGAACTAGCCTAGTTGCTAGCAATGATGATTATCATGAGCAACTGTGAAACATCATCAGCAATGTTAAATGCCATTTTGCTCAATCTGTTCTTGTAACTTTGTACCAGTTTTGAAGGTTTTAAGAGCTCAGCTTGTCAGCTAGTTCGCTTTTGTTTAGATTATTTTGGAAATTAGTACATGTTTATTGTGAAACTAATGTTAGCTAGTGAAGTTTATTTGCATACAAAATCTGATTATTATTATTATTATTATTATTATTATTATTATTATTATATTTTAATTTTAGTTTTGTGTTATTATTTTAGTACCAAGACTAAAGTTGGGAAGAAAAATGGTATTAAAGGTGGGTTTTTTTAATCGAAGAAATTTTGAGTAAAAATAGTCACATGATTAAACGGTGTGTCCTGATTGGTCAGATGAAAAAATGCATCCACTAGATGGCGATGCTGACCAGAGTTTTAAAAAGGTTGCCCTCTTTGTATTAAAAAAAATAATAATAAAGCAACAATAATTTTTTTTAAATTTAGAAATGAAATCAAATTTCTATTTCATATTTCAAAGTTTTGTAAGAAGTGAATTCTAATAAACTATAAAATAGTAAGTTATTTAAATAAATTTCTGTGTTTCCTTACATCCTCACTCCTTAACCAGACATTAGTTCTCTAATTAAAAAAAAATAAGAGCATTATATTCAGAATTTCTTGACTCATTTTGTAATAAAATCAGATTTTTATCCGGATCTTCATGACTGTATCATATCTCACACATTCACACACACACACACACACACACACACACACACACAAGAACAATCTAGAACCTTTAAAAGTTCAACTGTGTGTATCAGAAACCATAAGTATTCCTTTTAGTAACCGAAGAACCCTTAACTAACACTAGATCCCTTTTCTAAGTGTATATTAATATAAAATGTCCTTTTCTCTGTGTTCATATTTTTTTAAATAGACAGATTGTTCAATAATTATATTATCAAGTTTATCCAAATTTGTATAGAAATATTGTATGCCACAGAAAGTGAAAAAAAAAAAAAAGAATTATTAATTAATTAATTATATTAAGTAAAAATGTATTGTCATATCTCTGGATTAAACCAGGTGGCATATGGGCATATTGAAAAAACAATTCATTATAAAATTAAGAAGAAGAAGAAGAAGAAATGGGATGAGGCATTGGTGTGTTTCTGGATTTTATGATCATTAAATGCTGCTTTACTATAATGCTCTGCAGTGCATTAAATCTCATTGTTCATCTGTGTGTGTGTGTGTGTGTGTGTGTGTGTGTTGATTATTGTTATCTCAGTAGTGACTCACCTTTCAAAGCCACAGAACTGGTTTGACTAAAACACACACAAACACACACACTAACACTCTATATGACTAATGACTGAATGCTCAGTAAAGACAAGCCGGAGAAACAGCAGTGATCACAACACAAGATGTTGAGCACAGCCGAATCAAAAACACATTATAACAAGAAGAAGATGAAGAAGAAGCCGAGCTTCAAACTTCTCGCCGATTTGTTGCGTAATAATCCAGCACGAGTGTGAGTGAACACCAAATCGCTTCAGATGTGTGCAGTGTATGAAGTTTTCTTCTTTACTCCTGCACTGGAGCTATAAAGGAGAGAAAGAAAGAAGATGTTAAGAAGATAACAGTAGAAAGAAGAGAAAAATTAAAAAAAAAGAAAAATTAAAAAAGAAAGAAATTAAGAAAGATAACAGCAGAAACAAGAGATAATAAAAAAGAAAGAAAGAAAGAAAGAAAGAAAGATGGAAACTAACCTGGGAAAGATAACAGCTGAAAGAAGACAGCAATTGAAAGAAAGAAGGAATAAGAAAGAAAAAGAAAGAAAGGTGGAAAAAATGAAAAGATAACTGAAAACTTAGAGACAACAGCAGCAAGAAGAGAATGAAAGAAAGAAAGACATGAAATAGAAGAAAAGAGAAAGAAAACAGAACAATAATAGCAAAAAGAAGAGAAAAAAGAGAGATGTGTGTGTTGATTAGTGTAACATGTTTAATGTCGCAGTGAGTAATTTTGCTAAATTTTTTCCACGTAAACCGGAGTTGTACGGAGTTCGTTTCCATGGTAACGTCACTGACTCCCGTCAACAACAGTAAATAAAAAAATTAAATAATTTTAAAAAACAAGCGTTCCCTTTTCTTTTCAGCACTTTTTTTTTGGAAATCCTCTGTGAAGTGTTTGAGTGGAGCGAGTGGAGATTCTCTGCTGGTCCTGTAACAACTCGTCCTGTTCCTCAGAGACAGAGGAGTGATAAACGTCTGGGGTTTAAACTCTGAAACATGCAAAGCAACAATACATCACACACACACACACACACACACACACACACACACACACACACACACACACACACACAAAGAGAATGTGTTTGACTGACAGTTTTTAACTCATGTGCTCGCTCACACACGTTCTCCCAAGCAACCACTGGAATTATACTCACACTTAACACTTTACACTTAACATTATTTATATACACAGAAATATATTTTTATTTCCAAACTCCAAACTCCATTTTTCTAAAACTGAGCTGTAAATCTGATTCAGTAAACTGCAGAAAAGCCAAAAACAAACAAAAAAAAGTTTTGTTACAGTTCAGAAGAAGGAATTTTTTATTCATTTCTCCAGGCTTTTATGTCTTTTACAGTCTTCCTGTGGTGCTGATTCAGACCAAACTGATAAATACGATCATACATCATCAGCACACATGTGAAAGTAATGTTTGTGAATTACACGTCCAAGAGTCTGGAGAACAACAGCGAGCCTAAAACACAACCGGATGGGGCACCGTGTTGTCATTTTTTAGATTCTGAAAATCTAATACATTCTAATACGTTATCGTTTCTATAGTAACAGCTCATTCACTGGGACTTCTATACTGGACGGTCCACATAAATGGATGTTTTTTTTTAAATTGTTGATATGGTGATGTTTTCTGTAAACAAACGTTTATGTAATTTATGGAAAGAATTTACAACATTTATGGAAAGAGTCACAAGTGTCAACACTTTGTAAACTTTAGAAAACTGTGAGTTTTCCCACATCCTCAGGACAGAGGAGTTTACAGCGTAACACACTCTGAGGAAAGTGTGATCTGCCCTCTTCTGCATACACTAGCTCACAGATGCCCACGATTGGCTAGCCTCACTGTGATTGACAGGGGAGAGCGAGGTTACCTCTCTCACACAGAAAGTACGGCCAGTTACGTGGCATCGCCTCGATTCAAACTCATGATCTCCGGATGATAGAGCGAATGCTTGTCTTTACGTCTACTAAGCAAGTTTTTTTGTTGGTGAGACTAAAAATATTTCAGTCTGTTTTCAATTCTTCTCCTACATGTTATTTTCAGATTTTCAAGGAGAAAAAAGAAAGGAATTTTGATTTATTGTTTCATTTTCTTCACTGACAAAACATTTTTCATCTCTGCTATTTTTAACACAATTATCATGTGCTCAGTGTTTATTCTTCATTTCTGATGAACATCTTGACGGACACAGATGGATCTTTGACTCAGCTCTATGGATTTAATTTCCGTACAAGGAGTTCTCACACCTCTAAACACTGGATCAGTGACACTGTATAATAATGGATTGTTCTGTGATAAGGTCTGAAGATCTGAGGATGATGTTAGGTGAAGTTCAGTCAGCTGGTGGAAAGATCAGGAATTGCAGACTGAGTTTAATATCGACACTATGAAAAAAAAAAAAAAGACAACGCACAAATGAGCTGCTGTTGGAGGAATGAGGGCAGGAAGTGTGCAGCAGCAGGTGAAAGTTTTCCAAGGTTTAGACAAATCCTGCAGCTAATCCCAAACCCGAAAACCCAAACTAATCTGAGTGGAAGAGGAGATTACACTCGTTTACTCTCTCCTGGATGTAATCACGCTTTTCTTTTTTTCTTTTTCACAAAGAGCTTGGGAAAGTTCACGGCCTGCATCCTAAATCAAACTCACTGCATGGATCTGAGCCACTAATGCAGAGTACTGATGTGTGTGTGTGTGTGTCCATATCCATACCTCCTCACCTCTCCTCAGGAAAACTTGGCCGCGTCCCGGTTCCTCCCCAGAGCCAAACAAGAGTGATTGTTCGAGCTCTCTACGGGGAACCAGTGAACATGTACAGCACACATGATGTTGTTTTGTCATCCATCAGGAAATCTGTCCATCCATCTCGTCCTCCTCCTCGTCCTCCCTCCATCTCAGATCCACAATCGAGGCCTTCATTGATTTACGAGGCCTGCGGATTAAAGGGAGGGAAAATCAAAAGGATCTTCAGCATGTGTTCCTTATTTATCAGCACCGAGGATAAAAAATGAGCTCATCCTTCCTTCTCTGGCTAACACACTCCTCCTTCGCTCCCTCCATCTGGGACCGGTTAGGACTCACACTCCGGCATTGTTAAGCCGAATTCACGCTACACGACTCGAGCTCTGATTTGATTTTTCCTTTTTCACAGGACATTTTTTAGACAGATAATGCTCAAGCCAAAAAAATGCTAGAATTTATGGCTCGTTAGTATTCTTAAGAAATGGCACAAAAGCTACAAATCACGAGCTGCGTCCCGAACGTTACGCTTGACGGAGAAGTTGTGATTCCGTTTCAGTTTAGCAAGTAAAAGGTCACTGAGAAAATGTGCAAGAGCTTGCGGTTTGGGACAAGATACACGGATACTGTGCAATTCCTCATCCCTGATGGGACGATTTGGAGGTTGATGTTTCTGCAGCCTGGCAAGCATAACATGTTCATATCTTAATACCATAAAGCCTCCAAAAAAAACATGTTTTATTTGTTTAACAGATGACAAAAAAAAAAAAACACTTTGGTGTGGTAGTGTGTCCAAAGAAAAAGCAACTACAAAATAGGCACAAAAAATGCACCTTTTTTTTTTTTGTGTTTGTGTAAAATTATTTTACATTGCACATCTTCTGAAAATGGACAGTAGTAGTCTCCAGAGACTTTTCATCTGTTTGAATGTTACAGCTGGTTTCAGACATTATATCCATAGCAGTACAACAAAGGCTGAAAATCTGAGTTTCAGTTGAGGCTGAGTCCAGGCTGAAAATATTGGCACCCCATAATTAAAACAGTGCATAATTTAAAAGGCAATAACACCATGTTTAACTTTCACTCTTATGTGATTTCAGCGATCCTTTAAGATTATTCCTCGTCCCATTGTACGAGATCCACATAAAATCTGGGCTGAATTCTTAAAACAGACTTTGTGATAATGTGTGTTCTCCATGTCAGATTATATGATGAAGATCCTCTAAAGATAGACCCAGCATTAAAGAAAACTACTACGTTCTGCTTACGTCATCAGTCAAGCGTGATGCGGAAATCAGCTCATGCAGAATACTGGCTCACACAAGCGCAAACATTCTTGAAAATGAGCTTGAGGTAATAAGGAGCTTTTACATTAGAACGGTTTGTTTATTGTCCTCACCACTACTGTATTTGTAGCTGTCCCGTGAGTTTGCTTTCTTCATATTGGTGGATTTTAGATGAGCGCCGTAGCAGCGCTCATGCACTGAGATTTTAATCAGAAAGTCCTCACACTGACACGACTTTTATCAGCTTTGTTGTCTTTGGTCTCACAGCCGATCTCAAGTAACAGACAAAAACGTCTTTAACGACGTACCCAAAGTCATACAGTGTAAAGTCGCCTATGTAAGTAATTATGTTGAACTACGTATTCTGTTTTTTAATCGGTCAGTGAAGCTTTATGGATCTAAAAATATAATAATGCAGAAAATTAAACTTGATTTAATTAAAAAAAAAATGAATTACTGCAGCAGAATGACGCTGTAAACAAATTGCAAATGCAATATCATTGATCAATATCAAATTCCAAAGTTGTTAATAGAATTGTAACAATAATAATAACAACACCAATAATAATAATAATAGTTCTACTATGTCAAAAAGAATTTTACACTGCTGTGACCAATAGTGAGTTTGTGATTAAATCAGGGGGCGGAGCCAATTTAAACCAATTATAACTCTATTTAAATTAATGAATAACTCATTAATCTCACTAAGCTCACACTCATTAGACTATCGTCTAATGATAACAACACCAGAACAAACACACAAAGACACAGCAATTTCAAACACTCTCACAAAGACGAGCATCAACTGTGAAAAACAAACACACAAAGTCTGTGTGTGTGTGTGTGTGTGTGTGTGTGTGTGTTGTTTTAAATGAGCCCACAGAGAGCTTTGTGGTTTGAGAAGTGAGAGCTTCATGGATTTTCTTTTTTCCATAATCACATTTGTGCACCATCACACACAGCAGGGATTTAAAACAGGAGAAAGACACACACACACACACACACACACTCACTGTGATGTTCACAAAGTCGGTGCATAACAAACACACATAACAATTTACTCTAATAAAGTGTTTCCACTAATGTGTGTATGATGATGATGAGTGAGTGTGTGTGTGTGTGTGTCTGCTGTCTCTGCAGCTTCACCTGATGAGGTGAAACTCTCTCTCTCTCTCTCTCTCACACACACACACACACACACACACACACACACACACACACACAGGGCTAACAAGCTCCACAGGGACAGAGGATTTTGGAAGCTGCAGCTAAAGAACCCTCCATCGTTTTTAACCCAAAGCATCACAGCAGCAGTGTTTACATTAAAAATGTTCCAGTTTATCATTTTTACACCTCACAGATGATCAAAATAAACAAATCAGACCGAAATGGATTCCCAAAACTACTTTGTAACAGAGATGGAGGAAATGGAACTTGTGCTTTCATGGGAAGTTGAACACACACTCTCACTGTTCAAGTGGTTAAACTAATGAGAACATGGTTGCTAGGCAACTATTAAATAAGCACATGCTAGCTATTCGTATGTTCACACTAGCAAGCAACAAAGCGACTTCATTTTCTATGTACATCCTTGACACATAGCCATGATTTCAGCAAATCCAGATTTTCTCAAATGGGCTATGACACTGTAACTCCAAATGATTGGCTCAAATGATTCCTCACACCAATGCTAGGGCAGTTGCGGTCTGGTGTTTCTTCAGTTCTCCACTCACAACTTTGTTGATCCTACCTGCAATTAATTCCCACAAAACAGAAGAAAAATGTGTATCTGTGGTTTCATCTTATCCTGTCATATACAACCTCTCGTTGATTGTCTAAAGGGACATTTTCTAGAAAAATAAAGCTTTGAAGCAAGCAGAAGAACTACTGTGTGTGTGCGTGTGTGTGTGTGATTAGCTCCCACTGCTCCTCCAAAGGGAGGGTGCTATTAATAAGAGGAATTCTCGTATCCTGCCAGCCAGAGGCTCAACACACACACACACACACACAAGAATTCTCCCAGCATGCAGACTTGCTGTCCAACCAGAACAATTCATCCTAAAGCAAGCTTCACCCCTTCAAGAAATACTTTAAATTTACAAGTATATCCATTAATAAATCATTCAATAAAACTATAAATAAGTGTTTAAATATATCAAAAATCGTGTGTATTTATTTATTAATGGATAAAAAAGGATATAAATAAAATATAGGATATATTGAGGATATTTTTTGTTATACATTTAATGTTACATATAATTGTTACTTTGGGATTTTAGTTTTGAGAGAAACAAACGTAGTCAATAAAAATATAACACCTTCATGAGAATAAATGAAAGAGAAAAAAAAACAGCAGACAAAAAAAATGTAAAATAAAATAAAATCATTAAAAAAATGAATGGATAATGAATGAATAAATAAATGATGAATAAATGGATAAATAAACTCAAATATATCCATTCATAACTGAAAAAGAGAAAGATAATCATATAAAATGTTTCATATGAAAAAAAAAAAAAATCAAGGGCATTCAAGTTTGACTAGCCTGGGTTTCATTAGAGACCATTAGAAACCTTCTTCCTTCTCTTCCTTATCGTTTATCTTCATCTCCACACTCCACACACTGCACACATTCCTCCTCCTCTGTAACAGGAACACACACCTCGTCACTCACTGTGCGTATTAACGTGTGTGTTCAGGTCCAGTCATCATGTTTAGGAGTTCTCTGGCTGAACCTCGGCTGGCAGGATGAAGTCATCTCACTCGGCTGCTGTTCTGAGACAAAACAGCAATCATTTATTCTGTGTTAGAAAGTTGAACAGTTAAAGCCGTTTAAAGTTTGAAAGTTTTAAATTTGGATGAGACAAAGCCACGACGATCAAAGCAAGAGAAATAAAGTGAGAAGCTGATGTCAGAACATCCAACAACATCCAAAAATTCCTCACTCTTTAACAAAGCGTTCTTCAGGTGTGTGAGTATTTAAGAGAACTTTCACATACATGGTGTTTAGTGTGGTTGAACAGAACCCTGGTGTGCCCTCCTCCTCAGTGCGTTCTCCTCTTTATGCAGGTGAGAACACAGAGAACACACTCCGGTCCGAGAGCGTCTGAGAGAGAAAGAAAGAGAGGTGGGCTTGTTCAGTTCAGTTCAGTTTTATTTATTTGTATAGCGCTTTTAACAATGGACATTGTCACAAAGCAGCTTTACAGAAATAAATGGATTAGCAAAAAATA
>CM075013.1:10636417-10666016 GCA_037576675.1 Pangasius sanitwongsei | reverse complement strand
ACAGCTCCCCATATGTGATCCCCAAACCATCTCCACAGCCCCCAGGTGGCACCATCCCCAGCAAACCAAACGGTTCTACAGGCTCTTCAGCTTCCAAGTGAACTCTAGTGAGAAAGTGATTCGGGTTGGAGTTCTCATCACTTGGAAATCACTCGCTGCTGCTGAGGATGGCCCCACACAGACAGCCTGAAGATGAGATGACTGTGGATGGTGCCACTTAGAAACCATGACGATGGCTTTGGACTGCAATTGGTATCCATCAGTGAACAGCTGATAACTTCAACAAAACAGACTTCATGTGAAAACGATAATGAGTTTCCTGTTTACACAATTGCACTTTTTGACCATGTAGTACACAGTTATAGAAGGGATTTATTTAAAATCGCACTATCCGGTGTCACCCAGAAGAGGATGGGTTCCCTTTTGAGTCTGGTTCCTCTCAAGGTTTCTTCCTCATGTACTCTCAGGGAGTTTTTCCTTGCCACTGTCACCTCTGGCTTGCTCATTAGGGATAAATGTATAAATGTATAAGTTTAAAACTCACATCCTGAATTTACATATTTCTGTAAAGCTGCTTGGTGACAATGACCATTATTAAACGTGCTATACAAATAAAATTGAATTGAATTGAATTGAATTTGACTATGAATCGACTCAATTGCAAGAAGTGAATCAAACATGCCATGTGTTTTGAGTTGCAGCCAGAGTTTTTTTTTTTTGTAGATTTTTCTGCCAGAGTCGTGAGGCGCAAACTGAGCTAAAGGACAGAGCTGCAATGCTGCATTTGTACAAAACAAGGAGATTTGTAGAAAACAAAAACACTTTACACTTTTGGAGATTTGTACAAAACAAAAACACTTTACACACAAAAAGTTTTAAACTCATTATTTATTCATTATCTAATAATTTATTAGATAATCTAAGAAAGTAGATTTTATTAGATTGTGTAATGAATCGGATAAATATAATTATCTAATAAATACTCCAGCTGCGAGGTCTCTTTGTTCAAGTGATTTTTGGGATTTCTACACACACTTAATTGCTACAGGTTTGTTTAAGTTTTTCCGTCAGCCATATTTCTGACCAGTGAATGAAAGAGTTTTACAAGAACACATTCGGCCCTACACACACCATAGACAGCGTGTTTTGTCTCTTTGGATTGTTTCATGATGTGCAGTGAGAAAACAAACAGCAAACGAACCAAACGTCATCATGGTTGAGAGGCAGGTGGAGTCTCAGACAGATAGCTATCAATCAAGCTGCTCATTAGAATATTAGGCCACGCCCAGTAGAATTTCACACATTTTGAGAATTTGATCATATTTTCATCTTGTTTTTTTTTTTTCAGTCAGATTTTGCTGGATGTTTAATAGACACTCGTTTTTGGTTTCATACAAACTTTTTAATATTTTAAACTTGTAGAAATGAATTCTGTAGTTTGGAACAGGAACAGGAAGAGTGATAATCTTTCAGGGGTCATGTGACTCTCATTAAACCCAGTCTAATTAAAATGTTCTCTTTATAAGTTCATTATTGTGATTTATACTCCGCTACATCCTCTGTGATACATGTCCGAGCACAAAATAGCATTTTATTCAACTTCATCAGTGATAGACTGCATTCATCTGTCTATCCCACTCTGTTTCTGTCTCACTCTGTGTCCCCATTTCTCTTCCTGTGTCTCTCTCTTTCTGTCTCTCTGTGTCTGTCTCTCTCTTTCTGTCTGACTCTCTTTTTCTTCTCACTCTCTCTCTCTCTCTCTCAAACCCTGTCTTTCTGTTTCTCACCCTCCATCTCTCTGTATTTCTCCATCTGTCTGTCTTTCCCATTTCCATTCTTCTCCATTTTCTTCCTTTTCCCTGTTCCCTTTCTCCTTCCTTCCTTCCTTCCTTCCTCTGCCCTGTCTTTTATTCCCGTCTCTCTCTCTTTCTCTCTCTCTCTTTTTCATTCAATCCCTCTTTGTCCGTCTTTTTATTTCTCTCTCTCTCTCTCTCTCTGTGTGAAGAACACTAATTGTGTCTTTTCACCCAGTTCTCTGTTTCACTCTTTTTTACTCTCTTTTTTGTCTCTCTCTCTCTCTTTGTCTCTTTCTTTCTGCTTCTTTCTCTCTCTCTTTCTCTCTCTTTCTCACTCTCTGTGAAGGACATTAGTTGTGTCTTTGGGAAAACTCATTAACTGTGGGCTCGTTTTCCAGTTTCTCTTTCAGTCAAAACAGTTTTTGCTTTTCATTTTTCAAGCTTGCCCTTTTGTCCTCCCCTGCATCACTCCTTCTCTCTCCCTCTGTCTCTCTGTCTCTCTATCTCTCTCTCTCTCTCTCTCACCCCACTGTTAATTTCCTCTGCGTTTTTGAGCTTTAAATAAATGCTAATTCTCGGTTTAGTGCTGTGAAGCTGTGCAGATTCAGAGCTGAATCAATGTGTGTGTGTGGTTAAACACGTTCACACCCCCCTCGCACTGTATACACATACACACACACACACCACACACACACACACACACACACATACACATAAACACAGGAGGATGAACTGTACATGTTATCTTTATTGCAGCTCCATGAGTGGATTCAAAACCAAGTGTATGGGGTTAAAGTAATATAAAAAATATCCACGTCTGCATTCTGTTAACTACACACACACACACACACACACACACAATTATGCTGTGAATACAAATCTGGCTTTAATTGACTGCTGGATCTGTATTATACATTTTTCAATCCCTCTCTCAATTAAATGAATAAAAATAAAAAACAATTAATCGGTCTTGAATATTTATAGCACATGGCACAGTTTAATAATTAATCCACAAGCTAAGCATTGCTGCATCACTTCACCAAAAACGCCTTTCTACAAATAATGACATCATAACCCTGTGACTCCATCGACTGTGCTGTAATATAGTTTTAGTAATGCAAAGAACACAAACTCCACCCGCCTCTTATTCTGACCCCACTCCTCACATTAACCACAGCCAATCAGATTTCTGTACACTAGTCTGTGTGTGTTGAGTGTGTTCATGTGTATGAGTGTGTTTTAATCTGGTCACATGTGCAGTAATTACACAAAGTGCTGCAGTGGAGTTTACTATAAAATTAATCTGGGTTTGATCAGAGTTTGGAGAAAAACATCATAATTTAAAAGTCACTAAATGTTAAAAACAAAAAAAACAGCATTCAGTATTTGAGGAATGTGAGCAAAATGAGAGAAAACTGAGAGAAGTAGAGTAAAAACGAGATGAGAAATAAGAAAAAAATACAAGGGGAGAGAAATGATAGAGAAAAGGAAAAAGTAGAGAAAGGCTTAAAAACATGAGTGGAAAAAGAAAAAAAAGAAGAGAACACGGGAAAAACATGAAAATATGAGAAAAGTGAAAAATAAAAAAGAAAAAGGGGAAATAAAGAAAACAGAGCATAGAAAAACAAAAAATTAAAAAAAAGAAATAGAAAAGAAGAAGGAAAATAAAAACAAAAATAACATGAAATAAGGAGCAATGAGTATAGAAGAAAAAGGGAACAATGATCAAATAAGGACAAACAAGCATAGAAAAAGAAAAAAAAGAAAAAGGAGGAAAATAAGAAAAAGCACATTGGAAAAAAAAAAAGAAATAAAATGAGGAAAAAGACAAGCATAGAAAAAGAAAAAAAAGAAAAATAAGGAAAGAGGCGCATAGCAATACAAAAAGGAAATAAGGATATAAAGAAAAGGTGGAAAACAAGTAAAAAAAGAGAGAAAAGTGTGAGAAAGGAAAGAAAAGGAGGATAAACAAAAGAAAGAGGTGAAAGAAAAAAGTATTCAAAATAAGGTTAGAAAGTGGAACAAGAAGGGAACAGTCAAATAAGTCAAATTAAAAGGAGAAAATGGGAAAACAAAAAAGAAAAAGGAAGAGAAAAGGGGAAGAGAAGAAATTCCTGCATCGTCTGTAGATATTTACTATGTAAAATAAAAATAATTTAAATGAGCATATTCAGTGATGAGCGATGTTTTCTGTTAACTTTATACACGTTTCTTTGTGTGTGAGACAGAGAGCTGTCAGAAGCATGTGGAGCACATCTGTGTGTGTGTGTGTGTGTGTGTGTGTGTGTGATCATCAGATACTGAGCTGTTCATCATCAGCCTGTCGGCTAAATCCCCTCCGTCTGAAAGCTGTTTAGTCCACGATAATAACCGCATTGTGCTTTAGGACCAAAATCCAGTTTCTGTCTTTCCGTCTCCCAGTGACACACACACATACATCACCACGCACACAGGCACACACACACAGACGCCTTGCTATATCATCATTTATTCCAATCCGCTGTTGTTTTTTTTCCCCCCTTTTTATCACATTTTCTCTTCACCCACATTACGCCAGTCATGGGCTGTGTCCCAAACCACACACTACTACACTAAATAGTGCACTACCATTAGTTATGACAGAGTAAGTGTGGAAAATTATAATAACACAACTCCAGTTGCCTGGATTTACAGTACTGTGTTACACATATGGTGCTTAGTTAACTAGCTAGCAGAATGCAAAAGTTTGTGCACCCTTACTTCAAAACGATGAAACCACAACGTCTGAGAAATAACATGGTTAAAAGGTGGGACTGGGCGATATGATGATATAATATCCATATCATGATAAATTATGTCATAATACACTTTTCTGAGATATTGCAGCTATCTTTTTAAAGTAGTTTTTTTTTTTAAATAGCAATAACAAAAATTAGATTAGAAGCATCTACTTTGAGGTTAAAATTTTGTACTGAACCATTAATTTTGTAAAATGTATTTATTTTTATTTGTTGTTAGATTTAAAAAAACAAACAAACAAACTTTTAGTTTAAATTAATGCATTGGTGTAGACTTTACATTTTTATCAGTTGTTATAAATGCAACACTACAGGTTTGCTGGCAGTTAATTAGCAAACCTGTATATTGCGATACATACAGTATTTTGTATCATAGAAAGTATCATGGTACAATATTTTTGTAATATCACCCACAGTCACACCCACAGTCACACCCACGGGGGCAGTCGTGGCCTGATGGTTAGAGACTCGGACTTGTAACCCGAAGGTGAACCCGAAGGTCGTAGGTTCGAGTCTCAGGTCCGGCAGGGATTGTAGGTGGGGGGAGTGAATGACCAGCGCTCTCCTCCACCCTCAATACTACGACTGAGGTGAGACCCTTGAGCAAGGCACCGAACCCCCAACTGCTCCCCAGCCGCAGCAAAAAAGGCTGCCCACTGCTCTGTGTGTGTGTTCACGGTGTGCGTGTGTGTGTTCACTACTGTGTGTGCATTTGGATGGGTTAAATGCAGAGCACAACTTCTGAGTATGGGTCACCATAGTTGGCTACATGTCACGTCACTTCACTTCACTAATGTTAAGATAATAAACAGTGAAACAATAAAACTAAAATTGCGTATGTGATTGTAAAAGTGTGTATGTGGAATGTTTATAATTTTTTTTTTCTTCTAATGAGTTTTCAGGTTTCCTAATGTTTAGTTTGAATTAGATTATTATTATTATTATTATTATTATTATTATTTCTCTTCCACTCTTCGCTCGCGTCTTTGTATTTCAGTGTTTAAAGTGGAATAAAGAAGATGGTGGAACTCTGGTAGTGATTGCGAACGTGCTTGCAGTTTCAACTAGATCTCAACCCAGGTACAGAAAAAAAAATAAAGCATTGTTACAAAATGAAAAAATCTGGTGTCAGCTCTGTCACATTTTAGTTTGCAATGTTTAATTAATCAAAAAAAGGAAATATTCTATCCATCTGTCAACGACAGAGCAAGCTGATCGACCTGCACAGAAAAGGAAAGAAATAAAAAAGCAGGTAAATAAGGGGAAAAAGAGTGTGGAACTCAAATTAAACATTGCTATAGAACACTTTATGTACATTTGACGCATTTCAATTAATTACTGTAGCTAGATAGCTAATCTACTCACTAAACGTAGTATTCGTAGTCATAGACTTACGTCCATACATGAGGAAAGTTCCTTGTATTCAGAGTCGGGTTACACAGCTGCTTATGTAGATTTTCTGAACTCCAGATTCTGAATATTAAAATGACCTGTGTGTAGTTTACGCCCCCGAGGTTGCCAGATTTATCCTGAGTGGAACCATATGAGACCAGGTTATTTTCTATTATTACTAAAGACTATTACTAAAGATTCCTATTAGATTTATTTCAGTGCTCACCATGTTCTCATTCAAACTGGATATCATCATATTAATGTTTTTCTTTTTCATTTTTAAATTTTAAATCTTTTTTATGTTACACTGTCTTACAGTTGACAGCAAAGAAAAAAACACTTTTCCATTCTTCAGTCCACATTTTCTAGCCCTGATTTTAATTTTTTTTTTTTTTAGGTTTTAAGGTGAATGTTTGTGTTCAAGACGCTGTTGATAAACCCCTTCTCAGACACTTCTACTTCTAATCTGGCAACCCTGGAGACGTGAACTACACACAGGTGATTTTAATAATCTGAATGGGGACCTCAGAAAACCTTAACCCTTTAACATGCAGCTCAACCACACAGTTACACGCGTTTATCATTATAATTTATCAATATATAGTGTTCATAAATGTGTTCGTCTCTGACTTTTCTCTCTTTCTCAAGGGATTACAATGAGTGTACAATGAGAGGATTATTTCAGTTATTGAAATACAGCTTTGAAATCAGTATTAAAACTGGATGTTGATGTCACCAGCACGACTTTCCATTCATCAAGTTACCCAGCTAAAATGTCAAAAGGTAGCAAAAAGATACCTTGTTTTTGACTTTCCACTCTTGACATTGTGAAGATATAATATTACATTCATCCCCCTATTTATCTGTGAATTGTGTTAAAACATGTGTTGCCACATGGTCACTAACTTGCTAAACTGAAGTGACTTAGCAGGAGATCACCAAGCTGTCAGTCAGCTGCGTAACCCAAGTCTGAATACGAGGAACTTTCCCTGCATAAAACTTCTGTATTAACTCAGAAACTCAGTGACCTAGCAATCAATCACATTACAGAAAATACGCTCAAAATACACTTTAGTGAAGTTAATCTGCGTGGATGTTTGATTGTGTATTATTTCCGTGTGTGTGTGCACGTGTGTGTTTATCCAGTCAACAGCAGCTCAGTGTCAGCGCCAAGCTGAAAGTCACCTTGATAACTGATGTTGATTTAAATTTCATCCAAATCCTTGTTTGGCTTTTACATTTACACAGAACACAAAGTTGCAGCACATCATCATGTGTTTGGGACATAGCGACAATTTCAGCCCAAAATAAACATTATCTCTGTCCTCTAGAGCTTTATTTAACCATTTGTGTATTTAATAGTCTCTACTTTGGCTGTATTTGTTTCAGAACTATACACATTTCTGTCCTTTAAAACTTTTGAAAAAGTTTCAACCGCATGTATTTTTGAACGGAAAAGAAGGCGAATGTTCCTCTGAATGTTTGTAGTTTATCTGCTAAAGTAGAATTCTAAGATGTTAAAATGAAAAGTGGGTGTGTCCTGAGACAAGACAACAATCCAAATTAGATGGGAAAAAAAATCTCCAAACTAACGACAGTGTACATTGTATTATGAAAAGGTTCAGGAGTAAAGATGTTGCCTGTTTAGTGAGCCTCTTCCTGAATGTAACCCAGGGGGGTGTGGCTGTGTCCAAGAAGCTTCAGATTCTTCAACTTCAGATTCTCATACTTCCTTTGCGCTAATTACTCTTTCTACACACTAATGTGGCCTTACTTTTATTTTCTCAGCATCAAAATATATTCAGAAAATATGCAAATAAGTGACAGGGCAATGAACACTAGCCTACTTTTCAATTCCCCCCACACAAAACAGCTTGTCAAAATTTGAGCATCCTCAAAAGCGCCGTGATCCGAACGTGTTCCAAATTAGCATTCCATTGTGTTTCCGACTCCGGATGAGAGCCGCGTGGAACTGCATGTGATTTGTTATGACGTAAAAGAACCAAGGGGAAACAAAAACAAAACTGATCCAAAACCAGACACAAAGGCAAAAAACCAAATGCACAATGATAGTGAACCAATTTTCTTTTTCCTTCTTTCCTTTGTTTGTAAACTTGAAAGAGGTTCGAAATGAAATAAATGTGAAACAGCGTCAGCTGTTTAGAGCAAAAAAAAAACTGTCTCATTCACTTTCTCTCTGTGTGCCTGTCTCTGTTTTTCTCTGTCTGTCTGTCTAATTAACTCTGTGTCATTAATTATCTATCTATCTATCTATCTATCTGTCTGTCTGTCTGTCTGTCTGTCTGTTGGTCTCTCCGTCTGTGTCTATCTCCCTGTCTTTCTCTGTCTATTTCTCTATCTCTATAACTGTACGTAACTCTATCTGTCTGTGTTCTCTCTCTCTCTCTCCATGTGAGGATGTTGTTCCCACTGAGAGACAGACAGAAAGGCAGAGAGAGAGACAGACAGGTGGAGTGTGTGATGGATGTGATTAGGTGCAGTGTGGACTGCATCACGGCCGTGTTATTGGATGATAAAGTGTGTGGCAGGAGGTCAACAACAAATCGATGTGAACTGATATGAGTAAGAGTGAAACATACTGTGTCTCGTTCCTCTGAGATGCTACGAGGAGAACAGATAGTGTGTGTGTGTGTGTGTGTGTGTGTGTGTGCATGTGTGTGTCAGGTTTCTGAACTAAAAAGAGATAAAAAAAATTATAAAAATTATATTTACATATATATATATATATATATATATATATATATATATATGTAAAACTGTATACAACTACATTATATTTTATAAATTGATTAGTTATCTATAGTCAGTAAACTAAATTTTTAACAGATAAAAACTGATAGATTAACAACTACAGCCAGCGATATATAGCTATAAATAAGTGTACAGGCATCTACAACATATTTTTAGCAGTGATTCTTTGGTTTTATTTATTTACTCTTAAATATCACAATATTTATATATAATATTTCATGTTGCTACAAAGACTTCATGGTGTTGTGGGTGGGTTTAATATAAATTATAAATAATTAGAAATGACCATATGTCATTATAGAGTTATTATGGGTTATAAAATCCTCGCAATGTGTTATTACGAAATTCTAAAGAATTATACGCACATTTATAACAAATACATGTAGAATTCGACTGGATTCTTTAATATTTTTGGCCAGCCATGTGTTTATGAAAGAGAAGAATGCTTTATTGTATCTGTCTGAAACTGGAGAGTGGAAATAGATCTCTGAAGCTTTAATGCTCTGAACTGCGCAGCTGAAAATAATAAAACATCTGAGGATATTTACGAGACGCACAGTGACATTTGCATGCGATGTGTGTGAGGGATTTCCCAGCATGCACTGCCTGGCTCACATTCATTCATAATTAAAGGTCTTTTCCCTTTTTTGTCCAAAGGAGAAAAAAAAATATGGTAATGATGGTAATGAACACAGAGGTCAACCGCAGGCCGAGCTCTTTAGATGACTGGAATAAACAAACGGTAACAAACACGGGCTAACGAGTAAAAACCCACTTTTTCCTTTTTTTTTTTTTTTTTAATTAAAGTGCTGTTTGACTCATTTGTCCATTTAGTCGTCAGTTTCATGCACAGGGTGGATCACAATAAAGTGAAGATTATAGCCTCCGCTTTAGCATCAACCAAACTGACTCAAATGGCATTATTTGTACATTATTATGAATAGTGATGTCATTTATGACACCAAACTGTGTGCTGAGGAAGAAAGAAAGTGAATCAGCTTTTGGGCGATTCCACGATTGGACACATTTAGACCTTGTAACTCTTAAAAATGAAACTTTATTTTATTACTTTTTCACTGAAAATAAAAAAAGTGCATTTAAACTTTCAAAAATGTGTTAACCGGCAACCCTAGGCAACGATTTTTCATTTTCTGCAAGGTTTCCTCGGTTTGATGAGCAGTAGGCTGACTTTTTAGCGTAGAATTTTCAAATACACAATTTGTACACACAAACTAGCATCCATGCTAATGACATGAAGACATTTAGAACATTCTAATGATTGATGTTTTAAAATTAATAATTTACTTTCAATCTATAATTTGTGTTCATCAGTCAGTGACACAACTTGTGAGAACTTGTTCCTTTTCATCTTCCCATGATCTTCAGGAAGTTCAGATGCAATGATGCACCTTCCTGTTGAACATGTGACTTCTCACAGGGGTGAATGTGTTTCAGTAACAGCGTGGAGTGAATGTTAAATAATATGTATATTTTTCATAACCTATAATGAACAACTCGCGGAAAAGAACATTTCAAGCATGAGATGTTAAACAGATTCACACTTTAATGCAAACGTAATCTGATTTGTGAAGTATTTTAACGATTATATTTGAAGATGAAGTGTCACTATAGTGAGGACTAATCAATGCAAACAGTACACTCCTCTATGTTCTTTTCCTTTCTGTCTGTTTTTAACCAATAATTGCAAACTATTTTGAATGAATACCAATACATTATGAGAGTAACTACATAACTATAAACTAGTATAAATTAGGATTTATTAGCTATTGTTATGTATAACTATAATATAAATAACTTTATATACCTAAAAAACTTATATGAGTAACTACAGACGCATAATAATATCCACAAATCTAAGAAAACATGCATTTATACATTTAAAAATGCATTAACTCATCATTTTATGCAACATATCTCGAGGTTTTTTTTTTTTTTTTGCTGACAGTCTTACAGATATGCAAATATGAAACCAGCAGATACATACTAGAATCCATAATAAGGGCATGAAGACATTACGAATGTGTATACTGTAACGTATATAAGTAACTATATATAACTATATAAACTATAATAAATATAAATAATTGTAAATCATTTAATAACTAGAATGAAGTAGATAAGCAACTGAATAAATAACTATATCTATAAATACAAATAAAACTATAAATATCTTATAAATAGCTTAAAAAACCTATACAGATAACTACAAACAGCTATATTCGTGTAACTATAAATAATGATATGAATAACTGCAAATAATTATGGATAAAATGAAATAATTATATGAAATATTTCCTTTGTTATTTTAAAATAGCAGGACGTTTTTTCTACATTTTTAGCATTATCTATTGTTAATTAACAAAGTTTTTTTCATTAGTGTCCTGATAGTATATTAGAAGGTTATGAGAGTGGACTCGGTTTTAACCTAAAGGAGTTGTGAAGTCTGTTAGAATCGCCGCAGGTGAGTGATGTATTCATCAGCAGCTCGTCTCAGATCTTCACCTCATCTCTTATCCCTTATTGTCCTGCTCCCTAAAGGGAAACCATAAAAGTATTGAGCTTAGTCATGTTAGAAAGAGACGAAATGCAATATCCTCTTGAGATCCCACATCCTTCTATAACAGTATCACTACTTCCTGTTTGTGAACACAAAACTTCCCTGAAACTGCAGGGAAAAGAAACATAAGTGTTGTTTGGAGTTGCCCATGAAGTTAATAAGAGAAGTAATGTTTTATGGGGACAATATGAGAATATGTTGAAGATACAAAAGAAAACATCCTTCAATTTGGTAGGTAAATATGAATAAGATTGCAACAAGGCTTAGAAGATTTATGCAGCCATTAAAGCCATTGTCTTCTTTTAATTTCATTAGACGCACAATAATCAACAAGTAACTGACAAAACTGATGCTGTGACTTTTACATGCCAATGTACTGTTTGGGTTTAAATAATAATAAAACATAAAAAACATTGTGTAAGATTTAGTTATTAGCAATGCATTGGCTACACCTTGATGAAGAAATTAAAAGCATTGTTAATTTTATTTTATTTCTATGTTTTGTACATCTTGAGCATCTCTGCATGAAATATTGCTGGAAATTGAAATCTCATGCTGAAATGTTGGTTGTGTTTCTGTTGGACTGAGAAGAAAGAAAAAAAAAACAGATTCCTGCTGGAGGAACAGATGTTTAATTTTTATGCTGATTGCTGATCTGAGTGAGATTTGTAGGTCTGTAGCACAAACATAAAACATTCAGCACAAAGACAAGCAACACTTCCCAGACATTTATGGTGCATTTAGAATTCGGCCAAAGTGAAAGTCTTTTATACGTCTTTCGAGGACTTTGAAAAGACGACTGATGGGAAAAAAATGAAATAACATAAAATGGACAAATAATAACTTTTTTATAGACCAGTTTCAATTAGACCAGAGCAGTGATGAATGTCTGATCAGGTGGTGACTGAGGTCTAATCTAATCTTATATATATATATATATATATATATATATATATTAATATCTTAATACATGGCAGTGGAGTTTGTATAAAACAGAGGCGTATCTCAGTCACACTTGATTCTGACCTTAAACCTAAGTGCATTTTGCTTGCATGATATCATACTCATACATAAATATGACAAAATTAATTAATAATATCGTCTTTTTAAAGTCCACAAAAAGTTTTTTTTTCCCAAGTAATTGGAGGAGACACATTTCAGTCAGAGACACTGCTTATGCCAAGGAGTGAATGTTTTATGCATAAAATTATGAACGAACATAAAGTGACCTATAAGCATAGCAGATGAGTGCTTGGTCAGCTTACCCTTCAAACTGTGGACATATATTCTTTACAGGAGTGCACATCAAATGAACTGAAACATTGCCATTATTTTATTAATTAAACAAATGAAAATAGAGAATTAAAAGTAGAGAATTAAAAATAATCAAATAATAAGGGAATTAAATAGATAAAATCGCCTAAACCCCGCACACACATTACACTTTCTTGACCTCAATTTAACATCTATTGGCTTCATTAAATTGTGATCAAGAGTGACTGTTGGAACATGATATAAAAAATAAAGCACAAAATAATAGGATGTGCTGGATCAAGTGCTACTTTGTGCACTGCTGTATAATGAAAATGTGGAAGCCATATTAATAAATGAAACCAAATTTGCACTCATTACTGTGATAACAAAAACATTGGCATTATTTTATTAACTCAAGAAATTAAAGTAGAAATGCCTACATTCCACTCACACGTTACAATTTCACACACATTGCATTTTTTTTTTTTTTTTAGTTTAAAGGTGAGTGCTTGTGTTTAAAGACAGTGGTCTTGACGTTATTGAAAAATCCCATCTCAGATAATCTGAAAATTATGCTCCAAAAAAAAAAAAAAAAAAACCTTAAAAAGGTGTATAACCCTGTGTGTATAGGTATAGGTGTGTATAAATTTCCACCTTATAGTCTTAAGTTGATTCTGAACACGACTCAGTGTAAATTAGGTGTTAGTAGATAAACATGAATCCTGTCGGAAATCACCAGCACATATTTGCCTCCTTCTTTATGTTATGTGTTATTATCTCTACTGACCTCAGCCAATCAGAACACACTGTATTGGATGAATATTTGCAAAGAATAATAGGCTCAGACATTTAGGAATGTTCTAGAATATGAGCACTGGACTTTTTATCGTTATTGAATTTTTTTTTTTTTTTTTTTTACCAACCAAGGAGCCATGATGTCTGTTTGAAACCCTGCACAGGTCATATCAGATGTTCACTTCATCCCTAATCCCTAAGTCCTGCTCCCTAGAGAGAAACTAAACCATAAAAATACACAGTGGAGACATTGTTTAAAAAGGGCACCTCATTTAGAATTACTTTTTTTTTGTTTGTTTGTTTTCATCCTGACATTTCTCAATATGGGCCTGCCAGTGTGCTCATTAATATTCATATAAACCTATTAAATATTCATATTGGCTCTTATGTTCTTTTTTGTGTTTACTTTACAGCTTATTTTTATTGTATTTAAATTACTACTAATAAAAAAATCAAACAAAGTAGAACAGATGCATGTTAAAAAGGCTGACAAAGGCTGAAAAGAAATTTTCAACCTTCTCTCTCATGCCTCTCCTCAACTCTAAGAGCTGAAATTTAGGATTGTATAATAAATGCAACAGCAAGAGTGCTAAAATAAAAATAAAAATGCATTTACATTAATTTTACACTCATTAGAGTTGGACTTATATTACAGTGTGGATTTAAAGTTAGATTGAATTATTTGGTGGAAGCTTTTATCCAAAGCAGATTAAAACTGAACTATCATAAAGCTACAGTTGTATTATATTATTTCATAATAATATAATAAGTAAATGAACGAATGGACTTAAGAGCATTTAATTGACTCGTAGGATTTTAACTCACAACCCTAAACTAATAATCAAAAAATCAAGCATCCAGTGTCACTCCAGTTGTAATCAATCAACCGACTTATGATGCGCATGAAGCAAGTCTGTTTCAGCCAAAATATTTTCATTGAATTGTTCATTAACTTGCTTTAAAAATCATTAAAATATGTAGTTTGTAATAATGTGTAATAATTGACTGTCTAAAACTTTGGCAGGTGATATGTAAGGAGGTATGGCAGGTGTGGCCTAAAGAGGGGGAGGAGTGATACCAAACTTCTCTAAGAAATAAAGTGAACCCAATTATCCAACATGGTGCCCTTCATAAATGACTTTTCATTGTTCAGCTACAAATCTCACAGTTTCCTAAACCACATCAGCATATACACATGACATCACTGAAGAACTGGGCGTGGTCTGAGGCAGAAAAAATTTACCATTACTTGATACATTAGTCTTGTAACCTCTGTACAGTTTAAAGGAAACAAAGAAGAAAAGAAAAGTCTGATTACTTTACTGCTGTATTTACTGAATAGTGTGTGTCTGCAACGTGGCATATGCTAATCTGCATGCTAACAGTATGTACGTGTGAGTGTGTGTGTTCATTTAGCCGAACCCAGCAGCTGCTCTCCCATGTATATTCAATATGCATCCCTCAGAATGCTCCCTAATTAGTGAGGACCAAATGGCAGCTCAGTGGAGGAAGTGTGTAACGAGCTGTGACAGCTTTTCCCGCAGTAGGATGTGTTTGTGTATGTGTGTGTGTGTGTGTGTGTGTGTGCGCTACTGAGATTATCCAATCAACAATCTGAAGTATTAAAATTATGCTTAAAACACAAATTATTTCAGTATAATTCAAAAAATGTTTGGGGAGTGGGAGGTCATGCCCCTTTAATAGGACTTACAGATACAGAGGCCATGGCTCCTTTACTGGGACTGACATCATCAGAGGTCACACCTCTTGTAATGGGACTGAAATGTGCAGAAGTCATGCCCACTTTTTTGGACTGACAGGTGTCCAGACCACACCTCCTTTATTGGCACAGATAGGGAGCCATGCAAGACTTTTAAACTCAGTGTGATTTTATGGGGGTGCACTTACTTTCAAGCAGTATGTACCACTGGGGAGGTATCTAGGGCAGTAATGTGCATATTTAGGGGTGATGGAGAAGTGTGTGTAATAGAGAAGTGTGTGTGTGTGTGTGTGTGTGTGTGTGAGAGAGAGAGAGAGAGAGAGAGATGAAGAAGTGCTGAAGTGAGCTGTGAGTGAAGTGAAAGTGTGTTTGGAGACAAAGTGGCACTGTGTGTTATTTTTAGCTTCATGTCCAGATAAATGTGACATGTTTCTTCTTCACGGCTTGCAGGTCAGACACACACACACGCAGTCACAGCCCGCTTCCTGTACTAAATGGTGTATCTGTGTGTTACCGATAATGCACAGTGAGCAGTGTGTGCACATATGGTGTATAATCTCAGTGTGTGTATTCTCAGTGTGTGTGTGTGTGTGTGTGTGTGTGTGTGTAAAGTTAAAGCTCCATTATCTGACTGTGAAGATTTTTACACAACTCTGTTAAAGTAAAATCATAATAAAACAATTTGGGACACAGCCCATAATACCCAGGCACTGAGTCTACAAGCACCTGTGAGCCATTAATCAGCTGTTAATTAAAGGGAGAAAGAAAAGAACCACACACCCACACACACAAACGCACACATGCACCACCACGAACGTCATGAGATCTAACTGATACAAATTTTTGCAAGTGTTCGCTAAACCGCGGCCAGAATTAGTTAATGACATAAAGAGTGTTTTAAAGCTGTGGCATTGAGGAGAAACTCTTCGCTCTGCTCTGCATGATTACAGAACTAATACAGTTATATATATATAAAATATATCTTATATATATATTAAACTACTACAGCTGTCTTTCATGCTGTCTTTTAGTTTTTGGGAAATGCCTAACCCCTAACTTGTCCCCACACACACACACACAAAATCTTACACCTCTACTCTGTGCACTTTGCTCATCTAGCACTCAATTAAAAATCTTCCATGGTAGCATTACTTGTATTGTTCTCTGTTTGATATATCGCTTTGCTTGTATTTCCTCATTCGTAAGTCACTTTGGATAAAAGCTTCTGCCAAATGAATAAATGTAAATGTAATTATTTATTTATGCAATACAAATACAATGCAAATAAGACAGGTTTGAACCGCTCAGTGTGACACCACCTTATTTAATATTTAATACCTCATTTTATATAAATTTCATACAAATCTACCAAGCTAGATAGCTATTTAGGTGTTTAGATATTCCAATGACAACTACATTGGTTTAGTATTAGTCAGATACATCAATCAGTCTGTCACATCCAGAACTACCCCTGCCGATCCAAGAGCCACCACTCCACATTTCACCTCACCACAGTCAGGGCCGTTTCTTGCTGTATTTGGTCACTTAGATTTACATTTACATGTATGGCATTTGACAGATGCCCTTATCCAGAGTGACTAAAAGAAGTGCTTTGAAGTCTCTATCCATAAATACATTCTGATACTGGTTTGCTAGGTCACTGTGCTTCTTTAAAGCATTTTAGCAAGAGGTAGATCTTTAGATGTTGTTTGGAGACTTCCAGTGACTCAGCTGTTCAGACATCTAGAAGATGTTCATTCCATCACCTAGGTGCCAGAACAGAGAAGAGTCTTGATGCATGTCTTCCTTGTACCATGAGAGATGGTGGGACCAGTCGAGCAGTGCTAGAGGATCAGAGGGAGCGTGGGGCATTGCGGGGTGTGATAAGTGCTTTGAGATAAGTGGGTGCTGGTCTGTTTTTGGCTTTGTAGCCAAGCATCAGTGTTTTAAATCTTATGCAGGCAGGTACAGGAAACCAGTGGAGGGAGCGTAGCAATGGGGTGGTGTGGGAGAACTTAGGAAGGTTGAAAACCAGTCATGCAGCTGCATTCTGGATCAGTTTCAGAGGTTGAATGGTGCTCAGAGGCAGACCTGCCAGAAAAGAGTTGCAGTAGTCCAGTCTCAAAATGACAAGGGACTGAACAAGCACCTAAGGACAGTTGATTGTCCCTGGTTACCCCAAAGTTGCATGCAGCAACCAAAGGTGAGATCAGAGAGTTGTCCAAGGAGATTTCAAGATTCTGACATGAGATGAATCACCTGGGATGACCAGCAGTTCAGTTTTGCTGGGATTAAGTTAATTAACTGATGAGCTGTCGTCCATGATGAGATGTTTGCCAGACATGCTGTGATCTGAGAGGAAACATGTCTGAGGGAGGGAAGGAGAGGATGAGTTGAGTGTCATCCACATAGCAGTGGTATGAAAACCCATGTGAGGATATGACCACACCAACAGAGAGAACAGAAGAGGACCAAGTACTGAGCTTTGTGAGCCACCCATCTTCTTAGGTCCTCCAGACCACCAGAGGGCACCATGATAAGGATATATTTTGGGGCAGGGTCAGCAAGAACCAAGTGAAAGTGATGCAGGTACATTTTTAAGCCAAATTCAACTTGACTATATATAACTAGCTAATTTCTGCCAGTCATGTCTAAACTACGTTAACTATGTTAGTATACTGCAATAATAAGCAGATTATTACAATCTTGGGCTGTATTTTCTGAGCTTTCAAAACAGCCTCAGTTTTTGATGGCATGAATCCCACAAGATGTTGCAAACATTCCTTTGAGATTCTGGTCCATGCTGACATGACTGCATCAAGCAATTCCTGCAGATTTTTCAGGTGCACTTTCTGCACCTGAATGTTAGAACTTTCATGCTCCAAATCTTCTGTTCTACCACATCCAAAAGATGTTCTACTAGATTCAGAGCCAGTGACTTGGAAGGCCACTGGCTCTGAATCTAGAAGAACATCTTTTGGATGTGGTAGAACAGAAGATTTGGAGCATGAAAGTTTATGGTTTATGGTTACTATTTATGGTTACTGGTTTATGAAACTAGTTTCAGATGACTTTGCTTTGTCACATGGTGCATTATCATGCTGGAAGTAGCCATTAGAAGATGGGTAAATTGTGGCTATGAGGAGATGCACATGGTCAGCAACAATACTCAAATAGGCTATGGCATTCAAGTGATGAGATTGCTGTTGATTGGTATTAACAGGCCCAAAGTGTACCAAGAAAACATTCCCCACACCATTACACCACCTCCACCAGCCTGGACTGTTGGGTCCATATTCTGACCCTACCATCTATGTGCCTCAGCAGAAAATCATTAGACCAGGCTACATTTTTCCAGTCTTCAGCTGTCCAGTTTTGTTGAGCATGTACCCGCTGCAGCCTCAGCCTTCTGTTCTTGGCTGAGAGAAGTGGAACCAGACATGATCTTCTGCTGTTCTAGCCCATCCACCTCAAGGTTTGATGTGTTGTGCATTCTGAGATGCTTTTCTGTTCACCACAATTGTGGTTATCTGAGTTACTGTAGCCTTTCTGTCAGCTCAAACAATTCTGGCCATTCTCCATTGACCATTCTCCTCAACAAGGCGTTTCTGTCCTCAGAACCGCTGCTCAATGGATGTTTTTAATTTATTGTACCATTCTGATTAAACTCTAGAGACTGTTGTGAGTGTTCAGGGTGTGTATATTTTGAATCTGGCGTAGGTAACTGAGTAGGTCATTTTCACCAATTGAAACGTTGTCTATAACATCCTGTGGGGGTCTGACACACCATCCACACTGCTGGTCATGTGATGAACCTCCAACATACAGAACCTTTTTGTGTTCTGAAGATGTTCTCAGAATTCTCACTATAATTCTGGACATTATGTATGTGTCATGATGTGCATAGCTTTGGGTGGAAGGTCAGCCGTGAAGCATTAAATCACACCTCACTAACGGCATCCAGACACTGGGTCGGCTTTCAGTATGTGTGTGTGTGTGTCTGTGTGTACCACACTGATTCATGAACTCCAAAGCCACTGTGTTAAACAAAGATCCTTTGCAGCATCGTTCAATGAGCCTCAGAAGAAAAGTGTGTGTGTGTGTGTGGCTTTAGTGGATTTTTTATCACCCAGCCTCATCTCTGAAATGGCTTTTTAATGTAAGTGAGCGTGGACGATTCTTCCACACATTACTGAGATCAATAGACGACGGACGCACTCCATCCCGCAGTGTAATTACACACAGAGCCATTTTGCACTGCTGAAGCACTATAAATTTACAATTTTATATGTTTAAATTGTTATCTATGCACTCAGAATTGTGAGAGGAGGCACATTATCAGGACCAGTTTCCCCCAAATACTCCATACATCACAATCTTTATTCAAGTGCACAGAGTTTCTGCTGCTGCTATGCCAATAGCATTCAAGACATGCCATGCCACACCCCTACTCAAACTTGCAGTAGTTTAGCAAGCTAGCTAAATATGGATAACAGTGAATAGTTTAATGAGAGTGTTTTCTCAGCTGTGGAGGATTTCTCACTGCTACCTTCACCCACACTTCTCCACTTTAACCAAGACGATATCCTAAATGATGAGATGTTGCGTGTTATGCTGTATGTATCTGAGGTGAGGTTGAGCGTCTGTGGCGCCGATGGTGACAGAGAGCTGCAGGGTTGTCACCAGGAGACATCAGACACATCTGAGTGGTACATAAAATGATATTACTGACTCTTAGTGATGGAGATGCTGTATAAAGACAGAGAATATATGAGAATATTTTGAGAAGATTTTTGTTTTTTGTTTTTCTCTAGATGTACATATTGGTCTCCATAACAATAAGGAACAAGTACAAAGAGCTTTAAAACACTGATTTTGATTTCAGAAGCATGTCATATTCAAACGTTATGTCAGTAAAAGGCATGGAAAGTTCTGGGTTTTTACATTAACACTACTTAGGTGCTTAACTAAAATTTCTGGGTTGCCAGGTTGCCTGGGTTGGGTCTTCCTTCATTAACACTCTAGAGATAGGATAATTTCAATAGCATCTAGGCTGCAATGTTTAAATTAAGCAGTTGTCTTTAAGCCCAAAAAATAGAAAATGTGAACTGATGTATTAGATAGCCTTTTTGCTGTAAGGTAATGTAGCATAAATGCAAAAGCCTATAAAAATGCATTTTAGAGTAACACAATAATATACAGATCAGAAGAATGTGTTTGGCAAGGGTTTAAAGGTCCCTGTGCTTCTTTTCTCAGAATTTTGATCATTTAAGTTTAAAGTTAAAATGACAGTGTAGTGCAGTGACAGTATAAGAACCTTAGAACAGGAAGCCATGACCATATATAGAAAGTGGGGGAACAAGGAACAGATGCAACCAGACAGAGTGAAGGTTAATGAGAACAGGAAGCTCTGACCTTATATGGAAAGTGGAAGTCAGAGAGATGAGAGCCAGACGGTGTAGAGAGCACGGCAGGTTAACAGGCACAGTATCAGCAGAGACGTGACAGGAAAAATTCCACAGATCTGGCAACGCGACTAAACACTCACACTGAGAACCTGAAGAGGAGACAGATTTCAAATTTCAGCTAACAGGTCAATCTGAAAGCAGGTATCACTATGGCTACGACACACTACACACACGGATGACATACATTGACAGTTTAGCTGGATTAAAAGTAAAATAAAATTAGCGCTATACTATTTTATTTACAAAAGTGCAAACTAAATGGAAACTTTGTGACCAGTCTTGAGGTCATCATTATAACAATTACTAAGCTGATTAATGAATAGAATTTTTTGTATTTTGTCATTTTGCATTTTAAATAAATAGGACATTTTCCTTTTTTGCATTATACAGTATGAGCTGATACGCACATGTATAAATTTCTGAATCAGTGCAAACCTTCAGCATGCAAAAAAAAATCCTTTACCTGAATGTGAACATAAATGCTAAATTGATTGATTGATTAATTAATCAATTAATACATGAATTAAGTAATGAATACATCACCACACTCAGTAAAGTAGCTAACTCAGCAACATTCCATTGTCTTGTGTCTAATTAATTAGAAAATGATTATTTAGGTCAGGTCTCCCCTATCAAATGACAGCTACCAACCAGGGAGCATGAAGGCTAACACGTGCTTCATCCGAGACACATGAAGCCACGCAACCACATCTTTTTCAAATCGCTGCTCATGCTGCATCACAGGGCACCGCAACATGCTCAGAGGAGAGCACTATCCACCCCCTTCTGCATGCATGAACTCACAGACGCCCAGGATTGGCTAGTGTCACTGTGATTGTTCACTAGTGCATCGTTTCAGCAACTCTTTGACATGTAATTGTTTAAGTGTGATAAATCTGACACCAGATATGCTTTAATAGAAATCTGGATCAAATTTGTCATGATGCATAGCTACAGCTTTGGCAGACTGTATTTTGTGAAGACAGGAAGATGAGGATATTCCCATCCTCAGGGAAAGTATCCTCTATTCCCTGCACGCTGAAGCTCTGAGATGAGCTGCTGATGAACACAAAATTCACCTTCAGGGCTTCTAACAGACTTTAAAAACCTGTTTAATAAATGACCTCCTTTTATGTTTTACTCCCTTCTCTAAATTCTGGAACAGGAGATTCAGAGGAGAATTTCTTATCTAGATAAATGACGGACTTTCGAATAATCAGGATCATCTGAGGAGAATATCGGATTATTGTCTGATAACTGGTGTAATAAACCGGGTCTTGGTTGTGAACTCGGCGTGTGTTTTAAACTCCTCTCAGATTTACTGCTCTGCCTCCTCAGAGCTTTTATATTGTTGCAACGTTAAACCCCAACGAAAATTCCACATCTCCTGTTTCAGGGTATATCATCTATATGGCATGTCTAACGCACACAAACACACACACACGTGGCTGAACATACAGAGAAAATACACTGCACTGTCAGATGAAAAGGGTTAAACTAAAATTTATTTACAGACTTAAAATGCATGGCCTAACACTATGGAGTATACAGCATATACTACATACTGCATGAATTATGAATATTAAATATTTCTTTCTTTCTTTCTCTGTACATTCCTCTGCCTTTTTCCTTAATTATTCATTTTATTCATGCTTTCCTTCCTTGCTTTCTTTGAGGTTCAGTTAGAGGATTGCCTGACCACTACACTCCTACCTGTACACACACATGCACACAAACAGACAGTGTGTGATAGACAATCTGTGTTATATGCTAATACATCAAAACATCCGTCACCTGCATTGACAAGCACTAAATAACTAATAACTCATGGTCCAACTGTTCACACACACACACACTCCACCATCCAGTGAGAGTCAACGAGCTGTGACTGAGCACTCACACACATCAAACACAACTGTCACAACACACACACACACACACAGAACAGCTGTTGGTGTAAAGCTCTGCTTAGCATGAAAAAGAGTGAATCAGACAGGTGATGCCATCATTCACCTGTTTAAGCTGAGTTCTGAATTTGCGTGTAATAAACACAGAGTAAAAGATCAGATAGAACCCAGCGTTCATATGGAGCCATGAAGTCAGCGGAGCGCCAAGGCGGGCAGGCAGAGAGCAACACCAAGCTGCGTTTATGCCAATACACTACACAGCCACAGCAACACAGATACTGTATATGATTCAAGCCACACAGCAAAACAGAGTCACAATTCCAGAGACAAGGCAAAAGGTGACATGGAAACAAGCAAAGCAGCAAAAAGTGACATGGCAACAGGTAACATGGCAACCAGAGATGGCAATAAAGGACAGACAAAACAGTAACAGGCAACACAACAACAACATGACACAGGAACATGCAACATGGCAACAGGCAACAAAACAACATGCGATACAGGAACAGTCATCATGTAACAACAGGCAAAACAGCATCAGACAAAATAGCAAAGGCAATGCAGCTACACGTGACACAGCAACAAGTGAAATGGCAACTAGCGACATGCCAACAGGTGAAATGGCATCAGGTGAAACAGCAAAAGGTTGCATGATATCAGACAATATGGCAACATGCGACATAACAACATGCAAATGGTAACAAGCAAACCAGAATAACACAACAAGAACACTTGAAATCTCAATCATTGCCTTCCTGATGGTGGTTTTTGGAATAGGTAATTAGCAGGGTAGGAGGCTTCTTTGTTCTGGCGATGTACAGGTCTTCACATGATGAGAGACTGCAGCCAATGATTTTCTCAGCAGTCTAGTCCGTTGCAGCTTCCTCTTTTCTCTGGAGGAGGCTGCACCAAAGCAGATAGTGATAGCAGACGTAAGGATGAATTGCACCAGTATAGCCTGGGGTAGATGGAACTTTGCCAACTGCCGTAAGAAATACATCCTTTGCTGAGCTTTCTTGTTGATGGATGATGTATGCATCTCCCATTCGAGATCCCGTAGATTGTGTTTCCCAGAAACTTGAACGAAGTGACACTGTTCACTGATGAATTATTAAGGATGAATGGAGAGGGGGAAGATGTGTGTTTCCTGAAGTCGATGTGCATCTCTGTGGTTTTAAGAGCGTTGAGCCTGTGGTTGTTCCGGCTACACCAGAAGGCTAGATGTTGAACCTTCTGGTTATATTTTGACAATCACAGCAATGTCATCTGCAAATAGGATCAACTTCACAGATGCATCATTGGAAACACAGTCATTTGTGTAGATCGAATAGAAGAGGGGTGAGCGGACACAACCTTGCGGTGCTCCAGTGCTGAGTGCCTGAGGTTCAGAAATGTTCTGACCGATTCTCAGAAACTGCTGAGGAAGTTTGTGATCCACATACAGATGGAGCCAGGTACTGGCAAAGTGATGAGTTTCTCTGGTAGGACCTCATGGGCAATGGTATCGGAGGCCGAGCAGAAATCTACAAAGAGGATCCCGGCATATGTGTTTGGAGAGTCTAGGTGCTTTAATATGAAGTGAAGCCAGATATTAACTGCATCATCTACAGATCTACTGTTGCTTCTGTAGGCAAATTGCAGTGGATCCAGAAGATCCTGATTTGATCTGGATTTGAGAAATCCCATCACCAGTCTTTCCAAGGTCTTCATGATATGGACTGTAATCATTTAGGCCAGTTATCTTTGTTTTTTTTTTGTTTTTTTTTGGAACTAGGATGATGACCAATGTTCCAAAAAATAAAAAACCCAAAGACATGGTTTATTTGAAATTCAGTCTTAAAACAGTGTACAACTGTAATTCTTTAATCACTCTGTAAATTCAGTCAGCTCGTGTTTACTTACAGATTCGGGTTCGCTAACACACACATGCACACACACAATCTGTAAACACACTCTGTAAACATGGAGCGCATAATGTTTTCCATCACAATCAGCGGAACTACAAAAAAAAAAAAGTCCAACACATGATTCAAACTTCACTGCTTTGCTTTTGGCTCAGGAAGCGTATTCGTTTCTGAATTTATACATCTTGAAAACTTAAATGTAGTCATTATACATTGTGATGAGAAGCTCTTTTATCAACCGTGCTACATGCTAATTAGCTGACAGAGTACTGTGACCCAGACCCAGAGAATCAGAGAGAAAACACTCTCTCTGTGCTGATGTAATTAGCACTTAGACGACCTCTCGCTGTGAAATAAACCAGTTTCTTTAAACAATACACAGATTTCATACTTAACCCTGGAGGCGGAGCTGCACAGAGACACACTGTCAATTAGCGCTTTAGAAACGCCACCTTTAATTAAGCCGTGATGAAGCAGTAGAGTTCTGTACGTCTGTTTCCATCCACCTGCTTTTATTCTAATGTTCAGTTTGTGTTCGAAAATCTGAAACTCAGACACACGGAGAAAGTGCTAAAAACCTGTGCCCTTTAGATTTAACAGTCAAATTTTCTACCTTATTATCGCTTGGTGGTTTGGATTCTTTGTTTTATCCGTCTCACTGCCGTTAACGAGGGATTCTGCACTGCTATTAACACTGACGAGGTATTTGCTTTGTTTCACAGTTACAAGCATGACATTTTGGTTAACCTGTTTTTAATCTGTTGAAATATAGCTGAAAAATTACAGCACAGCGCTGTTGAATTCTGGATTGTGACTGGTCAGAAGGTGATGATTAATTTTCTGTAACGGCAGCTCTGACAGTAGTGCAGCTGCAAAATCACACATTTATATTAATGCACACATTCTAATACGTTTTCGTTTCTATAGTAACAGCTCATTCACATAGAGTTTGTTGATACAGTAAAGTTTTCTTGAAGTAAGGAAACATTTATTCAACATTTCTGGAAGAAGTCTCCAGTGTCAGCACTTTGTAACAGTCAGAGGTAAAGCTGTAACTTTAAGTTTCCTGACATCTCCAGGACAGAGGAGTTTACACTTTGAGGTACCAAAGAACCCAAAGACATCAGTGTGTGTGTGTGTGTGTGTGTGTGTGTGTGTGTGTGGGTAGGTAGGTGAGTGGGTGGGTAGGTGGCTGGGTAGGTGTGTGTGTGGTTGGGTGTGTGTGTTAAACTGGGGATTTTAATCCTGTTACAGTTTGTGTTTGTGTGACAAAACCTCACACACTACTGTTATTGTTTCTAATCCGACCCACTGAGCTGTGTGTGTGTGTGTGTGTGTGTGTGTGTGTATGTGTGTGTGTGTAGGAGGTGTGTGGGAGGTGTGACCAAATTTTCTCTCATTATTAACACACAGGAAGCCATATTAGTCTCCATCAGGTCCTTTTTTCCCACATGAACTGGACACACACGCACACATACTCACACACTCTCCCTTTCTCACACACACACACACACACACACAAAGAGAGACAAAATAGATGCATTAAAAACCAGACTAAAGTGTTACAGCTTTTTTAAATATGTATTTGATTCTTAATTCTCATCCTGGTTCTGGTTCTGCATCTTGTTTTTAATGGTTTGGTTCTTGTTTTTTTTTTTGGTTTTTTTTGTCCTAGCTCTGATTCTTATTCTGGTTTTGGTTCTTGTAATAGTTATAGATCTTGTTTTGGGTTTTCTGCTTTGGTACAGGTACTTAGTTCTTGGTACTGTTGTTTTAGCTCTAACTCTGATTTTTGGATCTTGGATTCCTCATGGGTCTAGTTCTGAATGATATTCTAGTTTTAGGGTTTAATTCACTGGTATTCTCCTATTTTACTCTGTCTTTTAACTCTAGGTATAAACACTCTAACTGAGTGTGTTTGATAGTGATGATGATGATGATGATGATGACGAAGCTCCTCAGTGTTTGATCTGTGTGAAGTTTTGTTTCAGAAAAACAAATCAAAACACATTATTTATGCAGATCAGCTACACAGGGTAATCTCCAGACTCCACCTCCAAGCCATTTTGTATGTGTATGTGTGTGTGTGTGTGTGTGTGTGTGTGTGTGTGTGTGTGTGTGTGTGTGCATGTTTGTCTCCAGCCGCTTGTTTGTCTTTGATTCCTGTTGGCATGATGAAAAAGCGACGGGAGGCTTTCACTCCAATTTGCCATCGTTTGTCACCACTTGCCCCCATGACACCAACACAGATAGACAGATCCAAACACACACACACACACACACACACACAATGCAAAGTTATTTTCTTCATCTCAGCACAATTTCATGCTTAGCTCTGCCTCGTCTTTTTGAGTTTTGTTGAAGTTTTGATTGAATCAGATGGCGTTGCTGTTCGATAATGAAGCGTTCTGCACATCGCCCTCTCACAGTCAGAGAATAAAACTCCATAATTAAGCAGATTTTTGTGTCGAGCTGAAATGATATTGAAATCAATAAGAGGCACAGCGCTCTATATCTCGCCCTTCATCCAATTCCATCACTCATTGATCATGTGTTGCTGCTCATTTGTGTTTAATTTCCTGAAATCATGCTGCATGGAAAAGTTTTTACGCCCGTTTGGGTGTCTACCGTGTTACAGACGACATTTACACTTTTTTTTATAAAGTTTACAGCCGAGTGAAGATCTTCTTAAAGTTACACAATTTTCTCCTTCATCCTGCCTGTAGTAGATGAGCCGAGACAGCTGAACTCTGTGTATGAAGTTTACTTCTTCAGTGTTGCGCAGTGATGCTAATGTAGCTAACATGTAATGGAAGCATATAACCACCAGATTAGCATGGTGCAGTCCATGCAAAGTGAAATTTTTCAAAGTGAAATAAAGAGGCATAAATGCTGTGTGCTGTATGGGAAAAAATGCGGTAGAAGAAAGACAAAAAAAACAACAACAAAGAAAATAGAAAGAAAAATGAACAAAATAAAGAAAAAAGTAACCAAAGAAAAGAGAACCAAAGCAAGGAGAGAAAGATAAAATAAGAAAATAAAGTAATAAAAATAAAAAAGAATAAAAAGATTGTAGGGTAGAAGCAATAAAACAAAAAGAAAAAGAAAGAAAGAAAGAATAATGAAAAATAAAGTATTCCAGTTATTGCACTTGTCTCATTGTTCAAGGTCGTCATCTACCGTCCACTTATGCACTCAAACAGCACTTAAAACATGCCCACACACACACACACACTACAGCAGTCTCTTCACTACTCAGTTTAACACAGTAATTATATAACACACACTTTATTATAGTGTTGTGCAGCAGAAACAGAGAGAGCTGAGAAGCTCACTGTTTGATTAAATCAGAAACACAGAATCTAAATCACACTTTCATTTCATTCTTTCACTTTTATTCACTAGGTTGGGATTCATAGTAGTGAACATACAGAGTGTTTCTGAAACGTGTATAAGTATGATGTATAACATGACAGAACTCTCATCTTCTCTGCTCACACCACATCAACACTGACCACTGAATCCTCTGAGATCCTCATACAACAGTTCTTCATGTATTGAAGAGTTCTTAGCTTCTTAAACAGGTTCTGATTGGCAAACACTGTTCCCTTTGAGATTTGACCTCTTTTTTTAAAGTTGAAGAAGCCTTGTCACATATACATTACAGCACAGTGAAATTTGTTTCTTCACATATCTCAGCTTGTTAGGAAGCTGGGTCAGAGCGCAGGGTCAGCCATGATACAGCACCCCTGGAGCAGGGAGGGTTAAAGGCCTTGCTCAAGGGCCCAACAGTGGCAGCTTGGTAGTGCTGGGGCTTGAACCCCCAACCTACTGACCAGTAACCCAGAGTCTTAACCACTGAGCCACCACTGCCCCATCAGTTGGGTTCAAGCTGTATGATTTTTGGACTGATATTGTTTTCTCAGGCAAAAACCACTCATTGTAAAAGAATTTGTTGGTCGTGAGTTGAGATTGGTGGTGTTTGACGCATAACGTGATGCCATTTAGTGCCACTGTGACCAAAGATGGCAAAGTTGTGTCAGTGTGAGAAATTTCATATTAAAATCTCAGTGTGAGTGCTGCTGTGACGTTCATCTAAAATCCACCAATAGGAGGACAGCAAACTCACATACTATTCAAATGCAATATTTTATACAATACTGTACAATATAAGTACAGCTACAAATACAGGAAAGGCAATAACGATAAACAAAACATGCTAATGGACAGAATAATCTCCCTATTATCTTAAGCTCACGCTGAAGAATGTTTGTGTTTATGCGAGCCAGTTTTCTGCACAAGCTCATTTCTATATTACCGATGATATAATCAGAACATAGTAATTTTCTTTAATTAATAGCAGGTCTATCGTTAGAGGATCTTCATGGTATAATCTGACAAGGAGAACATGTTATCACACAGTCTTATAAAATTCAGCTGAGATTTTATTAGGATCGCATACAATGTGATGAGGAATAATCTTAAAGCCCAGCTGAATTCAGAATGATCCTTTTCTGTTTCATCACCTTCTGTAGTTCTCTCATCTCGCCCCCTGATGTGGAACTCCACCAGCTTCCTGTTGCAGCAGAAATCAAACTCAAAACCTGTTTGATGTTTTGTTTCAGGTCTCAAAAGTCTCCTGCAACCATACCCTGATTCACACTACACACAGCTAGACACCAGGATGCCAACTCAGATCTTCTGGAGGTCTGATGTGTTCTTCTCTAACATATGAGTGTTTGAGTCCTCATGGTCTTCAGGGAGAACATGAGATTCACCTTCCACACCATCCACCTTCCACTCAGCCCCAAGTTCCTTCTAGAAAAGACCCCTAATTCAGACAAAATCTTTGTGTTTATTGTTTAGGCACTTTTATGTTTTCAGGCCCCCATTTAGGCATAAAAAGAGCTTTAGATCAGCCCTCAGGTCTCATCTGTCAGTTCTTAATTCTATCTATCTATCTATCTATCTATCTATCTATCTATCTATCTATCTATCCATCCATCCATCCATCCATCCATCTCAGACAATATGACACTAACCCTAAAGGACTGCTGCACAATCTGGGCAAAAGCAAGCAAGAAAAAAAGAAGTAGAAGGAAGAAATGAAAAAAGGCAATGAATGAGAAAGAAAGAAAGAAATACAAAGAAAAAGAAAGCTTCTATCTATCTATCTATCTATCTATCTATCTATCTATCTATCTATCTATCTATCTATCTATCTATCTATCTATCT
>CM075013.1:10596648-10612678 GCA_037576675.1 Pangasius sanitwongsei | reverse complement strand
GAAGATAGGGATAGGTGGAGAGTGATGATTCGCTGTGGCAACCCCTGAAGGGAAAAGCCGAAAGAAGAAGAAGAAGATAGCCTGGAATAGAAATTGACTTCTTTGGGATTTTATATCATGAATCTACATAAATTTGCTTATAATATTGTAGCGTGGAGAAAAAAATCAATAGTGTTTGCAAAATTATTTACAAATAAAAATGTAAAAGTTGGGATTGCATAAGTATTCACCCCTAAATTAGTAATGGTGTAACAAGTTACCATCAGAAGTCACATAATTAGTTGAATGGAATCGACCTGTGTGTAATAAAAGTGTCACATGATCTCAATATAAATACAGCTGTTCTTGGAAAAACCTCAAGTTTGTTAGAGGACATACCTAAACAAAACAGCAGCATGAAGAGAAATGAGCTATCAAGATAAGTCCAGGACAAAAGTATTAGAAATTGGTTATAAAAAAAAACAACACCACAATATCCAAAACTTCCAATATCCACAGAGCAATATTACATTTATTATTAAAAATATATATATAACACAACCACTACTCTGCCTAGAGGAGACAGTCCACTAAAAAGTGAGTGAGTGGGTAAAGAGGGGTATTAATCAGAGAAACAACCAAGAGGACAAGGACCACTCTGAATATTATGCTACTTTACAGTGGGGATGGTGTTTCTGCCAAATATAGCACTTTGTGTCAAGGCCAAAATGTAAAAAATGTTTGCTGAAAAAGTTCAAGAGTGAAAAATTATGCAAGGCTATGTACAGGCATTTTTTTAAAGCCAACTAAGAAAAATTTGTACACAATTTTTACGCAATTCTTTTGTTCTGTTTGGTTTTACACCATTGCCACCATTTACATCCTCTATCATAAGATGGTGCTTAGAACTGCCCCTGCTGCTCAAAGCACAAGGGAGATGTGGGTTTAACAGTCAGTCGTCGCTGTTTTTCCTGTAATTTGCCAGTGCAGTTTGACACTAAAGCCACAGAGGGCACTAAAAATACACACTGCTGCTTTAAATGCTGTTAAATATTTAGTAAACTGGAAAATGCACAAATGTAAACTCATGATAAAATGTTATATCAATATATCAGCACAATGTCTTTAATGTCTGGCCACCAAATGGTCTTTGGTCATCATTTAGTGCTCGAAATAAACAAGTGTAAATGTAAAACATTGGCCGAACAATTCTCTGTCCCTCACTCCTCCTCTTATTCTTCCTCTTTCTATTCTCTTGCTGTTGAGTTCCAACACTTTTTTTCAGGATGGGAAGAAGGGATTATGTTAAGCCTGAACTCAGAGCCTCCAGGCCCTTATCTCGCCCAGAGCAGAGAGAGCGAGAGAAAGAGAGAGAGAGAGAGGGATGAAGGCTGAGGAGGAGGAGGAGGAGGACACTGAGCACTGAAGCTTTTCCTGGACAGATTTGCTCGTCTCCATGTTTCACATGATGTATTGCAGCAAATTGCGTTGCACTGCCTGCTACCACAGAGATAGTTTCATTGTTTTATAACACACACACACACACACACACACACACACACACACACACACACACACGCACACACTTGTTATATAACACACACTGCTCTGACACGCTGATGTAATAACCACAACAGTGGCTTCATTCCCATGGAGGCTCCTCAGTACATTTACACTCAACATGTTGTCTTGTTAAAGCTGTTTGTACCAATGTGTGTGTGTGTGTGTGTGTGTGTGTGTGCGCATATGTGTGTTAATTCAGTATGATTTCATTACTTCTTTATTTATTTTCCCCTTTACCCCAAATGTAGTAAACAATTCAAGACATATTCATGTCTGAAGTTTGCTTCTGTAGTTGTGCGCTGAAGACACGTGGCTAAAAATTGATAAAAGTCTTTTCCATAAAAAAAAAAATAACCGTCATAAGCTTGCTTTAAATATCATTAAATATGTAATCTCACTGTTAAATAAATGATTGTGTAAAATAACAGTAAGAGTGTATAGCGTATTAATCCATTTAAACTTTAATATCATCTGCATCACTTTACGTTACAATTCCACCTGCAACCGAAAGGAGGCGGGGCTTAATTTGCCCTAAAGAGGGGCGGAGCGATACCAACCTGTGATCAAACTTTTATCAGAAATAAAATGAATGTGGATGTCCAAGATGGCAGCCTCTGTAAATAACCGTCCAGCATTGAGCTACATGGTGAAGTTTAGTTGATGTTTATAGCTGACACGAAGCCGCATTGTGTCCTAAATAACATCGGCACTTCACTCAGGAAGTGGGTGTGGTCTGGGTGACATGGACCTCCATCAACTAGCCTTGTATCTCCAGTGTATCAATTAAGAGTTAATCTGCACACACCAGACATCTTTAAGACATCAGATATAAGATATCAGACAAGTTGTAGTCATTTCATTTGACCAGTTTACACATTTTACCTTTAAAACAGCTATATACAACTTTTGGTGCCCTCTGCTGACTGAATTGCAACATACCTTCCTCCTCTTCTTTGCTTTTTGGGGAAAAGTGGCAGAGCTCAGTGGCTTTTTTATAGTCGGGGTGGATTATTATTATTATTATTATTATTATTACTCACTGAAACATGCTACAATAAAGTAATTTAGCAATTTTTTATCCCAGCCAGTATCACCAGGTCTTTTCTCAACAACCACAAACTCTCACTCAGAGCTTAAAATACTTTAATTTTAATGTTATGTCATGTTATTGCATTGAGATTCAGATTTATTTTGCAGACATGTTGCTATTTTCTGCACTCATCTTATTGTTTTCTATCTGCTAATGATTTTGCCCGTAACTTCACCATTCACTTGAATTTGAGCTTCTGCTAAGTTTAGGAGGTTTCAGTGAAATCCAACATGATCTCATCTCAGTGTCAGAGCAGGAACAAGGCCCCCTTGTCCACTTCCTGCCCCTTTCACTTGCCCTAATTACCCCAGTGTGGTGGGATTTAACCCCGAGGGAAACACCCAGCGTCTGCACAGCGAACGTTCCCATAATGCAAAGTGTTCTAATGAAGAAAAGGAAAGAGCTCAGAGCTGCATGGGCTTTTATTTAGAGAGATTACTTACACCAAAAACAATAACTACTTCCCCTTAGTAACAACAGAAAAGCAGACTAAAAGCTAAAAGAAAATCTTATTTACAGCTAAACACCTGAAACTAGAAAATCTTGATGTGACTATCTTAAAATGTGTTTGTCTCTTTTAATTCTTTTGATTTTGTTCCTGATATTTTAGTACAGATGTTTTATATTTCTGTCCTGTGTAATAATATTATTATTATTATTATTATTATTAACAACAACAACAACAACAACAACAATAATAATAATAATAATAATAATAATTTTTCTTACCTTTAAAATGCAGCTAAAAGTGAAGCAAACAGAGAAGGAAAGAAATATAACATCAAAAATAAACATCAAAATAGGAAAATAATTGAAAATGCCAATAGAAATAATAGCAGTGACAGAAAAATAATAAAAAATATATAATTAAAATGTGTAAAAAATAAAGAAAATTACAATAATTAAAATACTATAAGTGTAATGTGAAAGTAAAAATAATGTGTAAACAAAAGTGAAAGAAATTAAAATTAAAAATTAAATGTAAATTTTAAAAATAAAATAACTAATTAAATAAAAAAGATAAAATTAAAAAACATTTCATTTCTGGGTAAGATGATGTTTTATATATTTTATTAATAAAGCAGTTATTTGCAATGCAGTTTATTTATTTATTTATTTTATCTACATAAAGATTTAGTTAGGTTCAGACCTTTATTTGTTATACCTTTATTTATTTATATTTAAATTATCGTTATTATATTTGCCAGTTTGCTTTTGTTTATTTTGTTTTTTTTAATTACATTTTGTTTAAAATGTATATTATGTGTTGTGATGCTGGCTTTTAATCTTTAAATGTTTCATTAACTTGATTGTTTTTGTTCCCTTTCAGTTTCTCTTTATTATTCTTTCTTTTTTTATTATAGACTGGTGGCTTATTTCACTGTTTGCTAAATAAATAAATAAATAAATAAATAAATGAGAGGCATGTGTGATTTATAAACACACTGCATTGAGAGTCGATGTTGTGTAATTTAATGTAATTATGGAAGTGTGTGTCTGTGTGTTTAAACTCAATTTAAATCTTGACAGCGAAACTCTGTCATATATTATGGTTTATTGGTGTCCACTTTTTAAACTTATTGTATGAGGTCTTTTTAACCTCCAACAATCCTAAAACTTTACGAGGTGAAATATTTTACATGTTTTACAAGGTTTTGTTAATTTACAACAGCAATAAACCACACAGATGTTTTGTAGTTCATTAACATCATCAAATCAATAAAGTGAATGCTTTATTAAACTCTTTACTAAGGATGTAATTGAAGTATTTAAAAAAAAGAATATACGAGATTAATTTCATCTTTAATATATTGATTGCTGCAGTTTATGTGAAAACGGGTAAAACTTAAATCAGATAAATGATGGAAGTGATGTGTGTGTGAGGGAGAAAGAAAGAGAGAGAAAAAGAGAGAGAGGGTGGTGTGATGAAGCGGAGTTACCGTTACCACCCTGCAGTTGATTATTTTCCTAAAGCAGCAAGCTCCCCAAGCGTCTGCTGTACAAGTCCCTGTGAATGAGCTGTTACTATGGAAACAATAACGTATTAGAACGAGCACATTAATATGGACCTGTGATATGCACTACTGTCAGAGCTGCTGTTATAGAAAACAAATCAACACCTTTTGACCAATCAGAATCCAGAACTGATCAGCACTGTGGTGTAATACAGTGAGAGAATGACACTGATGCTGAGTTTAATGGCACACTGTAAGCAGATACCTAAAAACTGTAACACTATCATGTTTTTCTGATGCGTAATGCTAATATTATAGCGTGTCAGATATTCCATGCCACTGGTTGATGTGTGATACTTTACCGTCTGGAATGTGAAGCTGTACAAACAGAAAGCCATCATCTCCATGTTTGCACTGGGATTTCATTATCTGAGAAAACAGTCTCCCAGCTCAGATAAGAGTCTGGCTATAACTCTCAGGATCAGGTTTTATAATTCCCACATCTGTCTTGTGAAGCGTGAGACTGCGTTTTAATGTTTACATTTTTTACAATGAAATGCAATAAGAAGCTGCAGAAACACTGAGATCTCCTTTGTTTGATCAGTTGTCCAAACTCATGGACAACATCTGTAGAGGTCAGACAACAATCAGGAAATTTACTTTAACAATGCCCACAGCATTTATCCAAAATAACAATGTGCATTAACTACTGTTACAGCATGATGCTGCATGAGGTCCTGTAATGACACATAAATATTCTGGATTCTGATTGGGCAGAAGGTGATGATAAATTTTCTATAATCGCAGCTCTGACAGTACTGCAGCTGCAAATCACCGGTTTATAATAATGCGCTCGTTCTAATATGTTCTCAGGTGAGCATGGAGACAGACAATCAAAACAAGAAGCATAAGCTGAGAAAGCCAAGAACTAGGAAACCACAGCACAGAACACACAACAGAGTCTTAGCAACTAGACAAAGCACTAGCAGGACTTAAATAGGGAGACTAATCAAGGAGAAGACACAGAACAGGTGAGTGTGATCAACAAGAGAGCAATAGCATGTGACAGGGTCATGTGATCTGGTTGTAGTCTGATGGGGCTGGTGGGAACTGAAGTCCAAGGTGGCCATATCACAGCCAAAACTTCACTGATGTGACATGTTATAGCTTCTACAGTAACAGCTCGTTCATAGGGACTCGGTAGGACGTAGAAGGATTTTTAAAATCGTTGATATGGTGAAGTTTTCTTGAAGTAAGGTGGTGTTTATTTAACGTTTGTGGAAGGAGTCTCCAGTGTCTTACTTTCTAAAGCTGTAACAAAGTTTTTCAACTTCAGGACAGAAGAGTTTATGCTTTTTTGTGGTTTCTTCGTAACATGACAAGCTGTGGTTTTTTGTTTGTTTGTTTGTTTGTTTGTTTTGTTTGTTTATTATATTAACGTCCAGATAGAGAAAAAAGAGCGGCTGGTGAGGTAATGACTGTTTATAGCTGCTCTAAAATGAGTAAGAACACGAACTAACTTATTTCACAGATGTTCCACGACATTAAACGTAACTATAAATGGATTTTAAAAATGTGTATTTAACTGTGTATATTTAACTTGAGCGTGATTGTGATCCATACCTGGGAAAATGCGTGATAGTGAATAAATAAATGTTGTATATAACTAGATGTGATGACACTGAGGATGCTAATTTACATTTATGGCATTTGGCAGACGCCCTTATCCAGAGTGACTTACAAAATTGCTTCGAAGTCTCTTTCAATAAATACATTCTGATACCGGTTCGCTAGGTCACAAACTAGGAATACCATCAGTCCAAAAACTCTGCTGGGGAGGTAATATAGTAACAAGCGCTCAGACAATACAATTTTTTTTAAGTGCTAATTTATGTACTTTAGGAAGAGGTAAGTCTTTAGACGTCGTTTGAAGACTGCCAGTGACTCAGCTGTTCGGACATCTAGGGGAAGTTCATTCCACCACCTAATGTTCTTTTACAGTTAAAATGCTGACCAATGAGAGACAGAGAACCTCAGTGGAGGCGGAGTCTAAAGCAGCTGATCCAGAAAAGATCCCAGGTTTGTGAAAATGAAATATATAGCATTTATTTTTAATAATGAAGCAGAAAATTCAGAGGAGGGTTTTTCACACAAACACCCCGGCCCTGTCTCACTGTCAATATGAGTTTTAAATGAGTAAATGAAGGTGAGACAGATCTCGGCTGCAAGCTCATGTTATCTGTGTACTGAACATTTAAAGCACAATGTGACGTTTGAAGACGAGACACACGATACACGACTTTTCCACAAGCACTCAAGCTGAATGTGAGTGTAAAAGATCCTGCATTTTTAACCTGTCTGACCTCCCGTCTCTCTCCTTCACGTCTGTCTCGCTCTCTCTCTCTGTCTGTCTCTCCTCGTTTAAGGTTTATGGTGCTCTGGTCCAGGTGGAATGGGGTTTTGGGGTTAAAAGCTCTTTTATTGCAGCGTTTCAGAAGCCAGCACAAAGAAACAAGAGAGCGAGTTTAAAAGATGAGAACATGAGATAAGAGCTTCAGTTCCTCCTGAAACATTCTGTACACTAACATATGACTGTGGAAAGGAAAGACTGTGTACCTATTGTGAGAATTGTTTATGTTTATATACCCATATTTAATTATACAGGGTGTCCCAAAAGTCTCCATGTTAGCGAGCACCACATCACTTGTGCCTTCGTCAGTGGATGTTCATGGACATCCACTTCTCAGTTGGTCCGCAACTCTTCCAGTCTTGTTGAATTTTTTCATAAGTTTGGCAACAGTGTAGTGTGATGTGCTTGCCATGTTTCCTGTTAAAGTCCAGCACAACCTTGCGACAGCTTCCTGATCCAGCCATGAGAATGATTTCAATATGTTCTTCTTTTTTCAAAGGCATTCTTAAAGGCTATCTGAAATTGAAATTGAACAGAAAACTGTGCTGTCTGTCTCTCTGTCTATCTCTCTGTCTGTCTCTCTCTCTCTCTCTGTCTATTTCTCTTTTCTCTTGGCATCTGTGTGTGTGTGTGTGTGTGTGTGTGAGATGTGATCAAATGTCCCCGGTGATCCAGGACAGTCTCGGTAAAATGGGACAGACGAAATTTTAAACCCCTGACGATGGCAGTGGTGAGAGGCGAAAGATGAACACACTCACTCATGGAACTCAGACTGTAACACACTCACTCAAACTGTAACACACTCACTCATGCAGTAACATGTTCACTCCCAGAGTGTAACACACTCAATCAGATAGCAACACACTCTCCCAGACTGTAACACACTCACTCATGCAGTCACACACTCACTCACATAGTAACACACTCTCACAGACTGTAATACACTCTCAGACTGTAACACACTCTTTCAGACTGTGACGCACTACACACTCTCAGACTGTAACAAACTTCCTCAGACTGCAGCACACTCGCTCAAACTGTAACACACTCACATAGTAAGACACTCCCTCAGACTATAACGAACTCACTGAGACAGTAACACACTCTCAGACTGTGATGCACTCACTGAGACTGTAACACAATCACATACACAAAGAAAGAAAGAAAGAAAGAAAAGAATATTTTAAGTCAAAATCTGTTATATGGCACTAATCACTGCTTCAGGCACTAATCATCATCAGCTTCCAGCTTTAACACACTTCATAAATCTCACTCCTCCTCTCACACACACCCACACACACACACAAACACACACACTGCTGTAGAATAAAATGATGAAGTGTCCATGTCACACTGGAACGTCTTCACACACTTCTCCAAACACTCGTCTGCATTTTTTCATCCCACATTTCATCCAACGCCGGAGTTTTTCTGTGCCTGAACTTGTGTGTGTGTGTGTGTGTGTGTCTAGGTTAATGTCGTCTCCTCATACACACTCACTTGTTTCTGATGGATGATTTGTGAGTGAATCAGACACATTACTGAGAGAAAGAAACAACAGAATGAGATTAAACAGATTTGTGTGTGTGTGTGTGTGTGTGTGTGTGTGTGTGTTCAGTGTGAGAAAGTGAAAAAAGAGGAATTTTGGCATTGTGTCTCAGAGTCTCTGTGCAAACATTACAGTGTCTCTCCCACGACCTGTCTCACTCTTCTCACTCGTCTCACTCTTCTCATCTCTCTTACTCGGCTCCTCACTTTCACCTCAGCTCATCTATTCACACCAAAATCATCTGTTTAAAACAAAGTGCAAACATAATATAATTCATTTTCTAAATAAATGTTGTCATCAGGTAGCAGTGAGCTATTTTTATTGTGTGATTGTTTTTGCCTTTTATAATTACACTGTGGAAAGAAAGAAAGAAAGAAAGAAAGAAAGGCAGGGAGAGAGGGAGGAAGGAAAGGAACCTGTAAGAAAGTTTTTTCTTCTTCAGTTTGTTTCTACTTTTTTTTTTTTTTTTTTTTTACAAGTATAGAATGCATAAGTATTGGTATACAGTGCTGCTATACTAAATATTAGCACCCTTGGAATTCCACTTGTCCAGTCAAATAAGTGGATTGGAACTAACTGTTGCATAATCAAAACTTTAAAACCATAATAAACAGTATTAATCTGTAATAAATATTAAAACAATAAGTTTTTATATGTTCTAAACGTGTTACCTTAATGAAGGTTCTCCCACCTCTCTCTCTCTCACACACACACACAGACACGGATGTAAATGAGTCTAATTAAACAGGCTGATATTAATTATATTGTGAATCATTATTAATTATCACTCAATCTATTTTCAGTTTCCACAACAACTTCAGAGGTGCTGTGTTAAACAAGGTCAAGCGCTAAAGGGCAGGTTAAAGCGTTCTAAACAGACACGGTCCATAAGCAGCACCTCATTCCTTTTTATTAATAATTGACTGGGTTTCAGACAGGACTGGAAGACAGGATCAGGACAAACAGCAAAAAATTCTGACTTTTATACAAAAAAAACTGGACAATAAACTAAAAGGATGTGTACCTCGTCTCTTACTGAAAAAGGTCAAATCTAGAACCATTAATGCTTCGTCCTGTCCTTTCTTACTGAGATAAAGTGTGCCTCTTTCCTGAACGATGCAGTGTCTGTGTGGTCCCAAGATTTTTTAATATTTGCATACAGTTGTTTGTACAGATGCTTGTGGTACTTTTAGTTGTTTTCGGAATTGCTCCTAAGGAGGAAGAGGATTTGTGAAGGTCCGCACTTAGTTTTTTCTAGGTCTTAGCTGAGTTGCCAGAGGTGCACTCCCAATTGACTCCAAATTATAGCAACTGGCCAATCAGAAGCTTCCAAAAGTCATTACATCAATTTCTGGAATCTTCCAGACTGTTTAAAGAGACAGTCCACTTGGTGTGTGTAAACTTCTGACCCACTGGAATTCTGACATAGTGAATTAAAGCTGAAATAAATCTGACTCTAATTGATTGGTTTAATATGGCCTCTGATGTAAATAAAGTAGATGCCCTAAAGAAATGGCAAAAGAAATGTGAAGAACACCCACATATTTCACACCTTTAATATTAACACAGGTTGAGAATTTGATTGAAAGGTGGAGAAAGAAAACATTTAAAAAATGATTATTAATAAATATTTATCTTTAAAAAAAAAAACTCTCACATTATTTCCACCATAAGATCTGACTGATCCTGGATCAGACTTTTTTTTAAATCTAATTTTAATGTTAGTGCTGATTTCTTATTGTACTGATTTTTTTGAGGAAAAATCTTTTCCGTACATTACATTTCTGTAAGAGAATAAAATACCTCAGCTGTTCTGTCAGTAAAAACCCACTGTTCTGGTCATGTATCAGTGAAGAACGGTGGAATCTTCACTCAGACGTTTAGAGCCAGCGTTCTCCCTCGGTTCTCTCTGAGATACAGTGCTATAATTGCTTTCTGAGAGAAAAACCAAGCTCGCTTCGGCGTGAACGAGGTTGGGGATTATGACTCTGGTAATTGACTTGGAAATAAACTCTCGGTCACGTACGCGCTCTGGAGCACGAGTACCTGAGGGCCCGTGTGGAGGGCCAGAGCGCGGATTAGGACGAGGCCGTGGTGAACACCATTAAACCCTGATGGCTCTCATGTTCTCCTGTGAGAGAAAAACATTAAATGAGACAAAATTGCTCTGGTTTTCAGTCTGCTGGGATAAAAATCAGCCACACTGAACAATTTATTACGAATTTTATTTAACGATGAACTGAAAAACGGAGCACATCATACAGACTTAAACGAGGATTTAATTATTTATAACCTTCACTTGTGTCTGAAAGCAGTTATAATACAGCTTAACTGAATAAAAACATCATGATAACTTTTATACATGCAAAAATAAATAATAGAAATACACTTTTAAATGTTTGTAGATATTTAGTGGCTTGTTTTTATTATTATTGTTATTATTTATGCGGTATTTAAGAACAGTTGTAAACATGTTAATTATCTCTTAAACTCAGCTTATCCCAGTACCATGCCAGCATCCCTTTAAGATAAAAAAAAAAAAGGTATTTCATTAGCATGAGCAATACACTGTTTGAACGTGAAGAAACTGGGCATTACATTGCAGTAAACAAATCTAACCAGTTATTAATGACTGAAGTTTAGCTTGCAGCTAAAAAACAGGTGTCCATTTTTTTTAATGTATACAGTTTTTTTAAACATTGATAAAATCTTTCTGTATTTCGGCTCGCCACATGCCATACATCATCTGAAAGGTTTTGATGACTATTTTACAGTTGCATGCACCCACACTTCCACCTCTCATGCTCACATATGCTAGTTAAAGCCCGACACTTACACCCACATACTTTGTGCACTTACAGGGGTTTGTCACAATAAAAACAAGTCCATGGACTATATTCTATGAAGCTTTTATTTTTAGACATGTTCTTAGAGTACATTATTTTCAGGGCTTGTGGCACATAATTCAAAGTTCACTCTCAAGCTTTCAACCACTGGGTGGCTGAAACTCAGATCTTCACATCAGTATAGAAACATCACTGATTGGACACTATTCCGGCTTGCACGGCCATACTGAAACCACATACCTGGAAGGACAGCACGCATGTGGTCTTTTTTCCATCCTAACCTGAGTTTTACTTTGAATATGCCATCAAGACCTCGAAAAATGATGTACGTTTTGCAAGAAATCAATCGTGACAGTGACTGAGATCAGCCCAAATCAGTTCTATCGAGAAAAGGAGCTCTTTTCTTGAGGAGGTGGATATCGTTTCTGATAGGCAATGTCTAACTAATGTCCCCTGAACAAAAAAGAGATATTTTCTGTTTTAAAATGTATGATAAAAATATTAGATACATTTTTGACATTTACCTTGTTAAGATTTTTTTGTACTGTTTACTATCTTGTACGGTGGCACGGTGATACAGTAGGTAGCGTTGTCTCCTCACATCTCCAGAGTTCCTGCTTCGATCCTGAGCTCAGGTTACTGTCTGTGTGGAGTTTCACATGTTCTCCCGTAGCCATGTGGGTTTCCTCCGGGTTCCCCTGTTTCTTTCCATCTCACAAAAACATGCAGATAGGTAGACTGGGTAAGATACATTGACCCTAGATGTGAATGTGTGTATGTGGGGCCCTGTAATAGACTGGTGCCCCATCCAGGCTGTATTCTCACCTCATGCCCAGTGTTCCTGGCATAGACTCCGGATCCACCATGATCCTGATGAAGAGAAAGTGCTTATTGAAGATGAAGGAATGAGTGAACATTAGAGCTCTTTAAGCTGCAGTGTAATTGGATGAAAAGTTGTACAGAAATTTATAAGAAAGTTATTATAAGTCTTTTTTCCTGCTAGCTCTCTAATTACAGCTGCAAAGTTGGAGTTGGACTTTTGTGTCTTTTTTTCCATCAGGGCCATGTTGTTAGAGGAAGCTTCTCACCATTACACTGTGAGAAAAGTGAAGTTAAAGCATAATGAGACAGCAGCAGTGGTCCGATCTCATCGCCCACACAGGGTCAGACACGGGTGAACACACACATCTCCACCTCAACACTCACACACACACACACACACACACACATCAATTCTCAATCTCAAACCACAAATGCATCTAAATGCTCCACTGACACACTAAACTGTCTCCTCTTGTCTGAGGTGGAACTGATATGGAAACCATGATAAATTCTACACTAATTCATTTAAATACTCAGGAAATATAGTGTACAATATTTACAAATGTGTGTATGAGTGTATTTTAAACATTTATTAAATATAATGCAAAGTTTAAATGTAAAAAAACAGGATGTAAATGAGATAAAACTCTCAAACAGCAGCTGAACTCACTCTTCTCCAATTGTGCTCTTCTCCTAATGGGTGTGGCCTATTATTCTAATAAGCAGCTTGACTGACAGCCTTCTGTCTGAGACACCGCCTACCTTTCATTTGCTAGGCTAGTTTTTAGCTGCTAGATTAGCTTTCATTCACTAGGTTGACTTTCTCTTGCTAAGTTAGCTTTCATTCACTACATTAGTTTTCAGTCATTACATTAGCTTTCAGTCACTAGGTTTGCTTTCTGTCACAAGGTTAGCTTTTACTCACTAGGTTAGCTTTCTCTTGCTAGGTTAGGTTTCATTCATTAGGTTAGCTTTCTCTTGCTAGGTTAGCTTTCGCTCACTAGGTTAGCTTTCTCTTGCTAGGTTAGCTTTCATCCACTAGGTTAGCTTTTACTCGCTAAGTTAACTTTCTCTTGCTAAGTTAGCTTTCTCTTGCTAGGTTAGTTTTCATTCATGCGTGTATTACATATAATGCCCTGTGGGCAGTGAGTCAGTTTATAACTGTCCCGTTCAGACGAGTGTGCAGTGAAATAAAGTGTAAAGTTATACTCAGTTTTCTGAAACACAAGGTCATGTGTTTTCTCTGTTATCTTTGTCCCAAATGGTCTTTTTAGCCATGGTGAGGGTTTCTGTTCAGCACACACACTAATATTTATTATCAAAATTATTATAAAGTTATTTTATAATTTTCTTTACTTTAGCTTTTCTCTGGTGGAAAAAAAAATTACAATCTGTTAAAAAAAAAACTTTAATGGGAATTAGTTTAATGGTTTCCATTAGATTCCAGTAGGTTTCCATTAGAGATTGTCTGGTAACTATTAAACACGATTAGACCTTCTTTCATGGATAGATGATCACCATCAGAATAAAATGAAACTATCACGATAAACCATCAAGAACCTAGAGTTAGGAGAAACACACTGCATTAAACTACCATTACAGACCATCAGAAAGACATTACTATTACAGATTTCTAGTGGTTCCTAATGAAAGAAGGCTCTAGTTCTGCTGGTGTTTAATAGTAATCAGAAAATCTCCACAGGAACCTGATGGAAACCATTACAGATTTTCCTAATGGACTTAGTTGCCTAGCAACCGCATTCATCTGACTTTAAATACTTTTAAAGTATTTAAACAGTGAGTGTGTAGTGTTACATCTAAGGCATGAACTCACAAGTTTAACATAAATGCAGGATGATATCACTCTAAATAATGAATGGTTCAAGTTAGGTGAAGGGGGCGGGGTCAGTCAGAGTGAAGGGCGGGGCTAGCACTACAAGCCAATACAGTCATATCAAATACAACAATATATTACACATTTTACATGAGATGAGGTCATGACTCCAGGCTTCGTCATATAGCAAGTGTGTTTGTGCTCATTTCGGTTTTACACACACACACACACACACACACACACACATAGACACCGGTTTGACCTTTTACTGACATCAGATTTATGGTAGTGAGCGTTTTTTAAGAGCCGGCTGCACTTTAATGGGCCTGGATGGACAAATTTTACATTTAAAACCCAATTTAATGCGTCCCAAGGAAACGTCTTCATAAATCAGATAAATCAGGCCAAAACATCCAAAGAAAAAAGACACCAAGATGCATGTGGTGTGCATTTTAATTTCGTTTATTTCTGAAATCCTGCGCTGCTGTAATTAATCATGATGTAACAAATATTAATACATTTTATTTAGATAGAAATATCCATTTCGATGTCAAAAAATGAATTAAATTAAATAATTATGAGAAAGCATTTCATAAAAGAGTTTTTAATTATTAAATAATAACTATAAATATAAAATTAAAACAAAAAAGTAATACAATCAATTCAAAGACCCTCTCCTCAGTCAAAATTACAAATAGTCCAGGCTAAATACTTTTTTTTTTTAATTTATTGATTTATGTAAACAGTAATGATCTCATCTTATCATCAAATCAGTAGTAAACATTTATTTCTAAAGAATTAAAATTTTATCAGGATATTTTGAGGCAGAAACATTGTAACCTAAATTATGTTCATTTTATTTTTGAACAAACCCGTTGGCATTCAGATGAAGGGAATAAAGATGAATGAGTGAATGAGGCAGAGAATGAAGAACCTGAAGAGTTCTGTGAAGGAATTTAAGCACTAATTATCAGTAAATGAGCAGTGGGTAAACACAGCACCATGGTACTAAAGACTCTGTAAATATTTAGGCTGAGAAGTGCACTTGGCCAAGGGGGCAGGGAGCATTTTAAAGATTTTTTTCACAACAGTTCCTCTCCTCACCATAATGACCTGTCAGAAGCACTTCCTTTACAAAAACATGTCCATCTCTTAACCTGAAGGGTGCCTCCTTTTAAAAAAGTTTTAAACAGGGCAGGAGGGGTGAAAGGTCAAAGGTTAAATGGTGCTTTTACAATTGATGACAAGTTGGAGAGCTTGAGAAAGAAAAAGAGGAACACAGAGGTCAGGTGTAGAAACAAATAAATAAAGGCATATATTTTACAACAATTTAATATAAACTGTTCTTTTTTAATTAATGAGATAGCAAATCATTTGACCTCAATCTGTTCTTTTTTCTGGTAAATAATATCATTAACAATTAATGATAACAGTTTATTATTAATAATAAAGTATTGGTAATTATTACTTATAATATTTTAATAATTAACAATTTAATTTATAAAATAATTCATTTATTTAGAATTATAACAGCTTTATCTGAAAGCTTAAAATCATAAAATAACTATTCTAATTTTAAATAATTAATGAAATTATTACATATTAATACACTCTTGATTGATCATTAATAATTATTCATTTCAATGTACAATTTTTTTGTTCTTTGGCTGCTTCTGTTAGGCATCGCCACAGTGGATCATTGGTGCGCATATTTGATTTGTCACAGTTTTTACACCGGATACCCTTCTTGATTCAACCCTGCTCAGTTTTATCCGGGCTTGGGACTGGCACTGAGAGTACACTTTTGTGTACAACCCCAGCGGCTAGGAATCAAACCCGGGCCGCGGTGGTGAGAGTGCCGAGGCCTAACTGCTACCGCTAGCAAAGTACCTCCATTTTCAGGGTCTCAAAGGTATTTGGACAAAGTGACATAATTGTAAATATAACCATAATTTTAATACTTGGATGAAAATCCTTTGCAG
>CM075013.1:10576245-10596548 GCA_037576675.1 Pangasius sanitwongsei | reverse complement strand
TGGTGTATAGAGCCAAAAATGTTAGAATTGTGTCGATGTCCCAATATTTATGGACCTGACTGTATATATTGAAGTTTGGTGCATCCTTGAAGTTTGGTGCATCCTTGTTTTTTGCCATAGCACTGAATGCAAAAAATAATTAAAAAAGTAATACAAATGTCTATATATAATATAATATAAAAAACAGTAAAGGTAATAAGTTCAAAAACTTTGATTATGTCATGTATTAATATTGTTTTTAATTCCATATTTTTGTCAGTTAATTTTGTCTGTTAATCAGTGAATTTAATCTCAGTAAAACTCGCCTGTTCTGCGGCAAAGAAAACAATTAAAGTTGCATACAATAATGAACACAGAAGGTTTTTTAAAAGTAAAATTAAAATATCTAACAGTATAATAATTAACATAAATAAAAAAAATATTTTAGGTTTATAAATATCTATGTTACACGATGTAGTGTGTGTGTGTGTGTGTGTGTGTGTGTGCACTCTCAAAGAACATGAAAAAATGATAAAAGATTCACAAAATGTAGAAAATGTCGGAACGTTTTTCTTTGCTGACCTCATTCTGACTCCCACATGTCATCAGTCACTTACACTGAGACTGCACACCGGCCAAAACATCATCAATAACACACACAGACACACACATATATATAGAGAGAGAGACAGAGAGAGGGAGAGAGAGAGAGCGACTCAATTTCTCTCAAGTTCCATTTCTGGTGCTATTTTTAAGAGTTATAATTTCAGAGAGAAAGACACATTAATCACTGCTGTTACTTCACACACACACACACACATTTGGTGAATCAGAATCATTTCAGGGTTTATATCTCTGACTAAAAGCTGTCTCCATAGTAATAAAACTTTTTACACAATAATTTTAACCTTGTGAGGACATTTGTCTTGACCTCATGAGGAAAATACATATAAATATTTTTATTTCTTTTTTTTTCACAAAAAGTCCAGCAAAAAAGATTTTAAGTTACAGCTGGTACTGAGGTTAGAGTTATGGGTTAGGTGTAGGCGTAATATTACAGTTACTCATTGGGCTGATATTCTTTATCCGAAGCAGACAGCTCCATTCTGCTCTTTTATACAAATTTTTTTTTAATGTAAGCAAAAAAATAAATGGGGAAGACAGAAATGTGAACAAAATGGCAAAATATCGCAAAAACACTTTTATGCTTTGTCGAGATGCAAAAGTTGGTCTATGGATAAAGGAGAAATGTGAAAAAGAGAGATAGAAATGTGTCTCTTTTAATAAATGATAATAAATGATGCAGGGGATGGGGGCACAGTGGCTTAGTTAGCACTGTTCCCTCGCACCTCCAGGGTTGGGGGTTCGAATCCCGCCTCTGCCCTGTGTGCGCAGAATTCTGCATGTGCTTCGGGGGTTTCCTCCTCCAGTCCAAAGACATGCGTTGTAGGCTGATTGGCATTTCCAAAATTGTCTGTAGTGTGTGAATGTGTGTGTGTGTGTGCGATTGTATCCTGTGCCCCGAGTCCCCTAGGGTAGGCTCCAGGCTCCCCGTGACCCTGTGTAGGAAAAGCAGTACAGAAAATGGATAGATGGATGGATGATGTAAGGGACATTAATAATAAACATGGATGTAGAGGAACTCTTGTGCTGTTTGGCCAGAAAGTTTTTCTCAATTTTACTGAATATCAAACATCACCGTGATAAAACAATGACAATGAATGAACATCAAACATTAAATCTCTCAGTTACACTGCTGTTTCACCTCCTTTTTTGCCTTGATCACTTTTTCATCCGGATTCATCCGTATCGACAGGTTTGACACCACCCTCTCAGTTTAGGAATTCTGCAGTAAAACCTCCTCTCTGCTCTTAGAGAAGAACTTCAGTGCCACTTAAGAGAACGTTTAGAGGTAAGATAAGATTCTTTCTGAATTTGGCCCCAGGAGAAAATGGCTGTGTCTGTAATTACTCATTCACTCTCTCGTGCACTGTACACTATTCTGTATAGTGCACTATGTAGGGCACAGCTATGAGGGACTGAATTCACACACTTCACTAGGAGATACAGATAAACATCATCATGACCTGCTGTTACATATACAGTCTAAATGTTACAGATGTTACCTATTGCTACAAATGTTACACATTATATTACAAATTGCACAAAACATTAAAATTATGTTACAAATGTTACAAATTATGTTACGAATTGCTACAGCCATAATGAATTGTGTTAAGAACATTACAGATTATGCTACATATTGCTACAAATGTTTCTAATTACGTTACAAATTGCTTCAAACTTTACAAATTAGGTTGTTAAAAACTTTAAACAATTTTTTCAAATTGCTACAAATTCCTGAAATGAAACCACCAAAGTACATGTTTAATACAGAAAGTGATTTTTTTTAAATAGACCACTAACTTTCCTGGTTGTTTAACCTCTTTTTTTCAGTGCTCTAATAGTCTATATCAGCTATACAGTGGATTTATTAAAATAGTGCAATGTCAAGTTAACTTGTGTATTTTTCCTGCTAGCATTAGGCAGATACATTAGTGTGATAGATTTGCACAACTCGTATTGTAGCAGCGTCAAGTGAATTACCGAGTGTGTGTAAAACTACAGGTCTCAGTATATATATATATATATATATATATATATGTGTGTGTGTGTGTGTGTGTGTGTGTATATATTATTGTGTGTGTGTGTGTGAATACAGAAATTCAGACTTAAGAACATTTCCAGAAGTTAAACTACAACTTTATTATAAAACAGACATGAGCTCACTTTGTTCTTCTTTTAATCCACATTTCAGGATTTTCTGTTCAGCCTTTAAGAGTAGCAGTAATGTGATATTCCTGATAACCTTTTCACCTCTCGAGCCTCGGGGCCCCAATGTCAGAGAGCATGTAAATGTGTTTTATGGCTTCATAAAGCTTTGAGGAGGTTGAGACATAAACCCGGCTTCCCTGCAGCCTTTTATTACACGACGAGCCGCAAGTTTAAAACTCTTAAAGGCTGCGACAGTAAACGCAGGGGTGCAGTAATGCACCGACCCACCGCAACAAACCAACACCGCTCATAAATACTGCTCTCATAAAGCCGTGTCGGGTTTCAGAGCCGCTCACTCTCACTAACCTCAGCTCAGCCATTGTTCAGTTTTTCACATTCATGCGAGCTTTGTTAGCATGATCACACCAATACACAATAATATACAACCTTTTTTAAACCCTTCAATCACAACCTGGTGAAGAGTTGGACACAAAAAAGCTAAAATACTGAAAACTGAAACTTATGTTTGGGAAGAAAAAACATTAAATCAGTTTTTATAGGAAAATTCACACACTTTAAAAACATCAAGGGACTATAGTGAAAAAAATAAATAAATAATTATAAAAATTTAGAAATCACATATAGAAACATTAATATGATCAATATCAATTCAATAAATGGGATTATTTGTCTGCATTTATTAAGAATATAAACCTACAGTAGTTTTGATCATATTTAATATTTAACATATTTCTTCTAATATACTAATAGTATCTAATATTAGCAATATTTATAGTGCTTTGGTTTAATATTAAGTAGACATTTGGAATATTTTGTTATTCTACATTTAATACATTATAAATTGTCTGAAAAAAATCCTTTGTAATCCTTTGCTATAGTAGTAGTAGTAGCAGTAGTAGCGATAATAGTAATAATAGTACTAGCAGTAGTAGTCGTAGTGGTAGTAGTAGTTGTAATAGTAGCAGTACTAGCAGCAGCAGTAGAAGTAATAGTGGCAGTACTAGCAGTATTAGCAGTAGTAGTAGTAGTAGTAGTAGTAGCATTACTAGCAGTAGCAGTAGTAGTAATAGTAGTAGTGTTGGCAGTAGTATTAATAGTAATAGTAGTAGTAACAGTAGCAGTACTAGCAGTAGTAGCAGTAATAGTGGTAGTAGTAGTTGTAATAGTAGCAGTACTAGCGGTAGACGTAATAGTGGCAGTACTAGCAGTAGTAGCAGTAGTAGTGGTAGTAGTAGTTGTAATAGTAGCAGTACTAGCAGTAGCAGTAGAAGTAATAGTGGCAGTACTAGCAGTATTAGCAGTAGTAGTAGTAGCAGTCCACGCAGTAGCAGTAGTAGTAGCAGTACTAGCAGTAGCAGTAGTAGTAATAGTAGTAGTGTTAGCAGTAGTAGTATTAGCAATAGTAGTAGTAACAGTAGCAGGACTAGCAGTAGTAGTAGTAGTTGTAATAGTAGCAGTACTAGCAGTAGCAGTAGAAGTAATAGTGGCAGTATTAGCAGTAGTAGTAGTAGTGTTAGCAGTAATAGTAATAGTAGTAGTAACAGTAGCAGTACTAGCAGTAGTAGCAGTTGTAGTAGTAGTAGTAATATTAGTAGTAATAATAGTAATAATATAGTAGTAGTAGTAGTAGTAGTATGTGTAGTAGTAATAGTAGTTAACAATGACATGGCACATGACTAGGCATTTTTAGGATCTCTGTGACTCTAGTATCAGTATTTTCATTAGATTTCCTCTCAGTCAGTGTACAGAATGTTCTGGATGCTGATCTGGGATCAGTATAATGGTTTAAGAAGAATATTAAACATGAGCAGATTAGAGTGCTCCTGTAATACAACCTCACACACACACACACACACACACACGCACTTCAATCAGAGGTTTATTGTGGAAAAAACAGGGTGAATAGATTAAACATCAACCATGTAGTGGACGAGCAGGAGACATTTTAGATTTATCACACACACCTCAGAGTGGAACTCTGAAATGCCAGTGCCAGGGTTTGTGTGTGTGTGTGTGTGTGTGTGTGTATGTGTGAAGACTTATAATACCTACAATATTTGGAACATCCTCATCATGCACTCAGCTTATACTCAGTGTGTGTGTTTGTGTGTGTGTGTGTGTGTGTATGTGTATGCTAATGAGGATGTATGACAGTGAGTGAAAGTGAGTAGAGTTTATAATTAATAAAGACGAATAATATAAATGAAGGTGTTTCTCCTCACAGCTGAGGTTCATCATCAGTTCTTCTGAAGCGGAAACATAAATCAGAAGTCAATCTGCATGTCCTAATGGAGATCCCATTCCTGCAAGGTATGTGTGTGTGTGTGTGTGTGCATGTGTATCTGTGTGTAATAAAACATCTTGTCCATCTCCTGTGTGATTAAGCGGTTGTTTTGTGCTGGAATGTTCTCACGGGGTGGAGAGGAACACCATCCCTGCAGATCCGGATGGAAATTTACTCCCAGAGGAACACCTGTATCAGAGGGAATTACCTCAGCCAGCCATGGAGAACTAATCCTGAGTGATTAGAGCGTCGAGAAGTAGGAACGCTGTGGCATAATGAGCTTCAGAGTGTGAGGAATGGAGTTTAATTCACACTGTAGAAGGATGAGAGATAAAACAGAGTGTATGTGTGTGTGTGTGTGGGGGGGATTATAGGAAATGGACACAAAGTTCTGAGAAGTTTCAGAAGTTTTTAGCAAGAGTGTACTGCAGAGATAAAAACATAGAGGGTTACAAACCTTTATTAGTCATAGCTCTTAAAATGATAGACAGTAAAAAGTCAAAATACAATGTATTCCTGATGTTGTTAAAGCTGTTTTGTGGATTATCTTGTTTAATATTTATTTATTTGTATACTTATTTATTTACATTAATTACTAATTATTTTTATTATTATTTAGGCAACGAAATATTCGTATGTTAGCAGGTTAGATGGAGGAGTGGAGGTTAAAGTGGGGGTGGAGTTGTGATGTGTGGTTAGAGGGACTGGGTTTATATTTATTAAATATTTACATGGTAATTAGTAAGATATATTAATGGGAAAATGATGGAAAAAGAAATAAGAAGAATAAGACAATTTAGAAGGTGTTAGAGTGAGGGCAGAAGGTGTTAGTTGTGTTAGTGGGGGGTGGGATTAGAATGAGGGGCGAGGCTTGAGTGAGGGGTGGGGTTAGAATGAGGGGCGAGGCTTGAGTGAGGGGTGGGGTTAGTGTGAAGGGCGAGGCTTGAGTGAGGGGTGGGGTTAGTGTGAAGGGCGAGGCTTGAGTGAGGGGTGGGGTTAGTCTGAAGGGCGAGGCTTGAGTGAGGGGTGGGGTTAGTGTGAAGGGCGAGGCTTGAGTGAGGGGTGGGGTTAGTCTGAAGGGCGAGGCTTGAGTGAGGGGTGGGGTTAGTGTGAAGGGCAGGGTTAAAATGAGGGGTGGGATGAAAGCTTATTGCTCATTCATGTACAGCATTGCACTGTTAGTGGGAGCTTCCCACTGTTACACAGCAAGAAAAGTGAAGTTAAAGTACAATGCAACAGCAAGCACACACATTGCGACTTTGTATACTAAGATTACACAGATGGAAAACAGAAACTGGTTCAAGGCCCGTGAATGTGTGCGATTAGCTGGTTCTCTTTTAATGATGGCATCCTTGTTCCTCTTTGTGATTTTGAACAAAACATTAAAATACAACTATTAGCATTTTCATTGTAAGGAAATGGCATAGCGATAGCAAGAAGTTAGTAGAGGAATGTATATGAGCAGGGCTGTGTGCTAGATGAGGAGTCATTTATTGTGAGGAATTAGCGTGGCATTAGCAAGGAGGGCCGGTTGCCAGAGGAGGAGTCATTCGTTGTGAGAAATTAGCGTAGCATTAGCTGGAAGAGTCATTAATCAGCGTTCAGGTCCTGGTGATGAATGAAGACGAACACGGGAATTAATTAATAACTGTGTAAGTTCACTGATAATGACACAGCACTAAAACATTATTGATGACCCAATCAGCACACACACACACACACACAGCACTGGGTAATTAATTAATTCTGCGTTTGTGTTTCCTGCATTTCTATATTTCACTTCCTGCCAGGGCATGCACAGACACAGACACACACACACCTCACTTGTGCTCATTACTTTACCATTTATAATTCGTCATTACGATTTATTTTACTCCATAATTCTAACCCCTCATTTTAACCCCACCCCTTTCAAACTCCTCCCCTTTTCTAATCTTGCCCCTTTTCTTAAGCCTCTTACTCTAATTCCACCCATCACACAAGTAATACTGTTACTTTATTTTATTTATTAATAATTACTTTATTATTTATTTGTCTATCTGTCTGTCTGCATTTCTGTTTGTCTATCTGTCTGTCTAATAATGCTGCAGTAAGAGAATCCTGTGCATCTTGTAGTTATTTTCTCATCTCATCTCAGGAATCAGGGTGAAGGTTTTCTCCAGATCAGAAATCTCAAAATAATCTGCGCTGGGACAAAAGGTGAGAGACGCCGTGAGGAAACGCTGACACAAGGCCGAGAGATGTCAGAAAGAGCTTCTGCAGGGCTGCACGCTTTAATACGGCCTCCACATGGAAAGTAAAAAAAAGACCTGCAGAGAATTAAATAGAAAGTGTATAAATAGAAGAGAGAGTAACTGCGAGCAGACCATAAACTGCAGTTATATTGCATTTATATTCGCACATACAATATTAATACACTCTGTTACTCTGTATACAGATATAGAGAGAGAAAAAAGAGAGAGTGGTGAGGGAACGACTGATTATAGCCGCTGTAATATAAGTGAGAACAGGAACTAACTTGTTCACCGACATTCCACACCAACATTAAATGTAACTATAAATGGATTAAAAAGTATGATGTTGTTCTTTAAAATAAATAAAGAATCTTTGTAATATAAAATGTAATTGTTGGTAAATTGTTGTGGTATAAGAGGAATAACACACTTGGAGATGTGATGTTATAGGAAAATAATCACAAAGTGAACATTCTTAATGCACTTGACTGACTTTCCTTGTCTCTTCAGCTGAAAAGAAGTGATCCATCTGTCACTCGTTTATGTCCTCAATCTCTCTCAACAATGACTGTCCTTGTTTGGACAGGTGTGTGTGTGTGTGTGTGTGTGTGTGTGTGTGTGTGTAGGGAGTGGTGGCTGAGGGATTAGCTCTCTCTCTGTTTGTCAGACATTGTGGTCACTAAGAGTCTCTTTAGAAGCTATTCTCAGTACCTGTGTTTGTAAAAACGGGTTAAAAGGTGACCATCAAAGCTTAAGAAAAACAGAAAAGACACTGACACACACACACACACACACTAACTTCTGAACCTCAGGGACATCTGAGAGAAACATTCATGTTTGGTGCATGAAGTTTACTTCTTTAGTTTTGGACTGGTGGTATGTAGCTATTAAGTAGCTAATGTAGATAATAAGTAATGAAAGATTAGAGCTACCAGTTTAGCATTGTTCATGACTTAATCATCATTCTAAGCACGCACAACACAGCGTCCCTCAAGAGTCTGTTTTAAGCTCGCTATAATTCCTGATACATGTTTACACTAACAAGTAATGGAAGCTTATAACTACCAATTTAGCATCATAAACGTCTCATGGTGTCCCACAAGGTCCTCCTTTAGGCCCACTATAATTCTCCTTTTATATCCTGCCATTTTCTATCTAGCCATGATGCAGGCTTTCACTTCTGAGCTAAAACATGACTACATTGCAAGGCAAATATAGCTAACAGGTAATGGAAGCTTATAGCTACCAGTTTATTTATTTATTTTTATCTCAGTAACACCATTTATCCATAAACAGCCAAATAAGTCTATATTTAAATCACATACCATTCATATGTGTGTGATTTTATCATCTAGATCAGCAATATGAGAGAAATACTACAGTTAAACCTCATGTTGCAGTGTTTAATTTGAAGCTTGTTAGCATTCACTTTATTTTACAGAGACAGTAAATAAGTAAACGCACAGACTTTAAGGCTGGTGTGAAACGCAGCTGTTTCTCTTTACATATTTCTTTTAGTGTGGTTAAGTTTAGCGCAGCGCTGCTCCGTATCAAAGCTGCTCCATCAGAAGCGATATGGTTTGTTCTGTTTGGCCTGAGTGGGCAAAAATAAAGTGCTGGGGAAAAAAAATCAGCCACTCAGCATGTAGTGTTATACAAACCCCTGCTGCTAACGCCCCCGAGCACACAGCACACCAGACGCTTAGCAGGAGAGTATTAGCAATGAATTTTAGGCATATGAGCAATCCTCAGTTTGTCTGATTCGATTTTTCACACATTATTTTCTTCACTTTGGTCCAGATAGTTGACAGGTCATTAGCTTAGCATAAAAGCATTAGGCCTTCATTCTGTTTTTACAGCACAACAGAAAAGAAAAGAGCAAAGAAATATTTGGACTTAATTAAACTTTGTGTTTAACTCCAAAATCATGACTTCTTTTGCATTGTACTACTTATTCCTAACATCTAATTAGATTAAAAGAAAAAAAAATTCAAACATCAAACATCCATCCTGCATCAGCTGGTTAGTTTTAGTCTATTTCTGTGGGAAAACAAATATCGCAACCCTGGGTAATGCTAATACAGCTAGCCATATTAAGCTATACTAATTGATTTCACAGTTGCTAATTAATGCTGACTCAGTGTGTTGCTAATGAAGAGCAAATAGCAGAGTACAATTCAGTAAGCACACAATATTTAGCACACAGCTTAGCATGAAAGTGTTAGCATAAAACCTCATGTTTTGTGTCAGCTACTTAGCAAAGCAAATCGTTTTATGTGATTGAGTGAGCTGCAAGGCTAACAAGTTCAGTACAGTGTATATGAAATGTCAACGCTAATGCAGCTGTCTTTATACAGTTTATGCTAAGTTTCACGTTTGCTAATATGCTGCAGTACAAATTTAGTGTCTCTTTTAAATCACAATTATCAAACCCTAGAATGAATGAAAATGTAGACTGAAGGACAGAGGTTACAGAAATCTGTGATAGTTAAAACAAACCCTGGAATGTGTATGAACTGTGAATGTGTGTGAGGAGCAAAATATTGAATATTGAAGAGAGTGTGCTCATGGCCGACTCACAGCAACACAACAGATGGACATGGTGAATAAATAAATAAATAAATAAGAGGAAGAAAAGAGTTGGAGCTTTTCTGATTCACTGTAACTCGCCTGTTTATCTGAAAAGCGGTCTAAGGTCCTCTCGTCCTCCCACTGTCCGTCTCCTAAAGCACAGAGACGAGTCTAAAGATTAAAAATGTACTTGTGTGGGCTTTTTATTCATTTTATGCACTTCTGCGTTTACAGAATTTCAAAAAGAATGACTCAAGAGTCTCAGTTTAGTTCTGCATGCTGATGATTTCTTTCCTGAAATAGAAAGTCAAGCGAACCCATGCCACATTCAAAACGGGAAAACTCCCTGTTATTCCAATTTGCAAGTCTTCTCGCATGTCTCTTCGACTGGGGGAGGAAACTGGAGTACCCGGAGGAAACCCCCGAAGCACAGGGAGAACATGCAAGTGCCGCACACACAGGCAGGCAGGAATCGAACCCCCAACCCCTATCCCAATTATTTCCCAGTCGTACTAATGTTGTGAAAGCTAAATTGTGAACATGTTTTTGAAAAATACTATACAAATAATGCAAATGATTATATAATTTTTTTTCAAACATTTGAAATATAATTTATTATATATATATATATATACCTTTACATTCAGCAGTTAGGTTAGGTAAGGTTCAACTTTATTGTCATTGTCAGAGTACAAGTACAGAGACAAAATGAAGCAGTAAAAATCCACTTGAGTTGGAATTCAATATGAATTTTTGCTGTTGTTAAACCTCTTGTTCTTAAAAGTGGAGCTAAGTTTGTCTCCTCTCGTGTACGTATCCTGAGTGGAAATGGACGTCAGGTTTTGCCGGAGGCAGCAGGAGGATTAGAGAGAGGCGGCGGAGGAGATTAACATTCTTTAGGGATTTTTAACACTATGGGTGACAAATTTGCAACACTGGCGCTGTGTGTTTCTCTGAGGGTGGGGTGTGTTAATCTGCAGGCGGGTTTAAGACAGGTCAGCTGTAACAGAGGGAAAAAAATCTCACTATTTAAAACCAGCAGAGAGGAGAAAAGAGAGAGAGAGAGAGAGAGAGAGAGAGAGAGAGGCAAGTGGAGCTGTGAGGCGTTACGGTCACTTTAGAACTGAAGAAAGTTCTCAGAAACACAAACAATTGTACAAAAACAACAGAACATTCCTCAACACTTTAAAACAAAATTCCATCATTCTGTAGTAATATAAATCCAAAACACCACCACCACCACCACCACCAACAACAACAAGTTCCAAGTAGAACTTCTCAGAATCACCCTGAAGTTGATTATTTTCCTATAAGAGCACTTCTCCAAGTGTTTGATTCTTCTTATACCACAGTAAATTATCAACAACCACAATTTTTTATTAATTAAAGAAAAACACTGCATACTTTTTATCTGTTTTTAGTTACATTTAATGGTAGTTCAAGTTACTTATGTTATAGACGCTATAAACAGTTGTTCTTTCTTGAAATTAATAAGACAAAAAAAAATGCAGCTTTTCATGTTACTAAAAACCATAAAGCGTAAACTCCTCTATGCTGAAGATGTTGGAAAACTTGAAGTTACAGTTTTATCTCTGACTGTTACAAAGCACTAACACTGGAGACTCCTTCCATCAATGTTAAATAAACATCTCCTTACAGAAAACCTCACCATGTCAACAACAATTTTGCTTTGTTAAATAATAACATGTTTTTTAATCTGTGTATTATTAGGTTTAGATTATACTGAGGGTCTGTCAACGTTTCTAACCTAGACAGATTTTTAATGACACACAGCTGGTGTAACCGGATCCGAGGCACAAATGTGGTGGTTTGGTTTTTGTTCTGGTACATTAGAAAATGTCACAGCCTACCAAAACAATCAAAGGAGAAATAAAATCACTGTGAGTTGATTTCGGTTTGATCAGAAACTCAGTGACTGTCACCAACTGTCAAAATAACTACACTTAATATTTTCACTCAGCATTTCTTTTCATTTTTCTCAAAATAATATGTGCAAATTGTAGCCTAAAATGATATATAATCCTGTTTTTTGTTTAAACTGTGATTTATTCATAAAAAAATTATCTTACTCAAAAATTTAGATCCCATGCATGTGTTACTTTTTTCTGTTTCTGTGCATTTTCAGTTCTTTTCTATAATCCATTAAAATGTTCCTGTTTTATCGTTTTTGGTTTAAATTGAAAAATAGAACATCAGTGTGACATTTTTCTGAGTGAAACAGGATTTTTCATGCAGGAAACAATATTAATGCTGGTTTTTACTTTGTTTGCTCCTTTGGATGGATTGTAAAACGTAACATATTATTGATTAATTTGATTTTTTTCCCCGTGCCCGAGCCTACATAATGATGTAATCAGACATCAGAAGCTGTTTAGAGGAAGGCAAAAAATCCACGGACAAGAAATTACAAGGGGAAAAAAGGTGTTTGGACTTCAGGTTGCATTTATTGGCATTGTGGTCATGTTACTGTCAGGATTGTTTATCTCGAGCTTCTTGGAGATGGACAGAAGATAGATGGAGAGATTTTATAACTAAACCTTACACTTGTATTGGTGTGAAATATAAAGAGACAGAGTTTTGGGAGTGAGGAGATGCTGTGAAGGAGTTTAAAGTAGGACAGCTGTACAAAAATAGATTATAGATCTCTTCTATCTCTGTGAATGTAATCTCTGCTGAAGACTGAGGTCATGTACAGATGAAAAAAAAACTGCTTCATACGGAGACAAGACGAGATCGCTCAGGAGTGAAGATTCGTTTCAGCACCAGCTGTCATGGCTTTATACCACAGCAGGTAAATGTAGTGTGTAGTGTGTGGTGTGTAGAGTGTAGAGTGTAATGTGTGGTGTTTGTAATAAACGATGATGTTGTGAGTGTATGCCCCAGTCTCTACATATCTGCATCACAAATTTTAATTTGACTGCACTGAAAACTTTCTTAAAATTACCCATGAGCTGAAAAACACCTCGGGTCTACACTAATATTTGTGCATTATTTAAAGCTGTAAATATGTTTTCCCGCATCTTTAGGCCAAAGGAGTTTACACTTTGTGGTTTCTCGGTAAAATGACAGGCCATGTTTTTTCCAACAACTGTTTATAGCTACTATAATGTAAATGAGAACAAGAACTAACTTGTATCATAAACATTCCACAACATTAAATGTAACTATAAATGGATAAAAAGTATGATGTGTCGTTCTATAATAAATAAAAATGGACAGATTGCTGAAGTATAAGAGGAATAAAACACTTAGGGACATGCTGATATAGGAAAATAATTTCTCTTTCACACACACACACAAACACGCACACACAGTGTTTATTACTTATGTAACAGTGCAGTTAATTCTAAGTTCTACATTCTAGTTCATTTTTTTCTGATCAGTACAGAAAGGGTTAAAGAAGGTAATTTTGACATATTGAAGGGAGGAAGTGACTAAAGTGCTGTCTTTGTCAGGGTGAAAGCAGGTGCAGTCACACAGACACACACACACACACACAGCACTAATGCTAATGCTGACAGATGGGCAGCGACCTGGACTTGTGCAGGTGTGCATTTTATTAGCGCTGCTGCGGGAACAGGGAACGTGTCCTTAATGCTAAAGTGAACACCAGTGAGCTCTGTTTATTTATCAGGTTAGCAAATGCTAATGCACAGTTCTATCCAATATTCTACAACAGTTAACAGTGTGAGTTAGGCACGTATGTGTGTTACTGTTTGACTGAAACATACAAGTCATCATTAATACAGTTTTAAAAATATGAACAGTTTTAAAAATATGAACAGATTTTTGACAATTAACTGACATTAACTGAGAGATTTTTTTATTTGGGGTTTAATAGAAATACAAAATAAAGTCCAGTCTTTAGTCGAGCTCATAGACTTTTGGTCCTGCGTGATATATATTACAAATGTAAAGCTGCTGGAGGACTTTCTGAAGAGATTTGCGTGTCGCTTCTGCAGCATTTCACTGCTATTTGTTATGGAAATGATTCAAAAACCACTATCACTTTATAAACACCATGTTTATACAGACGTGTGAGGAATTTACACAGTGACATTTCTAATCAACACACTAACAACAACAAAAGAAATAACTGGAATTTCCTATTTCAAAAATTATCATTAGAATTTTAATTTCAAACACAAACTTGGTTTTGAAATTAGTGTCTGTACATTTTTATAAAAAAAAAACAAACTTGGAATTTGGATTTGGTGAAAACAAAAGTACTGTTTGTAGATTTGAAAACGAACAAACACCTAAATAACACAGATTTTTCGGATGATTTACAGAAATTATGCATAGTAACACTGGAGAATGCTGCTATGACCCACCAAGAGTCTTCTTTTCCCCCAAGCAAACAACAGATGAACCAATCAACATGTGAGTCTGGAATGATTGACAGTTACGTAGGTATTTTAAACTCTCCAATATTAACTGACTCCCCAGAAGCCCCGCCCCCTTCCACCATCTCACATTAGTAATCTCTGATCTCAACATGATTTTCCCGCACGAAAGATGCTCTGATGCGGCGTCCTTGCTTTCCGTCATGATAAATGGATAATGCTTTGAGTTCAAAGGAAACCAAAGAAAGTAAAAGTCCAAAGAAATGTGAAATAAAATCTTTCAGTGTGTGCTGCACTTAGCTAGCATTAGACATGCATATGGATAACATGAATAAAATATATTTATTAGGAATTCATTAACAATATTTGGCTGAAAATAATCAAAAATGGCACTTCCAGTTTTTGCCCGAATGAGAAAAAAGCTGTAAGATATGACTGAAAAAATTATAAAATTATAAAATAAAACAAAGTGTCAAATCTAACACTTTACAATGTTAACATTAATGATAATTAGAAAGTGATTTAAAATGCTGTTTGTTCTCCCGCGCCGGTCAGCACAATTATGTTCAAACAGTTTGAGCTGCAGATCTACAGTGAAAATGTCGGCCATGTAGAACCATTTCATGGTATCTACAAGGGACATTAGAAACTGTAAGAGATTTATATTTAAAAAATGTAGTGTTACATTACTATGTTACATGTTTTTTTTTGTTTTTTTTAACTGCATTTTACCCTCCAGTGGTACTACGTATTATTTGTCTTTGAAGTCTGGAAATACTGTGTGCTGTATTTAAAAGATACAATGAGACCCATAATGACTCCCTGTTGGAAATGTAGTGCACTATACAGCATGTTCAATCCATTACTTTAATATATCACAGCAGGGAGATGTTTGAACAGTGAAGTAAACTCTGAACTCTGCTGTAGATCTTCTAGGGTTTTTTTTGCTCCAACTGTTTTTGTACAGGTGGGCCATTCCTCCCATAGCCACAAGTTTACTTTTTCAAGAAGAAAGAAAAAGACAAACTCCTCCAGTTGGCACGTTTGCTCAACGTTTTTGTTCAGGAAAATGAGGAATGGCTTTCACGCTTAGACAGGAGCACAAAGACCGATGAAAAGCCATCGTAGAGGAGAGATATCGTCTGACTCTCATCCCCCCATCTCCCTCCACTCTTCCTGCGCAGGACCATGGTGAACACAAGAAAGTGATTTGTTAATGACGGCGGTGTCGAGTTTTCACTTTGTTTCGTGTTTCAAGAGGATGAGAATTACAGCGTGTCCTACACACACGTAACAAAGCAGCTCTTTGTCCAAAACCCTGACAGTAAAGTGACCCTAAATACTGCACATGGCATGAAGACGCCTCAACCAGCCGCACCGAGTGACGACAATTAGTGATAATACACTGTCCAAATACTGCATCTAATGTTAAAACACTGTTTAAATACACTACTTAAATACTGTATTTATTGTTCAAATACTGAATCTAATGTTCAAATCTAATGTTACTGTTTAAAAAATGCTGTTTAACTACTAAATACTAATGTTTAAACTGAGTCAACTCTGTTTTAAATACTGCTTTTCAAATGATACCCTTCCATATAAATACTGTATCCAAGGTTCAAACACTGTTTAAATACTGTATTTAATGTTCAATTACTACATCTAACATGCAAACTTCGTTTGAAATACTGCTGTTTAAATACCGTGTCTAAGATTCGAACACTGTCTACTGTTCAAATAATGTATATAATATCCAAACACTGTTTAAATACTGCTGTTTAAATGCTGTACCTTCCATATAAATGCTGTATATAAGGTTCAAACGCTGTCTACTGTTTAAATACTGTATTTAATTTTGAAATACTATATCTAACATTCAAACTACTGTTCAAGTACTGTATATATTGTCCAAACACTGTTTAAATACTGCTGTTTAAATACTGTACATGCTGAAGCTACTGTTCAAATACTGTCTGTAATATTCAAACACTGTATATACTGTGCAAATATTGTATTTATTATTTAAATATAGTATCTTATGTGTAAATACTGAATTTACTTTTTTTTGTGTCTACTAATTAAATACAGGTTATTACATATAAATAATGTACATTTTATAAGAATAATATATATAATGTTCAAACACTGTATCTACTAATCAAATACTGAATCTAATACTCAAATACTGAATCTACTGATCAAACACTGTAGTTAATGTTTAAATATTTTATCTACTGTTAAAATACTTTATATACTGCTCAAGTAATTTATCTATTGTGTAAATATTTTATCTAATGTTTAAGTACTGTATGTAATGTTCAAACTACTGTTCAAACATTATTCACTGTTTAAATACTGTACCATCTGGATAAATACTGTAGCTACTGTTCTACTGTTCAAATAATGTATCTACTGTTCAAATACTCTACCTTATGTATAAATACTGACTCTACTGTATAATAACTATGCATTTGGTTCAAATACTGTGCTTTCTTTTCAAATACTGCACCTAATGTTAATGTTCAAATACTGTAACGTATGTATAAACACTGTATCCACTGTTCAAATACAGCTCATACGGAGAATTAACAGTAATAAAGTAGCTAACAGAAATATTTAATCTGCCAGGTAACATGTTAAGGTAATTTTCACACCAACAACATTAAGCTAACACAGTGCTAAATGTTAAGCTAACCTGATGCAAACTTTTCATTTGTTAGCCTTACACAGTGCTAAACGTTAGGCTAAACTGACACACACCTCCCCTTAAGTTAATCTAATATTAGTCTAAACTAACAATGACTTCATGGTAATGCTAGGCAAACCTCAAACCAACAACTGTAATGCTAATATTATAGTAAACTTATACTAACCTCACACTAACGTAAGGCCAGCTTCATGCTAATAGTATGCCAACTTCACACTAATAATAGCTTAACCTAACAATGACATTAACATGAATTCACATGGAAAATGCATGCTAATATACACTACTAAGTTTACTGTTGGTCTCTTTCACACCAACACTAGCCCAACATCATGCTAATGTTAGCCTAAACCATAATACAGCTAATACTAGCCTTAACTTAACTGGTAATTTTAGGCTAACACCAACATCATGCTAAGTTGCACTAATAACATTAGGTCAACCTCACAGTATCACTAAAATTAGCATGAGGTTAGGCTAACACTTGTATAAAATCAATGTTTAATGACCTTACACTAAAATAACTCCAACATCACACTGATGCTAGCTTAATTTCATGTAATTTCAACATTCCACAAATTCACACTAACTTATAAACAGGTATAAACAGCATGCTAACCTTATGCTAAAACTCAAATAAACTGACACACATTTGTACACTTTATCAGTGTATATTCAGTGAGTGTTTAATGTGTTACAGTGTGGTTGCTACGCTAATTTTTTATTCCTGACAGGATTTAAAGAAGAGTTATAAACAGCGGTGCAACACTAATGTAGTTTGTTACAGAAATATGTGTGTGTGTGTGTGTGTGTGTGTGTGTGTGTGTAGCAGGTGTGTGGTGATAAACTGTTCTGGCTCACACACTATTTTAACACTCAGACACTTGATAGTGAAGACGAACAGAACCTTCGTTATCTTGATTCACAGAAGAAGAGAACAGGAAGTGCACATTAGAGTCCCGTTCGCCTGCCAAAGGTCACATTATTAGCATTTTTCACCTCAGCTCTTTATAAAAACAGCGGAGAAGTCCAGGATCCTCCCGTCCCCCGGATAACGCTTTATTCCAAGCTCGGATTTCGGCTCGCACACTGGCTTTTGTGTTTAATCTGAGATGTTCGTCTCGGCCATGGTGTCAAAGTGGCCCGAGGAGAGCAGATCAGTTTCAGCTGCATGTGCGTCAGGAAACTAAATAACGCTGAGGACATTTTATTACAGAAAGTTCCAGAAACACTTTCACTCTCAGAGGTAAAGAGATATGCAAATCTATTTGAACATCCAGTTCACACACATTTGCATCTTATATTCACATTAAAAGTTACACAGTGCATTATGGGTAATACACACACACACAGATACCCACACACAAACACTGCTCACATTGGGCCATATTCAGGAAAGAGTTATGTGCACAGTGAGGATTTAATACTGAAATTACACACATCACTATTCAGACCTCAGACATAACTACAGACTTAAGGGCTATTCAGAAGACACGTAAAGTTACACGTAGAGTTACACACACAGGTGCAGAGTTTGTCTAAAACAAAGTCGTGTCTCAGTTACGCACGATTCTGACCTTGCAATTAAGTGCATTTTTTTTGCATGATATCAGCTCAGGTGAGGAGCAGTATCAAGTCCAGCACCACTGTCTGACAGTTTGATGCAACCACAATATGTATGACTGAAATTTATAAATGTATGTTTTGACTGTAAATACACTCAAAAACACCACGAAAAAGGTTTTTTTTTTCCACACAGAGGACATAATCACAGACATTGCTCATCTCAAAGAGTGAATTTTTTTATGGATAAAATTATGAATCAATTGTCTCTAGCTATTATGGTATAATGAATTACAATTGACAGCAAAGAAAAAAACACACTATTTCGTTCTCCAGTCTGTATTTTATGCTGATTTTTTGGGGGTTTAAAGGCAAGTGTTTGTGTTTAAAAATCTAGACATTATTGAAAAACCCTTTCTCGTACACTTCTGCTCCACATACATATTGACTTATCATCTGAATATGACCCACATTGCATTATTGGTAATACACGCACTCCCTGATGAGGGAAATGTAATTTGCCTTGCGTAAATATATTACAGTGTGATAACGTTAAATAAAAATAGTGGACTCAAACCTTTGACCCTAACTGTATTTATTGTTGTATTTTAGTTAATTTTCTGTCTCAGAAGAAAACAGAAGGAAGGAAACAGAGTCACTGAATCCAATCTTGGAGTTTTTCCAATTTACTGCACTGAGAGATATGAGGGGAAATTTAACAGGCCAAAAGTTAAGGATATTTAAGGGAGTGTAGGAATATTGACTCATTGCACATCTTGAATGGTTATTTTGTTAAAGGTCTTTGTAACCATGACATTTAAATCTGGATTTGGAGTTATTATAGTGACGTTTCCATCTGAATTTTAAGTTTAAGACTACAGTACACATTAATCAATACACAGCATACGCACCACCTCCATAATTTATGATGTTATTAATATCAAACTAATTTACTGTATATTGTCTGTCACAGCTATATACATGTCAATCTCCACATTGTATTATGCAGATTGCAAACTGTGCATTATGGTTTATACTATGATTCCTGTGTGTGTGTGTGTGTGTGTGTGTGTATATATACACACACAGATATAGGTACACCGATCAGCCATAACATTAAAACCACTGACAGGTGAAGTGAATAACATTGATTATCTCATTACAATTGCACTTGTCAAGGGTTGGCAGCAAGTGAACAGTCAGTTCTCAAAGTTGATGTGTTGGAAGCAGGAAAAATGGTAAGGAGCGTAAGGATCTAAGTGACCTTGACAAGGGCCAAATTATGATGGCTAGATGACTGGGTCAGAGCATCTCCAAAACGGCAGGTCTTGTGGGGTGTTCCTGGTATGCAGTGTTTAGTACCTACCAAGGACAACTGGTGAACTGGTGACAGGGTCATAGGCAGCCAAGGCTCATTGATATGGATGGGGAACGATGGCTAGCCCGTCCGGTCTGATCCCACTGAAGAGCTACTGTAGCACAAATTGCTGAAACAGTTAATGTTGGCTATGATAGAAAGGTGTCAGAACACACAGTGCATAGCAGCTTGCTGCGTATGGGGCTGCGTAGCTGCAGACCGGTCAGAGTGCCCATGCTGACCCCTGTCCACTGCTCGAAAGCGCCTACAATGGGCACGTGAGCATCAGAGCATATATTCAATACATATCAGTATATGTGTGTGTATATATATATATATATATATATATATATATATATATATATATATATATACAGATATGTCCGGAAGTATTTGGACACTGACAGAGTTTGTGTGATTTTGACTTTATACACTACCACGA
>CM075013.1:10550114-10576145 GCA_037576675.1 Pangasius sanitwongsei | reverse complement strand
ATATATATATATATATACAGTTAGGTCCAGAAGTATTTGGACAATGACAGAGTTTTTGTGATTTTGCCTTTATACACTACCACTATGGTTTTGAAATAAAACAATCAAGATGTGATCGAAGTGTAGACTTTCAGCTTTATTTATTATTTATTATTATTATTTATTAAAATGGCTGTAATTCCTAAATGGTAAATGCCATATTTTTGTGGAACCTCTTAAAATAAAAAAGTCTACACTTCGATCACATCTTGATTGTTTTATTTCAAATCCATTGTGGTTTATAAAGGCAAAATCACAAAAACTCTTGTCCAAATACTTCCGGACCTAACTGTATATATAAATATAAATATGCCAAATGTTTTCAAATATTTTTTTAAGTGATGTTGTTGGAGGACATTTGTAGTAATTATTATTTTATGCACACTACATACACCTCATATCCTTAATAAAAACTGATTGTTTCAGTGCTTATTATAGGCAGCTGGAATGGTATTTTGTGGTTTGGGATGTAGCCCATGGCTATGATCCTCTTTTTGATGATGTCATCTTGTTCCTTCTTATCGGAATCTAATGGAAATGAACACATTCACTTTTTTGTAACTGACTTTTCTGGTAAATATTTGTTTAAGTCATGAAGACAGACAGAAACTGAACGACAGACGTGTGAGAACAGGATGCTTTCACTCAGGAAGGAATATTAAACTGCATGAACACACACAGAGGAAAGAGAGATTCATATTACAGAATAAACAGAGCTGCGTTTTCCTGCTTCATTCAATCCAAACATGGAGGAATGTGATGAGGTGATAAATGTACACGCATCCTGTCTGTTCTCGTCTCTTTTTCATAACAAAGGAGACGTTTAACACTCAGAAACGATACACTGTCTATTAAAATCAGGAGATTTTCACCTTTCAGCTCTCAGTGAATGATTCACACCAGAACACACACAAACCATCTTCCATAAAGTTTTTATTTTTCACTACCATGAGCCACACTTTACCTTATAGTCTGTCTGAATCCTAAATGTCTTCCTGCACCCTTTACATATATATATATATATATATATATATATATATATATATATATATATATATATATATATATATGCTATGTATGGTGCGCTTCATGTCCAACAAGGAGACAATTAGGAAACCTCACCCTTCTCACTATACAAGTGCACATAGGGTATTAAATATGTTTTTTTTTTTTTAAATACTACTTAGTGTACTGTGGGCTGTGTTCAGAGTTAGCGACCTAAGTCCAAAAGTTATGTCAGTATTTATGTAGGAAATGTTCCTTGTATTCAGAGTCAGATTACGCAGCAGCTTAAGTGGATTTTTCCACTTGGAGTTCCACATTCAAATTATTAAAATCACTTTTGTGTAGTTCACACTGTGTTCACGCTGTGTTGCAAGATTTTTCTTGAGTAAAAGCACCCGAGATGGGGTTTTTCAATAGTATCTAACACCACCACCTTTAAACACAAGCACTTGCCTTTAAACCTGAAAATAATCAGGAGTAGAGAGGGGGAAAAGTGTTTTTTTTTTTTTTTCTTTGCTGTCAAATTTAATATGATGTAACATAAATCCTAGAGACAATTTAAAAATGAGAAATATGATAATACAATATATGAACGAGAAGATGGCAAGCATTAAAATAAATCTAATAGAAGTCTAGTGTACTGACAATATATTACTGCATGAATAGTCCTGGTTGTAATTATCACATTAATTGGTGTGATATCAATATGACTAGTTTATCAATATGGCTTCCACACTCATTATTCAGCAAGCATAAATAGTACTTGATCCAGCACGTTCTATTATTTTACTTTTTTTTTTAAATATCACGCTCAGTTACTTGTGCACATGACTTAATGAACCACGAGATACTTAATCATGGTCATGTATAATGTAGATTTGATCACACTTTTAATTCACTATTTTGATTTGTCAAATGAATAAAATAATGCCAATGTTTTTGTTCATTCGGTGTGCTCTCCTGTAAAAAAAACATGCCCATGGTTTGAAGGATAAGCTGATCAAGTGCACATCTGTTATGCTTACAGCTCACTTTAAGTTCATTCATACTTATATCTGGGAAAGAATTCACTTATTGAGATAAGCTATGTCTCCTTTAGTTGCTGTATGTAACTCAGATGCAGTGCAACTCTTGCTGATTTTGACTATTGTGTCTACTTGAATATAAGAACATAAAAGCTGTCTTTGATCCTAAGCTTTGAATCACCGACTTTTTTCAGCTTGTTATCATGTTCTGGAACATTCATGGGTTGTGTGTTTTTTGGAGATAAAAATCAGTTACGCACTTGCATTTATGCTCAAACCCAAATATTGTGTGTTTACAGATAGAGAGAATAAAAGATGAGATGGTGAGGATGAACAGGGCACGGCGGTGAGGATGTCAGGGTGTGTGTGTGTGTGTGTGTGAGTTAGAGAGCGAGTGAGGCGGGTGTGATGACAGTGGTGTGAGTGTGAGTCCTGAACGAGACGCCTCAGATTCCTTCACCTCTGATCTTATCCTCTTTCTCTCTATCTCATCATCTCGTCCAGATTCCAGCTCCTCTGAATCACCACCACCTCATGTATGTGTGTGAGTGTGTGTGTCTTGTACATGTCACTACCTGCTCGTGCTTCTTCAAAAGTCACAAAATGACTCGCTCTACTACTGAAACCACAAACTGATCTGTTACAGAAATCTGTTACACTGAAAATAAATAAATTATTCTTCCTCATTCCTGAGTCAGGCATGTTCTCTCTCTGTTCTTATTTTCAGTATAAATAATGTCTATACATTACATTAGATTTATATATTTTATATATATTATTAATGTTGGGCTTCTGTCCTGTTTCAGTTTTCTGTCTTTTGCTTGTAAATGCATCACTGTTACGCTTAAATATTTTTTAGATAATATTTAAAGCTCTGTGTGTAATTAAATATCAATACCTGTGAAATGATAAGAACAGGGCTGGGTTATGTTTTCATACTTGTAGACATGATTATCGGTAAATCAGATGTTTGTAGCGATAAACTTGCTAGGTGATAATGGAAACAACGTAGCTGTTACATAATCCCTGGAATGACCATTAAGAATTTGTATTTGTATGCAACTGAATTTTCTGTTTTGCTTCTGCACACGCACACACACACACACACACACACAGTATAGAGAATAGAATTACCCCCAAATTAAAATGAATTTAATTTCACATTTGGAAAACAAATTCTTCCAAACTTCAGTATAGTGTATTATGTCTTGAATTACTCTAAATTGAATTATGTCTAAAATTACTTTTAAATAGGCATCAGAAAGTATTTACACCACAGTTCTGTTGAATTCTGGACTCTGATTGGTCAGAAGTTGTTAATTCATTTTCTAGAACTGCAGCTCTGACAATAGTGCAGCTGCAAATCACAGCCAATTAAACTAGTATGAAGTAAGTCGATCTTAAATACATTTTAAACAATAGTGGTGTGTATTAATGGTATAGTAGGTGTAGGCTTTACAATTTAGCGACCACTTTTTCCAATCTGAGCCAAATAAAAATAAATGGACAAGCCTTGCCCACAAAAGACAATAGTAGCAGTTGTTACACACCACAAAACTACAAACAACATGAGATACTCATCAGCAGCTACTATGAACATAGAGTTATAGATGTTTGGATGTTAGTCTTCTTCCCATGTTATGGGTGAAAAGAGGATTCCTGAAATTTTCTCAACTGATCTGAGTGTGTGTGTGTGTGTGTGTATCCTGCTGCTCTGTGCTCAGTAATCCATCATGGTGTTGGTGTTGAGTTTATCTCTGACTCAAAACACCCTCGGGTCACTCACCATCTCCTGCTCCAGACTGCCAGACGACTGTGTATGTGTGTGTATGACAGGTTGGTTTGTACTCATTGCACCCTTATGCATAAAAATAGAAGTACTGTATAACACCTGAGTTCCAGCCTCCAGTACTAAATAATATTTCAGAATACATCAGTTCACTAGTAAAGTGGTTTGGGACACAGCCACAGACCAGTCATCATGGTAACAAGGAAGGTTTGATTGTGGCTAGTAATTGCTTTGCTAGCAGGATGAATAGGCAGGCTAATTATCACCTTGTTCTACACTGCATACATGAAAAGTGTTGTAAAATTTAGACAGTGCATTAGTGTGCAGTTTGGAAAACAGCCCATGGTGAAGAGAGGATGGAAATCAGAGTGCTTGAAAAAAAAAAACAATGATTTAATGAGTCTCTGTTCCAATATCTCCATGGCTGCATCTCAAATCACATACTACCAAAATAGTACACTAACTATTCAGAGCAGTGTGATGGTTTCGGATTTGAGATGCAGCCAATTATTGTGATAAATAGGAGAGTGTGTGTGTATGCTAAGCTCTTAGCCAGCTAAGAGTGTTTACTCAATATAATGCAACATTAACACTCAATTGAGGGCAACAGTATGTCATTTGGGACTCAACCCATGACTGTATGAGTGCAAGTTTAGAGTAGAAAGGTTGAAGATGTGAGAATGATGTGGTAGTGTGTGTGTGTGTGTGTGTTCCAGAATCCTGTATGAATGACTCAGTTGTAACATGAGCGTCCCTCAGCATACATAAAAAGTTGCTTCCGGATAAATATTTGCAAACATCCATCATCTTTAATGACATTGTTTTTGTACACAATAATCTCACCAGCTGCATTTCCACTGCAAACACATCGATAATGAGTGACGACTCTCACTAACCCCCTTTACTTACACCCCCATCACCTTTACCCCCTACACACCACGGCAGAGTGACAATGATGAGCTAAACCCTGATGAGACGAGAACTCCAAAGTGATAGAGATCAGAACCTACAGCCTTTCATTTAACATTACTTACAATAAAACCATAAAATGTTCAGGCTGCTTCTGATTTAGACTGCAGAAGCAGTAAAAATCTCAAAAACAGCTGATTAATAAAACTGAGCTTCATGTGCCTCAACAACAGAAATATCTCAAGTCAAGTCCAGTAGGTTTTATTGTCATTCCCTTGATCACATACAGATGTAATGCTTCACAAACAGAACACTTCACAAATTTGTGTGTCGTCTGCTGTATTTCCTACAGTCATCCCTGACAGTTCCACCCCACACCACCAGAGGTCCCCTTCACCACAATACGAGGTCATTAAAGGTCACATGATCCTCATGACTTCCTCAGTTACTCACTGTTTCTATACTCCCTTATTTCATTAACTTATTGCGAAGTCTTGCCAACTTTGTTTTCCAGCTTCTGATTCTGATTCATTCTCCTTGACTTACCAACTGACGTTCTTTGCCTGTTCCACTTGTTTTGTTTTTTTTTGCCTTTTTTTTTTGCCTTTTTTTTTTTGCCTGTTGTTTTTTCATTTGGGTTTGATCCTGTCCCTGCTGCTCATTTGGGCTTGATCATGAATTGGCTTCGACCCCCTTAAGACTCAGTCTTGACTTGACCGCAGCTAGTCCTGTTTTTGGACAGCCCTGTCTCACTTATACACCGATGCACAGATTAGTACCTATGCAAAAATATAACTATTCTTGATGAAACATGATTCTCACTTCGACCAGTTTCGCACATTATTGTATCAGGGCGTCATTCCCAAGCAGCTCATCTGCATTTTCATTTCCTGAGCAAAAAAAAAAAAAAAAGCTATCTAATGTAAAACTTTATACCACAACACTGCTGAATTCTGGATTCTGCTTGGCCAGATGTTGATTCTTTTTCTATAAATCTTGGTATGAGTGAAGTCTGCACACATTTGTCTCTGTTCATTGATTTACTCAACAGGAACATTCACACAAATGTTTTCAGCTTTCAGTGAGTTGATTAATTTACTAGCAAAGTTTAAAAAAAAAATAAAGCAGCGATGTTAATGGATGATTAAATATTTCATCGTTGTTTCTGTCCTGTCGAGAACAGCTCATCACCACGTGTGGGTGAAAACCGGTGTTGATAAACATGCTTTATGCGTAATGCATAAGCGAGACAGCGTGTGTAGCCATGACTCACTCAGCTCATGCATTCTTTTCATACATTTATTCCGTGTGTGGTTCAGGAATTTAATATTCACTGCGAAATATTAAATGTGTTTTCAGGACAAATCTGTTGCTTCGCACTACAAGTGAGTGTTCGGGCCATTTTAAAATTCATTCACAGTTTTCGCACATTGTTTCTTCCTTTTTTCTGCTGTAGATTTGCTGCAGTTCAGGTGTGTGAGGTCATGTGATACAACATTTCTGCCTACTGGTCAGTGAATAAGGAGGAATAATGGAGCTCTGGTTTATGTGATGCTGCAGAATCAATACTGTGCCTGAATTGAATTGAACTAAGAAAAAATGGGTCAATTTTAGTTTCTGCAGAACTGAAATTATTAAGAGCAGAGATTACAGTTCCGGACATTGCTGATTGGTCATATGGAAATTCACAGAATCACTACACATATTTGATTCTTCCACAGTGATTATTTTTTCCGCCATGATGTTGAGACACAGCAGCACGAAGCCCAGGAAAGTGGATATGATACATACACACACACACACACACAGAGCCTTCTTTAGTGTTTTGTGTGTCATTATGAGATTGATGACTAACACAGCCATCGTGTTTCCTGCTCTCACCTGCCCTCAGGTAACCACGCCCACTCTCATCCATCAACTATCATTACAATCAGAGCAGCACCAACTTACTCTATATACACTGCTGTGTGTGTGTGTGTGTATGTGTGTGGTTGTTGTGCCCATGCAGGTAGATAGTAACCCTAACACACTGTGGCATTTGAAGGTAATATGTGGCCTATATACTGAGCGTGGCATCCACTTTGGCCATATCCCAAACTACACATCTTGTACAATACAGAGGCAACTCAACATGGCAGTATGGGTTTGAGACACATCCACAGTGGATGTGATGATGTTTATGTAGCCAATATAATGCATTGGGAATGTGGATTGGGACACACCCAGAGTAATACTGTATTAGAGCTTTTCATTAGCTCAAGGAAGACGGCTGACACTGCTGGAAGTGCAGTTTGAGGTTAATTACTGTTTTGACAAAGGCTGGAAAACCCACCGATGCTCTCATCATGAGTGTATGAGAGGGAGAGAGAGAGAGAGAGAGAGTGTGTGTGTGTGTGTGTGTGCGTGTGTGTGAGAAAGACAGACGGGGGAGAAAATGTCCTGCACCACCTGGGTTTGTATCTTTGCCCTGTCATTAACACTCTGAGTCAGAACCAGAGCTTGTCAGCGTATGAGACTGTTTGTGTGTGTGTGTGTGTGTGTGTGTGTGTGTGTGTGATTTTATGAGTTTCTCCTCTTCGTGTTCTTTGTACTAGCACGCAAAACCCCTGCATGCCAACCTCCTCTCTGTTTGTTTATCATTATTTCTGCTTTACTTCAAAGAGCTACACACACACACACACACACACATATTTGTAAATTTGTGAAAATGAGTCTCATTATCTTCCCTCAGTGGAATCCAGCGTGTTTTACCGCAGGTCAAAAGTTTGTGACATTTAGTCAACATGAAACAGACGTCTTCCCTTTTTTTAATAGCAATTTAGATCTACGCACACACACACACACACACAGGTAGAAAATAAAGAAGCAGCAGTAATGACAAACCTACATTCTCTGTGTTACTGGATCACTGCAGATAAACACAGAAAGAAAGACACAGAAAGACAGATACTCAGACACACAGACATATTATTCAGACAGATACTCAGACACACAGAGAGATACTCAAACACACAGACATATATTCGACAGATACTCAGACACACAGACACACACACAGACAGACAGACAGATACTCAAACACAGAGATATTCAGACAGATACTCAGACACACAGGCAGATACTGAAACACACAGACAAATATTCAGACAGATACTCAGACACATAGACAGACACACAGATACTCAGACACACAGATACTCAGACAGACAGATACTCAGACAAAAATACAGGCAGACAGACAGACAAACAGACAGAGAGAAAAATACTCAGACATACAAACATACACACAAATAATAAAAAAAAAATCCTAGGTAATAATTAGCATCAATTAGCTGTTTGGTGAAATAGATTTCTCACACAGATGATAAAATTAAATTTTAAATAAAGTTTTTAAAAAACTAATTTCTCAGTAGTACTAAGTTGTTGTACAGCCTTGCTGTGTTTGTATGTTTGTGTATTCATGTGCCATCTGTACATGAACTTGGAAAACATGTCATAATGAAATTTTTTTTACAGAATTACAGCATAAAACTTCATATCTATGTTTTGGAAATGAGAAAATTCAGACAATAAAGCTAAATGAGATAAACAATGGTGTTAATGCCATAACTAGAGCTTTTCAGTCTCTCCATGACTGTGTGATGAGCCGGCGCTATTTGATGATCTGATCTGATTTGATCATCATATTGTTCCTTTAGAGTACCTTCTCCAGAACACAACAGCTCTCATTTTGATTTTTTTTTTTTTTTTTAAATTTGGTTAAAAATGATATATGTGAATCATCAGAGCGTCATCATGTTTGTACACTCCACATCTGAGAACTCGCCTGTGTTACCTGTGTGTGTTTTATAGACGCTGTCCTGCTCCTACTTCCCATTCCTCTCTGTGTTCAAGTCCATTACTAACATTACCTGGTTATATACTCTGATGTATTTCAGCACGTAACATTTATCCTTATTTTAGTAATGCTCATTATGACCCTAATCAGTGAGTTCTCTGCTTTCACCTGTCAAAAAAAATCAGTACTTTTATAATTTATACATTTTCTAGGCTTTCTGGAAAGTTTATCTTTTTATAATTCTTAAAGGTCATTAAGTGTAGGATAAAAAGGAAAAATGTGAAATGTGATGTGTAATAAGGATGCTGTATAAAGATACCTTTAAAACCTTTATGTCTTGAGTTTCACTATATACAACCACAACACTAATGTTTGTTCAAAACATTTTCATATTTTCTTTACTTTTTCCTGACATGTCTACCTTCAAATTCCCAAATTCCTCAGTCTTGCACTGAGAATGTCCTCTCCTCCACCATGATGAAAAGGTAACGCTCTGACTGTCCTGTCTGTAATTAAGATGTGTTCAAATGCAGCCTTTAGTTTTTACACAAACTCATATTTACACCATTTCCCATAGCACATGAATGCAGCATTGTACCTGATCTCTTAGTAATTGACACACACTACATCTGCTCATTGCGCCCTTTACTTAACACGCAGTGAAGTTCACCTGCCCTGTGATCCATTCAGTCGGAGGGTGTACTCCTGGGATAAACTGTCTGAAGTGTCCTCGTTGTGAATGAATTTGAAGGAGACACCAATCGTGCAATCCTGTTCAACACATAGTTAACTGTCAGTATCAAATCTGTGTTGGTAGATTAACAGTAGTCATTGCCATTGATTACATTTAGCTAGCTAACATAAGGCTACCGTGGATATAAAAAGTCTACACACCCCTGTTAAAATGGCAGGTTTTTGTGATGTAAAAAAAAAAGAAGCCTGTTCCTTTTTCACTGTGTGTTAACCAACAAAATTCAGTTGAAAAACAAATTTTAGGGGAATAAAAAGAAAAACTTACAATAACCTGGTTACATAAGTGTGCACACCCTTTTGTAATTGGGGATGTAGCTGTGTTCAAAATGAACCAATGATATTCAATTTCATGTTCAAAAGTAATTATCATACTGTCATGAATGGAGTGATTCCGATTAACCCCAAATAAAGACTAGCTGTTTCTGTAGGATTTTCTTGACATCTTCTTGGTTTCTTCCAACTGCTGAAGCCGTGTTCCACAAAGAGCTAACAAAGCATGTACAGGATGTCACTGTTGAAAGGTATAGGTCAGGGGGAGGGGTACAAAAGAATTTTCAAATCATTAGATGTACCATGGAAACCATGCAGGTCACCATCAACAAGTGGAGAAAATGGGGCATCCCTCCAAAATTGATGAAAGGACAAGATGAAAACTTATCAGGGAGGCTACCAAGTGACCTAGGGCAACAATAAAGGAGCTGCAGGAATATCTGGCAAGTACTGGTCACTCCCTGTATGTGACAACAATCTCTCGTATTCTGCGTGGGCTATGGGTTAGAGTGGCTAGCTGGAAGCCCTTTCTTATGAGGGGCTTTGTGAAAAAAAAATAAAAATAAATTCCAAACCCACCTAAATCACCCCAAACCATGGGGCAAAATGTGTTATGGTCTGATGAGAACAAGGTAGACATTTTGGGGCATAATACTAAAAGATATGTTTGGCACAATATGAGACCACTTATCACCCAAACAACACCATACCCATGGTGAAGCATGGTGGTGGCAGCATCATGCTTCTCTTCAGCTGGGCCTGGGGCTCTACTCAAGATACAGGGAATCATGGATAGCATCAAATATCAATCTATTTTGCCAAAAGCAAACCTGCAGGCCTCTGTTAGGCACCTGAACATGAAGAAAAAATGTAATTTCCAGCACAATAACAAACCAAAGCACAAATCCAAGTCAACAAAAAGAAGAAGAAGAATGGAATAGCTCAGTCAGAGCCCAGATGCAAATCCTATCAAAAAGCGAGAGAAAGGACTTGAAGTGGGCTGTGCACAGGAGATTCCCCTTGCAATTTGATAGATCTGCAGCATTTTTGCCAAGAAGAGTGAATAAAATTGTCAAATCAAGGTGTGCTCAATTGGTAGACTTTTACTCAAAAAGACTGAGTGCTGTATTACAAGCAGAAGGTACTTTAACATCGCATAAGCTAAGGGGCTCATGGCACTCATGCAACCAGGTTGTTGTAATTTTTTTTTCTTTTTTTCCCCTAAAACATTTTTTTTCTCACTTGAATTTTGTTGGTTGTTATATCACATCAAAGGTGGTAAAAGATCTGATATGATTTATATTGGTTTAATTTCTTTACATAACAAAAACCTGCAAGACTTTTTATATGCACTGTATGTTAGTTGCTGTTGGTGGGCAGTATGACGATGTGTTATGATTAATTATGTTTAAATTATGACACAATATTGTATTCAGCGTATGTTTGGGTGACAACAGTACTTCTGGAAAAACAGTTATAAACTGTGTGTAAATAAACAGCAGCTGTACAGTGTTCAAATAAAACTGCATTTTTAATTAAACTGATCTATTAAAATTAAAATAGGGCAGCTTTATTAATTATTTAAAAAAAACAATGAAATATGACAATAAAATGTTAACAAACAGCACTATTAAAATAAAAATGCAACAGCTGATTGAATACTTGCAGCTTTCACCTTATTTATTTATTTATTTATTTATTCATTCATTCATTCATTCATTCATTTACATTTACACTTTATAAACTTTATTATATAAGTTTATTTATTATATTTATTATATAAACAATAATAAAACTTTACCATATTATTACAATATGAAAATTTAATTTGAAAAAAAGCAGTTGTGTGTGTATATGTGTGTGTGTTCACAGACATTTTACAACAGCTGATTAGAAATTAGCCGCTCGGGGGTGAAGCCTTAACAAGTCTGTAATTACACAAACTGCAACAAAACTGGAGTGTAATGACGTGTGTGTGTGTGTGTGTGAGTGTGTGAGTGTGTGTGTGAGTGTGTGTGTGTTATAATAACAGTGTGAGTCAGAGAGATGAGCTGTATGAAGTAAAACAAATTATGGCTCAACAAGGATGACAAAATCTGACTCAAACTGTCTCTCAGACTGAGTCCTATGATGGAGTGTTTTCTAAGTGTGTGATCATACAGTGTATGTTCATATGGTGTGTGTGTTCTCACTGTGTAAGAGGGAGTGTATTACCCAGAAGGCACTGTGAAATGTGTGCATTTGAGTGTAAAGGTAAAGCTATGATATATAAAGGTATTCAGAAGAAGCTTGTTAATTTGAGCTTTTAATACAAAACAAAACACTCACAGTTCAAGTAAATAAAAATATTTGAATATTGTTGCTAGCCAACTGGGAAGCACAGATGCAGTTATTTAACTAGAAATAATGCTAACTCTTTAACTAGCCCTTAAATCTCTTATATTCACAGTGTAAAGATACAGAGAGGGTAGAAATTAACAGAACTATCCGGAACATCAACATGTACCTCAAATGTGTTGGGAAATTACTGAGGAAAAAAACAAAACTTTCACTGTAATTACACTTATCATCAACCGCTAACAGAGCTAACGCATGAAACATCACAGATTTTGTGAGGACTCTTATAATGAATAAAAGTGTAAAGTTAAAATTAAGGCAAGTGGTCAGATGTTTTTAGTTCTGGTGTCCCCTGTCAGGCTTTAGCATTTTAGCATCCATCCATCCATCTTCTGTACCACTTAGCCTACAAAGGTTCATGGGTAATCTTATATCTTAATCATTATTTAAGCAATTATCAAGTTAGTTATTACCTAGCTCCAGTAGTACTTACTTATGTTTTTTTTAAGATCCCTTGATACAGCACTAGTATTCATGCTAGCTTCATGCTCAGACAGAATGGCTAAAATGATGAGGTTTTATTGATCATTCTTTGTATTTACATAATGTACCTATGGAAAAAATGGTTCTAGCATCCGAAAAGGTTCTTTGCCTAAAGGTTCAGTGTTTAACCCTACAACAGAAACAGTTCCAGAGGTAGAGGTAGAGCGTATATAAGCAAGCTAAAAACTCAAAACTAAAAAGTTTCTCAAAACTCTTGAGAAACTTTAACAAGGGGAAGGTAGGGACAATTCCAAGGGCCCTAAATGAACTAAAGGATCGAGGGAACATCCAGAGGGAAAGCTGCTTGGTGCTATTGGAGTGTTTACATAAGTTCTGTTTCCTGCTCTCATACAGAGCAAGTTTAAATTCTGATATAAGACCGTAACAGTCACGTTTAACAGACGTTTTTCACCACACCTTCTGTTTTCTTTTACAACTCAATGCAATGTTCTATTTTTAAACATCCATATTTCACCCGTGATGTGTTCCCCTGCAGCAGCTACTGAAAATCAATACAGAATAAAAACATTTACGCGTCCAAATCATTTGTGTCTGTCAGCACCAGGATTATTTTTTTTCCCTTTTAAGCTGTTGATGGATGAAGTAAGATAATCATTAAAATGTTTCACAGTGGAATGATCAAACACTCAAATGCTATAACTTCCACTGTGCAGCACATTATAACCACAGCGCTGTTGAATTCTGGATTCTGATTGACCAGAAGGTGCTGATTAATTTTCTATACCAGTAGCTTTACCATCAGCACAAGTTTATATTAATGATCTTGTTCTAATATGTTATTGTTTCTATAGTAACAGCCCATTCACTGGGACTTCTTCACATAAACGGATTAAAAATAAATGTGTAATCATTGATATCATACACATGCCATACTATATACAACAGAGAATTAAAAAAAAAAAAAAGCAGATGAAAATAACAGAGACAAAAAGATACTAATAGCTTTAACTATGTACAATCTCTCAGGGGATAAATAAAGCTGGTACCAGGCACTCTTAGGCTACTTTATACACGTTTAGTAACACTTCATTTGGTTTTAATGCAAATACCATTTATGTTTTTTTTTTTTAATTCTCAGAAAAATTACAATAGCATATAGTTTACACCTGAAAGCACAGAGCTAAGTTCAGGACACAGAGTCAAAGCTAATGTTTCAAAGAAAAAGTTTAGTGTTTTGTTTTTATCCCACTCTTTGTACTCGTCCTCATATCAAACCTGAGAAGTTTTATATACACTAATTGTGTGTGTGTGTGTGTTTCTCCTCAGAATGCCAAAAATGGCCGCTGTGTGAGCGATGTTCCTCTGAGTGTGACATAAGATCAATGTTCTCCAGTGTCTGGGTCTCATAACTGGGCATTTAGTCGATAATGTTTTTCTCAGGAATACAGGGGAAATGGTCGACGTTGTGTGTGTAAGACTGTATACTCGAGGTGTCTGTTGTCTGTAGTGCTGACGGAGATCTGCTGCTTTTTACCTGAAGGAAAGTGAACATTAGGATATAACACACTGGTTGCTCTCTGAATGGGATGAAATGAAAACACACATTTGCTTATTTTCTGCTCATAAACAGTTTATTAACTTCTTCAGCTCATTAAACACACATTCACAGATTTAATGAGGGGGCATGTTCATGTGACTCCAGCGTGCTAATGAGGCAGAGCCAGTTGACTCCAGAGAACTGAAGAGGCAGGGTCAGGTAGACAGCCCCAAAAAGATGATGGACCAGGTGGCTCGAGAGGTTCAGGGGTGTGGCCAGATGACTCCAGAGAGCTGAGGAGGTGAGGTCAGGTGACTCCAAAGAACCTCAGAGGCAGGGCCTGGTGGATAGCTTTCAGAGAGATGAGGGGGTGTGGTCAGGTGACTCCAGAGAGCTGAGGAGTTGAGGTCAGGTGACTCCAAAGAACCTCGGAGGCAGGGCCTGGTGGATAGCTTTCAGAGATGAGGGGGTGTGGTCAGGTGACTCCAGACCACCTGACTTCAGGGAGCAGGGAAGTGTGGCTAGGTGGAAGCTTGCAGAAATCTAAGAGGCTGGAGCCAGATGGGGGGGTGCAAAGAGTTAAGAAGTTGGGTCCAGATGACTCTAGAGAGCTAAAGAGGCAGTGCCAGGTGGACAACTGCAAAGAGATAAGGAGCTGAATGAGAGCTTACTCCAAATGATGAGGGGTGGGGCCAGATGACTCCAGAGAGCTAAGAAGAAGTGGTCACATGACTGGCTCCAGAAAAATGGAACCATGTGACTTCATAGTGCAGAGGTGACTGGTTTTAGAGAGCTGAGAAGGGCCAGGTGATTAGTTTCAGAGAACTAAAGGGGGTGCATTCAGGTGAGTCCAGATAGCTGAACTCTGCACATACACGGCTAATCTGTAAACTACACAATTCCTTTGTTCCATCACATTTCCTTAACAAAACCTGATAATCTCAGTTTGTTTTATTTTCATTTTTTAATATGCCAGTCCAGCTCAGATGTGATGAAGTCATACTCAGTTTGTTGAAGGTCAAAGTTCAGTGTGAAGTCCTCAGGAGGATGCTTATCCAGGTCCTGCTTGCTTAATTGAATAATACGAAGCATTTAGAAGTGAGCGGGAGCGGAAAACAGACGGCCGCGTCTCAGTTCGGCCCCACTGAGACGTCTGCCCTGAAAGTCTGGCACTAATTATTTAATTAACAAGATGAACGGGGCTCCACTACATCTGCTCACTCGTGTTGCACAGAACGTGGGATAACCTTGAGCTCCAGTCAGGCTTCAGCACACCGTCTTATTTATTTAGTATGAGAAGAGGGAACACAGCATAATCAACACACTCTGTTTAGTTTGTGTTTATAACAGCATGGAATTTACTTAAGCTAGTGTGTGTATGGATGTGATGATACATGGATACAACAGTAGAGTGAAAATAAATCAAATCTCAAATAATTACTTTATTAAAACGGAATATTATTATATTATAGTGGCCTTGCTATTAAACATTCCTCAAGAAACAAAAATGTACACATTTTGTGTTTCCTGCTCAAACAACCTTGAAATTATTTTATAATATATCTTTTTTTGATATTTGAATTTTATAATTTTTAAGTGGATGAAGGAAAGAGGAAAAAAGAAGAAAAGAAAGAAAATTAATGTTGTCGTGTCGCTATTTGTTTAACGTAACCACAATGTTTCACAAGGACTGCCCACAATCACATGACCTTAGCTCCACCCTTGTAACTAAACTAACAAAGTGTGCTGCTTAACTAGAACGCAGCAGGAGTTTTAGCTAATCAATAAGCAACATGATGTAGTTGTGCTGAAATAAAGTGTTGAATCTGATTGTGTTTTGCTGATAAATGTGCAGATGGAGAGAGTGTTGTAGCTCTGATGGATGACTCCGGTGCAGTTCTGACGCTCTGTGTCTGCTCTGATATGGAAATGAAAACAGCTGTCGCTTTACGTTTTCTCCTCCAGCGCTAATTAATCACACTGAAGCAGCAGCAACACTCTTCAACTCCACTTTCTCTTACTTTATCCTGAGCGCAGCGAGCATGTGCAGTGTTTCAGACCCACGTTAATCTGAGTGTGTCGGGACAACGGATGAGTCGGGACGATGGATGAGCTCGGACATGTTCGCAGGTGGTGATCGTCAGGACTGATGCAGAGGTACGGCTATCAGCCATGCTTTAGGAATGAAAAAATGACACTTTTAAAAAGGTAATTGTCTGGGAAAGTAAGAAAACTGCTGGAAAATCCTGGATAATAAAGGAGAGCTTGCAGACACACACACACACCCCTTACAAACAAACAACTGCTGTTTACTCATGCAAAACTATAAAAAAATACTTTCAGCTTTTGGTGCATTACACTTCACTACGACAGATAGAACCAAAAGAAAAGACAAAGAAACGATAGAATGAAAGACAGAAAGAAAGAAACAAACAGAATCAAAGGAAACGGGAAAAATATGTAATAAAAAACACGCTATATGGCCAAAAGTTTGTGAACACCTGACCATCACACCCATATGTGGGTCTTCCCCAAACTGTTGCCACAAAGCTGGAAGCACACAGTTGTACAGGATGTCTTTGTTTGCTGAAATTACAATTTCCCTTCACTGGAACCAATGAGGCCCAAAGATATTCCAGCATGACAATGCTCCTGTGCAGAAAGTGAGCTCCATAAAGACATGGTTTGCTTCAACTCCACTGAACACCTTTGGGATGAACTGGAACACAGACTGCACTCCAGACCTCCTCTCTAATGCCCTTGTGGCTGAGTAGGCACAAATCCCCACAGCCACGCTCCAAAATCTAGCCTTCCCAGAGGAGTGGAGTCTGTTATAGAAACACTAACTCCACATTAATATCCATGGTTTTGGAATGGGAACATATGGGAGTGATGTTCAGATGTCCATATGCTCTTAGCCATATTGTGTGTAATAGAAGAAAGAAAAAGAAAAGCAATGAAATACAGAAAGAAAACTGGATGAACAGAAGAAAAATAAAACAGTACAACTAAGAAAGGAAGGAAGAAAGAAAAACTAATAGAACAAAAAATAAATAAATAAAAGAATTGGATAAAAGAAAAAACACAAGACACAATGAAGGACAGAAAGTTAAATTAGACTGTTAGACTCTTGTACTATTCATTTAATAAATGAGAATTAAAAAATGAATCTTATTAGTTTGATGTATTGGTGTCAGAGTGAAATCAACCTTTATTCTGATCTTTGGGTTTTATAGCACACACAATAACATACATTTGCAGCAAACCTGAGTGTGTGTTGCTGTTGTTGTTGTTGTAGTTGTAGTTGTATTCAGGAGCAGGTTTGGGCCTAAAATAATGTATAAATAATGAAACTGTGGGTCATGGTGTTTATTCATTAGTAGTCATTAGTGGTCTGTTATTTGCTGCATGACATCAGTGACATCATCTGTTCTTAATTAGGCAATGATGACTAATGATGAATAAAATACCACTAATGACCGCTAATGACAAGAAGGAGAAGAAAATATTCTAGCGAAGCACATGCAGGTCTGTTGCACACAGGAAGCTGGGAAATGGAACAGGAAATAACCTGTTCATAACAAACCCAAACACCACAAACAGTCCTTTGAGTTTATTAATATTAATGGATTATTAATTAGCAACCAGTTTTTATTAATATTCAGATTCTGTCTGGAAGAAGCAAACAAAGGAAAAAGAAAGACAATAAAAAGACAAGCTGTAAGAAAAAGCAAGAAAGAATTCAAAACAAAAAAGAAAAGAAAAACAAATGATAGATTGCAAGGATGAATGTTAAATTGTAGGATAACTGAAACTTTTTGGTAATTTAAATGAATTTTGTTGGAGTGTGTATAAGCCTGAAGGAGTCGTCTCGTCCTGAATAGATTTAAAGACTGGTGTTAATGCTTTTTTAAGCTGCAGGACGGGAGTGTAAACCCCAAGGCATGTTACAGAGAGGGAGAGAGAGAGAGTGAAGGAGGACGTCTGTGCAGATCCTGACCACGGCATGCTTAGTGTTTAGTGTGATTCAGGTTTATCTCAGTGTCTGAGAGTGATAAGCTCACTGAGTGTGTTCAGGGAGGATTTCTTTACTTGCTGCCAAACACACACCACACATTCCCATTCCTGAGCACTTGTCTGAGTTTGTCTCGATTTGACTCGGTTTGGCTCAGTCCTCTTCAGACACTGAGTCACGTCCCAACACATTACACATTACATACTACACATTATGTACTAAAAACTACACCCTACACATTACACATTACATACTACACATTATGCACTACACACTACACATTACACACTACAAACTACACATTACACACTACACATTATGCACTACACCCTACACATTAAACACTACAAACTACACACTACACATTATGTACTAAAAACTACAAACTACACATTACACATTATGTACTAAAAACTACAAACTACACATTACACATTACATACTACACATTATGCACTACACACTACACATTACACACTACAAACTACACATTACACACTACACATTATGCACTACACCCTACACATTAAACACTACAAACTACACACTACACACTACACATTATGTACTAAAAACTACACCTTACACATTACACATTACATACTACACATTATGCACTACACCCTACACATTAAACACTACATATTAAACACTACAAACTACGCATTACACATTACATACTACACATTATACACTACAAACATTACACACTACACACAACACATTACACACTACAAACTAGACATTACATACTACACATTATGTACTAAAAACTACACCCTACATATTATACATTACATACTACACATTATGCACTACATACTACACACAAAACATTACACATTACATACTACACATTATTTACTAAAAACTACACATCACATACTACACATTATGCACTACAAAATACACACTACACATTAAACACTACACATTATGCACTACACCCTACACATTATGAACTGCAAACTACACACTACACATTAAACACTACACATTATGCACTACACCCTACACATTACACACTACACATTAAACACTACATATTAAACACTACAAACTACACATTACATACTACATATTATGCACTACACACATTACATACTACATATCAAGAAAGAAAGAAAGAAAGAAAGGTAATGAAAAGACACAATAAAAGCTAAAGAGAGAAAAGAAGAAAAGAGAAAGAAAAATATGTAAAAACAAGAAAGAAATCTCATGATTAAAGGGGCAAAAAGAAATATGTAAGACATAAAGAAAGCAGTGAAAGAAAGAAAGAAATAAATAAAGAAAGAAAGAAAGAAAGAAAGAAAGAGGACTCTGTGAGTTTAAATATTGTGTGTATAAAGCTGTAACTGACTTCACAATGTAATTTATTTATTGGCTGTAATGTCTTTAGTGTATTACTGTGAGGTTGTAAATAAACACAGTGGATTTGAACATAAGATTTCTGCTTCACCTCCTCCCGCTGTTAACCTCCCTGTTTAATTCACCGTAATCCCCTGAGATGTCCTTTCATTACTCTCAATGCTGCTGTTGTGCAGGGTTTTAGCACCTGGCCACTGTTGTCTAGCTGTAACTGGATAGAAGAAGGCGGAAACTTGGTTTGGAATTAGCTCGGCTCCAGGTGACTTAACATTCCATCACCAATATTACCCATGCTAATCCAGGGTCATGCTACACCTTCACGAGCTAATGCACTTGTTACAACTTCTATCTGTTGTTAACATTTATAAACAAAATACAGCCTAAATACACTATCACAAATGTCCTCATCCCATCTTCACTTACCTTATTATTTTTTCACATTACCAATGGACTTGCTTTATTATTGTAATTACATAATAATAATAATAATAATAATAATAATAATAATATCTTCTGCAGCACCATTCTTACAGAAAATGCAGGTCAGAGTACTTTACATCATAAAATAAAAAGAAAAACAAGTCATGAGAGATAGCAGCCGAGGAGGTTTTCTTGTTTTCTGATGTTAATCAGCAGCTGAAAAGAAAAGAAACTGAAAAAGAGACAGGTGCTGATAAGCTGATAAACTGATCCATTAACTGTGAACAACTCTGTTCACACACACACACACATGCACACACACACACACACACACATGCACACACACACACACACACACAGGAAATTAATAATATCTTTAACATGTTTGCCACTGTAGTTTATCTGCATGAAGAATGTTTGTGATGTCACAGATGAACAGACACACCCCAGTCCAACAACACAAATGTGCGACCCACAACCCTAATGCATGACCAACAATCAAAACACAAGACCCACAAACTGAATGCACGACCAACAAACTGAACACATTACCCAAAACTCAAACATGCAACCCATAACCCAATCATGTGACCTACAACCCAAACACATGACCCGCAACCCAAAGACATGACCAGCAACCCGAAAACATGACCAGCAACAAAACACACAACATCAAACCAAACACATGACCAGCCACCCAAACAAAAGTCAAACAAACTGAACACAACACACAAACCAAACACACGACCAAAAACCCAAACACACTATCCCACAACCAAAACACACGACCAGCAGCCCAAATGGATGACCAGCAACCCAAACGGATGACCAGCAAACCAAACAAACACACGACCACCTACCCGAACAGACAACCAACCAACTCTACAAAGAGAAATTCAGGATTGTTTTTACACACACCTCACACACATCAGTCATTCATTATTTTGTTGAAATTCTTTCTCTTTTTTTCCTTGTCTTTCTTCCTGTTTTTTTCTCTCTCTGTCATGTTAAGACAACACTCTCAGTGGGAAGAAAAGCTCAAGAAAGACGAGTGTTTCCTGTGTTTTCATACACTGAATCCCTCCTGTCATAAAACACACATGACTCCATCATGCTGAACTGATACACAACTGAAACCCACTCTAAGATAAATAAATAACACACGCTGAACATCTGAGCACTAACCCTCAGAGTGCAGGTGAAAGCAGCGTCAGAGTTATTAATGTTCTTAATGTTTAATAACACAATAGAATAACAATTATTAGACTGTCAGAATCACCTGAAACACACTGAAAAAATGTCAGACAGACAGGTAGAGAGAGAGAGAGAGAGATTTAATAAGAGAGAAACAGAAAAAGTGAGGACAAGAAATAAAGAGAAAGAGAAAATAAGAGTGAGTAAGAGAGACACACAGAGAAATAGAGAGAATGAGAGACAAATAAAGAAACAGATAGACAGAGAGTGAGGGAGACAGTAAGACAGGTAGCAATACAGACAGAGAGAAGGAGACACGTAGTGAAGTAGAAGGTGTATTATATGTAGTTGTGGAGCCTGTAGATGTCCCTGGAGACGCTTCTTCACTTCTAAATCTGACACACATCTGAGATTGAGAGACAGACAGACAAAGAGAGAGTGAGACAGATAAAGAAAGCATGAAACTAGGAGAGAGATAAATAGAGACAGTGAGACAGACAGAGAGATAAAGAGAGAGCGATAAAGAAAGAGAGAAATATTGATACACAGAGAGGGACAGACAGATACTGCAATGAGAAAGAATGACAGATGGGTAAAAAAGGGACAGATAAAGAGAAAGACATAAAGCGAGAGACAAATGGAAAGAGAGGCAGATCCAGAAAGCCTGAAGCTGTACACGTCCCCGGAGACGCTTCTTCACTTCTAAATCTGACACACAGCTGAGATTGAGACAGACTGACAAAGAGAGAGTGAGACACAATGAGGAAACATGGTGGAGGAATAAAATACATGTAATCAATCAGGCTGTGTGATAGAGAGACTCAGGAGAGAAAGAATTAAGCGTTTCTGAGGTGAAGATGGTGAGAAGAAAAGATCTGAGGGAAATCCGCAGCGCTGTGCAGCACGGTCACATGTTAATCTCTAATCTCTGATTAAAAAACATTAAAAGAAGAAGCAGTTTACAATGCAAACAAGTGATAAACAACCTAATATTCAAAATACAGGAGAAATGTGTCATTATGGATACAGCTCCATGTTACAGCTCCTAAACGACCGTGTGCTAAAGCTAAGCACCGTCACAGACTAGCACATGGGAGTCGGCTAAACATAAACAGCTCGCTGACTGTTTTTAAAATGAAGGCATTAAATAAATGCTACCTGGCTAATGTTACAGTGAGCAGCCATCACTGGCGTAAATAAACACAATTAGCTATAGGGTTAGTTTTAATGTTATTTAAAATAACATCCTAGTTTCTTTGCTTTGTCTTTATTACGCTATGGCTGGTATTATGCTGTAGAATCTTTGCTTGTTTTTAGTGGTAAGCTAGAGTAAAATCTTTAACAATTAGCTTGCTGTGAGTGAAATCTTTCTTTTTATCAGTTACCTTGCTGTGTGTGAAATCTTTGTTTTTAGCAGTTAACTAGCTGTGAGTGAAATCTTTATTTTTAGCAGTTAGCTAGCTGTGGGTGAAATCTTTCTTTTTATCAGTTAGCTTGCTGTGTGTGAAATCTTTGTTTTTAGCAGTTAGCTAGCTGTGAGTGAAATCTTTCTTTTTAGTAGTTAGCTTGCTGTGTGTGAAATCTTTGTTTTTAGCAGTTAGCTAGCTGTGAGTGAAATCTTTGTTTTTAGCAGTTAGCTAGCTGTGAGTGAAATCTTTCTTTTTAGTAGTTAGCTGGCTGTGTGTGTTATATTGAGCTGTATATCTGTAGCAGTGTTAATTACTGCTTATTCATTCGTCTTGTGTTTGTTGTTTTAGCGTTTTATCTCACAGTAAACAGGCGAGTTGAGCTTTATGCTCATCGCTCCACACGCTGTTTAGAGCCTCATTATTTAAGAAGAAGAAGAAGGCCGCTGCTGAAACGAGACAGTTTTAATCCTCTTCTTTAATTAGCACCAGTGTCTCTCCTGAAGTGAAACTCTTAATTAACTCTCGGAGCATTAATTAGCGCTGTACAGAGACAGACGGGAGAATCAGTTGTGAATAAGAGGAGGAGAAAATGGTGCAATGGTCACATTTATATAAAATATATAACCTTATAAAGGTGACGGATAAACCCTGGTTATAGAGACAAAGTGAAAATTAAACACTTTACAGCTACAAAGAATAAAGGGGGAAATATAATAAATAAAAACTATTTACAAAAAGACTATTATTATTATTATTATTATTATTATTATTAAATATCAAAGAATTTTACATCTAAAACAGAAAGAGAGGGAAAAATAGAAAGGAACAAAAATAAAAAGAGAGTGAGGGGAAAAGAGTGAAACTAAAAGGGAATAGAGAAAAAAGAGAAATGAAAAAAGAGTGAGATGAAAAAAGAGAAAGAGATGAGGGGAAAAGTGGAAAAGGACAAGAAAGGAAAAATAGAAAAGAGAGAAGAAAAGAAAAACTAAAGATGAAGAGAAATATTAAGGAAGAGGGTGGTAATTAAAGAGAACACAAAAGACATGGACAGAATTAAAAAGTGACAGAGAAAAGAGAAAGAAAATTTTATCTTCCCTTCAAAATTAAACTTTATATTTTATTTCTATTCTTCCTCTTTCTTCTTCTGTTTCTCCTCTCCTTCTCAGGTTTACTTTCTTTATATTAATTTTTCTAATTAATAGCATTTACAGCAAACAACATTTTACTCAGAAAGAAAAAAGAGAGAGTTAGAGAGAGTACAGCAAAAGTAAAAAAAAAAAGAAGAGAGAAGAAATAGAGGCATAATGAATGAATATGAATATTAATTAAATACACACTTTAATGGAGATATCAAAGGATAAGAATAAAGAGAGAAAGAAAGAGGAGAGAGCAAGATGTATATTTATAAACATTGTGTGAAATACAAATAAAGTATGCACATTATTAGCGAAGAATAAACACAGACAGAGAAAGAGAGAGAGACAGGCAGAGGCAGAGAGTCTGAGAGAAGGGGTGAGACAGAAGGGGTTGGGATCAAAGTGAGAGATAAAGGAAGTGAGGGAGTGAAGAACAGAGGAAAATGAAAGAACAGAAGCTCCTTCTCTGTCCATCCTCCGTGTCCTCGCTGTGTGCTCCGTTCATTTTGTCCTTTCGTTATTTCCTCTCTGTTTCTGCACACGGACTCACTGACAGGAAAATGATAAAAGAACAGATGAAAGAGAGATGCAGAAACTCCCAGCTCATTACCCAGAATGCACTGAGCATGTGGAGAAACGTAGCGTCTGATCTCTCCGGGTGCAGCACATAACGAGCTACGAAAAATAAAGTTACAGAGAAAGAAACTTCATGTTGGGTTCTTCTAAATGATGATGCTGATGTTAATGCACCAATAACATCACATCCAAACATGTGAGTTCAGATATATGTTTATACCACAGTGCTGTTGAATTCCGGATTGTGATTGGTCAGGACTGTTGATTAATTTTCTATATCTGACAGTAGAGCAGCTGCAAATCACAGATTTATATTGCGCTTGTTCTAATATGTTATCGTTTCTATAGTAACAGTTGATTCGCAGGGACTTTTAAGGTGGACGCTTCACATAAATTGATTAAAAAATAATTTATATGTTTAAGTTTTCTGTAAAGAGACATTTATTTTTATGGAAAGAGTCTCCAGTGTCAGTGCTTTAAAACTGTTAGAGGGAAAGCTGTAACTTTAAGTTACTTTAAATTTTCTGACATCTTCAGGACAGAGGACACTTTGCGGTCTCTCGGTATCATGACAAGTTGCGTTTTTTGTTTTTTTTTTGGTCTTCTATTAACTTCAACTGAGAGAAAAAAAAGGGAAGGACTGTTTATAGCTTCTATAACGTGAGAACAGGAACTAAATTGTTTCACTGATATTCTACAACATTAAATATAACTATAAACAGATTAAAAAGTAGGAGTAGTAGTATATGTGTAAATTTCTGTGGTATAAGAGGAATAAAACATTAGGGAATGTGCTGTTATTGGAGAATAATCAGCTTCAGGGTGGTAACAGTAACAGTAACTCCACTTCATAACTCCTATAACACATCATGACTCAGAGTACTTTATTTCTTACATGGAGCAGACCTGTCTGGGGGCGGGGCCTGGGGGTGTGGCTTGCTACTATCAAGGCTGCTTACTCTTGAATGTAACACATCTTTGAGCACAATATTAATACGTTGATTATTGGTGTTAAATCACATTATCATGTTTTATCAATAATAACATTTTATCAGGATTAAAGTGATGTGTCTATGTTTTTAACATTTCCAATTTGCAAGTTTTTGTGATGTTGGAAAAGAATTCCATGTCACTGAAATTCCAGCGGCTCCATGTTTCTGATCTGCTGAGCGATGGACAGATTTCAGCTCAGAGCTGACGGAGAGAAAGAGCTCAGAAAGAGCGAGTGATGATCAGTGACTCGAAACACAGAGATGATGGATGAGAGGTGAACAGAAGAGTGCAGAGGGAGAGAGGATCAAACAGAACAAGAGAGAGAGAGAGAAAGAAATACAGAAAGAGAGGGAGGGAGACTGAGAGAGAGACAGACAGACAGGAATGCAACTGATAGAAGGGCAAGTGAGAGATTGATTGATCAGCTGACAGCAGCTAGAGAGTTCGACACACACACGCACACACGCACACACAGAAACAGACACATTTACAGATGCACACACTTTAAGCACACACATGCACACACAAACACACAGATATATGCACACATTAAGAAATACACAGCTGTAATAAATATCACTGAGTCTCACTGCAGGTTCTTTAATGTCATTCCTAATCTCTCTGATTATCCCAGAAGAGCCAGCAACATCCCTGTGATCAAAAGGCTCTACAGACAGCAGGAAAATACACACACATACACACACACACACACACACACACACATATTTCACATCCGTTTACAATGTGCTGCATTGCTATTTTTAGAACAAAGTTTACAGCAAAACAAAAGAAGAAGCACACTGCAGTGGAGAATATCCATCTGTTTATTACTGCAGGGCCATTTTCAACAAAGTACCTCCATTTTCAGGGGCTCAAAGGTATTTGGACAAAGTGACATAATTGTAAATATAACC
>CM075013.1:10513053-10540099 GCA_037576675.1 Pangasius sanitwongsei | reverse complement strand
TAATTCCTAAATGGTAAATGCCATATTTTTGTGGAACCTCTTAAAATAAAGCTGAAAGTCTACACTTCGTTCACATCCTGATTGTTTTATTTCAAATCCATTGTGGTGGTGTATAAAGGCAGAATCACAAAAACTCTGTCGTTGTCCAAATACTTCTGGACCTGACTGTATATAAAGTTTAAATTTGCTCATGCAATTAAAGCACACAAAGCTTTTACCTTTAAAAAAAAAAAAAACAATAACATAATGTATTGTGTAACTACTTGTTCTTAGATGTAGCTTTTAAAATAAACAGTTCCTTAGCATCATTCTGTAATATTTTTGCTGTAATTACATGCACTATATTTACTGAAATTGTCTGCTTAATATCAGATATAATTAACTGTTATGCTGTGGTAATTACAGCATATTATTTTCTATTAAAGCTATTATTACATTTAGGAAGTGTGTGCTGTAAAATGAAGCGTCTTTGTGGGCGTGGATGTGGGGGGGGGGCCTAGTCAGAAATCAAGGACGCACATGACTTTTGGGAAGGAAATAATCTGATACCCTGTTTAACGGACATTAATGGTCTTCTCCTCACATGAGGAATTTTACATTTTCTCTAAAAGTGGAACGATTCTAAAACAAACATGAAGAGTCGTGTTTAATGACCACATTTCTGTAACAGAGATTATGTTCATGTCATTTAGACCTGAGAGGAACAAAGTGAAGTAAATGTTTAATGCCCAGTGTTTAAAGGAGCTAAACGGTTGAGTTGTAACAAAGTTTAAACAGGCTGTGTGTTTGATATTTCACTTTTTTCTTTTTAAATGCCTGAAAGAGTGAGTGAGTGAGTGAAAGATGGCAGCTCGCCTTTGGTCCTGTGTTTAATCTCGCTCTTGCTGAGGAAGGAATGCTCTAGTGGACCGTCGACATCTCATTAACTGTGTGTCGATATTTATCAGTCTTAATCAGAGCTGTGACAGCACACGCTGATTATTTTCAGGCTGAGAAAGCAAATCACGGTGTCGGCGTCCTCCTCACTGTCCTTGGTGGAGATTAAAAACCTGCCTACAGCAGACGCCATCGAGATGAGCGTCGACTCTCACTCAGGAGAGATCAGTGGAAGGTGAAGTACAGGTGCTGTTACAGGACAAATTCCCTTAACTTTATAACTACAGCCCTACTCAGACAGGATTTATTTTTTTGGATGATAAAATATTTTGTAATAAATCTCTTGAATACATGCAGGTGAGGAGTTTCAGGCAGCTTCTTTTCTGATATACATTACTATAACAAGGTTATACACCAAATTATAATGTTCATTATAATGTCATTATAATGTTCAATGTTATTCATGTGAGATTACATTTAATGACATTTTTTTTCCTCCTCACATGCTTACAGTGAAGTCAGGACATGAACAAATTGATGTGACCCGAAACGACACGAGTCGTGCACAGAGCTGGATGCAAATTTATGGTTTTAAGTAAATCTACAGAGCAAATATTCCTGAAGGGCAAATCCACAACTGAGGTAATAAAAATGAGCAAAGGTCAGAGGATCCGCAACAGAGCAATGTATGCAAAACAAGAAACAGAATGAGCATGAGATTATATAATCCAGCAAATGTGTTCAAACAAACAGCAGCTTTAGAATCGTCACTACAACAAGAAGGAGAGGGACTTAACAATGTTCTAATGAAACTTACTTAAGGATTCTTTAAAGGATGCTGATTGTGTACAAGGTGTGTATCTATCTATCTGCGTATCCATCTGCATATCTATTTCTCAGCGTATTTATCTACCTATCAATCTATCTATCTATCTATCTATCTATCTATCTATCTATCTATCTATCTATCTGTCTGTTTGTCTGTCTGTCTGTCTGTCTGTTTCTTAGCCTGTGTGTCTGTCTATCTAGCTAAGTCTCTGTCTTTCTGGTAACTGGTCTTATAGTTTAATATGTAAAAAGAATAAAGCCAAATTGTTGCTTCATTATAATTATTTTAAATATTTAAATAAGTAAATCAATTATAATAATAATGTCACACCTTTTTCTGTGAAATTTTTCCCCGTTGTCACTGAAAAGCAAGATTAAAACCTGCCTGTCCTCTCTCAGTGGGTTTCCTTCCAGTTCTTATCATATGTACACTCGTACCTTTAATATATATTCTACATAAAGTGTGTTTGTATTATTATTATACACTGTAATTATGAAAATTAGGCAAATAAAGCGCCGTTGCTGGTGTATGAAGATGTACAAAGTGAGCTGATGTTTTAAGTGCTATCGCAAAGAGCAGGCAATAAAGCACAGCTCCACTCAGGAGAACAGGAGATCACTTTGCTGATGCTCACTGTGCTAAACTCCATCCTAATCTAGATCACTTAGCATGCTAACTCAACATGTTGATTAGCATGTTACATAACTTGGCTACAGTAATGACCCCATTTATCATTAACCATCTTGGCTAGTGAGTAAAGTTTAGCATTTTTTATTTTATGTTGTTTAGCATGATAATTAGCATATAAACTAATTTATTTATACAAAGTAAGTTGGCTAGCTTGTTGAAATTAGCATAGTTGTTTAGTACATTGGGTATCATGGCTAACATGGTTCTATAGCATGTAGACTAGCATGTTCACAGTATGTTGGCTAATGAAAGTCTATCATGTTGGTTAATGTGTTTAAGCTAGTGCAAATATGTTTCTTTACCAGATTTTTGTTTATAACATATTTAATTTTCTTAAGTGGTGCTGATGTATAGAATGTTTCATTGATTTAGGTTGTCTTGCAAGGTCTTTTTTAGCATGTGTGTACTAGCAAATATGTTTTCTAAGCTAATTAGTAAAGCTTTTTAAGTTCTGTGGCATATTTAGACTATTTTTGACTAGCATTTGCAATCCAGTGTGATTCTTTAGCATGTTTAATGCACACACTTTCATGCATTTATTGCTAATTTGCAGAGATTCAGCTACACATTTGATTAAAGGGGCATTTTAGATTTAGGAAAATCACATGCATGTGTTACTGTACAGCCATTAGCATTAATATCCACGCTAGTCAGTGTTCAGTCGCTTCACTGGATCAGTGTGTGTGTGTGTGTGTAAAAGCACTAATCCAGCAGCAGTTATGCAGCTGCACTCCAGATCCCAACAAAGGCCGGTTTGTTCTGAAGAGGACGTTTGGGACGGAGACGGTGAGGCAGAATATTTCAGGGGGTTTGGAATGAGATAATCCGGCTTTATGTAGGGGCAAAGCGGGGTGCACTTTACCCCCGGGGGATGGTGTGTAAATGTGTGTGTGTGTGTGTATACAATTCCTCAGCTTCAAAACTCACATTTACAACCAAAAGCCAAAAAGTACTGAAATCTTCATAAACAAGTTATGCAGAAACATCTGTCAGTTCAACAAAAAAGACTCAAAGATTTAGACAGACAGAAAGATAAACAGATAACTAGAGAGCCAGACAGAAATACACTGACAGGTAACTAGAGATAGACATAAAGGGAGAGAGAATCAGAGAGAGAGAGAGAGAAATAGATGTCTAGAGAGAGACAAACATAAGAACTGATAACCAGAGAGAGAGAGAGAGAGAGAAAGGCAGACAGACAGACATATACCTAGAGAGAGAGAGAGAGACAGAGAGAGAAGGAGAGAGAGAGAGATAAATACCTAGAGACAAACAAAGACAGATAACTAGACATGCATGGACAGAAAGACAGATGAGAGACAGAGAGACATGCAGGGAGACAGTCAGAGACACAGATAACTAGATAAACAGAGAGACAGACAGACAGAACAACAGACAGAGAGAGTGTTAGACAGTGGAAAAGTAATTAGTTTTATGACACGGATTTGGCCGTTTAATTTCCCTGTTGGATTAAAGCACAAAACTGTAACTCGCACACACACGCACACACACACTGACCAATTAGATGCTCTATGTGTGTATGTATGTGTGTGTGATTAGTGTTAGTGTGTTGGACAGGTTGGAGGCTATGCTAACGCTACACTGTGTCTGATGTCAGCCCCTGTCTCACTGCACAGATGCACAGCCAATTAGCCAACCACCAGGGGTGAGACAGGACAGGATTACAGCTAAGGACAAGGGGGACAGAGAGGAGGGAGAGAGGGAATGAGAGAGGAGAGCATGAGGGAATGAGGGGACAAGGGAGGCGGGAATGAGGGAGCAAGGGAATAAGTGTCTTTAGAGAATCAAAGACAAGGGAACAAATGGAAAAAGACAGCAAATAGCCTGTCTCTCTCTCTGTCTCTCTCACTTTCTGTTTCTTTGTATCTTTCTGTGTCTCTCACTGTCTCTCTTCATTTCTTTCTATCTCTCTCTCTCTCTTTCTCTCTCTCTAAAAAAAAGTCCCACCACATTTCTGAATTTCAGTCTCCTCGAAAAATTCTTCACCAAGCTGAAAAATGAAAAAAAAAAAAAAAAAGGAACAGAAAGGAAGAATTTCGCCACTCCTTGTAATCAGATGACGTGAATGTGAAAATCTTCTTCCTGGATAGAATTTGCAGTAGATCCACTGTGTTTCTACATCTGTCGTTCAATTTCCTGTTTTTTATCCGTAAGGTCAGTGAGTACAGAATGAGTAAAATGTAAACTATGCAGCAGGAGATGTTTAACTTATTTTCTGCCTCCTCCATCTATTGTTCTTTTTCGCTCCAAAACATGACTCCTCCCCCTTTTCTTTTCCCACCAATCATGTTCCATGTTGGCCAGGCCACGCCCGAATATGGCTCAGCCAATGAGAGAAGGACAGAGCAAAAAACAGTGTAAATAAAGTTTATGGAATTTTACAGGTTTATAAAATCCAAAAATCAAACACACAAACCACATAAACACCATCATCACCACTGTGGGCATGTGCTAAACCACACACTATTCCCTATATACACCCAAGAAATGAGTGCAAAGTCAGCTTCTCCTTAATCTCTCTGTCTTTTCATCTGTCACACACATACACACCTAATCTTCTTCTGAGGCTTCACCAAGCACAGAGAGGAAACACAAACACACACACCACACAGAGAAATCCTTTTTAATTGGATGTGAGAGAGAGAAAGAGTGAGAGAAAGAGAGAGAGACAGAGAGAATGAAAGAGATAGAGACAGAAAAAAGACAGAGAGAAAGACAGAGAAGCAGAATAAGATACAGTAAGAGAGACAGAAAGACAGACAAACAGATAGAGATACAGGGAGACAGAGAAAAACAGAGAAACAGAATGACAGAGAGAGAGAGACGTATAGTACAGACATCTATTTTTATTTTACTGACCTCATTCAATATGGATTATTGATCTGTGTGTGTGTGTGTGTGTGTGTGTGTGTGTGTGTTGTGTTCCAGGTTTCGCAGAGGATGTAATTTCGGACACAAAATGTAAATTTGCATATTTAAACTATTATATGATAACTATTTGAATTTATGAACTATTTGAATTTAAATAGTCATTATTTGTATATATTTAAATAAAGTAATTATTTGATTCTGTAGAAATTGTTATAAAATAACTTCCGTTTTCTTTCTCAATTTATCTCCAAAACAAAACACACACTTTTTTTTTCATTTCATGTTCTTTTTTATCTTAATTTTTTTTTGTTACAAAACATGAACAGGCTGTTTAGAACAACAACATTACAGGGTTTTTCTAAATTAATATGAGATCGTTATGAGGGTGGATTTCTCCTTTTTTTTTTTTGGTGATTTGTCCTCCGTCTGTGTGTCCAATGATTCAGAAAACAAAGGAAATAAATAGCGTGAGGTCAAAACAGATTAAACAGGTGGAAAGTCCATGAAAGATCAAACAGAAACAAAATTCAACTTTTCTATCAGTCTCTAAATGATGTGTATAATATTATAATAATCTAATATGCATATATCATCATATCCATAATGCATGGATCATATTTGTAACACATATGCATATATTCATATTTATAATAAAAAAATTGCAATTCCTTTTTAAAAAACATTGTTATTAATCGTCCACGGGTTACAGCTGATTGAAATATAATTGCTTTTCATCACATGCGGGTTTTATTTGCCAACTGTGGAGCTAAAGCAGTAATGTACAATATTCATGTGCATATTCAGTTACTAACTCACACACACACACACACACTCACACACGGGTTACAGACAAGGCCACACCTCAGAGTGTTTTCATTATCCTAACGGTACTGGTCAGTGATGGCGGCCATTTTCAAAAATAAAATAAAGAAGAAGTCTAATCAGTGTTTCAATTCTGTTCTTAGTTTAGCATCTAAATACAGAAATGCATTCTGGGTAATGTAGTGAATAGATTGGTATGATCTTAAAAAGGAGGCAGGTGGAAAGAGGAAGTGAAATTAAAATAAAGCGTAGAATGGTTTTTCCAAAAAAGTTCTGTGGCCTCCGGGCCGTGTGTCGTCTCTCCCGATAAAGCACCTTCAATATGAAGATGAATACACACGCGCACACACACACACACACACACATAATAAAACATATCCTAGCACTAGATGGATGGAAGGATTTTTCTCATCAGTTTCGTCCGTTCAGAGTTCAGAGCGAATGGAGTTCATTTATTTATTCATCTCCTCCATCTTTAGTGTCCATCACACACAAGAAGCGACACGGCTCAGAAAAAAGGGGGCGTGTCCCACCCGACCGTATCACAAAACAAATTAAAAATCACACATGCAGACTGGAGTTTTGTTAAAAATAAAAACAAACTATAAAATAATTGTAAAAGTAGAGAAAGTGTATGTCCGAAATCACACCCTATTCACTACATAGGGCACTATTTGGGGAGTGAGCCACTCTGCAGTCCCGTTCTCAGGGCGTAGTGAAGATCATGTTGTGCAAGTAAGGAAATCCCACAATGCACTGCAAGAGGTGAGTGTCCAAAGGAAGGAAGGCAGATTACCCATAATGCACCGTGGCATGTCAAGGGAATAGGAGTAGGGCAGGGTTTCGGACACAGGGACAGTCATGAGGCACCGCGAGCTAGTTTTTTCTGATTGGTCAGGCAGCCAGGGGTTTCTGCGCTCTCATTGGTAAGCTCTGGATTTAGCCCCGCCCTCTCTTTTTCCTGTCTCACACCTGCACAGGCAGCGTTTGGTTCATCTGCAGTCTCATGTCCTGAATGCTGCTGAGGATCTTCTTCTGGTGTCCAGCGAGTGTCACACCTATCCTCAACAGATCCCTGTACACACACACACACACACAAACACTTATTAGCTTAAACGGGTTCATATTAAAGTGTGAAACTTTTTCAATTTAACAAACTGATGGAATGTTGGAAAAACTGATGATGTCATAGTGGGTGTTACCACAGCTGACCAATCAGCAGCTTTGCTTCAACTCTCACTCATTATAATGACTCTTTCTTTCTTTCTTGGGTTTTCTCACTTTCTGTCTCTTTACTCTCTCCATTATTTAAGTCTTTTCTTTTTTCTTTTCTTTTCTGAGGCATTAAAAGAACCAACCAGTCTTTATTTCTTTATTGTTTTTTTAATGTCCTCTTTATTTCTTACTCATTGTTGCTTTCTTTCTTTTTCCTTTCTTCCTTTCTTTGTATTGAACTCAAACTGTTATTTATTACAGTTAAATACAACCTCAGGGATATGTTTTGTTTAAAAGGTGTGTATGTGAACAATGACAGGTGAAATACATTTTTAAGGTTAAGCAAACAGCACTCAGTGAGAAAGGTGTGTGTGTGTGTGTGCGGGAGGTGAGGGGGGGGGGGGGGGGGGGGTTGGGTATAGGGGCCAAGTTCAGACAGTTTTGGTTAATAATTACTCACTTCATTCAACTCTGTTGACCAGCTGTTATTTCTCTCTCCCTCTCTCTCTCACACACACACACACACACACACACACACAATGATCACACACACAGTGATCACAAGACACTATTATAGCATGCACACACAAAGATTCCTAGTATTAGACTGGCTGGAAATCAGATTTTCAATGTACATATCCTCACACAAAGACAAAAGAGAGACTGTGTGTGTGTGTTTGTGTGTTTGCACTAGTACTGAGCAGGGAGAGTAGTGTGTGTGTGTTGTATTGAGTTTGTAGTTAGTGATGAATTGGTTATTAAATTATCCAAAGGAAAAAACTCCACCTGCTTCCTGTGTAATCTAATCTGTGTTTGTTTAACACCGCAAACAGGTAAAAACACACACACACACACACCCACACACACACCCCCCACACACACACTGTCCTTGTCTTTGGTTAGTATATTTACCCGGCAGACAGGAAGTGGAAGCTTTATGTCTTGTGTTTAGTGTACACACTGCTGAGAGGGTGATGGTGATACCATACACTCACATCAACATCACTTATACTCGTGTGTGTGTAAAATAAAATATCACGGTGTACCTATATACCTATATACATTTGTAGTGTTAGCTACATGGAACACACACTGATAAATTTTATTTTACATTAATGAAGTCAAAACATTCTCCATTTATCATGACAGAAAGCGAGAATGCCACGACAGAGCATCTTTCAAACTGATTCAAGACATTACTAATGTGAGGTGGGGTAAGGGGGCGGGGCTTCCAGGGGGTCAGTTAACATCGGAGAGTGTGTGTGTGCATGTGTGTGTGTGTGTGTGTGTGTGTGCATGTGTGTGTGCATGTGTGTGTGTGTGTCCTGCCATCAGCAGTGGAGAAAAGGATAATAAATGACGATCATTAGCAGAATTAGCAGCAGAGCTCCACCTGTCCGGTTGCCAGATTGATATAAATGAGTGTTTTAGATAAATTCGGCTGTGATTAATGTGTGATTAATGTGTGTTATTATCGTCAGTAATCATTTGTTGATCTTAAATGACCTCGTTCATTTCCGAAAGCTATGAGCGTCACCTTTATTCGCTCTTTATCTGTTCACCGTGTTGCTGAGGTTAGATGAGATAAGTGTTTAAGAGTGTGTGATTTGGGACACTGTATTTCAAGTATAATGGCTTTACAGTAGCTAGTATGAAAATGGCTGACAGGATATGTAGAGTTTGGGATAGAGCCACAGGGCCGTTTAGATTTTCTTTAACCACGTCTGTGTGTTAGATGTGTTTTAGACATGCGCTGTAATCGCTCAGTTTATCTGTGACTTGTACGATGATTATTATTTCAATCCAGTGTATCCCGTGTTTATCTCCTCAGCTGTGTCTCATTTGTGGGTGTTTAGAGTATTTTCTCTCTCTGCCTGTTTGTTCCTGATGTTTTAATTACGTCTCAGAGACAAGTCTGTCCTGTTTGTCTTGTCTTCGGTTTCGTCCCTCCGGAGCTGATTGGATTTTTCTTTTCTGTTGTATTTAATGTTCTACTGTTCCCTCATTCCCTCTTTATCCTCACTACACCTGGTTATTCTTCCTGTACCTCCTGCACTTTATTCGGCACTCTGACTTCATTTTAATAAATCACCTGTCTGTCTGTCTCTCACTCTATATTTATCTTTCAATCTGTCTTCCTGTCTATACCTGTCTGTCTGTCTGTGTATCTGTCACTTTTTTGGTCTGTCTGTCTGTCTATCAGTGTATCTGTCTGGTCTGTCAGCCGGTCTGTCTGTCTATTTATCGATCTGTTTGTCTATATCTGTGTGTGTCTGTCTGTGTATCTGTCTACCTGTCTGACTCTCAGTGTATCTGTCTGTCTGTTTATGTACATGTCTGTCTGATAATCTCTTGAAATGCAATCTTTCATTCTTCCATTCATTAATTCACTCTACTTTTTATCCCTCACGTTATCATCTATATTTTTTATTGTTTATCACGTGTGTATATAATTTTTTTTTAATCATTTATCGTGTGTGTATTTTTTTATCGTTCACTCACTCTGATGTCATCTGGGCGACAAGGTCGAAGGAGGCGAAGCCAGCGTTCAGGAAGTTCTCTCTGTAGCGGCTCATTTTGATGGCGTCCAGCCAATCGCTCACTGTGGTGAAGGTGGAGTAATCAGGAACACTGCGGTCCAGCAGGGGCTGAGATGCTCTACACCACAGACAGACCGAGAAAGAGAGGGAGAGAGAGAGAGAGAAGGGAGAGAAGCAGACAGATAGAAAGACACACAGAGAGACAGGGAGCGTTACCTCCTCATATTCACTCGATGATGATGTCACTATCAAGTGTACTTTTTCTGGTTCTGTTCTTTTCGGCTCTGTTTTGGTTTAGGTTTTATTCTTTTCTTTTACTGGTTCTGTTCTGATTTTGTTTCTGGTCCTGTTACGTTCTTTTTCTGGCTGTATTCTTTCCACCATTCTGTTCAGGTTCTGTTCTTCCATTTTGCTCTGATTTTGGTTCTGATTCTGTTGTTTTTCTGTTCTGGGTTTGGTTCTGGTTCTATTCTAGTCTGAAGTGTCATGTACTGATGTTGTGTTTAGTGCCAAATCATTATCGTGTGATTTGAGACATTTGTTATGATTCTCTTGGAGCTGGGTGAAACCGAGTTTAAACTCGGCTCTGATATCTGCACTCTGAGGTTCTAACAGCTCTCGGCTGGTGTGTGTGTGTGTGTGGAGCTCAGGGTCTCGGTGGGGTTTTTAATAATGCAGCGTGATGAAGACGAGGGCAGTGAGGTCGCGCTGAGAGCAAAGAGCTCCCTGTGTTCTGTCTCTACGCTCCGCTGAGGCCTGTCTGTTCCTGATGGCATTCAATTAATTAACAATTAAGAACCGAGGAGAAAAAATGCCACGAGCAGTGACACAGAGGTTCCATTCAGCAGGAGAACAGCAGATGGATGGAGGAATGACTTTAATAAGCTCCTGATGTTCCTCACTTAAAACCCTGAGATTATTATCCCGAGACTCTGTTGTTCTCCTGTAACTCTCACGCTAATGTTCTCCTCTAACCCTCACTCTAATGTTCTCCTGTAACCCCCACGCTGATGTTCTCCTGTAACCCTCACTCTAATGTTCTCCTCTATCCCTCACTCTAATCTGCTCCTGTATACCATCACTTAGACATTCTCCTGTAACCCTCACGCTGATGTTCTCTCTCTTTCTCTGTCTCTCTCACTGTCTATCTCTCTTTGTCTCTCTCTCAGCAGGAGGTCTCCTCTCTGCTGGACCGTTTTAATTTCATTAGCAGCTAATTAAAACCCATTCTCATCATGACACTGCTTTAATTTATCTAAGTACTCATCACTAATCTCCTAATACCATCACTGCGACGGCATTCAGAGTGACCAGAGCATCAGAGTGACCAGAGCTAACAAACTAACGCTAGCTAGTGATTTACACATGCTGTGTTAGCCAAATGTTAATTATATGAGATATTCATTCTATTGTGGAGCCTTTAAAACTTTGCTAGCCCTATATTCCAATAGTTAGCATTAACTAGCACTAGTTAGCCAGCTAGCAGTGACACTTTAGCAATTATACAAACATTCATAAAAGTGAACAATAAATTGTGCCTATCTTTGAACATGATTTCTATTTCTGCAATATTATCATAAACAATGCAAAACATTTCAACATAATGTTATATGTCTATAAAAGCACCTGAGTGTTGTGCTATTACTTTATTCTATTTAATACTTAATATTATATATAGATAGTAGCTAACTAACTGCCAAGCTAGCTACCTGGCTATTTATGTTTAGCTAGCACACTACAGTATCTTGTTTTTAACACTAGCTACCTTTTTTAATAGCAACCTAATATACCCAACCTAGCCTTAGAAAACAGGTCTATTATATATATATATATATATATATATTTTTTTTTTAAACAAACACAACAGCAGCTAAAGCAGCTAATGCTGAGTTAGCGATTAGAAGCACAGTGATGCAGCAGAACATTGTATAACGATTTGTTCCTATTGATTTCCTCCATCATGTCACAAGGAACAGATCAATGCAGTGCCACTGAGACACACTTGCTATATGAGACCTCATGATTTCATAACATTTTGTCACAGAGATAAATTATACCCTAACATTTTCTGCTAATCACATTTAGCTTAACTGATAGATCAATGACAAAATCAGCAGGATGTTATCAAGGTTAATGGCTGAACAACCAATCACACAACAGCATGGGTGTGACTGACTAACACACTGACCGATCACTGACCGTCCGAGTCCGCTAACAAGAAGTGTTATAAAAGAGCAAAGATTGTGTAAAAACCTGAAACTGTCCACTGTTGTTTACTGTAGTTTATATAAATTCTAAAACTGAATCAAATTGAACTGTCTTGAGATTTACATGAATCACATTCACAGCATTAACCAATAGAAAAACAGCTTTAGAGCTTTTAAGAAATAGCCTAACACCAATAATGATCCAAAATGGTACATTCCTACAAATCATAACAAAGCTAACATTAGTCTTCTGCACTTTCTTTATCACTTAGCCAATCAGAACGCAGGAGTGTATGATGCGTTTCTTACCCGCACGGCGTGTTGGCCACCACTTTGAGACTGGCGGCGTTACGGATTAATTTGTCGAGTGTGTTGACGATCTGGGAGAATTTGGGTCGGAGATTCCTCTCTTTAACCCAGCAGTCCAGCATTAACTGGTGCAGAGCTGTGGGACAGTCCATGGGCGGGGGCAGGCGATAATCCTGTTCCACTGCGTTAATTACCTGTACCAGGTAAGAGTCATCACATTAACACTCACTTTACTCTCCTTTGAAACACTGTGACGTCTGAATGACGCCTGAATGCAGCATCTGTTCTGCCAAATTTGAATCTGAATGAAAGAGAGACAAACTTACATCTTGGTTGCTCATGTCCCAATATGGCCGCTCGCCATATGACATCACTTCCCACATGACAATTCCGTAGCTCCACACATCGCTTGCTGAAGTGAACTTCCTGTACGCGATCGCTTCCGGAGCCGTCCAGCGAATAGGAATTTTCCCTCCCTACAGATAAATATAAACAGTGTTACATAGTGATCTGGGCTGTGACAGTGTATCAGTGTGTGTGTATGTGTGTGTACGTGTGTGTGTGTGTGTGTGTGTACCAGAGAGCTGGTGTATGTAGGGTCATTGGGATCATCCTCCAGGAAGCGGGACAGGCCAAAGTCGGACACTTTACACACTAGGTTGCTGTTGACGAGGATGTTACGGGCAGCAAGGTCACGGTGTACGTAATTCATATCACACAGGTACTTCATCCCGCTCGCTATTCCACGCAGCATTCCGACCAGCTGGATCACCGTAAACTGACCATCATTCAGCTATAGGGAGATGGAGAGGGTGATGAACAGATCAATAAAGAGATAAATAAACAGACAGATCTTACTTATGATGAAAAGGACACACGAGTACAGAGAAAAAGAAAAAAAAAATCAGAGAGAGAAAGATAAATGGATGTGAAAATGGAAGAGCTGTGAGATAAATATACACATTGAATCTAAAAACGAAAGAGAGACAGACAGAAAGACAGGCGGAGGGAGAGAGACACAGACAGATATGTAAACAGATATATAGTGAGATAAACAAAGAAAAAGGGATTGACACATAGACAGAGTAGAGTGTGTACACCATGTATATATTGAGAGTTTGTATAGTGTGTGTTTGTGTGTATAGTATGTGACTGTGTGTGTATGTAGTGTGTATAGTGTGCGTTACCCGTAGAAATGAGTCGAGTGCTCCGTTCTCCATGAACTCTGTGAGGATCATGACAGGCCGGCTCTTGGTGACCACGCCCTCCAACCGGATAATGTTTGGATGGTCGAACTGTCCCATGATGCTCGCCTCACTCAGGAAGTCCCGCCTCTGCCGGTCCGTGTAACCCACCTTCAGGGTCTTAATGGCCACAATGATCTCCCTCCGCCCAGGGAGCTTCAGACGACCCCTACACACTTCACCAAACTCCCCTAGAGAGGGAGCAAGAGAGGGAGGGAGGGGACAAGTGGAGGAGAGATGGGACAGGGAGAGTCACCAGTTAGATATGAGGAACGAGGGAGCAGGAAGTGCACAAGTGGGGTGCGGGAAGTGCACAGGTAGGGAGCAGGCAGTGCACAAGTAGGGAGCAGGAAGTGCATGAGTAGAGATTAGTGCACAAGTAGGGAGTAGGCAGTGTACAAGGAGAGAGCAGCAAGTGCACAAGTAGATAGCAGGCAGAGCACAAGTAGAAATTTGTGCACAAGTAGGGAGCATGAAATGCATAAGTAGGAAACATGTAAAGGGTAATACAGCTAAAACTAAGAGTGGAAGAGATAAATCCTGAGCACAGAGGTAAAAAGGAAGGGGAAATGGGGAAAGCAGTGCACTAGACTTTGAAGGCGGGAATGAGGGAATTCTGACAGAGCGGAGGGGACAGGAGTTCGGGACGGCTGGATGGCTTGCGTGTATGGTCTAGTGAGAAAGTGTGAAATTCAGGTGGGTTAAGAAAAGCATGGAGGAAAGTCACTACAGGCTGAAATGAAACTCCAGGTCATGAACAGCAAGTACACGTCAGAGTGAGTTGATGAAATCTGGGAGAAAGGAGTAAAGCTGAATTGGGAAATTGCAAGTCGCACTGAATATTACAGCGGTGTTAATCAGCGCTGATATGAGTGAGGAACGTCACTAAAAGCTGAATTCTACCACTGCAGGTATAAAAAGTATTCTACACCGTAAAGGTCTGGTGAATGAGTATGAATTAGCCTAGCATGTGGTGCTAGGTTGTTATGATGTACCTGCGCCGATGACCTCCTCGATCTTCACACAGGAGACGTCGATCTCTTTAGCGAACTCACGCACAGCCTCGTTCGGGTCCTCGTAGGTGAAGGGGTCAATGTACACCTTTGCTCCGGCGCTTACTATCGGGGATTCAACAGTGACAAATAAACGCATAAACTACACGCCCATCACTCAAAAAAGAAAAATATTATTCAAATATTACAAACTATAAAATATTATATATAAAACATATAAAATGTGTATATGACACTGTATGTATCATAAACTACTACATAAGCTAGTATGATAAATATTACACTATTCATATATATATATATATATATATATATATATATATATATATATATATATATTCAAAGCAATTAAAATAAAGTATATTTTTAGCATTAAAACTTTTTCTCATTTGTAAATGTTTTATTAATTTATTATGGAATTTGTTTATCGCCTAATACTTTTTATTTTACCAGCAGATTCAGTGTTTGTTGGTATTAAAAGGTACATTATTATTATTATTATTATCATTATTATTATTATTATTATAGGTTAGCAGTAGAAGCTTACTGTATTGCTGTAGTTTCTCGGTGTACTCAGACTCGGAGCCATTTCTCTGTTTCCTGTGTGGAGAGCAGAGAATCTGTGAGAGTGTGTGTGTGTGTGTGTGTGTGTGCACGATAAAACATTACGGTGTGATGATGGGTTCTTTATTAATCATATAAATTCACTGCACTGGATCAACTCACTTCACTGCTGCCAACATCATCGGGGTCACAGAGCAGGGAGACACTCAATGTTTTTAACCTGTCTGTCTGTCTGTCTGCCTCTCTGTCTATCTGTCTTTTTATCCATTGAACCGGCTGACATTCCACCACACAAACTAGACATAAGCTGTAGCATTTGGGACAGAACCCAGTGGGGGGTTGGGGTGGGTTAAGGGGTGTGTGTGTTGAAGTTATATGTTAATGTGATTCCTTTGTTGTCAAACCAGGGCAGGAATACCCACTGCTAATTTGCATATAATTTGCAATTAAAATGATTTCAGGCAAGCGTGCAAAGACTTTCAGATAAAGTTTAGACATGGAAACGTTCGGCTCCGTCCCAATCCACATGATCAAGTGAACAACTTTTTATCCAAGAATCAAACAGCTATTTAGTCCAAAAGTCCTTGATAATGCACTCAGTAGTGTACATCCATGGAATAGTGAATGTTTGATAGAGCAAACACTTCTGACGGACACATGGCAACATGGCCTGGAATGACAAACATGGCCAGCCTACCCACCTACACACACATACACACACACAAATTTGTGTGTGTTCTAAATCCACACTCATGAAGATGAAGGGTGGAGCTCTTACTTGAGGCAGACGATGGAGATGGCAACCACGGCAATGATGAAGACCAGACCGGCAGTCGCAGAACCCACGATGAGAGGGAGCTGTTCCTGCAGAGACTTCTCTGGGTCCACTGAGAGACAGAAAAGTGAGGAGATAGAGAGACAGACAAACAAAAAAAGAGAAAGAGAAAGGTTTTGTCTGTTAGTGTGTGTGTGCGTGTGTGTGTGTGGACGTATAGCTGATGTGTCAGTGTATGTGCACCTTGGTGGTTGGTGCTGAAGTGTGTTGGGTTGCTATAGAGACCGTATCCAGCAACCGTCCTGGCTCTGACCTGCACCACATATGCCGTTGCTGCCTTCAGCCCCTCGATCCGTGCTGAGCTGCGCTGAGCCGTCATTGTGTGTGAGATCGCCTCTCCCTGATCCTACACACACACACACACACACATATAAACAACATCATCATCAGCTACTGCAAATAAAAAATGAATCAATCTGACACTGAATCATGTTGAGACATTACTGATTCAAAATGATTCAACTTTATTCCAAATGATTCGACATGTGCCCATGACTGTGTGATTCACTCACCTTCTCATGATACTTAATTTCATAATCCAAAATGATTCCATTTGGTTTTTCTGGTGGAAGCCATGAGAGGCTCATGGTGCTTGCTGATGCCCCCATTAGGTGCACTGTGGGAACCGCAGACGGAGCTGAACGAAAAGAGTGATGAATGAAAAAACATTCATGTACAAACTTGAACAACACTGAACATGAGCAAAAATGATTCAGTTCAATTTGTTGGGTTCAAATGCTCAGAACAGTTCCAAATGATTCAATGAGTCAATCTAATATGATTCCACAGAATTTAACATGACAATGCATGAATTCATTACGAACAAAATGAACATTATGAACAAACAACACATTCAAATACAAACAAACACGATTCAACTGGAACAAAAACGATTCCTTTTAAACATAAACACATGCCCTTTAAACAGCATGCACACACACACACAGTTCAGATTTGGGATTAGTAGAAAGGCTTAGTGTGTGTGTGTGTGTGTGTGTATTTTCTTGAAGAAAATGGGTTCTGAAATCCCTCGTGTGAAGAGACACAAATGACAAACTGGAAAGCTCTGTTCACACCCCTCACACACCCACCCACACACACAGAGCTCTTATCCAGTCATTCCTCTACTATTCATTCTGCTCATTCTGTCTTTTCTCCTCTTTCATTCCTCTCCCTCTGTTCCTTTCCTTATGACTTGTTCTCTCTTTTTTCTTTCTCTCTTTTCCTTTGCTTCATCCTCTTCTCTCTCATATTTCCCCTTTTCTGCTCTCCTGCATTTCCTTGTCTTTTGTCATTACCCTTTTCCTAATCCCCACATCTCTCTGCCTGTCTCTCTCTGTGCAGTCTCCCTGTCTGTCTCTCTCTCTCTGTCTCTCTCTTTCTGTTTCTCTCTCAATCTCTCTCCTTCTCGCTCTGTCTAATCCTCAGATCTTTGATCATGTGTCTCTTCTGTCTTTTTATTTGTTACCTCCCCCCTTTAAAACCCCCCCCGGGTTAGAGGACAATGCTCTGTGTGGGGACTCTTCCCTCACCCCGGGATGCTCCTGGGGGGTAAAGATGGCCGCCACAGATTAGCGCTGCTCTGTTTGCTGTTCTTCTTACAGGCTCAGCTCAGCTGTGTGAATATTCAGCGGTGGCCGTGTGAGAATATCAATCAGAAATAATCTCAAACACAAACGCACTAAAGTCTCAGCAACCTTAAAAAATAAAAACCAAACCCCCTGCCTTCAACACACACTATGGTGTGATGCAGTTTCTGTGTTTGCACCATCCCAAACCACATTAACCCTCATAAGAACACTTCTATTTCTTATTAACTCACATTTGGGACACAGCCAGTAACTATGTGTGTGATTTACTGGAGCTGCTTTCATGACATCATCCAATTAACAATTAAGAGAGAGACACGTACAGAGAGAAAGACAGAAATATAGAGAGACATAGGCAGAAAGAGAGAGAGAGAGAGAGACAAAAAGAGACAGAGACAAAGAGATAAACAGGGAGAGTGAGAGAGAGAGAGATGGATAGTTATACAGAGAGACAGACAGAAAGAAACAGAAAGAGGGAATGACAGAGAGAGACAGACAGACAAGAGAGAGAAAGAGAGAGAGAGAGAGAGAGAGAGAGAGAGCGATAAACAGACAGAGAGACAGACAAACCAAATGACAGATAGAGAGCTAGACAGCCAGACAAACAGACAGAGAGGACACACACACACTCTCTCTGTCTCTCACCAGCTTGGTTGGTGGTGATGTTGACGGAGGTGTACTGTGGTGGATGTGGGCTCTTATTGGACACTCCGTTGACTGCCTGGATCTCAAAGCTGTACTGTGTGTGTGCCTGCAGGTTCCTGATGGCCACGCGCCGCTCCACCAGTCCCAGGTGCCGGGGCGACACGTCCACATTATCGTCACAGCGTGTACACGCTCCACGCTCCGTCACACACTTCTTACAGATGACATTGTAGAGGAGATCATCACGGCCACCCAGGTCCTTCGGCTCGCTCCACTCCAACACCAGAGACGTCTCGTTCACATTTGAGATCACGTTACGGGGAGCAGACGGCACCGCTGTGAGGGATATACAAATAAAATTGAATTGAATTGAATATATTATTTTTATTATTATTATTATTATTATTATTATTATTATTATTATTATTATTATCCATAGTAAAATGGAAGCTTTAAAATGAAATTAAGTATTATTAAATAAATATAAATCATTAAATAATGGCATGCAATATAAACAAATAAGGGTTGAAGCAGATTAAATCAGTGTGTGTGTGTGTGTGTGTGTGTGAGATTGAACTGCAAACACATCCCACTGTGTGACTTTCTCTCATTGCAGAGATTAAAGTAAGCCTAATTTTCACCTTTGACCTTTCCTAAACTCCTCTAATACAACACACACTCTGTGATGTACACACTAAATGTGTGTGCTGAGTGTCTCTCTTTGTAGACAGTGAGAATTAACCTGTCCATCCATCCTGCACTCGTTTATCAGCTGTGTTTGACTCTCCCACAGAGAAGAGAGACAGACACACAGAGAGAGAGAGAGAGAGAGAGAGAGAGAGAGTGAAAGAGAGAGAGACAGAAAGACAGACTTATAAAGATAGGCAGACAGAGAGAGGTAGATAGACAGACAAGGAGACAGATAGTAAGACAGAGACAGACATATAGAAAAAAAAACATATACAGACAGGCAGACAGGGAGAGAAACAGACATATGGAGACAGACAGACAGATAGAGAGAGAGACACAGGTAGACCAAGAGAAAGACAGACAGATAAATAGACAGAGAGAGAGAAAAACAGGCAAACAGACAGAGGAACATATGTTCGGGGAATACAGGGTGTCAGTGTGTGTGTGGTGCTGCGGCGGGTTGTGCTGATCCTCTATTGTGTTACTGAGTTTTATGGCTGCATTCATACTACTTAAGTGCGCGTGTGTGTGCAAATAAGCACTTGGATAATTAAGTTTTAGTACAGGAGACTTATAAATCTTCCACAGTGAGAATCCACCACATGGCTTGTGTGTGTGTGTGTGTATACTCACTGGTGCAGGCCGTGTCAGGTGTGTCACTGTCGGCTCGGTAGAATCCGTTCCTGCAGCTGCAGATGGATGAAGCGGCAGAAATGGAACGACTGTTTGGAGGACACGGGATACACGGCCCTTCACCCTGCTTCCACTTAAACAGACCAGGACTGCATGCTATACACACGCGCACACACACACACACACACACACACACACACACAGTTAACACACATACAACATGCACATGATTTGGCTATAACAAAACTGCATTATCTTTGCACTACAGATGGCATTGTGTGTGTGTGTGTGTGTGTGTGTGTGTGTGTGTATGTGTGTGTGTGACAGTTGTGTGAAAGTAGAACAGTTGAGAAAGTAACCTGAACTTGAATGTTAATGATTTTTTTACTTTATAACAGCAGTATTTTTATTAGCAGCAGCGTTTATGAGTTTCTGATAAAGCCACTTTTATCTTTATCTATCTTTGTCTACTTCTGAAGAAACATCACTACACACTTGAGTGCAAAGGCCTGCTCTGCAACACAAAAACTATGTGTATGAATGATAACACACCTCACAACACATAGAAAGTCTTTATGAACCTGATTGTGTATGAAATTGGCATAAAACTCCACTGACAGTAAAAGCTAGCATGATTAGCTGTGTTTGGTTAGCATTATTCAGAGCACGCAATGCTAATAAAGACTATAAGGCAGGAATATATAATATAGTACTGTGGTATTAGACAGTGTGAGGGAAACTGCTAACTGATGAAACACTCCTCAGTAAAGGGCTTTTAGACCCGGCTGTATGTTATATTAGCAGAATGTTCCATTACCACTGAAGTCTAATAACATTGCTGGTGTCTATAAAACGGTGTGAGTTTTTAACATCTCCAGTCTGTGATCTCGGACTTTTAGACTCAACGGAATAACACATTAGCACAAACTCCTAAACCCCATTAGCGCTTAAAGCTAACAGTGTTAGTGCTGCTCCTGTTTGTTCATCCATTAATCAGAGGTTCAAGCAGCTTCAAGGCTAAGAGTTAACAGACTTTCTACTGACTGACTCTGAGTTCCTCCTGCTTTTATTTCTCCAGAGTTACAGCATGGAAAAATCGATAAAAAAAACACGGAAGAGGATAAAAATGGAGGGGTTTTTTTCTCCCTGAAACTAAGCTAGGTGTTTTCCACAAGTTCTTTTTAATTTCTTCTAGCTGCTCTGATATACACCTCATATCTCAGTCAGACAGACAGACAGAGTGACATAGACACACACACGCGTAGAGAGAGAGAGAGACGGACAGACAGACAGACAGACAGAGTGACACAGACACACACACACGTAGAGAGAGAGAGACGGACAGACAGACAGACAAAAGGACAGACAGACAGACACAGGCAGAGAGACAGACAGATAGACATACAGATAGATAGAAACAGAGAGAGAAAGAGACACATGCAGTGAGGAAGGCAGTGAGAAAGACACAGACAGACAGACAGACAGAAGAGAGAGACAGACAGACAGTCAAACACAGAGAGTTAGAGACAGTGAGAAAAAGAGACAGGGAGACAGACAAAAAAAAGAGAGGCAGAGGGAGAGACAGAGACAGACGGACAGACAGACAAATGGAGAGACAGAGAAACAGACAGGCAGAGAGAGAGAGACAGAGAGAGAGGCAGTCAGATAGTGAGACAGATAGACGGACAGACAAATGGAGAGACAGTCAGACAGACAGACGGACATACAGACATGGACAGACAGACAAATGTAGAGACAGAGAGACAAACAGAGTTACAGACAGTGAGAAAAAGAGACAGAGAAACAGACAAACAAACAGACAGGCAGAGAGAAAGACAGAGAGAGAGGCAGTCAGAGAGAAAGTGTAAATTTTTTTGCTTTTAAGAACAGATAAAACTAGAAGTGAAAAAAGTGAATGATGAATAAAGAATCGAATGGATTTAATATTCATGGCACATGAATTGCTCTCGCTGTTGCTCAGTCGAGTGTTAACATGACTAAAGATTAACGTGTGAATGAGAGAGCAACAGTGAGATAAGGAGAGATGGAGAGGGAGTGAGAGAGACAGATTTATTCCTCTTTTCCTTTCCGGTTGTTTGATTAGTGAGAGTTTATCAGCTCCAGTCTCCGGCCGCTTTCACCTTCAGCTGCTCCAAAAGAATAAATGAGGCTTTAACATGGAGCTGCAGTCCACGCTAATGTTCCCTCACTGCATTAACCCTAATGTACTGTGCACTACTTAGCATTACCTTCACTCAGTCTGTTTAGCAATTTATTTTCTCTTCATGTCAGTGTTGGTGTGGTTTTTCTGCTGCATTTTTAAAAATAGGAACCAAAAGAACCAAAAGTTTATTCCCCGCCAACAGTAAACCATGGCAACAGTAAAAGCAAATGCAACATCGTTAAGATGAGAAACAAGACCAAAAAAAAAAAAAAAACACCATGACAACATTAAAAGGTTTATAAATTCTGGTGACAAAAAAATAGAACAGAAATTAAACCAACACTTTACAACATGGTAAAAACCGCTATGAAGTTGTATTCAGTATAACTCGAAAAGACAAAGTGTTTTGTGTTTAAAGATTATGATTTGTGCTGCTGCATAGTTTAGGAAATTTTTAACTTTTTTAAAATAAAACATCATAAACCTGACTAGTCTGCCTTTTATAGTCAGTGTTTGTCTGCATAACCAACCAGCACTGAACAGTACTTCTAGCTCCTCCCCTAAATACCATCGCTAAGAGAGAGGGAGAAGGCAGATATTTAGGACACAGCCCAGGAAACACTCCACTGGAGTGCCCTTGTAAGTGATTTCAAATTGTTTTTGCGTTTGCAAGTGGATTTAGATGTTTTTGAAAACAGAGCATTAAAAACTAATCAAACAAACAAATATCCATATGTGTGGGCAGGGACTGAATTTTTTTAAAAACATTATAATAAACACTTAATAAAGTGGGTCATTTTGATGGAGGAATAAGGGTTAACGTTTTACTGGATCATTTCCACTCCGTCTCTGCCTTTGACCTTTCGAGTACCCGTGGTTTTTCACTTCACTGCACTTACGTTCACCTCAATGCGATTTCCATCAGACCTTTTTCTTTCTCCTTTTTCACCCTCTCTCTCTCTCTCTCTCTCTCCGTCTCTGTCGTTTACTTATTCATTCCTTCGTTCCGCTCAGATTGAGGCTAAATATCTGAGTCTCCTGTGCAGGCCATAAAAACTGGCTCAACACCTCGCGGTGACATAACGAGATATGGACCGATAAAAACAGAACTACACCATTAGAATTCAGTTTAGTGTGTAAGGCATGACACACAATTCTTCAGAATCTCGTGGTAACCCTAACTCTGTGTAGGCGCCGTCTTTCTGAAGGAAACACAACATTCTGAAAAATTGTGTGTGTTGAATATTTTTCTGTCATTAACTGTCTGTTTTTAAAGCTCTTACCTTGGCACTGCGTTTCTTTAGTGGCGGGTTCGAATCCAGCCATGCAAGTGCAGGAACCAACAGGAACCATCCACTCCCCGTCTCCGTTACAGTAGAGCTTCAGGGGGACGGACAGCTCCACAGCGTTGGGGACACACGTCCCTGGGGCAATCACCAGAGACGTGGCCTCGGCTCCTGTTGCCGTCTCAGGAAACACAGCGAAGTTGGCAATGGTGGTAGAACACTTTCTATAAAACACCCGTACTGAGATGAGCGACATGCAGGCTCCCAGGTCCTGGAACGCCAAATAGAATCCGTTCTTGGAGAGCGGGCCAAAGCTGCGGACCTTGGTATTGACGCGTCCTGACTCCAGTGCGGAGAAGCTCTCGTCCGGAGCGATGGTGTCCACTTTGACGTACGGGTTCTCCATCCAGAAGGGGCTGGTGGAGGTGGCCGAGTCGGAGTCAGACTCATAGTAGAAGAGGTTAAAAGTCTCTTTGCAGGAGCCGGGAATATTAGGAATGCTATTACAGTCCCGCACAGTGAACTTCAGCTCCACGTACACGCGCAGGACGTCCTTCCGCGGGATAAAGTCACTGCGCAGCCAGTTGTTCTGGTTCAGCTCGCGGACGTTACACACCTGGTACGTCCTGATCGGGTTCATGGCGTCATCATAGCCGCTCACTTCCTCCCACTGAGAGAGAGACAGGCAGAGACACAGGGAGAGAGACAGCACTAATATTATAAAAGGGATAGAGAGAGACAAGCAGACAGATTGATAAGACAGAGAAAGACAGGCAGACAGACACACAGAAAGACAGAAAGACAGACATGTAGAGAGACAGATAGACAGATATAGATAAACAAGACACATAGAGACAGACAGACATACAGATAGACACTTACCCCTGTCTCAGGATGTGAGGTCCATGCCAGCTCTGTTGTGGCCCATTTGGTGTCCATTAACGTTTCTGTAAACAAACAACAATCACACTATTTAATTACTTTGCATCAGACAGTGATGGCTCAGTGGTTAAGGCTATGGGTTACTGAGGGCTGGGGTTCAAGCCCCAGGACCACCATGCTGTCACTGTTGTATCATGGCTGACCCTGTGCTCTGATCCCAACTTCCTGTGATGTACATGTGATTAATAAAGTCTTCTTCTTCGATTCAAGAAAGAATTTTATATATATATATATATATATATATATATATATATAATAGAGAGAGAAATTGTGTGTGTGTGTAAGTTCTGAGTCAGTAGAAAAACAGCAGAATGTTCAGGACAGAGAACGGTGTGTGTGTTCCACATTTTTCTCTATTGTGAACACTTTGCTAGCGGTGCTGAAAAACAGCAAAGCCATCCGAAGTGCATTTTAGACAAGGAGGCAAAACACACACACCCACATTGTTAACTATACAATATACCAAAATATTTACATTAAATTCACAGATTTTCTTTTGCCTTGAACATGATTTAATAAAGATAGCTAAAGTTTGTTACTAGCTAATCTAGCCGTTTGTATGCTATTAAATACAGCTTGCTAAAATCAAACTGAGAACTTCTAACTGGAGCAGCTAAACACTTAGCTAACTTAATAGACAGCTAGTTAATATTAGACTTGCCTAAATTGCTAGACACGTCAACGCTGTAACCTCGATGAGGTCATCAAGGGTCGAGAGTGACATCATGGTCTCCAAACAGGAAGTACAGCTAGCTAACATAGGGTAATGGCAACCGAGTGAGCTTGTACTTAGTGTTTGTTAGCTGGCAAGTGAGAACATCACACACTGAATACCAGTACACGAGTTTAAACCAGAATTCCCAACTCGGATTAGCATTCCATATGTACGTGCTTGTGTGTGCAACTTAAACAAGCGTATTACACACTCATTATCAATCTGCTTCAGACGTAAAACAGAAAAAACCTGCTGACACACATGCAGACACACCACACACACACACACATGCACACGCACACATGCTCTCTAATCCGATAATGACAGAGCAGACCTAATAACAAAGAGAGTCAGAGTGTCCAACACACACGTACGCACGCACACACACACACACACACACTTTGCTTAAGGTTACAAACCTCTTAAAATATTTCTTTGTTCCAACAACCAACCCTCTTAAAGTGTGTGTGTGTGTGTGTGTGTGTGTGTGTGTGTGTGTATGTAAAAACACCATTATTAAGACTAGAAGAATTTTTACGGACTTAATGACTCTGCTTTAATGGCTGCCTCTGAGGCAGGTAAGATTAGTTCAAGATTTTTATCCAAATGTTTCACGAGCTTGGTTTTAGTTTCCGTGCCGAACAACAAACAAAAACACAGCAAATACCAAAACCAAATGTCACAAGCTAAACATGCTTAAACCTCCAACACTAAACATGAAAACGCCAGGCGCCAAAACCAACCATTATACATCACGTCAAAAATCAAATGGTACTGATGTAAATGCTAAACATTAGAAATCAAACCATCAGACAGAAATACTAAAAACATCAATACTAGGCACCAAACACCACACAAAACTCAGTGTTACATGCCAAATGTTAAACTTCAACCAATGAACGTCAAACAATAAACATGAATACAGCAACCACCAAAACCAACTGTTAGACATCATATGTCACAAATCAGATGGTGATTATGTAAATATTAAACAGTTAACAAAAAGAAAATACTAAAAATCCAACACTACACATGAAATACTCAATACTGCACACCAAATGTCAAAGCCCAACCAAAAAACATCAAATGTTAATCATCAAATGCTTAAAGCTACATAACACGTCAAACTACCTTGAAAATACTATAAACATGTTATAAATGAAATCTTAAGCACCAAACATAACATTAAACAGTAACACAACGCCACAAACTTTAAATTCAAATCAACATCCAGCACTAAAAACCTATATGCTACAAATTAAGTGTAGATATGATTAGTGTAGAGATGGATATACTTCCATGTTGAAGTTTATACTTTTATGCTATAAATGTTACTGTTAAACACTGAACATCAAACACCAAACACGAAACACCAAATCAAACATTAAACAGTCAACAACAAAAAACATATCAAACACCAAACATAAAAGACAATACTTCAGCCAAACATGAAACATCAACCATTACAAACAGCAAATGTTAAACATCAAAGATATAAGATCAAACATGAAACGCTAAACTTTAAACTCCAAAAAAGCAAACATCAAACACTAAAAACAATCAGAAACACCAAACTATCAAACACGAAATACCAAATATTAAATATATTTACACTAAAAATCTATTCACACTCTGTTCACTACACAGTGCGGAACTTTCATGCATTTGCCATTTTGTAGACTTGAATGAAAGGACAGTGTTTAACATCCAACTAAACCACGACATCCCATAATGCACTGCGATAGATCAGTGTCTAGATAATGTATGTAGCAAGAACAGATTACCCAAAATGCACTTCACTGTTTCTATGGAAACATATAGCTTGACACCGAGAGCTAAACTCTGGAGTCTGTCTCCATGTCCTCACTGAGCTTTATGACAATTAAATTAGCGCTCATCATCCTTACTGACACACACACAGACACACACACACACTTTATTAAACGCTGATAACTCCAGCACTCACTGTGACTTTGCCTTTTTTATTCTTAGCTTAATTGATTTTTTTTCCTCCGTCTTTCTCCGGCGCTTTGTTGTGACATTGCAAAGAGACAGAGCAACGCCACACACACACGCACACACACGCACACACTCAAGCAGTGTTTGGCCACACTACACAGAGATGTGTCAACAGCAGTGAGAGAAGAAAACACTCCATTAAATCTATTAAAGCCATTAACCTGATTGGACGCTCAGAGCTTTTGTTACTGCTTTTATTGGCCCTGGGGAAGGGGGGGGGGGGGGGGGGGTGGTTTGGGGGTTTTAAAATACAGGATGTGGTATAATGTAATATTATGTTAGATAATAACAAAAAACTAAAAAAAACAACCCCAACATCGCACCAAA
>CM075013.1:10511151-10513043 GCA_037576675.1 Pangasius sanitwongsei | reverse complement strand
CGCCCCCCCCCCCCCCCCCCCCCCCCCCCCCCCCCCCCCCCCCCCCCCCCCCCCCCCCCGGCTCGCGGGGGTATTTAGACAGAGATTGGGGCTTTTGAAATATTTCCTTTGAGAAAACTCAAGACAGAAACAAAACCTCCCTCAAAATCCCTCCATCAACCTGCTGTCCATCAACACGTCTCTCTCTCTCTCTCTCTCTCTCTCAGTGTTCATTTTTCATGTGCTTTATTGGCAAGACAAATAATTGTATATTTGTACTGCTGAAGCAGGCACAAAGGAAGTGTAGTGTAAAAACTAGTTTTAATTGTAACTAATTGTAAAGTGTAATTTCTCTCTCTCTCTCTCTCTCTCTCTCTCGGTCTCTCCCTCTGAAAGAACACGATGATGACATCATCAAATATTGCCAGCAAATCACACATGTAATATGGGCTGTGTTTTAAAACGACATGTACATGGTACATCTACATAGTCATGTGACCTGTGAATTAAAAAAATAAAAAGATAAAATAAGGTAAGGTCATGAAGAGATCAGCAATCAGAACACACAGCACTGTCACCATGGCGACCGTAGTTACAACTAAAACTGCTGTAATGCCTGGAAAATACTGTCTATCACACACACCATGCTTCATTTAGTGTGTGTGTGTGTGTGTGTGTGTGTGTGTGTGTGTGTAAAATTTTTTACTAATAAGCTATTTGTGTGTTTGGTAACAGTCCTTAAACAAAAACACACGGCAATGGTGCGTGTGTGTGTGTGTTTGATGGAGGTCTTAGGGAACTTTTGTTTCATTTCCTGTGCTGAATAAGAATGGAGTCTCTCTGTCTCACTCTCTGTTTCTCTCTTTCTGTCTCACTCACTCTCTCTCTCTCTCTCTGTCTCACTATTGCATCTCTCTTCTTTTCTTTACTCTGTACCTCATTATTTCTCTCTTTTTCCTTTTCTCTCTCTCTCTAATTACAGAACAGTGTGTGTGTGTGTATGTGACTACCAGGAGCCTCGAGGGGAGATGTCTGTTCACCAGGTGTGCATATGAATCAGTGTGTATTTGTGAGTGAGGGAGTGTGTGTGTGTGCTTGTGTTCCAGCTCATTATGGTGGCTGTGTATCATCCGTTTAGGTCAGAATGCGTGCACACACACACACACATTTATATCCCAAGAGGACAGGGCACACTGATACTGTGAAATCAAGATCTGGCAAGCTAAACTATTAATGAGCACTTAAGCTAACACACACACACACACACACACACAGTAGTGACACACGCTTACAGTAAGAATGTGATGTCGGAAACATTACTCCATAAAAACTGCCTGATCACTGATTAGTCACTCATTACAGACTCTCTCTGTGTGTGTGTGTGTGTGTGCATTTGTTTATCTATTAATGTAAGTAGTCAATCACCTCTAAAAAATAAAAATGGCTGACATCAAGTGCACTTCTGACACACAGTTAAAGTTTCCTTTTGCCTTTTGAGTTTTTTTTTTTTTTTTTGAACAGTCAGTGAAATTGGACTCCTGCAGTGAGACTGTCTGGCAATACAATCTGTGTGTGTGTGTGTGTGTGTGTGTGTTCAAACGTGTTAGCTTAAGTGCTCATTAATAGTTTAGCACCTCAGCTCTTGATTTCGCAGTATCGGTGTGTTCTGTCCTCTCACGGCGTGAAGTGTGTGTGCGTATGTGTGTGTGTTATCACAGTGTGCTAGTGTTAGCTTAAGTGCTCATTAATAGTTTAGCACTATTAATGAAGAGATGAAGGAATTCCTTACTGATGCAAAATCCGAAATTAAACTTGGAATAAATGTTTTGCTTTTATTCCATAAAAAAGACTAGCACATATACATGTGTAAAACAATTACACTAGAGTGCTATTGTTCTGGATTGTGATTCTGG
>CM075013.1:10486151-10501151 GCA_037576675.1 Pangasius sanitwongsei | reverse complement strand
GTTTATTATCCAGCAGTAAAAGTGAAGAGGTCAAATCATCTGTTTATAAAGACTGCGTTTATAGAGAAAGTGTGTGTGTGTGTGAGAGAGAGAGAGAGTTTAAGAACCTACAATAATAAACATATCATATTACAATGTTTAATAATTGAATAAGTGAAATTAATGTATTAATGACTATTATAATATTTATTTTATGTCTTTAATTTATGTGTGTGTTTACTCAAGTTTTAAACAAAACTTACTTTTTAGAAGTTTTACACACATCACTTATTTTCACTGGGTATTTGTGGATATTAGAGATTTGTCATGATTATAATGAGTATAACTTTTTTTCAGAACTATCCTAGGATCAGGGATAAAACTGTTCCAGGATAAGGAATAACACCTGTCCCAGGATAGAGATAAAACTGTCCCGGAATAAGAGATAACATCTGTCCCAGCATAGGGATAAAAATGCCTCGGGATAAAGGATAACATCTGTCCCAGGATAGAAATAAAACTGTCCCGGAATAAGGAATAACATCTATCCCAGGATAGGGATAAATCTGTGCCAGGATAAAGGATACCATCTGTCCCAGGATAGGGATAAAACTGTCCTGGGATAAGGGATAAAATCTGTCCCAGGATAGGGATAACATCTGTCCCAGGATAGAGATAAATCTGTCCCAAAATAAAGAATAACATCTGTCCCAGCATAGGGATAAAACTGTCCTGGATACTTCATAGTAATTCCCCAGATACAACCTTCCCAGAATACGGCATAAAACTCTCCTGGGATAAGATATAAAACCTTTTCTGGGATAAGAGATACAATATGTCCCAGGATAAGCAAATACAACTGTTCCAGGATAAGGGTTAAACCCCCCCCCCAAAAAAAAAGATAAAACTGTCCTGGAATAAGAAATAAAATTATACCAGATAAGGGATAAAAACTTTCCAGCACAAAGGGATAAAATTGTCCCAAATAAGGGACAAAACTTTCGCAAATAAGAGAAAAAACTCTGTCCCGGGATAAGGGATAAAACTATCATGGGGTAAGTAATAACACCTTCCCAGATAAGGGATAAGGACACAGACAGCTGAAAGCAGCACTGCAGCTTCTTTCATATGTATAAAGGCAGTCCTATTATTCTATCGTTTAATAATTTAATCACAGTAGTACTTATTCCCATGATAAAATCTAAAACAATTATCATATTATGGACATTTCTTTTTAACATTTTCAATAACGTGTCCAAAATAAGGACTTTTACCAGACAGCTTTCCTCACACTGCCGTCTAAACGAGACAGACTTCGTCTCACTGCTCGAGCATACGGCCTGTGCAGACGGCTCCTCTCAAAATTGTGTAACGTACACAGTACAGCAGATGTAACGTTTAGTTTAATAAATAAACTGCAACAGTTCTTAATATTCCTCCACCAGCTCGGCAAAAGAATGATAAATAACTCCCCTCTAACTCATTTACATTGGAATTAAATATACGCTCAATACGAAATGCATTCTGATTAATTCTAGTGCATATGCGCAATTTAAAAAGATCTGCGGCACACAATACCCAAAAGAAAACAATTTACTTCAAAATTTCATTTAAAGGACAAACCACCTTCAAATTTAATAATCAATCTATCTAATCACCTAAACTGTATCAGATGCACAAAATCAGGAAATGACATGTAATAAGAAATTCAGTAATAAAATGCAGCAGATGGCTCCATGTGAAATGTGATAAGTAAATGGAGCAGATAATAATTTCGACTCCAGCTTTACTGATAAAGACAGAAAATACGTCTGGACTGGTGTAAAAGAGCTCTAATGTTTCACACATGCTTTTATAAATGAGCCGTGTGATGTGAAAGAGTTTGTAGTTTGTGAGTTTTGTGCAGCACGAGCTCAGAGAGAACGTTAAAAATGTCTGCTCTTTTAATTTCAGCACAGACGCGTGAAAAAAAGCACACATGATGTGAAATTGATAGCAATCTGGAGTCTAAATTTACTGATATGTACAAAAAAATCCAGAACTAACATACTTTGTCCTGACAGAGACATTCCACAATTTCTCTTTTAGTAAATAAATGCTGTGTATGATCACAAAATTAATCTAATCTAGTAAAAGGAATATGTTCGGTGTATATATATATATATATATACATACATATGTTTTTACTGTATATGTTTTTACTGTGTGTAACGTGGCAGTAGTACACAGACACACACACACACACACACATTTGACACGAGGGTATATATGGGTATAAATCTGAAATTGATAATTTAGTGTTTAAATTTATTTGCTAGAGACAAAAAACTGCATTTGGATTTACTTTAAAACTTCATACAGTTGTTGTGTAATTAACATAATTAATCACACCCACTTCACTTCTTTTCATCTTATATACACACGCACACACACACACACACATATATATATATATATATATATATATATGAGATCACAAAATGACATCTAATAAAGGAATATTCTAGGAATATTAATTCAATCATTTCATAAGTATCAGATGGTGTGAGTAGATTTACAGTCAAATATAACTGATAAAGCGATAAAAACCAGTATCATAAAAGCACACACCGTGTGAGATGACTTATCTGTTGTCAAATCTCATTTTAGTGTGTATCATCAACTTTCAGATTCGTACAGCTTCATAAACGAGTAAAAAAAAAAGTCTGAATTTATTATTAATAACGATGTAAATACAATTCTTAAAAAATAATTCATCTAAACTGCCTGCTCTGGATCCTTTCCAGAGGCTTCATGGAGATTTCATTATCTGCGTAAGATCACGATTTCTTGTCTCTGTGTTTCTTTTCCCAAAATTATAAAGTGACCTTGAGTTGGAGAAATGCACTAGCTATATAAATTAAACTTTAAATCAGCAAAAAAGGATTCTAAATAAACTTCCATATGCATAAAAAAAGCAGTGTTCTGTAGAAGAGAATCATTGAACGTGCATTAAAGTGTGATGTGAGTGTGAAATGTGAAATACGATGTGTGTAAATGAGTCCATGTGTGCGTGTGTGTGTGTATGTGTGTGTGTGTGTCAGGTACGGCCTCGTAGTGACGGTCACCAAGAACAAGGCACTAAAAGTGGATTACAATCTACTCTTTATACACATACGAAAGCATTTTAACATTCATAATGCAACCAAGGTCCAGAGTGAGTGAGTAAATAAATAAATAGCTAGCTGACTTAAGACTGAGCACTCCAGTGTTTAATTTAATGAAAATGCTCTTATGGGAAATTATGAAAGTGTGATAAATAAATTACCATATTAATGAATATAGCAACAGAGTGGAGTGTACCAGTCAGCGCAGAGTGTATCAGTCAGCAATAAACAGAATTAAATAAGCAGAAAGTGTGTGTCACTGTGCCATACAGGACATCTTTAACAAAATTAATCAATTAACATCAATTACACAGGATAATAAATGATACAGCAGGCACAGGAGCACACTCTGGTCTGAACATCAGAATGTGAAAGTGTGTGTGTGTGTGTGTGTGTGTGTGTGTGTGTGTGTGTGTGTGTGTGTGTGTGTTTTGTGAGCTGGGTATTTGGAACAGGCCTGATTTCATCTTAACAGGCATTAAACAGGCATTAAAATGCAGATACGGAGCAAAAAAAGAAAAAAAAGATAGTTAAACACGATCATGTAGAACGCTACCATGTTATACACAACGTAGTTATTAAAATAAAAAATAGAAGTGAGCAAGAATGAGAATGTAAAGGTCAAAACGTGGAGAGAGTATGGCACAGAGTTAATCACTGCATTATTGTAGACTATTATACTCCTCACACAGGAATTTTTAATCTCAAATAAGTCGATCACACAGGAATAAGTCATAAAAAGATATATTAGTCTATATCGGCTTGTGCCCGTCTGAAAGAACAAAGAAGTGTGTGAGAGATTTGGGACTGAACCCATTTTCCCTTAATCAGCATGAAAAGATAAGATAAAGAGTAAAAAGTGGAATAAAACACATCACCATGTAATACGGAATTATACAGGATGTATTTCTCAGAAGATAACTAATCCCACATCATTCATACAGGACCTATAATAATCCTGCCTTATATGGATTTAACTGTCGAAAATAAACCTATAAACACTGAGCTCGGGATTAACGCAGAGAAAGTGTGACCTATGGAGTGTGTTACTGTGCTGATCTATTATGATCGTATTTTCAATAAAAAAATTAATAAATAAATAAATAAATGTAAAAAAAAATATATATTTAAAAAAAATCAATCAATCAATCAATAATAAAACACGAATTGGTTGTATGTAAAATATATTCAAATATATATTTTTACTTAATTAATAAAAAAAAGAAGCCTGAATTAAAGAGGAACAGATTTTAAGAGACTCACACAGGACTGGAAATGAAAAGTGTATGACAGGGAGAAGTGTGTTACAGTGTTATCATACTATACTCATACCCATAGCAAGTACTTATCCAAAGGCAATCATTTAAACAGGAATAAATGATCAATAAAGACGTGTGTGTGTGAAAGTGGAGAAAGTGTGATGATGTTAGAGTTAGTACACACACACAGACACACACACACACACACATGACGTATTTATCTGAAATGTAACAATCATCACAGATTAAACTGGAATAAATTACAGGGAAAAAGGCCTGAGCGAGGTGGCACTGGAGGAGAAAGTGTGACGTAGAGAAGAAAAGAAAATCTTTCTGTAAAATCTTTCAGTTTGGAAGAATTCTCACTGAGAAGCTTGAACAAGAGCTTCCCTAAAACCTGAATGAAAAATCTGATCAAATATAAATGATCTCTATAGAAATCTCTTCAAAAGGTTTTTAGCGGATCCTAGTGATTTTTTAGTGTACAGAGTGTGTTACTGTAGGTCTTTACACTAATCACACACACACACACACACCGCATAAGAGCGACATAACACTGCGTTACAGTGTCAAACTACAGAATGTATTATAAAGAGTAAATAAGTTTCACAGAAATTAATGGCAAATGCAGCCCCCCACCCCACTCCCCATCTGTGTGTGTGTGTGTGTGTGTGTGTGTGTGTGATTGTGTGCGTGATTTTGTGTGTGTGTGTGTGTGTGTGTTTGGAAAGGAGACACTCATTTCCACTTCATTAGAATTAAAAGATAAGATAAGATGATGTATGCAAAAAAGAAGAGAAATACACAGACCTGTTTGTGTGTGTGTGTGTGTGTGTGTTTGTTTTGCATTATTTAAATAAATCATCATCTGTATAACACATGCAATGTATACATTTTAAATTACAAACATTGAAATAATAATAATAATAATAATAATAATAATAATAATAATAATAACTAGTACTCAGAGGTGTGCTCGCATGAAATCCTCACAGCTCATATCACACACACACACACACACACACACACACACAGAGAGAGAAATAGAAATAACAGTGGAATAATTCACTGGATTCAAAAATGAAATATAAAGCGGAAATACAGTGAGAGTTTTTACCTTCCACAGCGGAAGTCACGCGCAGCAAAAAGCCGCACAAAATCAGCCAATAATCCATTTATGACTCGAGGAGAAGAGCAGCGGGGGAACAGCCAAACCTACAGTCCTGCAGCTTTAGTCCGGGACAAAACCTCCATAAACCGGGACAAAAAAAATGAAGTAAGGCAAATCTGAAATGATCTTGTAATCCAAAAGTCTCGTGCAGATGAGTTATAAGGAGTTATAAATAGTTATTATCTGTTATAGTTCATACAGGAAGCAGCGCGAGCGCTCTTCTATTAATTCCCAAAATTTAAACCTGTGAAAATGCCAGAACACCAGTTTGGACTCCTGAGCGCGCGCTCTGGGATCTTCCTCAAGCACTCCTCATTCAATCCAGTACAATTCCCGGAGCGCTCTAGCGCGAGGAACTCATCCCGGGAATGATTCCTCCACTGTTTCTGTCGCGCGCTCTCTGTGTCCGTGGGTCAGGAGCCTCTGTGTGTGTAAGTGTGTGAGTTATCTCCGTGTCTCCGGTCCGGTGTGTGTATGCGTGCTTGAGTGTGTGCGCGGCTGGGTCAGGATCGGAATAAGCGCTCGCGCTCTTCACACACACGCTCTCTCTCGGTACAGAAGCACGCACGCGCATGCACACACATCATGGCACAAGTCTCACACATACACCCGCAGTCCCACACACACTGTGTTAAAAATCCCCTGAGCGCGTGAGCGGTGCGGTGCGGTGCGGTGCGATGCGACGCTCTCTCTCCACTGCGCGCGCTCATCTGACTGAAGTGAACCTTGCGCGAGCCAGACTGAGAATAGTGAGAGAGGTAGAGAGAGAGGTGCTAATACTGCCCCCTCTGAGTTGCCAGATTGATCTTTTTAACCTCTGCCTTGATTTTTACTTTAAAAGTGCACTGAGCGGGTACACTTTTTATTTGGGAAAATATACGTAGGGAAAATTGTTCCTCAAGGGTTCTTCGTGTGGTTAACAGTTCTATCGCTATAAACCGTCTCTGTTCGCATCATCTTTTCTGAAAGAGAACCCATCTGTGCCCGGGTTCTGCACAAATCATTAAAGGTTCTCCTGGTGGAGCAAGCTGAATAACACTTCAGAGAATTAGAACCTTCTCACTTTCTACAAATCTAGAATAATTTAAAACTTAATGCAATCTGGCAACCCTACAGCTTTTCCTGTCTGTAGTGTCACAGCGCCTCCTAGCGGAAACATCACTACAGGGTTGCCAGATTGGGCTGCACAAAATACAGACTTTAACTGTTTTTTTTTTTTTGTTGCTCCGTTTCCATAATCATATAAAAATACTACAAAACATCCCACAGCATCACACATTATATTAAAAAAAATTATATATCTAATACTTTTGAATTCTTAGTTTCAATTCAATATAGTTTATTTAAATACCTTTATTTGATTTTAGTTGTGGTAAAATGTCCACTCTGGCAACCCGGATATTCGCGATTCTGTGAAGTGCCTCTTTGTTTTCGTGTTTGTGGATTAAAGTGAACTTTTTTCCCTCACACTGAGGACAGATGTGTTCATACAGAGACGGAGACACAGCTGGAGGAGAAATAAACTCCAGTTTAGAGGGACAGAGAAAACAAAATGGATTTAAGCTGAACTCATCAATAGCATGTAAGTAAATATACACTGTATAAGGATACTGGATGAAGAAATATAAATAGATTTTACACATGTAAAAGTATGTTATTATTATTTATATTATTATTGTGTTGTTAATTTGTATGATTTATGTATTCATGTGTTCATAATGTCACCCTTTTGGATAAATGTGAACATTTCAGGGGTCAGAATGTAATGTTTTATATAAACATGTTTAAAATATTTCTGCTTATTGATCTCTATATAATGTAGGTTTTTTATTGTATCATGTACATCTTTTGTTTTATTTGTTGAATGTTTAATTATTCATTTTTTCCCCAGTTAGCGCTTGTCTTCAATATGATTTAAAAATCAAATCAGTATATAATTTATATCAGAGGTTCTCAAACAATTTGCAATCCAGGACACCTTTAAATGTAAACTAAATTTCACAGACCTTAAAAGAGATTTATTTTATGAACATAATTCAATTAATCAAATATTGGACTCATTATGTAAATGTGTACTGTAATATTTTGATTATTTATTAGAGTGAGAAAGAGTTTTATTCCTGAAATTTCTGCCAACAGATCTGTGGTTTGGATTAAACCACAATCAAGTGACAAGACAAACGCCACTAACTCATCTCTAACAGGGATTTAGCGTACTAGAACGAGGATGTTTTTGATAGCTATTATACAGCACTCCTGTAAATCACTTTGGATAAGAACATCTGCTAAACACTGTAAATGTAAATACAATGAAAAATCCAACATAGTAACAGGAACACAATCATAAATACAGTAATTTTGATAATAGTGTGTTGTGATTTCCACTTCTGTGACTAAATAAAATCATGAACCCCATAATATATAAAATATTGTTAATAACTGCCATTGCAGCAGAGGATTGTGGGAAAGACCTGCAGACGCAGAGGGCTGTGAGTTATTAAAGGTGATTTTAAGTGCGTTTCTTCTGGATTTTAAAATCATAAAACATACTGCCATGATGCAAACGTAGAATTTTAATCATACTGTGAATCTTATATTTAAAATGACTTTTAACTTATAATAATGTGTGACATTAACAATCAGGTGGAGTTTAATGTTTAATTTATACCTGCTCTTAATACATAGAATTAGAATAAACCTCCATCCATCCACATCAGGTCTGCACCATTGTGGTCTTTTCCCCCCCAATGTCAGAAGGGTGCCAAAACTTTTAGATAAGCGTGAGTTCGCTTTCCCGTGCTTCTCCTGAGGTGAGGACAGAAGCGTAACAGCCTCCAACTTTCCGTCCCTTTGTGTTTTGGTTGACACTCCAGGGTGAAATTCAGTTTTTCTCATGTCTATTTCACTTCCTTTCACACACACACTCACACACACACTCACACACACATAGAATTACACAGAATAAAATTACAAATAAAATCACGTTATATGTTATAGTTATTAAAAAATATTAAAAGATGTTATAGAGTATATACTGTACAGTATGTATATTATGTATTCATTTTATTGTAAGTTAGGGTCAAATTAATTATAACCTTTTTTTAGGGTTAAATCATAATATGACGTCTCATAATTAAAAAATTTTTAAAAAAAATTCATTTGTATTCTTCTTCTTCATTTTTCATGATTTCCATCTTGTGAGTTGTTGACTGATTTCATTCTACATGATTTCGTGAGAAGTTAATAAATAAAATGATACATATATTTCATCAAAGGTAATTTATATGAATAAATAAATGAATAAATACATGTCCCAGAGGATTACTAGTTATTTAGATAGTTAGTTAGATAGTTTTTATTCATTTTGATTTAAATTCTGTATTTGGGTTTTATCTGGACAGAAATGACGTTAACATTCCGAAACAGCTTCACACACACCATCACCGCCCACATAATTCAAATAAATAACAAAGTACACTTCAGAAATGATCCAGTGAAGTGTAATACTCAACAAAACCTTTTATTCTCCTTTCCAGGGGATTTATTTAGTTATTGAGATTAGATTTGAGTGAATTTATGTGATTATTATTGGATTTTATGAAACGGAAACTGAGACGGCTGTTGTGTCGTTGTGGTTCTGGTTTCTGTAACGTGGTCAGATTGTTTCACTAAAACGCCCACTGAAGAAAAAAAAATCAGGCTACGGAGAGTTTTATAGAAGCACACACACACACACACACACACACACACACACCTGGCATGCATTAGAAACTCAATAACTAAAGTGGCAGACGTTTTATTGCCATATGGAAATTTCACAAACTTACACACACACACACACACACACATGCTACTTGCCCCCCAATTTCAAGTTCAACTTGGGCTTTATTGGAATGTTTGTTCAGTGATGGAGTTGCCAAATATTATTAATAATAAATATATTAATAAAAAAAATAACTGAACAACTGCACAATTATCCAAAAATATATATTATACGTACACTCCTGGGCAAAAAAGGGGAAACATTAAGTTTTAATGGTCTTAACAATAAATCATTGGTCAGAAAATGAGCAAGAATTAAACAAATGCACTCCTGAGAGATCCCGTGTCTCCATTTGCTGGTTTACTTTTGCTGCAGTGAATTGTTTGGGGAAAAAACTAGAAACAGGGAAATTCACTTATATAGTCTTCTTGTACACAAAGGTAAATTCATGCTAATGATTAAAATGTTTGATGTAAAATTCAAACTAACACGTATACAAAATTTTCCAAAAATCTCTCCTGGGATTTTTTGTTTTGCTAAAGATTAGTCATTATTTGGTGATCTGCCACACCTGATGCAGCCAGCAAGGGCCACGAGGCTTAAACATTTAAAGAAATCAAAGGGAAAAGCTCCCATACTAACTTCCTTTATCTATTTGTTTAATTCTTGCTAATTTCCCGACCAGTAATTTGTTGTTAAGACCATTAAAAGCTTAATATTTTGCCATTTTGGGCTTGGCCCATTTTTTAGTAAGTGCTTTATCCTGGTCAGGGTAGAGGTGGATCCGAAGTCTATCCTGGGAACACTGAGCGTGAGGCGGGAATACACTCTGGATGAGACAGCGGTTTATCACAGATAAAAAATAAAAATCACCAAACAAACAAACAAATAAATAAATAGCAGTGGTGTAATAATAATAATAATAATAATAATAATAATTATTATTATTATTATTATTATTATTATTATTATTATTATTATTGTGCAAATGTCTCTTTCTATTATTATAATATATTCATTTGTAAAATATACTTAAAAAAACTTTTTTGCACGCAATGAATTCTTTTAATATCGTTCAATGAGACAGAGGATTATGGGAAATATCTGCAGACTGAACTGAACAATAAACTAAACTAAAAGAGGTTCATTATGAAGTGATTAATGTTTAATGTTTCTCAAGATTTGTAGATTTATTTAAAATATTTCACCTGGTTAAATACAAAATTGTTCCGTGTCTCTCTTTACAACACAAACACAAATTTCTGTAGTTTTATTTCTTGTGCTTTGTTTATACCATGACCACAGAGAATACTGTTTTCTGATTGTCTGGCACATCTGTGTAATTTTCTTATATTGAGACACCTGTAAAGTTTAATCCCAATCCCAGTTCTAAATCAATCATCCTTGTATTATGGAGTTATACTGGAAAACATGACAACAAGGATAAATAGCCATTTAACCACCAGTAAGCAACAATAAAACATGTTCACATACATTTGCACAGAAGCGAATGCCTCCAAGAAGTAACCATGGCAACCACCATTTTACACTTGTGTAGCTAAAAATGACTTTTATGTGGATGTGGCAAGTAGAAACGAAATGGATTGGGGGTAAAATGTAAGATACAGTGGATTGTGGGAATGACGTGGATGCAGGGGATTGTCGGAAGGATGTGCAGACGCAGGGGATTGTGGGAATGGTGTGCAGACGCAGGGGATTGTGGGAATGGTGTGCAGACCCAGGGGATTGTCGGAAGGATGTGGAGATGCAGGGGATTGTGGGAATGGTGTGCAGACGCAGGGGATTGTGGGAATGGTGCGCAGACCCAGGGTATTGTGGGAATGACGTGCAGATGCAGGGGATTGTGGGAAAGATGTGCAGACGCAGGGGACTGTGGGAATGACATGCAGACGCAGGGGATTGTGGGAATGACATGCAGGCGTAGGGGATTGTGGGAATGATGTGCAGAAGCAGGGGATTGTGGGAATGATGTGCAGACGCAGGGGATTGTGGGAATGATATGCAGATGGAGGGCATTGTGGGAATGATGTGCAGAAGCAGGGGATTGTGGGAATGATGTGCAGACGCAGGGGATTGTGGGAATGATGTGCAGATGCAGGGGATTGTGGGAATGATGTGCAGAAGCAGGGGATTGTGGGAATGATGTGCAGAAGCAGGGGATTGTGGGAATGATGTGCAGATGCAGGGGATTGTGGGAATGATGTGCAGAAGCAGGGGATTGTGGGAATGATGTGCAGAAGCAGGGGATTGTGGGAATGATGTGCAGATGCAGGGGATTGTGGGAATGATGTGCAGAAGCAGGGGATTGTGGGAATGATGTGCAGAAGCAGGGGATTGTGGGAATGATGTGGAGACACAGGGGACTGTGGGTAGAAATGTAGAAATGTAGAGATGCAGGAAATGTGGGAAGGAAGTGTAGAATGTGAGATGGATGGAGATGTTGTGAGAGTCTGATCCTCCAAAATTCCCCCTGCAGCCCAGCACATAGGAGATTTTATAAATAACAATAATGACAGCATAATTTTATGTAATTATAATATATTTATAGATATAGATGCAGTAAAGTGACAAATCTAATCTTTCTTTTGACTCAAAATTTCAAAGTGCTTTACTTTAAAGAATAAAGTTAAGACAAAGAAAGAATCACAGTTCCGCTCTGTGATTTGCTTAAACATGGAGGACAGACTGATAATCACCGCTTCACCTGCTGAGTTTATTACAGAATTAAACTGCACTTGAACCCTCAGAGCTCTATTCCTTTTTTGCCCATTTTTTGATACCTAGATTTAAGAGGCAATAAAAATCTCAATATTATCAGTAGATATATGTGATGTTTTATATCATTAGTGTTTCAGCACGGAGCAATGTGTTGTAATTTTCGGGTGTTAGGTGACTGTATCGTCATCGACGTTAAAAAAAAAAAAAACATTTGAGAATAGTTTTGTTAAGGAATTTGACTTTCACTGAGGGGAAAAATACATTCTGGTGTTGTGTCCTGTTGCCAAAAGCTTCAGATTGGTGTAAGGACTGAATAACAAAATGCATGCTTGGTGAAATTGTCTTGTTAATAAGTTGTGGGCTGTTGTTTAAAGTACAACTAACATCTTGAGAATCAAAAACAGCAAATAAATAAAAACACGAAATCTTTGCAGGTTGCTGGATTATATTGCAATTTCTCTCTTAGCTTCACAGTTTAGCAATAAAAAGAAAGTTTGTTATTTTGTTTGCATTATAATCTCGTCAATAAGATGCAGTGAAAAGTAAATCTATACACCAAATAAAATTAAACCATACCCAGCCAACTGCTTCTTTAAAACTGAGGGAACAGACACGCCCACAAATGACAAACCTGGAGACATCAGAGACATCTCTACTGTGAACCACAGACAGTACGGTGTAAACACAGGGATTGTGTGTGTGTGTGTGTGTGTGTGTGTGTGTGTATGGACCTTCACCGAGGTAGATGTGTACTGTTTCGATGTGTTGTGCCTCTGAGGTTTCCGATCAGAGTATGGATATGAAAGTGTCTTGTGTGTGTTTAAATTTCACAAGGACGGAAGAGCTGAGTCTCTCTGTCTGCTTTTCTGTCTTTTACTTTCATACACTGTGCATTTTTTTCTCTCAGAGTTCCTGTCTTTCACAAGACATTCCTTCTCTCACTCTTCTCCTGTATCTCCTGTCTAAAACGTGTCAGATTTGTATAATAGGTGTGTTTATTGTTTTATACATTCCTGTAATGAATAAAAATGTTTTCTTTTTAACACTGGCAGCCAAAAGTATTTAAATACCTGGAGTTTTTTTTTTTCTGTTTTATGGCAGTTTTATTCATTAGAGGCAAAAAAAAAAAAAAGGAAAGGAACTTTATGAACTTTAAGAAAAATTTTCTAATCTGTATATATTAACTAACTGCTCTGAGATATTTAGCAAGTATTTGTTAATTAATAAACCCTGTGTGTGTGTGTGTGTGTGTGTGTGTGTGTGTGTGTGTGTGCACATGTGTGTGTAGAGACCTTGGTAGACATGTGCTGCTTGGATGTGGTGTGTCTCTGAGGTTTCAGATCAGAGTATGGATATGAAAGTGTCTTGTGTATGTTTAAATTTCACAAGGACAGAGGAGCTGAGTCTCTCTGTCTGTCTATCTGTCTGTCCGTCTGTCTGTCCATCTGTCTGCCCGTCTGTCTGTCTGTCTGTTCCTATTACATCATGACCCCAAGTGTTTTATTCCTCTTATAACACAGCAATTTACCAATGGTTACAAATTTTACATTTATTAAAGGACAACACATCACATTTTTTTATCCGATTATAGTTACATTTAATGTTGTTGAACGTCAGTGAAACAAGTTAGTTCCTTTTCTCACTTATGTTATAGCAGCTATAAACGTTGTTCCCTCATCAGCCTCTCATGAAGTTAATAAGACAAAAAAAAAGTTTGATATGTTACTTACAGACTGCAAAGCCTAAACCCCTCTGTCCTGAAGATGTCAGAAAACCTAAAGCTACAGGTTTACCTCTATGTCCTCTTATTGGTGGCTTTTAGACTAGATTTTTATCAGATCTCACACTCTGAGATTTTATTCAGAACTTTGCTGTTGGCTGTTTTTGGTTGCAGTGGCACTAAATCAGCCACCGAGTGAGCATCACATTACGCATTTTAAAACCCCACTGATCTCATCTCACAGCCAGAGAATTCATTTATGATGTGGGATTTTTGTCTACAACAGCAAAATTAGGCTGAAAATCACACAGTGTTAATCCAGGTTAAAGCAGCTGCTCACGTGTCTAAATGTCTGAATAATGAATCAGCTGCACAAACAGAACTCTAACCACTGAGGCAACTTTTAACTTTTACAGCCCAAAACTTTTAAGTTCTCTCCAAAAAACCCTTGCCGTTCTACAAAGAACCCTAAGATACAAACTCTGGTGCTAGGACATTATAAAGAAATTAAAAACAAGAAGACATGGTTTTACTCTCTTACACACACACACACACACACATAGTGTATGTAATGATGAATGGCTGCCGTCAGGATGATTAATAGTTCCTGGTATGAATCAATATTTGGATAAGAGACTAAACACAAAATAAACATGAGCGTGTCGTCTTCTGTGTTTCATCTCGACCTTATGCTCCTCCTGAGCGTCCAGCTGCAAACACACTGCGTTCATGCGCCTCACAGAAACAGGATATTACTTTACATTTCATTTCATCTACTATCGAACACTGATCTGATCCAACATCTCCCTCAGTCAATCTGCATTACTGAGAAAGGATTCAACTGTGAGTGTGTCAGAAATAAAATCAAATAAAATTGAACTTCCTGCTCGCTTCATTTTAGCCAGCTGTTTCAATCACTAACACATGTACAGTGTTAATACCAGGGCTCAGTCACACACTCTTAAATATACTCTTACATTATACTCTTAAACTACACACTAACTCTACTCTTACACTGCACACTACCTGTATTCTTACACTATACACTATCTGTACTCTTACACTGTCTATATTCTTAATCTATACACTACCTATACTGACACTATTTATACTCATACACTACACACTATCTGTACTCTTACACTATACACTACATACTATCTATACTCTTACACTGCACACTATCTGTATTCTTACACTACATACTATCTATACTCTTACAC
>CM075013.1:10455439-10486051 GCA_037576675.1 Pangasius sanitwongsei | reverse complement strand
TCTTACACTACATACTATCTATACTCTTACACTGCACACTATCTGTATTCTTACACTACATACTATCTATACTCTTACACTATACACTATCTGTATTCTTACACTACATACTATCTATACTCTTACACTTTTTCCTCCATGTGATTTTTTTTGTGCACTAATAAGAAATGACAGATCAGCACATGGAACCAAATGCCATGGAGCCACAATACCAATTTCCTTTCTTTTTCTTTTTCATCTGTGCTGAAAAATGGCAATGCATCTCTGATAACAATGCCCGTCTGATGACTCCTCCCATCTGATATCTATGCACCACTGATCGCTCCACCCTTCTAATGGCACCACACCTCTGATGGCTCCATCCATCTAATGGTTCCACCCCTCTGATGCCACTGCCTCTCTGATGGCACTGCCTCTCTGATCTCTGGTAGCTCCACCTATCTGAGGGGTCCACTCCTCTGATGGCACCAGCCCTTGAACTCTGATTATTCCTCCCATCTTATGGCTCCAACCCTCCAACGACTCAGCCCCTCTGGTGGCTCTGTTCCTCTAATGGCTTCGTCCCTCTGATAACTCCAAACCCCGATTGGCTCTGTTTAATGTTCAATCACCTTGGCTCCTTTTTCTCTTTTACTGCTAACCACAAATGCACCTGGTTTAAATTTGTTTGAGCTACTTCTAACACAAACTCCTAAGTGTGTGTGTGTGTGTGTGATCAAACCACCCACAATTCCCAGACCATGCAGGAGCGTGTAATAGGAACCAGAGTCTCCAGTGATATCTGGTCATCCCAAATATGTCTCCTATTTCCTGTTTAGCGGTGTTTTGTCCATCACATGCTATGCCAGAACAGCTCTGACATAAATCCCTGATGTATCATCACTTCATCATCAGCGATGATCAATATAAATGATTCTGACAGAGACAACGGGACCTGTCAAATGTAATACGATGTAACATAAAACAAAGAGACAATTTTAAAATGAAAAATAAAAAGACTAATATGATGATATATATGAGAAGATGGCAAGCATTGGAATAAATCTAATAGGAGTCTGGTATATTGCCAGTATGTTGCTGCGTGTATAGTCCTAGTTGTAATTATCACATTAATGAACAATATGGCTTCCACACTATTATTCAGAACTTGATCCAGCACATCCTATTATTTTATATTGTATTTTTTTATATCATGCTTCAACAGTTACATTTGATCACAATTTAATGAAGCCATGAAAAAAATCATAATATGTGTGTGTGTGTGTGTGTGGGATGTAGGAGATTTTATCATTTCTCTATTTTAAGTTGTTGAATTAATGAAATAATTTCCATGATATTGTTAACTCCTATAAAGAAAATGTGCCTGTGGTTTGAAAGACAAGAGGTAACAAATCATCATCTTAAAACTCACTGTGAATACATTCATAATTTTATCCATAAAAAAAATCACTCCTTGAGATAAGCTATGTCGCAGAGATAAGATGAGTCTCCTCTGATGTCCTCCGTGTGAAAAAAACTTTTCAAGGACTTAAAGGGATGATATTATTAATTAACCAATAGTGTCATATTTATGTATTTAATATTGCCTTTATTTAATATAGTTCACTACAGTGTTACAGCTCTAAATTCTAAACAGGTCTGAGTGAACACCTCTCTGATCTAATTTACTCTGCATTAGTGCACTAAATAGTGTACATGATTCTTTGGTGTAAGGAATAGGGAGAGATTTGAACACAGCCCAGGAAATGAACACACTGTAGTTTCATGTTCAACCATTCTGATGGAACCATTCTGGAGTTTATAAAATGTATCAGCCAAATGAATTAATATTATGAAAAATTTAAAACGGTAGATGGAGTTAATGAACGCTCAGCATTGCAGAGAATTTGAACTAAGCAAGTGTTTATATTTTAATCAGACAGACAGAAAAAGAGACAGACAGAGAGAGAGAGAAAGAGACATATAGACAGACAGGAAGTTACATATGGGCCAGATTTTAATAGTTGTGGAAATAAACACACTTCTCCACAGTGCACTTGGACTGTTGGCCCTTACTGTAATGCAGTTCATCTCAGTGGAAGAATATGTATATGTATGAATATATATGTGTGTGTGTGTGTATGTGTCCTGTAACTCTCACTCATGCAAGTTTTAACACGGAGCCACAGGGAGAGCAAGATTCCATCCAGAGGAGGTAACTGTCTTACACACACACACACACACACACACACACACACACACATGCACACACACTAAAACATACCATATGTCCCAAGGTACCAACAGAAAACATCAACAAATGATGTCATGGTGCAGTTGTTAACATGGCCAGCTGTATTTACTGTAACACACAGGTGCTGAACACACACACACACAGATTTACACATTTACAGATGTACAGTTTTATTGGAACAATAACCCTTTGAATTGTGCTTCTTTCAGTTCAATTTTGTGTGTGTGTGTGTGAGAGAGAGAGAGAGAGAGAGAGTGAGACAGAGACTCATGATTCATCCTGGAGTGTGTTAGTGATATGAAACATGACATGTACGAGGGGGATTCAGAAGATAATAATTTATTTTTTTTGTATATATAATCATTAATTCCAAGTCTTAATGACACCAGTGTTGGTTAATTTATGGGGCGGGGTTATGGTTGAGGGGAGTTAGGGTTATATAAAATACAAATACATCCTGATCAGCTACAGTGAGAATTATGACCCCGCCCCCTTTCCCACCTTATCTACATCATCACATCTTAAGTAGAACAAGTGATCTACTTTAAATTCCTCTCTCTGGAGTGCATGTTGCTGTCTCCTGTGTGCAAGCAAAGAGAGCTGAGGGTTAAAAACGGAGTTATCAAGGTCACTTCTTCTCTCCCATCTGTCTCACTCTCTGTCTCATTCTCTCTGATAAATGAAAGTGGGAGGGGCTTTGTGCTTGGGGCAGAGAGGTGTTTCTCTCTTACACAATAATCATCTGCAAATTAAATTCACACTTGATGAAACAAATCGCTTCTTTCATCCAACATGTCTCTCTCTCTCTCTCTCTCTCTCTCTCTCTCTGTATGTGCGTGTGTGTGTGTCCAGCTCGAGGCTAAACTCTGATAATAAAGCTAATTAATCGATATTTATTTGACTTTAAATGAATGAGAGATGCTCAAGCTCTTCACCCTCCAGGAGTGTAATCTCTACAGCAAATACATCACACAATAACCCTGAATTATTATTAATGATTATTATCACTGTCTAAGAGTGAGAGAGATAAAGAGAGACAGAGGTAAAGACTCAGAGAGAGAGAAAGAAGGAAATAATAAAGTAATATAAAAATAAAAAAGAAAGGTGAAAGAAAGTGAGAAGGACAGAATTACGAAGATGAGGAAAAGAATGAAACAAAGTAAAAGAAAAATTAGAAACAAAAATAAGAAAAAAGATGGAAAAAATAAGAGACACTATGGTTAGAAATAGAGAGAAAGAAAGAAAGAAAGAGCTATTTCGAGCATGAGCAGAGGATATAACGCACCCACACCACATACACACACACACACACACACACACACTTCCTCTCTGTAATGGTGTGTTAATCCACAAGAGATGGACTTTAATAAAAACTCAGTGTGATTCATTTCATTTTTAAACATAATACACTGAGTATATTACACACACTGATCCAATAATAACCTGCCTGTGTGCATGTGTGTGTGTGTGTGTGCGTTTGGTATAAAACACACTTGTTAGTTAAACACAGATCTTTAATACTGGCAGTATGGCTGGCAGACTGTCAATCATTCTGCAAAGGCTGTGTTTGACCAATCAGAGGTGTTCTTTACAACAAGCTCCACCCCTAATAGTTCCTAAGCTGCAAAAAACTACCAGCTCTGGAACAGGAAATGAACTGTGTGCAGTGTCATGGGCGTGCAGAGTGGGGCGTGTTGTGTGTGTGGCAGGTGATGTGTGTGGTGTCATGTGGGTGCGCGGTTTCATGTTTGTGGAGTGTGGTGTGTGTGCGGTGCCATGTGTATGCAGTGTGGGTGTGTATGGTGTCATGTGTGTGTGGACCGGGGTGTGTGTGGTGTCATGTGTGTGCAGTGTGGAGTGTGTGTGTGGTATTGGGTCTTTACACAGAAATAATTAAAAGAGATTCTCTACAGCATCAAACTAATACAGAGTGTATCTCACAGATCACAGGCGTCTGACTCTCTCAGATACATAGCAGGAACACACACAGTGTGTGAGTGTGTGTGTGCTCACGCATGCAGACACACTGACGCGTCTCTGGCCAGATTGAGGTCTCTGCTGGAATTTCACACCCTATTGGCAACATCTCAGCTGCTTCCTCTCTCAGCTCATCTTCTCTCTCTCTCTCTCTCTCTTGTCTATCTTGTCTCTTCCTTTGTCTCTGTCTCACTCTATCTGTCTGTCTCTTTCTGTCTCTCTCTCCCCTTAGGGTGCAGTGTCTGACAATTAACCCTTCAGCTCCTGCTCAGGTCAGAGGGAGAGATCCAAAAATAATGAGTTAAGAAAGAAATTCCCTATGTCATATTCCCTGTGCCCTACATAGAGGTTTTTAGGTCTCCATTATTATCAGTATTTCTGTAAAATCTAAACCAACACTAAGAAGTACACACTACAGGGGGGTTAAAAAGTCTGGAGTGTGTGTCATGTCTGTGTTTGTGTGTGTTGCAGGGTTGTGACTGATGGAGTGATTTATCATAGTGATGTTTTTTGAACACATCCTGTCCATTCAGTTGCCTCGGAGATGGCCAGCTGTGTTTCCAATACAGTTTAAACCGAGAAACAAAGCATGAGAAGAATATAACTGTGTGTGTGTGTGTGTGTGTGTGTGGACTGATGGGGCATTGATGCGTGACGACATACTACGACTTCTCTTTGAACCTTTACACACAGGAAGTTGCACTTCCTGCATTAAACACCATCTCCGTTTGTCCCTGTGAGGGACGACGAAGACACATTACACAAGAGTGAGGAGAAAACGGGCCAAATGTGACAGCTCATACACACACACACACACACAGAGAGAGAGAGAGAGAGAGAGAGAGAGAGCTCTCCTCTCATTCCAGTGGTTAATTAAAGGAAGCAATTGGCTCCTTAAGGACAGTATAGAGGGAAATGGAATTAGTCAGCATGTTTACTTTCCTCTTAATTCATTTAATTTCCAAATGACTTCATTTTCTGCGTTTCATCTCAGTGCTTTCACTTATTTGAGAAGTTAATCTCCATCTGAAATGACAACAAATTCACTTACAGCTTCTTTGTGAAGAACAGACTTAAGGGATTACAACAGGGCTTCTCAAAGATTTTCTTTAGCCAGTGACCCCATTTTCAAGGTCCAGAATTCTCACAACTCCCCAGTAATTAGTAGAAATTACAGGCCTAACTGTGTGTAAGAGTGTGTATATGCAGGCACTCTGCACTCTAATGAGAGGACACTCACACTGCGTATCAAAATCAACAACAGCGTATCAAAATCACACACCTTATCTCCGCTGTTACATCCAACCTCCATCCAACAAGTGCACTCAACCCTGCATCACATAAATTTGGTTTAGTTGGGTTCATGTATTGTGTAATATTTTCATGAGAATTTCAAGTCCATTTAACACAAAAAGCAGCTGTTGCATGTCAGGACTTGGAGCGTTCATTTCTTTGCACTGGTTTAGTTAAAATAATGTGTAAATATGTGTAAATATTATAAACATGCATTAGTGCTGTAGATCTTATGATAACATAAAGTCAGTTAATCCAGTGAGATATTCACTACTATGCTCTGTGGCCATTAAAAAGTTTAGATTTTAACCAAAACCAGAGTAGCACTGCTGCAATAGACCTACAGACTGAAATATCACCCATGTGCTGTTTACATTGTGGATACACACTGCAACATATAGCACAACAATGACAGCAGAGAAATCAAAGACCATGCCAAGCATACACTTCATCTTGCCTTCATCCTTCATCATTAGTGGTTTATTGTCAGGAAAAAAGTGACTTCATATATATATATATATATATATATATATATATATATATATATATATATATATATATTTTTTTTTTACTGATGTGGGTCTCACCACGCTGCTGATTTATTACCAAAATCTGTTTTTTTTTTTGTAAGTTATCTGATTAACATGGATTCTGTAAATGAAGGACACAGCACTTCCTGTTTGAAAGCATGTAGCACGGTGTTGTCCCTAACAGAAGTGATGATTTCTCCATTTAAGCACATTTACAGAGGGAGTGAATGATGGAACTGTCGCTCTGCAGGGTTTTTACTCTGAGATTAAAAATGGTGGTGAATTTATGAATAAACACAGGTGGAGTGTCAGTTCTGATCAGACACAACATAACATAATACAGTCTGTTAAATTCCAGCACATATCACATACACACGTTTATTGTCATGTTTATTGTTCTGGAAGCAGGGTGTAATCACACTCACCTCATCGCAGGATGTACTGAACGCTGAGTGAGACGATGTCCATCTAAAACTGTCTCACATCGCAGTAACACCTCAGGCGTGTGAGTGTTTCACTTCCTGTCACATGTGCGATATGTCACATGTCATTCACTCCTTCACTCATTCCGCATATTTTACAAAAAAATTTATATAATTCCCTTTTACATGAATTTTTAATAAGTGTCTGCAGAGGAAATATGAATTAACAGTAATTCTAAAGTTCTAAAGTGTAAAACTGTCATTCAGTATATTCAGAATGAAATGATTCAGAATGAAATGTTTATATATAAAATGTAGTTTTTGTTCTTTTTAAGAATATTACTTAAGTAGCATCAAACAGTAATGCACATGATAACAGCACAAACAGGTACAACAAATCTGAATTTCAAAAATGTTTTTATTATTAAAAGAAAACATTTAAATTTTTATGTTTTGAAATTGTGTTTTGTATAAACAAAGGGATGCTCAGTGTAAACTGTTCAGTTACTTCAAATAATGAATAATTATTACAAGCCCCGCCTTCTCTTTTTCATGAGTCTGTTGATGTCACAGGCTACAAGCATTCATCAAAGCTTCTGATTAACGATGGGCGGAGTTTATGCAAATAACCAAGGGCAGTGTACTTAATACAGATATACACTACTGAAAAGACGGAGAAAAAAAATAAAATAATCAGTGTGTGTAAGACAGCGTTGGTGCAGTCATAATAATAATAATAATAATAATAATAATAATAATAATAATAATAATAATAATAATAATTCCTCAGTGAGGAGTCTATGCTGTTTTTATCTTTAAAATATTTTCCAGTTTACATAATTAATTATGCTTTTACTGTTTCTGGAAATTTCTCAAAGAGTTTCTTCACTCAGCACAGACTCTGCCATCTGTAACATTAGAAGTTTGTGTGTGTGTCTGTGTGTGTGTGTTTTACGGCTTTGTTTATCTGAATGAAAAAGCAAATTATCCAAAAATATTAAATGTTGCATGAAATGAATAACTGCGTTTGAGAAATGTTGAGTGAAACATTTTTAAACGTATTTCACTCAGTGTTCACATTGATTTATTCACACACACATGCACACAGTGTGTGTGTGTGTGTGTGTGTGTGTGTGTGATTTATAGTGTGGAGAAAAACAGTAATCCTCCTTCTGTGGTGTAAGTGCACTATGGTGTCATGATGGGACGTAGACGAAAGTGTAGAGTGAAATTCAGAGAAAATAATTTTATTTCACAGATTTAAGCATTTTGATCTATCTATCTATCTATCTATCTATCTATCTATCTATCTATCTATCTATCTATCCTTAAAATAAGGACTTTAAATCAGAATGGAAATAATGGAATGGAAATAGTTTTGATTTGCATGAAACACTTTTCCCATTTTTCTGAGCGTGTGAGCAGAATGTGAATGTGTAGAGTTTATTTGTGTTCTGCAGAGAGCTCTCCGGTTCTCCGGTTCTCCAGTTCTGTTTCATTTCACACACTGCGTTTACAGTGGAACTCATTTCTCAAACCTTGCATTTTTTCTTTTTTTTTTTTTTTTTTTTCAAAGAGGAGTTACGGGAAAAGAGTGAGTGTATGAGTGGGAATGTAAACTCTGTGTGTGTGTGTGTGTGTGTGTGTGGTTTCCAGCTCTTTATTTGTGTGTTAGAATTCATCATCATAATCCACTTATACATGAACACAATTTTACTGAGAAAACACAATGTCTGCTGATCCAGCTGTGTGTGTGTGTGTGTGTGTGTGGACCTCACAAGGATAGGAATATCTGTCAGTTTTGACCTTGTGGGGACATTTAGCTGGTCCCCAAGAGGAAAACTCCTTTTTTCCTGCAGATTTTATTTATATTTCACCTCTTTCTATTGCTCCATCTTTAGCGTTTGAATCTGTTTTCATCATTTCTCAGTTAAAGCTGAGTGTGTAAATTGCTCAGTGTGTTTTGTTGTAAAACAGAGAGTGTAGTGTAGATTGGATTCAGAATGAAAAGATAAACACACTTCTGGCTTTTGTCTCTCATTTTGTGCTCAGGATGAAAAAGAGATTCTTCTGAAATTCCACTTTGATTTCTGTAATCTTCTGTAACTCGGAACAGAAATTCTAAATCAGAAAATTCCTCAAGCTTTGTATAAATTTAAATATTACTATTAAAGTCCTTATTGTCCTCTGAAATTTTGGTGGTGATTTTAAAAAAATCTCTGAATCGAGACAAAACGTGTGCCATAAAAAATATGTTTGTCGAGTTCTCTCTTTTTTTTAAGAGAGGAAATTGTCAGTTGTCACATTCTTATTCTACATCACATGAACACTACACAAACATCTGAATTACACATAACTCTGATCAAGTTTCTATGTATTTTATATTCTCAGTATTATTATGTGTTTGATTTATTTCATTTGTTGTATTCATTCATGATCCTCACCAGACAGATTAGTTTTAATCAGCTACAGACCAGAAGAATATTTAGTCCATTAAATTAACATTAAAGAACCATTTACTACAACGAGACCACCGTTAGAGACCATCAGCGACCATTAGACCTCTGTAGTGTGTTTTAATGTCAGATAATTAAGAATCAGTCACAGGTCAGCCTCAGGAAATTTTACATCATGATCCCAAGCTGTATGGAAAACACAAAACCAGCAGGAACCTTGGACCGCTTTATAAACTGCTGCTGATGTGTATCTGTGTAACGTTCTCCTCGGGTTCCTTTTTGATGATGACAGGTAGGAGGTAAAAGGTTAAATGTCTCACTAATCTGTACATGGAACCATGGAACCACAGCGAGAACCACAGTATAGAGTTTTGGCCATGCGCCTTGGACAGAACTCAATCCGAGGCTCGAGTTACAGGTTAAATTCAGCTGGTGGAAATGAACTAGGAACCATGCCAGCACTGGGTTCCAGTGGAAAGGAGCGTGTGTGTTCTAGATGTCTGGTTCTATTACAGATACAGTGTTCAGAACATTTGAATCTCAAATAAAACTCCTTGTTAGAAATCTTTAACTTTCATTCACTGCATCTCTAATTTGATTGACAAGGGCTAAGCAGTGAACATAGCACACAGGATAGAGTACACGGGGTAGAGCACACACTGCAAAAAAAAAAAAAAAAACCATAGCAAATGAAAATATCTCGAATTTAGTTAAATTTATCTAATATTTCTTATTGTAAGATTAAACCAAGTATAAGATCATTGATCCTATGTCTGGACATTATTACTCATTTTAAGCTTGTAGTCTTCTTATTCTATTGGCAGATAATTTTGCTTCTTCTTAGAAATAAATGCTTAACATGAGTAAAGTATCGGCCAAGAGAGCAAGACTATTTCAAGCTTGAAATGAGTACAAATGGCTTGAAATAGGTTTAATAATTTTATATTTGGTTTAGTGTATATCTTATAATAGGACATACTAGATAAATTTGACTATATTCAAGATTAGAGGGGTTAGAGTACACTGGATAGAGCAGACAGGATAGAGCCGACAGGATAGAACAAACGTATTAGAGCACACAGGATAGAGCAAACGGTTCCATGTGGCTATGATGGGTGATCCGCACTCATTCCATGTTCAGCGCCTGCTGCTAATCTCTGAAACTCTCATTGGTGTATAATGGCGTTTTAATGGCGCTCCCTAAATCTCTACGGCAATTATTCAGGAACTCCCCTCATCACCCTCCCTTTACCAACCCCCTGAGGTAACAGGCTGGAGTGTGCATTAACATTACTGCAGAATAAGTGTAGGTGAAATAGGACAGAGCCGCTCTGTATACACCGAGAGGAAAACCAGAGCAGCTGCTCCTACAGCTGCTGTATACACACACACACACACACACACACACACACACTCTCTCTCTCACACACACACACACACACACAGTGGAACAGTTTACATTTTTTTAACCTCCTTCCCCATTGAGGACATTTTAAAATACAATTTAAAAAAAGAATTATTTATTGTCCAGGTATTTGTTCATTTCTGTCCTGTTTCCCATCAGTAGGCTTTTTTTTTTTCCTTTGATTTCAATAAGCGCTTTATCCTGGTCTCAGTGGATCCTGTTCTATCCCAGGAACACTGAGTGTGAGGCAGGACTACACACTGGATGAGACGCCAGTTCATCACACTCATTCACACCTGGGAGTAATTTAGCATAGGCAATCTGATTATATGCATGTTTTAGGAGGAAACCAGAGAACCCAGAGGAAACACACAGTGACAGTAATCCAAGATCAGGTTTGAACCGGGAACTCTGGAGACATGAGGAGACAACGCTACCTACTGCACCTCTGTGTCAGGTCAGACAGAAGCCCTGCCCCCTTTTTCAGGAACCACTTAAATCAGGCAACAGTGACAGTCTGATCTTGAGTCAAAACCTGAAAAACCCATTAAACATCAATTTAATTTAGATTTCAGATTAAAAATGTCAGGACACACACACACAGGAACACACAGACATACACACACACACACCATTGGATCAGATCTGTGGGTGAAAATTCAATAAAAACTGGAACTGTGTGTGTATAAATTCAATTTAGCATTTTCTCATCAGCAGTATGTGGAGGTGAATTTAGTTTTAATCCCCCTGAGAGGCAGACAGAGACAAAGATAGAGATGCAGACAGAGTGTGTGTGTGTGTGTGTAAATGAGAGAGAGAGTGAGAGAGAGAGGGGGGAGACAGACAGACAGACAAAGATAGAGACAATAAGACACTTGTTCCTTTATCTTATTAAGTTAATTGTCTAACCCTTTCATCACTCTCTCCATCTGTCTGTCTGTCTCTCTCTTTCTGTCTTTCTCTTTGTCTCTTTCTTTGTCTGTTGCTGTCTCTCTCTCTCTCTCTCTCTCTCTGTCTCTCTCTCAGGAGTGGGAGAGAGACTCAGGTCGTTAAGTTGGGAGTGAAATTAAAGCTCGTTCTCATCACTTTGAAATGAAAAGCACAGCCAGGATGAGTGATGAGAGTGAACGGGTCACCATGGCCATTCAGGCTACTAACAGATTAGGAATCTGTGTGTGTGTCTGTGTGTTATCAAATAGAGACTCCTACTGTTGTCCAACAGAATTTTAGTCTGAAACATCCATCAGGATCGACAGATTCATCACCTCCACCTTCATACTTCATCCTTTCTCTCTTTTTTTTATCTGCTTAGGCTGTCAGTGGTCCTCACTGTGTCATGTGGTGAGCATGAGGCCAGTTTAGTGAACATAGCGAGAGTTCAGGAGAACATTCCAGACGGATGCTCACTCTTATAATTCGGAGTTTCTGACCACTTTTTCCGAGAGCTTATGAATCATGACACAATGTGGATGTTTCTCAGTATGTTATGGCTCCTGTTAATTACAGAGTAAATTTAATTGTGCAATAATTTATCGCAGTAATATTGAGGTTTCATATGGTTCTGTCTTATTTGCACTCTCCCACTCTCACCAGTCTTTACACTGTTTGTATAAAAGCTAGATAAGTCATTTACCATATGTCCAATAAGAGCACGGAGTCATGAATAGTAAGATATATTCCACTGGATAATGACTGGTGAGGAAGTGTTGATTAATTTTCTGCAGCTCTGACAGTAGTGCAGCTGCGAATAATAGGTTTAAGTGCTTGTTCTAATATGTTATCATTTCAACAGTAACAGCTCATTCACAGGGACTTGTGTGGTGGACACTCCATATAAATGGAATAAAAGAAATTCTTGATATGGTGAAGTCTTTTTTTTTTTGTAAGGAGACGTTTATTTTTATTAACATTTATGGAAGACGTCAGTGCTTTGTAACAGTTAGAGGTAAAGATGTAGCTGTACGCTTTCCGACAACTTCGGGACAGAGGAGTTTACTCTTTGCGGTTTATCTGTAACATGACAAGCTGTGTTTTATTGCCTTAACTTCAAGAGTGAGAAAAAAGAGAAGCTGTTGAGGGATCGACTGTTTATAGCTGCTATAACGTAAGGGAGAACAGGAACTGACTTGTTTCACTGACATTCCACAACATTAAATGTAACTATAATTGGATAAAAAAAAAGTATGGCATGTCGTAAGTCTTGGTAAATTGTTGCAATTTTTTTAATCCCTCTTTTGGCTGCTGCTGTCCGGGGTCGCCACAGTGCATCATCCATCCGCATTGTTTTACATATGCAGTTTTAAACAGGTTTTACACTGTGCCAGTGTGTGTGTGTGTTTGTGTGTGTATTAGGGTGACTGAAGCCTTAAGAAAGCCCTAAGGTGAATGCTTTCACACACTAAATTGCACCATTGTTTTCTCAAAAGGCACACACACACACACACACACAGAGACAGATCAGAACAACACTGAGCGCTCAAATTAACGCCTGTACGAAAAGCTTCACAAACCTGCAGCAGATTTCATGTGACACAGAGCACCTCTACATTTCACATCATCATCATCTTTTTTCTTCTTCAGTTTCTCTTCCATCAGTTCATGCTTTCCATCTTTGTCTTCTTGTTTTTCTTCTCCTTTATCATCATGTTCTCCTTCTCCTTCTTTTTGTTCTTCTTTGTGCTCATCTTTTTGTTGTTCCTTTTCTTCTTCTTCTTCTTCTTCTTCCTTCTATTTTACCCACTCTCCTTATCTATATATATATTACAGGGATGAAATTATATACTATATATATATATATATATATATATATATATATATATCACAGTTCTATCACAGTGTTTATTATCATGTAGTCAATTTTTTTTCATTAAAAATGACATTTTTTTTGTTCACATTCCAAATCTTGAGGTACACTACAGCCAGAGCCCTACGGCTCATCTCCGAACATCATTGTCACACTCATGTCATTTTAGAATTTCAATTTTACAAATAAGTAAGGAGGTAAAAATCAGTCAGTAAAGACGTGAGAGTGCAGAGTGAGAGAGAGTGCAGAGAGAAAAGTGCTAGTTTATGGGTAATTTTATTTCAATACACTTCTGATTCCTAAGCAGAGAGTTTAAAAGGCATGCAGGAGGATGGCGTGTTATAAATGACAGGGTTGTGCGGGTGAAGGTTTTCTGCAACAGAGTGATGTTTTAGATTTTAACATCCACAGAAATGAGAGTTTAAAGACGAGAGAGTCGGAAATGTAAAATAGAGCATGTGGGTTAAAAAAAAGTTTTTATTTAACGCAAATTCAGTCGATTAGCCAATATGTGTTTGGTGTATAAAATTTGCTTCTTTAGTTTTGCTCTGGAGCTATGAGGCTAAAGTTGCTAGCAAGTAATTGAAGCGTATGGCCTTGAGTTTATCATCATGGTGGACTAAATGTGTACCTCTCAGTGATATCTCATCATTAGGCTTTGAAGAGGTGTTCAGTGCCTCAAACAGACTTGTTAATGTGTTTCTAACATGGCAGACTTGGGAAGGGGGTGTGACCTAAAGCGTGAAGGTGGAGCCTATATGTTAGAAATATAAAGTTCACATTTAATTTGTGTAAGACTATTTATTTTGTGAAAGTGTTTATGCATAGATTAACTTACTGAGACAAAAGATGTATGCAGCTAAACTGATAGCTATAAGCTTTCATTACTTGTTAGCTGTAACTGGTGTGATGCTAAAGACCAAATGTTTTTTAGATGAGGACATTGTGGATATTTCAATTTTGCTGAACTCTAAATGTATAAGAAAAGCAAGAATAATAAATCAGTCTAGTTAGCAAGGGACCAAGGGAACAATGTTTTAGTGTGCAGCAGTCTAGGGCTCTATTTAACTCAGGAATGCCACCCATTTTGTTTTAATAGATGAAGAGATTTGAGACAGATCCAGCTCAGAAAGAGACGCTTCATGCTTTCCAATACATTACTTTTAAAATGTTGGTTATTGGGGCACGCAGGATTCAGTCTGGGTTTGTAACATGATCACACACACACACACACATACACGCACACACACACACACACACACCACAAAGACGTCTACATTTACAATAACATGGAAAAGCTGCCAGTGTGCGAGTGTATGCTGTTGTTCCTCGGAGGCCTGGCAGCGCACATTTTCTCCATTTTCTCTCAAACTGACTCTGACAGATATGAACTCAGACTGCAGGAAAAACAGCACACAGCAACTCGGCCTGGCTGTGTGTCAAACCCTGAAATCATTAAACGCTATCCATTCCTTCCCTAAAGAGTGCTCATGCTCCCTCCACCCCTACTTCATCCAGATTTGAGACACTTGACCCATATTTCTTTCTCTCTCTCTCTCTCTCTCTCTCTCTCTTTCTCTCGCTCTCTCTCTCTCACACACACACACACACACACATACACACACATACACATTCTGGTTTTAATATTTTTATGAGGACCTTACACTGACCTCTGCATTACTGTAGCTAAGTAGTACTTACTTACACCTAAAGCCTAATCCCTAACCCTTAAACCCTAATCCCTAACCTTGACCTCAGCGACTGAAAGGAAAAAAAATTTTTACAAAAAAATATTTGTCAGGACCAGTCACTTTCCCCACAATCCTCAAATTCCTATATGTATCCCTGATAGATAGATAGATAGATAGATAGATAGAGTTATTTTTAAAAAAAAATAAGTTTAAATAATTTTTAGTTTTATATAATTTTACTAGGGTTTAAATTGTTTTCATCTATTTATCTATTCAAAAGTGGAGGGCCAACATTTCACTTCTGACAGATAGCGCGCACACACACACACACACACACACACACACTCACCACACACATATGCACTCACACACATGCACACACACACGCACACAGCTCATTGTCTGTCTGGGCGTGTGTGTTGCTCTGACAGCTCTGCCAGTGGAGTGTGTTTTCTGTCACTGGCTGTCCTTCAACCAGAACTGAGAGGAATTCCAATTACGGCTCAGCGGAGAGGAGAGCTGAAGACAGTCAGGTCGAGAAAACTCAGCAGAAGGAGAGTCAGGTCGATGGGGGTTGGGATCAGGAGGTTGGGCTGATTAAAAAGAAGTGGATCAAGGATACTCAGGTCGGGTTTAGAAGTGAGAGGTCATGGAAAGTTCAGCTCAGTGGAAAGGAAGGTTCAGCTCAGTGGAGATGGGTCAAGGCCAAGGATTGTTGGTTCAAGGTCAGTCAAGTTAAAGACAGTTGGACTGAATAGAGTCAGACAGGGAGATTGGGTCAAGAAGATTCTAACAAGGGCATGTTCATGATTCAGGTTGAGGAAAATCAAGTTGGTAGAGGACAGACAGGTACGACAGAGTCAGGTCGGGGACAGGTGATTTGAGAATAGTCAGTACAGAAAAAAACAGTTAAGAAGAAGTCAGGGTCACGGACAGTCAGGGCTGAGATTTATTGCATCAAGAAGAGCTGCATCAAGGATTGTTGGGTCAAGTTGAGGAAAGTATAGTCAAAGAGAGACAAGGCGAGTAGGGTCTAGAGGAAACGGGTCTGAGGGAGTCCTGAACTTGACATTCCTTTATCTGGCTGTCTTAAACTAGGCTGACTTCAACCCAGACCTTGACTCCCCTAGACCTGACTCCCCTGTATCCAACTTCCCTTGACTTGAGTCCTCTATATCTGATTCCTCTAAATGCAACTACCATAGACCTGACTCCTCTGGACCAAATTTCAATAGACTAGACTCCTTGAGACCCAAATACTATAGACTCAGCTCCTCTAGACCCAACTACTATAGACTTGGCTCCTCTAGACCCAATTCCCTTAGATCGGACTCCTCCATTTTTTTTCCATTTCATGTAGTGCACTGTTAATACCCAAAAGAAATTCTGGAACCACTGAGAAATGTGAAACAGCAGACACAATTTTGCAGTTTGAAATAAAAAAGGCCAACACTTTAATTAAGAACATCACTACAATGTAACATATTCAAGTACGTCCTGTAAGTGTACAGTGCATAATGTGCAATTTGAGATGGAGCCTTTTTTCTTACAGTTTTTTTCAATTGCTTACAAGCATCAATCAATACTGAAGCCACTTCTTCAAAACTCTTCATACAGTCTGCATTACCAACATGAATCTTGGCCAAACAGTTAATATCACCTCCAATACTCGCTTAAACCACCAAAACACTTCATACATGTCTCAAAATAAGCTTGTTCAACTATAACACTGGCAACAATTCTCACTCAGCATACACCAGAAAGCATACATTGTCATGCATACACTACCTAAAAACACTACCAACAGGGAGCATTACATAAATGATGAACTTTTCTGTTTGAAATTTGAATGGTCTTTCACATAAATCAGTATTTCATTATATGAATCAGAAATGCTGCAATTTGTTTTTCTATGTCTTTGCATACAGTAGTTTACTTGTGAGAAATAAAAAGTTGAAACAAAAAAAATAAATAAATAAATTCTTGAGATTCCATGTGAGATTTTATGTAATTATCATCCCATTGCAATAATAATTACATAAAAAAACATCAACAACATGTATAGTATGATCACTCATACTGTATGTACAGTACTATGAGGGTTCTAATCCTCCCTATTTCCTGCATTTGGCCAGAAGTTAACATCACATCTTATGTCTTCTCTGGCGATGCATCTTGGAAAGTATCTTCTGGAATTGTCTTACCCAACCCTGCCAGTCTTCAGGAGAAATGTCTCCATATCCCGCATTCATGGCATCCAGTATCCAGACATCTGGTCATGTGGATGGTGGTCATAAACCTTCCACCTCCATGCAGAGAGAAACTCCACTATGGGGTTTAGGAAGGGGAGTATGGGGGCAAGAATAGTACTGACATCCTGGGATGTGCAGCAAATCAGTCTGTGACTGCAGCAGAGTGGTAGAATGCCACATCATCCCACACAACAACGAAGGTAGGGGAGTTTCTTGCCCCTCGCCTTCTCTAATCTGCTGGCACAAGTCGATTACGCAGGTCATCCAAAAAAGAAAAGAGCCTCTCTGTATTGTAGGGACATGAGGGACAATGAGTGGTTTGTGTAGCAGCCAACCATGACTGGACAGTGCTGCAGACTTTGTGATGTTAGCTCCTCTCTGGCCAAGGACATCCACGGTTGCTCTCTGTCCAATCACGTTTCTTCCCCTGCGATGTGTTTTTTTGCGAGGATGAATCCAGCTTCATCTACAAAGATGAATGTATGTGCAGTTCACCTGGCTTCCATTTCCATTACTCTCTAAAATACAGACAGTTTTGCAGTACTTTACATTATGCATAGTTGTGTATGTACCCTGTTTGGTTATTGAACAGACATCTTACTTGAGCATATTGATACTGGAATTCTTTCATACGTTCACTGTTTCTCTCAAAGGGTACAGTGTACAACTGGTTCATCCTTATTTTATGTTTCTCTAGGACTCTGGAAATTGTTGTTGTGCTGACCATATTCACATTCCCAAAAGTGATATTGTCTGCCAGCAGTCTGTCCCAAATTTCCCACACTTTTATTGCATTGTTGCCAAGTACCATGTCAACAATTTCAATTTCATAGAAAGATTCTGCCTATCCCTCCTGTAGGAGGTAACTTTTGGATCCTAAAACACAGAACAATCAATATATTTCAAAATGTCAGTACATGTTAAAACGTTAAACTGTATTGTTCTGTAATATGTAGTTTAATTATCATTAATGGATACACATCTCACCTGTTGTTTTACCAGGAAAATCATACTATTGATGCAACTGTTGAATGCTACAGATTTGGTTGCCCCCTTAAACTGGCCTCTCTCAAAGAGAGACCATGGTTTACAACATGGTCAATAATTGTTTACTAAAAGATGGTAACGAGACTAAAAACAGGACACCTGGGTAGGCTTACAGCTGAAACTGCAATTAGCTGTGTTTGGAATGATTATTATTTCATTTTATTGTAAATATGCTACTAAGATTTTCTATATATTTCAATATGGTTACTGCAGAAATGCATGGAATTTGCCATCATTCTGTTTTGAATGTGTTTTTAACAGTTTTGAAAGCAGTGTGTAGGTATTTGAAAAATCTGCTGCAAATATATCGTGTATTGCAGGTGGTGGAGTATGAATGACAAAAGAGTTCATGGATTTTGGAAGATGTGGTCCTTGAATGCATTTTTTGTGAAAGGAATGAAAAATGATTCACAATTTGGTCTGCATAGACTTCTGTTTCGCTGACTGTGTGAAGAGTTTTGAAAATGTGACTTCTGTTTTGACCAATGCATGTTAGCAATCAAAAAAAACCTGTAATACAAACTTAAAGGTATAGATTGGCAAAATGAAATATGTGGATATGAATACAATGCATGCTGCTTGAGGAAACATGCACAGTTTTATGTAAATTATTCGATGTAATTATAAGTGACTTCATTGCCAATTTCTTTGCATCATCAGCCACTTGAGACTTTTTGGGCGCTACTGTTCCTGGAGCAGGAAGGAACCCAGCGGCGAGTATGTGAAGGCCCTGGCCTGGTACACACACACACACGCACACACACTCCTTCCTCTGAAGATAATTAGTGGTGAATAAATGAGTGTGCTGCACGGTCCAGTGTCTGCTCTTTGTACAAGCCACAATGCAGCTGAAGAGAAAGACGTCATGAGTTTTAAGGGACTGCCGATGTTCGAGCAGAGGGGAGTCTTGCTGTCGGCTTCTTTTCATCTGTAAGACGGGTTGAGTTTAAAAGTGTTTAATAAACTCTTTTTCAAATGTAAGAGTATTCAAGGTGATGGTGAGCGGTGCATTTCTCTCCCTGACCTCCAGCACTGCGAACTCAGCATCAGCAGATCTGACAAAATCAGAATTGCAAATGCAGGAGAGACTCTGAAAGCCAAGTAATTACTGCAGCACATTAATAAATTCACACGATTAATGCTGAGAATTTCCACATTAAAGCACTGCATACACTGGGATCAGACTATCAAAGGCTGTTTTTATTTCATCAGTTATCAAAACCTAATGCTAACACCAAAATTATATTTCTTAAACATGATTCCTATTAGAACACTATTAGAAATTTTAAAAAGTGTGTTCTATTTACGCAGTTCAGAAATTAGCCTCTTTACTATAATGCTAGGTCGTTGTTTAGGACCCCAGCCAGGTTATTTTGAGGTAGCTAGCATTAAAATTTCAGTAGCATCTGGTCTATTTACTCAAATGTTAGTTTTTGGGTTAGCCTGTTTACTATATTGCTAGTTCATGCTTAGCCTGTGTTTATTACAAGCTAATCCACAAAACTAGCATTTGTTCCCTTTGTCAATTACTAAGTAACTCTTAATTAGTTTTGTTAGCTTTAATAGTAGCTGAAGAATGGCGAGCCAAAGCAGAATAATAATTATTTAGTGAGAAGTGAAATAATTGTGTGTCTTAGCACTTGTTTTGACATTAACACAGCAGTGAGCACACATGCCGAGTATCTTTTAATCCCTAGAGTATCTTATTTTTTAAAATCGATTTTCCATCATGCTGTGCTGTATTTATTTTCCCCCGGCATTGTGCATTGATCTGTCTTGAATGTGATGATGAGACGAATGTTTAACAGATATTTTTTTGACAGAACAAAGCAGGCAGATCGACGTTAACATTAAAAAGTATTGATCATCATGACGACACATTCATCACGCCACACAAACCACAGACAAGTGTGTGTATCAGTCTCTCCATAACTGTGTGTGTGTTTGAGCTGGTGATGTCATTTCACTGCTTCTCTGATGGTCACTTAACATTAGAATCGACGCTTAACTTATTTCCACACTCACCTGTACAAACACACCTGGATTATTTACACATTGTCTTTGTGATTCATTTTGATTTTGCGATTAGGTCAGATCTTTATGTTTAAAAATCTGTCTTTGGGTTTTCATGTGACCTTTTTAATGTTATTTGATATTTGACACATCCAGTGTTTCCTGGATATATTCCCACCTTATTCCCTGTGTTCTCCAGACAGACACCAGATCTACCATTTCCTTGACTAGGATAAAACACTTACTCAAGATGGATGAATAAATTAATGAATGATTTTCATCAAATCTATCTAGAATTTATCATTATGGAGGTAACACTAGCAATTTGCTTTTGTGATGAAATGAAGTTACTTTTATTTTCTTATAACACCACATTCCCAAGTTTTTTTTATATTCTTCTTATACCACAGCAATTTACCAACAAACACATTTTTTTATTTATTAAAGGACAAAGAGTCTTACTTTTTATCCATTTATAGTTATATTCAATGTTGTGGAATATTGGTGAAACAAGTTAGTTCCAGTTCCTGTTCTCACCTATGTTATAGCAGCTATAAACAGTTGTTCCCTCACCAGCCTCTCTTTTTCTCTCGCTCTTGTAGTTAATAAGACAAAAAAAATCACAGCTTGCCATGTTAGAAACTGCAAAACGTAAACTCCTCTGTCCTAAAAATGTCAGAAAACATAAAGTTACAGAGTTACAGAGTGCTGACACTGGAGACTCCTTCTATAAATGTTACATAAACGTCTTACAGAAAAAAAAAAAGTTGGGTTGTTTATTATTTAGTACTGCCCTGAATAAGCTATTTCACATAACCAATGTTTACATATAGTCCATAAGACACAATAATAACTGACTTTACACAAATGCACCAGTTCATAAGTTTACATGCACTTGCTTCTTAATACTGTGTGTTGTTACCTGGACAATCAACAGCTGTTTTTATGGTTTGTGATAGTTGTTCATGAGTTCCTTATTTGTCCTGCACAGTTAAAATGCCCACTCTCCTTCAGAAAAATCCTCCAGTTACTGCATATTCTTTGCTTTTTCAGCATCTTCTGCATATTTGACCCCTTTCCAACAGTGGCCATATGATTTTGAGATCCATCTTTTCACACTTTGCATTGGTTGGAGACGGATGCAAGCGCAGAGTATTTTATTTAAAGTGAAACACATGTAAACAAAGACTAGGACTACTTAACAAACACAAACATAAACTAGACAAGCATGAAATATGCATGAACATGGCATGGTCAAAGACAAAGAGTTCTATACAAATGTGACATATATTGTGCTCATTGTGCATAAAGGTGGTTCAGGTGATCATGTGACTTGGTGCGTGACGTGAACATGTAGAGTGCAGTGGCCGTTGGGTGCTATAGTCCTGCAGCACTATTGTTGCTAACTTAACAGAACCCCCCCTCCCCCCATCCTTAAGGCGCGGCACCTGACACACCCACTCCGGCTTTGAGGGGGTCCTTTGAGGGCGGTTTTAAGATCTCCATGGTCTGATGGGGTCCTTCCAGCCAGCAGGGACCAAACTTGGCGTAACCCCCAGTGCAATGGGCCAAAGTCACTTCCTTGGGGCGGGGAGGGTGGGCAATGACGTCCTCACTGACTTGATGTAGGAGGCCATGTTGGCCTCGTGCGTGGCTTGCGGGGCCACCTCATCATCCTCTGGCTTGGACATCTCTTGGGAGGCTGCCCGGTCTGGCAAGAGATCATCTGTAGAGGCTGCCCCATCAGCCTCTGGCAGTGGGTGGGCTGATGAGGCTGCCCGTTGGCCTCTGGTGTTGGCTGAGTTGGGGAGGCCACCCCGTCAACCTCTGGCATGAGCTCGCCTGTAGAGGCCGCACCATCGGCCTCTGGCATTAGTTGCACTGGGGAGGCCCTTTCCTCGGCCTCTGGCATGAGCCACACTGTCACCCCGCCGCCTGTGTTCAGCCGACTAGGCTCGGCCAATGCATAGGTTGTAGCCCTCCCCCAAAAAAGTTTTTGAGGGAGCCCATCTTGGAGCTGGTCCAGGATAATCTTTATCTGGTGGAGCTGCCACTGGTTCTCCTGGATCTTAGCCTGGTCCGACGTTATTTGGATTAACTCTGCTGCATCCATGGTTAGGCCTAGCATTCTGTCACGGACTGGTTGGAGATGGAAGCAAGTGCAGAGTATTTTATTTAAAGTGAAACACACATGAACAAAGACTAGGACTATGTGAACATAAACATAAACTAGACAAGCATGAAATATGCATGAACATGGCATAGATATGATAACATACATTGATGCTACTCACAACAGACAATAGACAAAGAGTGGTACATAAACGTGACTTATATACTTGTATGCAGTGGCTGTTGGGTGCTGTAGTCCTGCGCCGTGGAATTTTTAAGGAAAAACAGTAGAGACAGAGTGCCAAAACAGACAAAAGGATGTCGTAGGCTCATATTGTACTCAGTTGGTGTGCGTTAAAGGCAGGATAAAATGCTAGTGTGCTGTGTTTGGATATTTTACAGCGTGATTATGGTCCATTTCTCTCTCGAGGCTGTCTGGAAGCGCTGAACCACCCAAACTATGTAACATTAGATATCACTATTTTAAGTAATTTTAAATTATAACACTTGCTAAAGGACAAGAGATTTTTTCTCCAGATCTAGTTTGGGCTGTTAATCAAATAAAGTCAAACATCTTTGAAATATATATATAAAGATCCTATTCTGTTATTCTAAAATGCCCCCATTTATAAAGATTACTTTTCTGAACGAGAATATTTTCAGATTTTTATCTGCTGGACATGTTTTGTCCCAGTTCCCAAAAAACTCACTGAATTACAGTGCTATAAAACGTAAAGCGATAAAGACTCGCCTGGGGAAAGAGCTGAGAACGTCGCTAAGTAGTGAACATGGCACTACAGGAGGGTTAAAAACACGATTGGGATGCTTTGATGTCCATAAGACGGATGACCAGTCAGATTATTTTCGTCTTGGGTGAAAACCACCGTGGGTTTATCCTGCTTTACTGTGGAACAGTCCGGCACTGTAACCCTGAGTCTTAATGTCTTTCATATGGAACTCTGCTTTTTTTTGGACACGTCCGACAAATTACCATGTGCAGAATTTACAGCTTCAGATCTCAAGAGAACGTCAGGAAGATATTTTCTGTCCTTGCTTGCTCTGAGCGTGCAACCATGAACTATTATTATTGAATAATTTATTATTTAAGAATCTGTTACATTTACAGAAAAGTCACACAAACATCACATGTGAATAATCATATGATTCACATGGTTTTTAGACACATCACATGTTGAGTTTCACACATTTCCATATGCAGTGCATGTGTTTTATTTTCAGAAGGGATTTTTTCCTCGGATGACTCATTTAAATTCATATAATTTTTTTTTACAAATGGTTTGTTCATTTTTCACAGTTAATTTTTAACATGATTCCGAAGTGATTTTTATCATGTAATTCATTTTTCATGTTTTTTACACATTAATCATTTTTCATGTGGATCAGTTTTCATGTGATTTTTTTTAAATGATTAAAATATTTTCCCATTATTTAACCCACATAATTAACTTATTTTCACATATGATTTTCACACATGACTAATTGACTTTCAAATGTCATTTTACACATGACTCTTTTATTTTCAATTTTTATTTGTTTTTTGTTTGTTTTTTTTTTACAAAATTTAATTACGTCCCACTATTTTTTCCTATATAGTTAATTAATTAATTTTCAAATGTGATTTTTCTTCCACATAATTAATTTAACTTCATGTTATTTTTTAAACAAAATTAAATTATTTTCACTTTTTTCACATTTAAGGTATGTGGTTTTATTTTTCACATGATTACATGTTATTCAAATGATGTCACAACTTCACATGCGCAATTTCAGGGTGTAACATGGTGAAATGAACCTTCACATGTGAACTGTATACGATTTTTCTGTGAAGGTATTTAACAGTGAGACAGAGTTGAGCTTTGTGAGGAATCTGAACATTAAAGTGAAATGTGAATCTTCTGTTCACTCAGTTTGGTACTGAGTCGTCTCTGCTGCTTTCAGCTAATAAAAAGATTGATGAGATTGATGACGGATGGAATAAAAACAGTTCTCAGTCGTGCACTCGGAGCGTATCACTAACACAGAGCAGACGGCCGTCTTTCTCCGTCTTCTAGCTTTGTTTTTCTCTGTCCGTGGTTCCCAGAGCGGCTGTGTCCCAGTTCTCTGTGCACTGACAGCGTCAAAACACACCTGCTACACAAAGCAGCGCCACTGACAACTCAACGAAAAACAGTCTGCAATCTCTCAGCTTTTACTTTTCTCTCTCTCTTTTTCTCTCTTTCTGTCTGTCTTCAGCTCAATTCCTCAGCGTCAGCTCACTTACTGAGCGACTCATATCCGAGCACAAGCTACACAAATAAATCTCTAATCAGTGATGTCATCTATAAGATTAGTGTAAACATTGTCTAATCTAATCGTATTAACTCTGATCAACTTTACGCCACGCTGCTGTTGGATTCAGGTCAGAAGATGTTGAATAATTTTCTGACAGTAGTGCAGCTGCAAATCTCAGATTTATATTAATTTGCTCATTTTAATGCATTATCATTTCTGCAGTAACAGCTCATTCAAACTAGCACACGTCTCTGCAAGTATACATAGTAACGATTATAATAGTGTACTTTCCTTGAGGCTATACTACAGGGTGTCCCAAAAGTCTCCATACATAGGGGACTATGTAAGCCAGCACCACTTCAGTTGTACCTTCGTCAGTGTTCGTGGACGTCCACTTCTCGGTTGGTCCGCAACGCTCCCAGTCTTTTTGAATTTGTTAATAAGTTTGGCGACAGTGTCGTGTGTGATGTGCTTGCCATGTTTCCTGTTAAAGTCCATCGCAACCTTGCGACAGCTTCCCGATCCAGCCATGAGAACGATTTCAATATGTTCTTACGACAAAAGTGTTAATTTCCCTTATGTATGGAGACTTATGGTACAGCATATATATATCTAAGGTAAACTAGCATGCTTCTCTCCAAGTATACTCAGAAATGATACTATATTTAACGTAGTGCACTTCCAAGTAAAGTTAGTCATACTATTATAGCAACTGTAAACAGTAAATATACTTCTAAACATATTGATTTACTTCAGTAAATTCAAGGAACTCAATAAAGTTGGAAGCTGGATAGGTTTGTACAACTTATCTACAGCTGCCTTTTTTAAATGTCCTGTGAGGAAACGTTGATAGACAAAGCCATTAGACACAGGAATAGCTTTAATCTGAGAGCGTCTTCTTCTCATTAATGATTTCTCACATAACTATATACTACATTATTCTCAGTAATGAATAAAGTACTCTTGCAAAATAAAGATCAATACTCTCTGATGTTGGAAGAGGTCTTGGTAGTGCACTCAGCTTTTTGGACCTGACTTTATCCGAGTTCTTTAATTCCCTTGCCCTCATCTTCATTACTCCTCCTCCTCTCCCCATCTTCAGGGACGGATATTCTGATTTTAGTATGCTCATGTTCTTTGTGTGATATGCTGGGTATTGATTGAAATAATTCAGGTCAAGTGCTGATCTCAAGGGGAGCGTTATTCCTCTTGCTGAGAAATTCATACCAGCTCATTCTTTTAATACCCCGTTGCATCATGTGGTTCAGCCGTCTCCAGGAAGTATGTAATTTATCTTAGATGTAGATTTTTTTTTTTATTTTAGTGTTCTACTTTTAATTCTGGCTCATTTCCTCCACATTCCTCTGTACATAACTTTGCTCTGTACTGTTCGGCTGCTGGATCACCACAGTATCTGATCAACCATTGAAAAAGAATTTATCTAACTCTAGGTTTTCAGTAGTTATTGTAAGTGTGTGTTTATAACAGAAAAAAAGTACTGTATAGATTTGAACAAGTATCACTAGCACAGCAAGATTTTGAGTAATGAGACCAAGACTCTGATTAATAAGACCAAGACTCCAAGTATTAAGAAAAAGACTAAGACTCTGAGTAATAAAAGCAAGACTCTGAGTAGTAAGAAAAAGACTGAGCAGTAAGACCAAGACTCTGACCACAACTATGAGTAAAAGACCAAGACTCTGAGAAGAAGGCCAGGACTCTGAGAAGAAGGCCAGGACTCTGAGTGCCAAGACCAAGCAATAATAACAAGACCCTGAATAACAAGACCAAGATGTGTTAATAAGACCCAGACCCAGGCTGTTACAAAAAAAAGAACCAGACTAAGACTGAGTAATAAGACTAAGCTCAAGAATTTGGAGGAGGACCAAGACTCTGTGTAATATGACTCAAACTCTGAATAATAAGACCAAGACCAAGATTTTGAGTAATAAAATAAAGATCAGACTCTGAGATCAGTGTCCCTGTGGAGTATTCAGGGGGATAAGAGATTGTGGCTCTGTTTGATTGACATCGTCTTGCTGCATAAGAAGGAAGGAACCCAAAACAAACCTTTGCTTCACTGGTTTCTCTTCTCTCTAATCCCCCGATGTTACAGTAGAGATGCTCGTGTGCTCTGACTCAGCTCATGTTTCTCATTACGAGCTCAGAGTTTACACAATCAACAAAAACACTGTAAAAGTGCAAGTGAGTTGTCAAAGAGTCAGAAATAACACTCAGCTCTTCATTCAGGCAATAAAACTCTGGCCTCACGTTTCCTCTCACTGCACTGTGCCTCTCTCAGGTGTGTGCAGAATTTTATTTCTCTTTATGATTATTTTTATAACTGTTTTTCTTCCTGTTTAATTTGCCATTTGATAATTTGTTTAATTCATTTGATAGTTTTTCGTTTTACTTGTAATATCCCGTTTATTTAAAAGGTGCTGTGTGATAGACGATGTTATTTTACCAGTGCTGTAGCAGTGACTCCACTCTTTTTATTAATGCAAGGCATGCTGGGAAAAAAACATGTCCTTTCTTCATTTCAGTTCAACAATGACTTTTTAGCAGAGCAGCAAAGTAAAATCAGTATTAATCTCAAAGTGCTGTGGAATTCTGGATTCTGATTGGTCGTCAGGTGTTTTTCTTTAACAGCAGCTCTGATAGTAGTGCAGCTGCAAATCACAGGATTATATTCATGCACACATTCTAATATGTTATTGTTTCTATAGTAACAGCTCATTCAAGGGGCCACATAAACGGATTAAAAGATTATGGAAGGAGTCTCCAGTGTCAGCACTTTGTAACAGTCAGAGGTAAATCTGTAACTTTAAGTTTTCCGACATCTTCAGGACAGAAGAGTTTACACTTTGTGGTTCCTCAGTAACATGGCAAGCTGCATTTTTTTGTCTTATTAATTTCACAAGAGAGAGAAAAATAGTGACTGGGGAGGGTATGGCTGTTTATAGTTGCTATAACATAAGTGCGAACAGGAATAACTTGTTTCATGAACATTAAATGTAATTATAAATGGATAAAAAGTATGATGTGTCATTTGTTAATAAATAAAAAATTGTAATCATCAAAACACTTGGGGACATGCTGTTATTGGAAAATGATCAACTTCAGGGTGGTAAAAGTAATTCCACTTCATCACATCACCCCATCACTCGGTGGTTTTATTGTAACAGCATGTCCTGTTGTGTTTTATTCATTACTTAAGCTCTAAAATTCATACTTGAAACTCAAGCGGTGTGGATTTTTTGCTGTACAAGTCCCTGTGAAAGAGCTGTTACTATAGAAACAATAATGTATTAGAATGAGCACATTAATATAAACCTGACTTGCAGCTATACTACTGTCAGAGCTGCTGTTATAGAAAATTAATCAACACAGACTTGGGGTTTGGTACGTTACACTCGAGACTGTGCTGCTCGAAAACACTCAGACTCACTTACTCACAAAGTGACGAGTTGTTGACACCTTTAGAGAGAGAGAGAGACAGAGAGAGAGAGAGAGAGAGAGAAAGAGAGTGAGACAGGAACAGTGAGAGTGAGACTGTAACTGTCTTGTTAGGATCTTTTCCAGCTTTCCGCTGTTGCTGTCATTCTCACACTGACACAAAGACTGTGTGCTGATGTATTTATGTGACTCTCAGCAAATTCACCGAAGGAAAAAGGATCCTGTGTGTGTGTGTGTGTGTGTCTGTGTGTGGGACATGCCTGGTGCATATGTGTGTCTCAGTGAAAACAAACGGGACAGGAAGTCTGGAGTGGAGAAAGAGACAAATTGCTCACGTTACACATTCCTACAGCCAGAGAGAGCGACTCAGGGCTGTGCTTAATTCATCAGCTATCACACACTAATCCATTTTTTATCCAATCAGATTTCTCCAAAAGATTTCGGTTCCATATGACGTTTTCTCACAATGATAGACGCTAGATCTCTCGGATTTAAATAACATTTTCTTCATTAAGGCCAGGCGTCATGGGCAAGAAGTTGCTTTTCAAATGGTCAGTTTCAGATTTGGAAATCTTTTCTTCTAATAACTTTCATAATTCCACAATATGTTTTAAAGACATTTACATTAATTATATATATATACTTTACTTTTATAGGGCTATACCCAAATCTGTTAAACTCTACACCCACATACATTTTGTTATATGTTTGATTTATCAGTAAAACTTCACATTTTAACTCTCTCCATATTTAATTATATCATAAAGTTTATAATGTATATAATGACATTTTTTAGATGATTCATGGTCTCTAATATCTTCAGTAGTTTTGACATTATAAAAGAATGATAAGAAAAAAGAAGACATTATTCTGTATGTATTGATAAATAAAATCTGCTCTTGTCATTTGTATAATTACTTTCAAAAATAACAAAACTCTGATAAACAGAGTGCGTACTCAGGTTACATTCAAATTTCCGAAACTGTGTTCTTGTGTTAGTTACACAACTGCTCCATAAACATCAGAACTGTAACAAAACTAACTGACGTTTGTTCAAACAATGCAAAAAGTCTGCAGATACTACAGAGAAATCAGATCATTTTTAAAGCACGATTCATCTTTGAGGAACTAACTGCCGATATTCTTACGCATATTTTTGCATTGAAACTTATTTAAAAATTACATTTATTTTTTGCAAATGAGGCTCTGTCTAATTTAATATGCATACATTTTCATACTGAATAAACGTTTGGATGTTGTTAGAATTAAAATAGCTATTTCACACTGACTCTGATGAGAGAGATTTTTTCCAACAGTTTGTTGGAAAATCATTATTTATTGTTTCATTCAAGAAAATACCATGCACTGTTTTAAAATTGCATTATTTTTTACTTTTCAGGATGAAATGCAAAAGTAGTCAGCAATTTGGGAAATTCCTCTGTAATAAGCTTCTAATTAGAAATATGAATGAACAGAATGTCGTAACTGCAGCTTGTTTAGAAACTGTTGGTTCTGAATAAAGAAAAACAGATTTTAAGAATTTTAAAGGTGTGTATTTTGTATATTACCAATTTGTATTTGTATTTGAGGTTTAATGTGTTTCACTAGAGCTAGTGTAGTTATAAGGTTTATGAAGAAAATTGACGTGTTTATTGTAATGATACATAAATGGACATGAGTATATCAGAAAACACACTATTAAGAGATATACTGTATGTATGATGTGATTGTGAAGTGGGCGGAGCTTAAAACATTCGTTGAAGGTGCTAGGTCTCAGATAATGTGTTGGTCAGGAGAAATCAGAGGAATATACACTTCTCTGTTGAGTTTTGATATTTTTATGAGCAGAGTTTAAGAGAAAACGTTATAGATGTAAATTATTCAAAAATATGAAAACAATTATGTGATTCAAATTGTTCTTTCTACCCATAGTGTTTCACCTTACCTAATGTTTAATAAGCACAAAATAAATTACATGTTATTAATGTTAATATAAATTATTATATTGGCATATATGTATATATTGGCACCCATCATTTAACCTAACATTAATTTACAAATTAAACACAGCAAATATATTAATTAAGACATCTTTACTTTTACTGATGGATAGAATACTTTAGGTAACACATATGGTTTATTTGTTTACTTAAAAAAAACACTAGTTGATTAAAGATTTTTTTTAACATTATTGATGATATATTAATTCTAAAATTTTTGTTAAATGTTGTAAATAATGTTAGTTAAGCATAAGAAATATTATTATAGATATACTATTAAAATAAAATGTCTTTAGTACTTCTGACATACAGTACTATACAAAAGTCCTAGGCACATCCAAAGAAATGCTGTAGAGCAAAGATGCCTTCAGAAATAATGAAACTAAATGTTTCTAAACTAAAAAATACTATAAAGAGCAGTAAGCAGCAATAAATGAAAAAAAAAAAAATTGGTGTGACGATCCTTCGCTTTTAAAAAAAAATAGTAGTCTTGGGTACAGTGTGTGCAGTTTTATAAGGAAATGAGCTATAAGTGTTACTGAGCATCTTACAGAAGCAGCCACAGCTCTTCTGGAGACTTTGACTGTCACACTCGCTTCTTATTTTTGCAGCAAAACCCAGCAGCCT
>CM075013.1:10433657-10448657 GCA_037576675.1 Pangasius sanitwongsei | reverse complement strand
AACAAAACTTGGTTTGACTTGATCAATTTCACAATGTTTCATCAGAGTGCAATTCCACTATGATGGAACGCCCCTATGCAATCTCACTGCTTCCCCGCTTCTCCCATGAGACTCCGCCCACAGACAGACTGCTTCTCTGCCTCTCCACCAAGTCATCTGTCAGCAAACTGAATGGAGTTTTGGGTTCATGTGCTTATGTTTCAATGTCATGTGTTTATGTTTCTGCTCTAGTGCAGTGTCCAACCCTGTCTTATCATTGATTTATTTCCCAAGTGTGTGTACCTGTTCTGTGTTTAGCGCTTAATTCATTTGTCATTTTATACCCTGCTGTTTCTGTGTTTCTACGTGACGTCTCGTCAGCTGTAATCATGCATTTTTAAGTCTGTTGCTCCATTGTAGTACTTGTACGTCTTCCTGGTTGATTTCCCATTTAATGATTATGGATTACTCATGTTTAATGTTGTATGACTGTGCTGTGCTCCGAACCAAGCCTTGAAAATAAAGAAAGCTCTGAGTTTACACTGGTGTATCTTTAGTGTCTGGACTAAGAAGAGAACATTTCCTTGTTTGAGATGTTTGGAGTCCAGCATTAGGATAATAACTAGCTCTTGAAAAGATTGTAGTTTCTGCAAACCTAGAGGAATTAGCGTCTTTCATAGTTTAGCACACTGGGAGGGAAATAAAGTGTGGTACAGAGAGGTCACATTAACATATGCTACAAAGATAAATAAATAAAATAAATATATCAAATGTACAATTAGTGCAGAGCCACTTTAACAGCTCACTGATTGCACAAAGTGCTGAGTCTGTAGAAGGAATTTAGCCACGCAGCCGAGTGTTACACATTAATCCCTCCTCTGTGTGTGTGTGTGTGTGTGTGTGTGTGGGTGTGGTTTGCTAATCTCACACTGCCAATTATCCCGGCAGGCTTTGGCTCTGACCCACTGGCTGTGAAGCTCTGAGCCACACTGAGCTTTTGTTCCCCGTGATAACACAAAACTCGAAAAAAATAAAATAAATAAAATGCACACAAACCATGATAACAAACTAACTTGCTAACAATCACTGATAAAACACACTACTGTTCATCTTTGCTGTTGGAAGATTGATCTGTTTAGTCTCAGATAACATAATGCTAACTATTAATTTTCTCTGTGGTCAAAGGCGAATTAAAACTGCATTACGTCAGTGCGTTCCCTACATGTTCAGCAGTGTGGAAGTGATATTAGCCTTAGCATGCTCTAAGATTTGCTAATTAATTCAACATCAATTTCTTGGACTAATTAAGAACCTTTCTGGGCTGTCATAGTGTTTCACTGAATGCTGTTCTGGATTCTGATTGGTAGTCAGGTGTTGATTCATTTTCAATAACAGCAGCTCTGGCAATAGTGCTTACAGGTTTATATGAATGCACTTGTTCTAATATGTTATCGTATCTATAGTAACAACTCATTCACAGGGACTTTTACGGCAGACATGTCACATAATCAAGTTAAAAAACATGTGTAAGCATTGATATGGTGATAGCGTTGATATCTCTGTAATTCCAATAACAAAAAATAATTCTGTGCCAGAAAATAATTCAGTGTAGACTGATCTTGGTGTGTCAGTGTGTGTGTGTGTGTGTGTGTGTGTGTGTTTGGCCCATAGTTAAGGAGAAGTGAATTAAATCACACAGTCAGCACACTTACATCACTCAGACAATTAGAAAAATCTGACTCTGACAAACACTTCAGAATGTTCTGTCTGTGATAACACAGCTGTTCTGCACCATGTTAATAACGTCCTTATTATCCCACTGTTATGGGCTCTGTTCCAAATGCTAGAAATCAGGTCCAGTTAGTGTTCTCATTAGAACATCAGCTGTTTTAAGACCTGGCCAAGCTGGAGTTGAGCTCACAGATAATAATAATAGTGTTTTCTTCACTGCTCCTTAAAACTTTAATTAATAGCAATTACTGCAAGACATGAGTCATTTGCAGAAAGTGGTTTCAGCTTACTTCATATTACCGGGATAAAGTGACACAAATCTGATTTTCTGCCATAACATGACACAGATCTGATTTGTTTTTAGGACTGTGTGGACAGAAAAATACAATCTTTTCAAATCAGAACCGAGCTATTTTCAAATGTGATTCTAGATCAGATACATGTCTGATAAGTGGCCATGCAGCTTGAATGAGATCAGTCAGTTCAGAGTACAGTGCATGCACATAACACTGTCATCATCATCATCATCCAGTGTCAGCAGCGTGGAAAGACAACAACAGAGGACAGCGATATCAGCGACTCTTTTCAGTAAGAGGATGGGGAAATTGGTGATTTATTGATATTTGGGGAATCGATTCACGAAAACAGGAAGGAACTGCAACAGTATGTAGTGAAACAGCTGCCAGAAATCGATGTGCTCATGTGAAACATTTCAGGGTACAGGTGTGTTTACGTTAAACACAGATACAGGTCATTTCCTGTCACGAATGTGAACCATAAATACAGACAGATCTGATATGAGCAAGACTTCAGGAGCTTGTAATGTGAATGAAGAATGACATTAACACAGATCGGAAAATATGATTAATTGATCGCATTGAAATTTTTAAAAGAATTCAGTGACTAGGAGGAAGCAAGTAAATTATAAAGAGAAATGGGCCAAGAGCAGAACTCTGGGGATCTCCTTAAGGAATATTAGCAGATTAGCCGATTATAATTTATTGTACTTTGTACATAGTTGCTAAAAATAAAATATATTCTTTTAAGTTTTCCTGACAGCTGAATTGTAACAAGAAGTGTTATTTTAAACACTACCATGAAAGTTTTTAGGAAGTGTGTATTCCTTCTGTATGGGTTCATTTCACAGTTTTTTCCTGTAATTGCTTCAGTAAAGTCAGTGAGCTGTGATGAATTGGAGGCCATGGAATTTTCAGACAATTTAAAAAAAAAAAAGATTCAAGGTTTTGGCTTCTTCTTCAGATACACATCTTCAGTGTGAGGCATGTTTTTTATCATGCTTTTCACTTAGAGACTAATTTTCCTCTTTCCTAATCTTAAGCATCCTCCATTTTTTTCCTTCCCTCTCGCTCTCAGTGTTGACGTTTCCAGATGTGTGTTGCGCACGCACACTGGAGCGAAACGTTGTTTTCGCTTTAATTACCTGCGACGCAGCCAAGAGACGTTACACACAGGTCGATACGGTCACGGTCCTTTCAAAAAGAGATCCAGACCGAATGTAGACATTATCAAAGGCACGCCCGGCACCTGGCTTTCTTCTAATTACTGAATAATTTCACTGTCAGAAACTAGCAGTGCAGTCGAGGAGTTTTACTCATGAGCCAAACCTTCCCTCCTCCTCCTCGTTTTCCATGAAACGGCTGTTTACAGTCAAATAACAAAATCCAGAGCTGTGTTCTTTAAATCGACTCTGGAATTCAGCAGGGATGGAGACGTTAGGAAGCTAAAACTACAAGGAATTTTATCAGTGGCCTTATCAGATTGCAGTTTAGGTAAAAATGCGCATTACACAGCCCTAAAAAAAAATGCACAGTCGCCAACGTTGTGTTTTATAAATGTGTTGCACTGTTGTAGTAATGGAGTGCAGATGAGATTCACAAAAGACTGTGTTTCATAAAATCTCACGAGAAGTCACAATTCTGTTTTAAACTTCGAATTCCAGGAAAACACTCGATCTCAGCTGTAACAACAAAGGAGACTCCGAGATTTGCTTACACACACACATGCTGAAGTCCAGCCTCCAGTGATCACGGCATGATTTACCCACAATACAGCTCAATACATCACCATCCTTCAGCTCTCTGCTCTTAGCTAACTAGCGTAATGTTTTATCAGAAAAGCAGAAAAGAAGAGAACATGTGGACGTGCAGCTACAAACACATATCTGCTGACCTTTCCACATCTTGTGTAGTAGCTAATTTTATTTTAAAATAGCTGTAGGCTGCTATGAGTTATTACTCAATAACACAGCAAAAGAGTCTTCTTTCTCCCCCCGAACAAATCTCCAATGAGTCAATTGACATGTGAATCTGGAATTATTGATAGGTGTTTCGTCCTCTAAGATATTACCTGGCCCCCTTGGAAGCCCCGCCCCCTTAGCCCAGCTTTTTCATGCTTGAGAGACACGTAGGCATGGCATCTTCGCTTTCTGTCACAGTAGATGGAGAATATTTTGAGATAATATCGATGTGTTCAGTGTGTGTTCCACTTAGCTAACTTTTGGTGCAGTATATAGCTAACTTCTATTAAATAGATTTGATAAAGAAAAAAGGCAAAAACTGTTCACTGAAATACAGCACTCACACCTACACTACACCTACAATGCAGTGTCGAAGCACTATAAATAATGTTAATTGTAATAATCATTAGAAACTGATTAAAAACGCTGTTTGTTCTTCTGAGCCGGTCTGCACAGACGTGTTCAAACAGTTTGAGCAGCAGATCAACAGTGTAAATGTCGGCCATGTGGAAACATTTCAGTTTCAACAAGGGATGTTGCACACGTGATTGGTAAAAGTATTGTAGCTAAAACGTACACACCGCCCATCGCTAATACGCAGTGTGCTTTTTACTGTTTACTTCTTTAATTCCTGACAACTCTATTTCCATCAGAATTGTTTTTGTTGATCAAAAGTGACATTAACAGAAGGTTTAAATTCAATATTACAGTTTTATTTCTATAAAACATAAAGATTTTATGTTCTGGTGTACAGGTAGACAGCACTGTTGAAGCTTTTAACCACTCAGCAAACCTCAGTTTATCTTACAATGTTTTTAATAGCACGCTGTCAGAGTGCTGGTTGAAATGAAATGCTAAACTTTATTTTAAGATGTCCATGATATGATTTTTATCTGCTCTAGAAGATCATAAGTAAATATTTCAGCGGAGTCTCCATACACTTGCGGGAGTTTAAGTGCTGTAGATGGAACCTGCGTTTTATTTATTTTTTTAAAAGAGTGTCAAGAAAATCTGGCTGACCGCATTTGAAAGCGCTTTCTTTTTCTTTATTTTTATCTTAAACTCTCAAAACATTTTTAAAGAGTGCACTGTATCTGAACACAACTATAATAATATATATAATAATAAAATTATGATTAAAACCACAACACAATGACACAAAACAAGGATCAAACATACTGACTGGTTTGCAGATTTATCAAATCTTTTCAAAACGTAATGTATGGAATCTTCTGCTTCTTAAATATATAAATACACTGCATGTTTCTTACATCGTTTTTCTCTTTACTGCATGTTAAAATGCATGTTAGAACTGAAGCCACGCCCACACATGAATATATAAGGATCTATTTGAAAGTGTGTTTATTTTTCTGTGTTTTGTCCTCCTGTTCACATGAACACTAAATGAAACTTTTTGAAAACAACCTCCATGGTGGAGAGATTTTAACATTTTCACTCAATTTGTGTGAACATAAGAAACTTGTTTTGAAAATGCTGACATTTCAGTGTGAACCTGCGCATGCTTGTTGTGTGTGTTTTGTGTGTTATGAATGTGCTGGGACTCCGTACTAGGACTCACGGTATCATTTTTCATTTTAGAACTTTTGCCCATGTTATTTCACCTTCTCTAACACTCAGTACGCAGCTCTTAGTGTTATTTTTTGAGGTGATTGGCCTCATAGTTTATGACATACTACCCCTGCACTGACTTGATCATGACGCTTTTTCGAATTGTTTTTTCTTTTTGTTTTCATGTGGAGATATTTTGAAAATGGGAACTGCATTTAAAAAAAAAAAAATCTCACAGTTCATGTGAACAGCATTTCTTTTTTATTTGGAGGATTAAAAACTAAATCTTCAAAAACATCTGTGGACTGAGAGTAAAGCAGAATGTACAATTTGTGTGTGTGTGTGTGTGTGTGTGTGTGTTTGGGTTTGGGTTTTGTGAGAACAAAACTAACGCTTCACATTAAAGACATTGAAAAGGTGAAAATCAACACAACTGTTTACCTGATATAAGTCTCATTATCCTCTGAGAGAAATTCTCTGTCTCTCTCTCTCTCTCTCTCTCTCTCTCTTTCTCTGTCTCACTCTCTGTCTCACTCTCTCTCTTGTTCTCTTGCCTGTTTGTATGTGTGTGCCTGTCTCTCTCTGTCTGTCCCTCTCTCTGTCTGTCTTTCAGTGATGATTTCCAGGCAGTGTGTATTCTGTATTAGATTGTTCTGGAGTTCTGGAGGTTGCTGGCTGTTTACTCCGACAATATGCAGAAACACAACGGGAAAAAAAACAGGATGTCATTAAAGTTGCCTGTGTGTGTGTGTGTGTATGTGTGTGTGTGTGTGTGTGTGCATGTTAAAGTGAATATTTACTACTGTTATAATCCTACACTCGATGTAAGCCTGTAATCTGTGTTACTCAGCCAACACTTATTCAGATAAAACTTATCTACATTCAGGACTTTCACGGAAAAGAATAAATGCATTACACTAAAGTATTATTTTCATTTCTTTACTAATATGAAATATGAATCTTGACACAAAGTATTATGCACAAAACACAGTACGTTCAATTTTTATGAAAATCATAAAAGTCTTACAGCAATTATCTGAGTCACACATCATCTGATTTAATGTTATTAGACTGTACGCTGGATTGCAGGACCACAGATTACTATAACACTTATTTGTCTCTATACATTAACTCTGGAAGATATGGCATTAAACTGCTATTAGAGGGATAAAGAAAAAGCACTGAGGTGAAATAGCAGATGTTTTCCATCTACAGGTTTTGTGTCAACATGCAAAAAAAGAAAAGAAAAAAAAATCATATGTGTCTCTGTCTCTTTATTTTAATGTTTCTTTGAGCAGCACTCAAACCTTCAAATTTCATTCTCCACCTCCTCCTTATTTATTTTATATCTCAGTGTGTGTGTGTGTGTGTTTGTGTGTGTGTGTGTGTTACTGAGAAGTAATACTCTGGAAGATTAAAGCTCAGGTGGACGCAATTAAGCCATGTGTGTTATCATAAGGAAACTCAATCTCTGTGCCATTCCTACACCTTTTACACAAACACACACACACACACACACATGCTAATGTAACACACTGTACACACCCACACACACTCCCACACACACACACACACAGAGCGTTGACCCTGTGTGGACTGGCAGCTCTAAACAAACTCAGTTGTGCCTTTCAGATTTAAAGTGTGTATAATTGGCAGTAAAGAGGAAAAAGAACTAAAACATGTCAAACACTCGCCTCAGCCTCATCACATCTCACTGGAGGAATGTGACCTGGCTTTCATATCCTGATTTTATTTTCAGTCCTGGTATCTACACTTTTTTCTCATACACAATACATCACAAGTCATTTTATTTTATGAAATAATGAGTTAATTGATTAGTCATATGTCTCAGAGTGTGTGTTAGTTTACTATTAAACAATCTAACTACCATTATAATGTGATAAAGGTGGTAAACAGCTAAATATCTTCTACTTGTTGAATTCTGGCTTGTGATTGGTCAAAAGGTGTTGGTTAATTTTCTATAACAGCAGCTCTGACAGTAGTGCGGCTGCAAATCAAAGGTTTATATTGTTTCTACAGTAACAGCTCATTCACAGGCAGTTGTACTTGGCTCCACAGACACGAGTTTAAAAATTGTTGATGTGGTGAAGTTTTCTGTAAGGAGAGGTTTATGTAACATTTCTGGAAGGAGTCTTCAGTGTAAGTGCTTTGTAACAGTCAGAGGTAAAGCTGTAACATTAAGTTTTCTGACATCTTCAAGACAGGAGTTTCTCAGTAACATGACAAGCTGCATACTTTGTCATTAATTTCAGGCGAGATTAAAAAGGGAGGCTGGTGAGAGAACGACTGCTGCTATAACGTAAGTGAGAACAGGAACTAACTTCATGGATGTTCCACAACATTAAATGCAACTATAAATGGATAAAATGTATGATGTAATTTAATAAATAAAAAGTGTAAATGTTGGCAAATTGGTGTGGTATAAGAGGAATAAAACACATGGGGACATGCTGTTACAGGAAAATAATTAACTTTGGGGTGGTCAAGGCATAACTCTATCACTGTTTTATTAATAAAGCCAGAATTCCTGGTTTTCTGGAAAGTGCACATTGCTTATGCGAACATAACACCAGGAGAGAATATTGTAGTGGAATAGAGCGTAATCGTTCACTGTATTTAACTCTGACCTTCAGAATCTTTCAGGTTTATTTTAGAATTTCAGCCATTTGTGCGTGAGACTTTATAACAGGACAAAATAATTATCCAGAGCATGGCTTCATTACTTTTTCTAATTAGCAGACATTAGTGATGACAGTTCATCAGTCTGACGTCTATAATGAGTAATCACCAAGAAGAAAATTCTATTCAAGTGTGTATTTAATTTAATCGACTAATTAATGTGCTTACAGGAAATAACATCTCAACCATGAACACATGAATCTCAATTAAACATCTTAATTACACTTTAAATTTACTGTACCTGTTTGTGCATTATCTAATAATTACACTCCTCAAATATTCATCAGGTTAATTCTGTACTGAAGCCTCTGAGACAAAGAGCGAGAGAGAGTGCAAGACAGAGAGAGAGAGACAGAGAGAGAGAGACAGAGAGAGAGTCAGAGAGAGAGAGAGAGAGTATAAACAGATTTAAATTCCTGATTTTAACATTTGGTCACAAGATGTTCGACTGAGAGGACGAAATCTGGAAACATAAATCAGAGAGAATTAGTTGACATATTAACCTGCTCTCTGCTCTTCTGTCTCAGTTAAAACAAAATGTTTTATTATATACTGTATATCTTTAAACCAGATTTATAGTTTTTTGTATTTTCTTTTACTATGTTTAGCATTATTTATAATTTTTTTCAGATTAGTAGTCATTTGATTTCATGTATTTGTAGTCATTTGATTTAATTTATGCTTAGCATTATTTATATATATATATTTTTTATTTGTACTCATTTCATTTAATGTGATTTATTATAAAACTTTTTTTTTTCTAATTTATATGTAAATCACATTGATTATTTAAATTGGCTTTAACCTTCAGAGTTCCAGAATGTAGATATTAGAATTTAGCCACAGTTCCATGCTGTTATGGGAAAATAAGCAACAACAGGAGTTGTGATGAAACAGTTACTGTTACCACCATGAAGTTGATTATTTTCCTAAAACAGTATGTCCCCAAGTGTTTTATTCCTCTCATACTGAAGCAGTTTACCAACAATTACAATTTTTATTTATTAAAGAACTACACATCATACTGTTTATCCAATTATATTTACATTTGTTATGGAACGTCATTAAAACAGGTTCGCTTCTATTCTCACTTACAATATAGGAGCTATAAACAGTCGTTCCCTCACCAGTCTCTCTTTTTTCTCTGTCTTGAAGTTAATAAAAGAAAAAAAAAACAGCTTGTCATGTTACCAAGAAACCACAGAGCATAAACTACTCTGTCCTGAACTTGTTGGTGAGCTTAAAGTTACAGCTTTAGCTCTGAATGTTAGAAAGCGCTGACACGGGAGACTCCTTCCATAAATGTTAAATAAACCTGTCCTTATCCTGGAGAAGACTTCAATGTATCAATAATTTTTTTTTAAGTGGCGCATAGGCCATACAAGTCCCTGTGAATGACCTGTTACTATAGACATGATAACGTATTAGAATGAGCGCATTAATATAAACCTCTGATTTATGTCCACAGCTTTCATTCACATAAATGTGCTTCGGACTGTAAATAACATCCGCAGAAATGTCCATTTCCATCAGGATTGTTTTAGTGCTACTCAGCTGTATTTCTGTAAAAGCCTAAAATGAATCCTAAGACAAGAGAACTGCTTAGTAGTGAACACTCCACCCTAAACCCATTCTCCAGCAGACCCCAGGGAGCCAGTGAGGCTCTGCAGATGTTGTGGAATCAATGTGAATCCAATTAGCAAGTGATTAAACATCAAAGGGCTCGATGACAGCAGTGCCGAGGTCCTTCATCTCTCACCAACTGGATTAAGATCAGTCAAGTGTGTTAGACCATTACAGGAGAACATGTGTTCAGTACACTGTAACCATAGCAACGCTACACAACCGCATACAACCGCATCTAAATGTCTGGGTCCACCAAGAGAAACTGTGGAACCTGTATAGCGCTCTTCTGTGAGCTATGTGCTATCGTTCCTGCTGCTCTCATCCAATCAGAACACACCATATTAGTGAGAAGTGACAAATAATGGAGCAAAATGGGTTCTGTCTTAAATCATGTACTGCACTAGTCATGTTTTGTGCAGTGGTGTGTTTACACTCGGAGACTCAGTAATGCACTATTAATATCTGGTTGATGTACAGTATTTGAAGCACAGAGACATGAAGTGAGGACAGTTTTTGTGTTCGGTCATAGCTTGATCTATTTTACAGACGAGGTGGGGCCATCAGAGGGGAGGAGTTATGAGGTTTTGGGGGTTGTTCCTTTTTTGTCCTGTTCTCACCTGTTTTGTGCTACTAAATAGTGACCTACATAGAGTGTGCCTCTATATATATACAGTATATATATATATTGTCTTCAATTACTATTAGTCAACTACATCACCATATTCAGAGTAGAGTTAAGCATGCAGTGAGGATTTAATACTGAAATTACACACATCAGTATTCAGATGTCGGACATAACTACAGACTTAAGCACTATTCAGAAGCTCCATAAGAGTTACACACATGGGGACAGAGTTTGTCTAAAACAGAGGCATGTCTCAGTTACGGGTGATTCTGACCTTGAACATAAGTGTCTTTTCTTGCATGATATTGGATCTCCCATAAAACTGCAGCCTCTTTTCTCTTGCTTGTATGTTATACTGTATTACATTTTTTTTTAAAAATGTGATCTGCTTCTTCGGTCCATATTTTCTATCCCTGATTTTTTTGGATTAAACGCAAGTGCTTGTGGTTAAATGCATCTTCTACTCAAGATAAAACTGGCGACCTCAGAGGCATGAGTGAACTACACCCAGATGATTTTAATAATCTAAATATGGAGCTCAGAACATCCACTTAAGCAGCTGCGTAACCTGACTCTGAATACAAAGAACTTCCCCCATGTAAATATTGATGTAACTTTTGGACTTAAGTGGCTGACAACCCTAACTGAATAAAGACAGTTAGTTGTTAGTCTATTCACATTTAAATGTGTGAACTACACCTACTGCAATGGAAAATGGTTTGCTCCAAATATTTAACATAGCCAGGATACAGTGTCCACTTCAAGCAACTTTTCAAGTTGTTCAACTATATATCAAGACTCAAGAGTCCCAGTTAAGTTCAAACTTGCCTTAGAAAACTTATTTGGGTGATGGGGAAAGGGAGCAAGAGTGAACTGCCTCAAATCCTCCTCAAGCCACAGACCTGCCCTAAGACATGGACTTGTACCAAGCTATGGACCTGCCTCAAGCATCTACCTACCACAAGTCATGGTCTCTGGATTGAAAGCTACCGATCTCACTGAAGAAATTTTTATGATGCCAGTATGAAATCTCTCAGAAATTTCCCAAACATCCCCCCTTATAGATGCTTTCTGGGTAGCTATGGGTTAATGTTTTTTTAAAATTATTTTGTTCCGTGTAATTTTCTGGCATAAGATACTGCATACTTGAGCCTGAATTAATATCCATCAATTATAAGCGACAAGTGTTTGACACATATCGCATTTGTTGTGTCATATTTGATCGATGTGTGTGTGTGTGTGTTATATTTCCTTTCATTAGCTTTAGTATAGGCCAGCTTTGTTTTTCATTTATACACAATTAATTTTTTTGTATGTAGTTTAAAGGTTGCTCCATTTCTGTTTTACATTTCCTCCTAGCTACAGCCCTGGAGTTGATTACATTTTATACTGTTATATTAAAGCCAATTACACATGTTTCATGTTTACATATTTCATCTTTTCTCCCATAAAAGTGCTGTGGTGCATCTGAGTGTATTGAAGCATTGCTTCATAAAAAGGAACGACATCTTTACAAGCTGCATGCATGCAAGAGACTAAAATGTTTGTGTATTTAAATTACAGAAGTGCCGCATATGTCATTAAACATCACAGGGCTCTGAGAGGCTTAACAGTAACTGTGCTGAATAAAATACCACAGATGAGGCTAAATTCCTGACAGTAAACAGGTAAGGTGTCAGTGCAGGCTTTATTTTCAGCCTGCTCATGGTCACAGACACACAGTGAGGTCTGATGGGAATTATAAATATAATAGTATTCACCCCAAGGCACAAACCTGGAAGCGGCACAGGAAGCTGGTAATAGTGGTATCATTTAAATACACTTTTAGCATCTGGACTTGTGTAGGGAGCAGAGTGCTCAGTGTGCAGATACGCCTGGGGCATTTCCAAAGTTTAAAAATACTCCAAATGTAATGCGTGCTGAGTTCAAGTCTGTGCTGATAATCAGTTACACCATCTACCGCAATATATTACTGTTTAATACCATTACAAACATATCCACTTGTCATTTTCAAACACTTAAACACATATACACATGGGATTTGTGAGCTAATGACAGTGTTTGTGCTATGGGTAGTTTCACTGAGTTGGAGAAATTAAAAGAAAGGCTACTGGGGAGGTCACATGATCAAGTTTTGGATTCACTGATCCGATTTAACTTAGGATCGCACATGTGCTTTTAACTGGACAACATCTGATGCTATGATTCACTACAATGATCTGAATCTTTCTGTTTAAACTGCTTGCGTAAGTGAATCACATTGTGTGAGTTTTGATTTGTTTAATGCACAGCTCCAACCAACAGGCTAACTTATTAATGACAGCAAAACTAAAGATTTGTTTTTGGTCAAGGGTTGATTTTCCTGATGCTGCAAAAAGAGTCGTTTAAAAAAATTGTTTGCCGTTTACCCATAAGATAAATCACAATATTCAACAAAAGAGCTAACTGTCAGCTAAAAAGCTAAGCTGTGCTTGTAATCAGAGAATAAGTGATCTTGTCTTTTGTTCTTAATGATGGTCGGAATGATGGTGAGGCTTACACTTGGGCAGAGTGAGGCCCCAGCTCGGGAAGGGCAAAGTCTCAGCTTGGTCAGGGAAAAGCCTCTGCCTGGGCAGGATGAGGTTCCCTCTTGGGGAGGGAGAGGAACCCTGCATGGACAAGACAAGGCCCCTGAAGACGAGGCCCCTTATTACATTTTTAAAAAAAAAAAAAAAGCGCACTGAATTTACTTAATTCAAATGCTTACATCGGTTTCACGTGATTGAATTTACATTAGCACAATTTGTTTTCTTACATACAACAGGTTTTGATCATGTATTTTCACCTGAATAAAATCAAACTCCACACTCTCACCTGAGCTGAGGACTGAACCCAGCTCACTGGTGTTTTGCTACAGCCACATTGCTGCTGTGCTATTCTACTGCATGTGTTTTAGTCATGTTAGTTTAATTCTATAGGTATCAGCGCCAACAGCCTCATGAGATTTCACGAAGTAATTGGTTTGCGTTAATGCTGCGTGAATAGATCACTCTACATAATTCAATCTAGTAATTACAAACTTGTTTAAATTAAGTTTAGTATAAACAATACTAAACAAATCACTTTTTGATGAGAAACGTAATATATTTATCTAAACTGTACATAATATGTTTTCTTACATTTGACTGCCCAAATATTCCATTTTCTTCAGTGTAGACAGGTTGAGGCATGGGCAGGGTGAGGATTGGGCAGAAGAAGCCCCTGCTTGGGTGTTTGGGTGAGAGAAGCATTTAAAGAGAGCCCTGGCTTATGCAGGGAAGACCCTCATTTGGACAATAGAAGCATTCAAGGGTGAAGCCTCTGTTTGAGCAGGCTAACACACCTTTTTGGAAAAGTTGAGGCCTCCATTTCATCCTGAGCACTTAAAAGTGTTTTGACATGATTAAGTCTAAGCTCCACCCTAACTGACCCAAAACCACCTGTCACTGGGCAACACAAGTGTGTAGGAGTATTCATGTCCTAATTTACATATTAGCAGCAGATTATGAATGTGATTATAATCCACTCTAAATCCTGAGATGCTGTGTTACTGCTCTCAGTTTTATTTGCTTCTCTTTATTAATTTTGTAACTGAGCAATCCTCACTGACATTCATTATTTCCATTAGAGTAAAGAAAAGAGAGGAAATGAATCAAGTTCACAGCTAATTAACCTTCCACACTGGATTCCATTGCACACTGATACAAACACACACACACACACACACACAAATAAATGAGATGCTCAGTTTGCTGATTGCATCGTTGCACTCGTCTGTGTTAGGACATGATTCCAGTCATTCATCTTTGCTGCAATGTTTAAGCTTTTTATTTATAATCACAGTGAAATGAAAATCTGTTTGTTAATAAAGAAAATCTGGAAAATGTTTACTGAGCCTCCAGAGATGAAACGCAGCTCAGACTCAGATCAGAATGCTGCCAGATGTTCAACGAAGTGATTTCAGAGAGAGCAGTGCATTATGGGTGCATACTGATGCATCACTGCTGACTGAACAGAGCTGAAAAGGAAATGGAATCAGAAAAACCATGAAAGACAATTTGGTTTACTTCTTTAGTTTTGAACTGGGGTTACAAGGCTATTGTTGCTAACAGATGATGGAAGCTTATGTCAACCTGGTTAGCATGGAGGACTAACTATTTAAATTATCACATCTGTATCTGCACTTCATTTAAATATCCATCTAATTATCCCATCTATCATTCCTCCATTATATCTATCCCTCTATATATCCACCTATTTAACTATCAACAAGTTCTCCTTCCATAGTTACAGTATATATATATATATATATATATATATATATATATATATATATATATATATATATAGTTGAGGTCAAAGTTTAAATTCCCCTTTCAGAATCTGCAAAATGTTAATTATTTTACCAAAATAAGAGTGATCATACAAAATGCATGTTATTGTTTATTTAGTGCTGACCTGAATAAGATATTTCACATAAAAGATGTTTACATAT
>CM075013.1:10415417-10433557 GCA_037576675.1 Pangasius sanitwongsei | reverse complement strand
CTCTTATTTTGGTAAAATAATTAACATTTTGCAGATTCTGAAAGGGGGATGTAAACTTTTGACCTCAACTGTATATATACTGTAGATAGATAGATAGATAGATAGATAGATAGATAGATAGATATACTCTGCATACATGAACTGGTTTCACCTCCTACAGAAATACACACACACATCTGGTTAGATGCAGCATAATTTCATGGCTGTTTGTGCAGCCTGTAGAATCAAATAACAGAGAACCAACTCAAAACCAAGCTTTCTCTCTCTAGCTGTGAGAGTTCACCTGTTTTTTTTTTTATTTCTTTTTTTCTATTTCTTCTCTTTATTACATGGTTTGGCAAGTATTGTGTGTATTTTGTAAGTGTAGTTGGTTTTGTGCAGAAGGATGGCGTCTCACATGCAGATGCAGTCTCTGTCCCTGCGCAATGTTTTTTAGATAAGGATTTTTTCCCTGATGTTGAAAAGTTTGTGCGGTCAGTTACTGTTCCTCAGGAGACTGTAGGCTCTGATCTTCTGAGTGAGAAAAAACGGTTTTGCCTAAGAAAGCATGTAACTGTAATTACAAAGCGTAGAAAAGTGGGAAAAAAAGAAAACATTAAAAGCATTTGTATAGTAGACCAGCCATGCTTCATGTGGTGTCTCTTCCATAAATGTTGCTATTATCTGTTTGTCCTCGCTCCCCGTTTAACTCGGATATGCACATTTTAAGAGTGGGCTCACTTAACATCAGCAGTGGCAGAGATGGATATAAGCGTGCTTTTTTCTGAAACAATCGAGCAAAAGTAATTACATGTTATTTTTCTTCAGGAAACACATACTGATATGGTTAATGAAGTTGAGTGGGGAATGTGGTAGAAAGGGCAGCAAGTACTTAGTCAAAAAACAAATCTGAGTGCGGGGGTAGCTATTTTATTTTCTCCAGAGATAAGAGTTACTGTCTTAAATGCTGCAGAATCAGTAAATGGCCATTTTATGGGCGTGAAAGCTGATATAGAAGGGGCTATATTTTATTTTAGCAATGTTTATGCACCCAATGTAGGGCACAGGGATGCTGATGGTGCTGCAAAACTCCTTCGAGACCTGCCCCAACTAGACTGTGACCCGAAAACTGCTCTGGATGCTGACATATCTTTTCAACAACTTACTGCTGCAGTTGGACAGCTTGGCTCAGGACGGTCTCCTGGCACTGATGGCTTGCCATCTGATTTTTTTAAGTATCTTTGGAGCTCTGTTGTGGAGGATCTTTATGAAGTCTTTAGTGAATGCAGCAGAGATGGCTATTTACCTATGTCTTGTCAACAGACTGTGTTATCTTTACTACCTAAAAAGGGAGATCTGTCTCTTTTAAAGAATTGGAGACCTTTTGCATTATTGACCACTGATTATAAGATTTTATCAAAATGCTTTGAAAAAGTATCTTCATCTAATTGTACATAAAAGACAAACATATTGTATTCCAGAAGGGACAATAATGGACAATTTGTTATTAATATTAGACATTTTAGATATCTGGAAGGTTTTAAACTTGAAAGATCAAGAAGAACTTGCAGATCAAGAAAAGGCCTGTGAACGTGTTGACCATGGATATCTATTCAATGTACTTAAAGTTTTTGGTTTTGGTAAAGGTTTTTTTTTAAAATGGGGATTGTATGCAGGTGCTGCATATATTGTTAAGGTGGGAGGTGGGAGCCGGCCAATTTTAGTCTCATGGAGCATCAGAAAAGGCTGTCCCTTGTCTGGACAATTATATAGCATAGTTATTGAACCTCTACTTCATAGTATATGTAAAACTTTGGCTGGTTTTATTATACCTGGTTTTCCTCAGAGTTCAGGGATCACTTTAAGTGCTTATGCTGATGATGTTATAGTTTTTGTGACTCATGCACTGGATATTAAGGCCCTGTCTGTAGCGCTTTGTGTGAATGAAAAAGCACCATCAGGTAAGGCTAACTGGGACCAAAAGTGAGGCTTTTTGGGCAGGTAAGGAATATTCAGAAGACCTTCCATATCTGCCAGGAAGTCTCAGATGGCGAAGAAGAGGGTTAAAGATCTTAGGTATTTATTTTGGGTCATATGAAATTTAGAAGTTAAATTGGGCGGGAGAGAGTGTGTACCCAATTGTCTTGCTGGAAATGGTTGCTACCCCAGTTGTCCTACAGAGGGAGAGTATTGGTTGCTAATAATCTGGTGGCCTCTACACTCTGGCACAAATTCAATCTGTTGCAGCCACCTGCAGTATTAGTGCAAGGGTGAGGACCTCATCCAAAGGAAGCTGGTGACTTTTTTTTTTGGTCAGGCCAGCATTGGATCTGATCAGCTGTTTTATATCTACCAACACAAGAAGGGGCAGGGCTTGTTGGACATTAAGTTCAGGATAATGGCTTTTCGATTGCAAGCTGCACAAAAATTACTATATAATAGTATATAATAGTCATTTTGCATGGATTGATACTGCAGCAGCACTTTTAAGGAGGGCAGGTGGAATGGGTCTTGATAAACATCTGTTTCTTATGCAGTTACAAGAGACTGAGCTGGTAGACCTTACCCCTTTTTACAGATCTCTTTTGGAGGCCTGGAAGGTCTTTGCTGTATCAAGATCACCTGATATGTCTCCTGGATTTTGGCTGCTGGAGGAGACACTGCTTTTCAACTCTTTTTTTACCTTCTAGACTTTTATTCTCTGTCAGTGTACATTAATGCCTGCTGCCTGCTGGGTGCACAAAGCTGGGTCATATCCTGCATCAAAGTGTCAGAATTTTGAGTGAAAGAATTAGACTGAGATCAGCTCGGTTTTTACAATAACTCATTGCAGAAGCACATGGGAAGTTGCGAGCAGAATATCAAGTTTTTTGAGTAATAAAGCTGTTATTAATGAATAGAGAGAGCGGCGCTGCTACATTTCACCCTCAATTGATGTGAATGCTGCTGTAGGGGAATGGCAAGAAGATGAGAAATGTTTGTTGACTCTCAAAACCCTGGTTTTGGAAGAATTTGACTCAGCTGGGAAGAAGTCTTTTTACATTATATGTGTAAAAGTGTTCAATGCACATCTTTCGGCCAGGGTTTCTTCAAAACAATGGATAGAGCTGTTTAGCATGGACTTTACTCCTAAAGGCTTCTGGTGTATCCTGTACAAAAGTCCTATTGATAAGCAGACAGGGGACCTCCAGTGGAGGATTGTACATGGAGCAGTAGCTACAAGCAGACATGTGGTACACCTCAGTCCTAGTGTTGGGGTGGGCTATCTTTTCTGCTCAGAGATATAATCGATATTTAATCTCTTTGTGCAGTGCACATGGTTGGGTAGTTTCTTCTCTTTACAAAGTATTATTTTAAATTACCAGAGCAGGGTGCAGTAAGTGTAGTGCCTATGTTCTTGGGGCTTGTGGCTTCTCGATTGCGGGTGGAGTATGCATATAATAAGTTGATGGGGTATTTACAAAATTTTATGGGGCATGAAGTATTATGTACAGTTTATGAAAATGATGAATTGGTGCTGACATTTTAATATCACCTTAGGTTACATTAGGTTAGGTTCAACTTTATAGTCATTGTCAGCGTATGAAATGCAGACAATGAAATGCAGTTCTCATCACCTTGAGAAATATGTGAGTTTTAATGAACTTTGTAAATTGTTCCTGGTTACATTTGTGAATAAATTGTTATAATAAAGGTGGATTTAAAATTCAAATTCTCTCTCTCTCCCTCTACCTCTTTCTGTCCCTATCTGCATCTCTCTCAGGGTCATTCTGTCTTTCTGTCTCCTGTCTGATTTTCAGTGTGTGTCTCTGTATGTCTCAACCTGTCTCTCTGTATCTGTCTTTCTGTCAACTCTCTGACTCTCTGCCTGTCTCTCTTGTAATGCTAATATTAATAACATGCTAACATGTAAACTACAACAAGTGAAATTCTTCTGCCTGTGACATCACTTCCTGGTGTGTGTGTGTGTGTGTGTATGTGTGTGTTCTGATTGCCAGCATTCTTTCTCTTTAAAGTGTCCTCTGAAACCGCACACATGGGGACAATTACTCACTCAGCATCCTGCATCCTCCCTACAGCCCTAATTATCCACACTGAGTGAGTAACTGAATGTGTGTGTGTGTGTGTGTGTGTGAGTGAGAGAGAGAGAGAGAGAGAGAGAGCAGGCTGTCTACTGAATGCATTACCACACACTACACACTAGCACACTTAAAATTACACACTCTGTTAACATACAGCCTCAAATCTAACCCATTCATCACTGTTCACTATGTTCTGATATTAAACACACACACACACACACAGAGAGAGAGAGAGAGAGAGAGAGCATCAGTGTCCGCTCACTTGAATGGCTGATCATGGTGCGGAAGTCAGACTCATTTGCATAAATGTTTGTGTCTGCATTGGCGAGTCAGATTCTGGTGAGCTGTAATCAGCGTGCTCGGAGTGAATCTGATAGAGTTTTTGCTGAAATGATCATGAAGAGAACATGCAACATTATCCTTGATTTTTAATCATTAAAAAACAAACACGTGAGCCAATCAGAATGCAGTATGCAATTCCAAAATCACTGTTTATTCATACTCATCTCTCTCTCACTCTCTCTCTCTCTCTCTCTCTCTCTCTCTCTCACACACTCTCTCATGATTCCTCTAGGAGTGTTTGATGATGAGTAAATCCCTAAATCAGCTCCTGAGAGAAAGAGACAGTCAGAGAGAGACAGAGAGTGATTGATGTGGTGAGACAGCAGAGCTCGAAGACAGAAATGAACGAGTGTGGAGCTCATTGGAAAAGTCTATTCACCAACGAAACGTACCATCAGGAGACAGAAGTGGGGGTGGAAGCATTCAGTGACATCTTTCAGAGATTCTCCTTTAAAATGAATTTGGATTTATTACATTAAAATGCAATTTAATACAACTAATAATAACACAATTCTATCTATCTATCTATCTATCTATCTATCTACTTCTTTTTCCCCTCATTTCCTTCTTTCTTTCTTTCTTTCTTTTTTCTGAAATAAGGTAAACACCCAGAATTTCTGTCTGTCTCAGGTTTTATTTCGTAACTCCTGTAAGACACTGTTAATTTATTTATTGACCATTTTGATTTAATTTCAGCTGTAAACGTGTCGGAGAACAGAATGAACCCCAGCAGCTTAAAAATAAACAGAGTTCCAGCTCCAGACTCGAGGCATTAGCTATCAGGGCCATCGTGAATGGAGCAAATTAACTTTAATTTAACTTCAACGTGAACAGAACTGTGTCTTTAGAACAGGGTCCTCTCATGTTTTGTCTGAGTGGAAGTTTGAGGTGATGTCTCGGTTCTCGCGCCGTTCTGACGTTCTTGTTTCAATGATGTGTGTATGCAGTAATGTAAACATCAGTCAGGTTCTGAATAAGAGCCAGGTGTAGCTCAGAGCCTTGGGGGGTAAAACACTAAATGCTAAACGCTCCGTTGTGTCGAGTCAGAAACACAAAGCTGCAGTGTGTCAGGAACATGACTCCACCAGTACCGCTCAGAATCCACAGTGTGTTTACAGAAACGCAGGTCAATGTCACGCAGAAAAAAACACTGAGGATCTAAACACACCAGCTTTCCACTTTACACGTGATTTAATAAATTGGAATTGTGTGATGTGTACAACACAAAGAATTAACTTTACAGTCACGTCATCATCGCCTGCAGATCATACACACTGTACCCATGATACACACTCGCTCACCTCACTTATCTGTGCAGTAAAGAGTTATTTTTAATTTAGAATTAATATTCACATCACTATGGTAACAGAAAAAAAAAACATTTTACATTGTTTGACCTTCAACTGCTCCTGTGGATGAATTTCATTAAAACACTGAGTCGAAGACAACAATGAGAGAGAAACGCCTCCATCATCATATGTACTGAGGAAACAACTCCATTATACTGAACCATTCTTATTTATTATTCTTTTATTAAATACCATAAGAAGATTTAAGATTCAGTTTTTAACTGACTTTCTTTAAAATTCTTTCTGATTTCAGTAGTAGTTTTTTTTTTAAAAAAATGGAAAAACATTCTGTTTTGAAAACATCAACACTGCAATTTTTTCTAAGAATTTTTTAACTGTCACATCCATCAATTTTCTGTACTGCTTATCCTACACAGGGTCGCGGGGAGCCTGGAGCCTCGCCCAGGGGGACTCGGGGCACACCCTGGATGGGGTGCCAACCCATCACAGGGCACAGTCGCGCACACATTCACACACTACAGACAATTTGGAGATGCCAATCAGCCTACAACACATGTCTTTGCACTGGGGGAGGAAACTGGAGTACCCGGAGGAAATCCCCGAAGCATGGGGAGAAAATGCAAACTCCACACACAGGGCAGAGGCAAGATTCAAGAGCCAATCCCGGAGGTGTGAGGCAAACATGCTAACCACTAAGTCACTGTGCCCCCCTTTTGCATCAGATCGCATTGAAATTTAATGAATGACATCTCTTGTGGTGACCTTGAAAACAAAATGCAGTCTCCAGAAAAAAAATAATTTGAAAAGTTAATTTTGAAGTGTCTGTATAAAGGTGGGATTAGATTTGTGTTAAAATGATGAAATGATTCAAAACAAAATGAACTGAAAAAGATTACCTTAAAAAGTAAAATATGAGACAGAAAACTCTGTCTGGGTTTACACTGTTCCCTCTGTCTGTCTGTCTGTCTGTCTGTCTGTCTCTGCCTATGTATGTATGTATGTATGTATGTATGTATGTCTCTGTCTATGTCTGTCTGTCTATCTGTCTCTGCCTATGTCTGTCTGTCTGTATGCATGTCTCTATCTCTCTGTTTGTCTGCTTGTATGTCTGTCTCACGAAACACCAAACACCAAACAATGCTGCTCGAGTTATAAAAATTAAAGAGTTCTGGAAAACAGAGCCGGAGTAAAGTGTGTGCAATTAATATCTCTCTCTCTCTCTCTCTCTCTCTCTCTCTCTATCTCTCTCTATCTCTGTCTGCTGATTCTAATCGCCTGCATTAATCGCTAGTAAACGAATCCAGGTAAAATTGTTGAATTTGGAGATTAACTGTTTGTTCCTTCATGTGTGTGTGTGTGTGTGTGTGTGTTGAGAGTGAGACAGATCTGCAGTGATTTATTTCTCCCTGTGTTTCTCACTAACGCTGATTACACACACAGACACCAAACACCGCTGCTCGAGTTATAAAAATTAAAGAGTTCTGGAAAACAGAGCTGGAGTAAAGTGTGTGCAATTAATCTCTCTCTTACGTGTGCGCTCTGTGTCTGTGTGTGTATGTGTGTGTGTGTGTTTGAGAAAGAAACCAGACCAAATGGGACTTTATTTTTTCTATAAAACAGGAAGCACATGCACACACACACACACACACACACGCACACATTGAAGGTTAACAGTCTTTATTAACTGGTCTGACTAAAACTTATAATGTACATATAAACATAAATTATTTTAACTTATTATATGTATTTTATTTTATTTTATTTTATTGTTCTATCATTATAAAGAGATTTACACTTGTGTCTACTCTGTATAGTTTTAAATATAGCCTCATATTTACTGAAGTTTCTGACATTAATACAAATCTATAATCTTATTTGTATAAACTTTTCTTTTTATTATCATTCTTCTGCTGATGAACAAAACATGTAAATATAATATATAAAATGCCATGAATATAAAATATATTAGATTTAGAATTATATAAGATCTATAATTATTTGAGCACTAAAACAAGCTTCAAGCTTCAGGCATCAGGTATGTAATTGTGTTCAGATATTTTACAATACACTCTTTAGTACTCTCTAGTTTGATCTGAAACGTAGTTACAGTTCTGAGCTGGATGTCGATGTTTATTTCTAATCATGTTACAGATTTATTTATTTTCAGAGCTGAAACTGTCACACAGGTTGACTTCACGTTATAAGTGACTAGTGTGATTAGTGTGTTTAATTAATTATGAGGCTAATTGGCCTGAGGTTTGTGTCCACATACACACACACACACTCTCTCTCTCTCGCTCTCTGTGTTTGTGTGTGTCTCTGCCAGTGAGTATATATAAATATCGCGCCAGTCTGCAGTGAACATTAATTATGTTTTTTCTCACTAATGAGCAAAAGTGACAAGTTTCACAGAAACAACTCTGGTGTCTTGCTCAGTAAAAATCTGAAAAAAAAAAATTCTAAAATCACGATCAGTGTTCTGAAATGATCTCCACATTGATCTCAGGCTGTACTCCAATCTGCACTCATTATGGCTGTGCCCTACTCCCTCTGAAGGCTGGAACACTTTGGAACACTGATTGCTTCTTTAAATGAGTGATTGTAAACCAGCAGCTTGTGAATAAAGATTTTGGTTTTGCAGTATGACATTAATGATGACATAGCCTCATACAGAATAAAGTGGAAAGGCTGTCACATTTGGCTTATGCTATAGGCTATAATCTAGTCTTTTTTTTTTAAGTCAACAACATACAGTCATCCAGCATACAGTCTAACAACCTTGTTTTGAGCAGCTTTAGACTATGTTCGAGGTGATATCATAACCAGGGTTTCCAGGTTTCAACAAAATTTCCAGCCGAACTACATCTAACAAGACCTGAAACTAGGCCAAAAAAAATCAGAATTGGAAAAAGGAGGCACGGTATTCTTCCTTTTCTCAGCCTTAGTGTGGGAAACAAGGTCACCGTGGTGCACACGCATTTCTGATGTACAGACATTATCCCCTATAACTCCACTTTCCCTCTCCCAATCTTTACAATATATCTTACATCATTTGTTTTCCTATACATCATACACACACTGTCTGCACTTACCGTTTTCCTTAGTTTGCAGAAATTAATTAGATTTAATTCCAATTTTTGCTATAAAACACCTTGGTTACCATGAAGTATTTTTAAGCTAGACCAATCTGGTGTAAAACATATGACCCTGTAAACCCTGTCATTAACTTCCCTGTCCTCTGCTCCTCCGCTAAATATAGAGTTCATAGAGTGAGCATGGGGAAGCATGATTTCTGTTGGGAAACAATGGTGATCAATGATTGGCCTTTGGAAACAATGGTGGTCAGTGGTTGGTCAATGAGGAAAAATAATGATCAGTGATTGGTCAGTGGGGTACAATGGTGATCAGCGATTGGTCAGTGGGGTACAATGGTGATCAGCGATTGGTCAGTGGGGTACAATGGTGATCAGTGATTGGTCAATGAGGAACACTGGTGAGCAGTGATTTGTCAATGAGGAATATTGGGTATCAGTGATTATTTGATGATGAAAACTGGTGATCAGTGATTAATCACTGGGAATGATAGTGATCAGTCATTGGTTGTTGGGGAACGGTGGTGATCAGTGATTGGTTGTTGCTTGATTTTTTAAATAAAGATGCTAAAGAGGAATAAAAAGTCACCAAAACTATCAACAGAGTCACTCAGTTAACAGCACTGAAGGCTTTGTCCTTGTTGTGCTTTGTGACTGTTTGGTGCATTTTGATGACATAACCTCACTGCAGGATGCTGAAGAGAAATCAGCAGATGGAAAGATGCAGAGTTCACACTATAAACATCTCACTGTGAAATGTGTCAGTAAATATTAACGTGGTGTTAAAAGCTGAAGTCTGGCTCTCTGCACTGCTGGTTCTGTTTCTTTCATCAGCGCACACTCCACTTTAAACAGCTTTACTAATTAATTTTTAACAGAAAGCGTTGGTTCTGCATAATATATTCACTTCAGCTTGAGGCTACTGGTGTTAAACAAATACACAAACCTCAGTCCTGAATTACACACACTGCAGTGCACTCGGGCATTCTGTACTCTTCATCTGTCCAACGTAAACAAGCACAGCCCTGGAGTATGTGTGTGTGTGTTTGTGTGTGTGTTAGCTTTAGTTAGTTTTAACATGTTCACGGTAATCTTATCTCTACATCTTGCTTTTAAAAGTCAGAAGTGTAGCAAAACATTCAGTTAGTTGAGACGAGCTGGAGCACGAACACAGCCTTCATGTTTTTCTCGTCAGTCACATGATCACACCTAATTAAAAAAAATATAAAATAGCTGGTTTATTGACATAGTCAGCTTGTTTAAGGTGACCTACAGTGCACACATGAAACGTGACACCCTTAAACACATAATTTCTTGTGATTTGCAAACTGAAATAAAATTGAAAAAAGTAAATAGAACTTCTCAGAGCTGAAATGTTCAATGTAATATTCTGCATTTATATCAGTAAATATTACTGATGTGTCCTTTCCTGGTTTTGGTCATTACTGATTAAACAAACGGCTTTAACATCAACACAAACCTGCAGTAAATTTTAAAATTCACTGACAACTTTATAACTGAGAAAACATTAATAATGATTAGCTTTAATTAAATACATATGTATATTACTATGTTAGTCTGGGGTGTGTAATTTATATATTACTGTAATGTGCAAGAGACAGATGCAAAGAAAGAGAGAGAGAGAGAGAAACACAGAGAGAGACATACAGACAGACAGACAGACAGACAGAGAGAGAAGGTTAATGGATAATTGTGGTGATTAGTAACAGATGTGAAAGTTGGAGGTTTTGATTATTCAACCAGAAACAGAAAGGAAAAATGTGTAGAATTTAAACAAGAAACAAGAAACGCAAAAAGACAGACACTGATAAAGAAAGGAGAATATTTAATTCAGCATTTAATGACTTCAGAATTTAAAAGTTGCGAAAGGTCATGCAATCACTCTATCATGACCTTTGACCTTAATCACACTAAGAGTAGGAAAGACAAAAAGAAGGACAGGAAGTGACAGCAGTTTCTGATCAGCATTCAGAACTAAAGTGTACAGAGAGCAGAGCATGTTCAAGAACAAAAGAAAACAGAGAGAACTAGGTAGAGGAAAAGAAATTAAAGATAAAAAGAAAAAAAGCTGAAACAATTTCATATTCATGTCCTTTGACCTTTAGGTAAGGGTGTAATATGACATGGGTTCACTGTGTGTTACACATAATGTTCACTTGCAGCGCATTTTACACACACACACACACACACACACACACACACACACACACACACACACACACATGCCATACTGTACGTCCAAAAGCACTGTACACTCTTCAGTAATGATCTTTTCCTAAACTCCCACAATGCACTGCAGTGGGCTACACTGTAACCTAGTGTATACAGATTACCCATAAGATCCCTGACCTTTTGACCTTTATTTCCTATAACCCTGGGAGAACCATAAGTGTGTGTGTGTGTGTGTGTGTGTCAAGGTTCTCAGTGTGTTCCCCTGAAACTCGCCCTTTTTTCCAGTGCAGGTTTCTGGTTCAGCGTCGGTGATGTGTGATTAGTGGGCGGAGCTTCATCTCCATCCATAATTACCTCCTGTCCCGAGGGGGGAGGGTGGTGGCCTTCTTTTATCTTACACTCACACACACACACACACACACCTGCTGTACAACCCAGAGAGAACTGAGTTTCAATCTACTGAATTAATGAAGCAGAAAGAAAGAAAGAAAGAAAGAAAGAAAGAATGAAAGAATGCAAGGTAGGAGGAATAAAAAGACGTGCAAGATAAAAAAAAAAGAATTCAGGAAAGTAGAAAGTAAATGAACTCCTGTGGTACCTACATGGGTGCACTATTTAGGTAGTGCATGATTTGGGATATAGTCCTAACTGCAGTTGTCATGGTAACTACTGTAGAATAGTACCTGCTAATATGCTAAATGCATCACTAGCTAGCTAACAGGTGTGTGAGTAGTGTGCACTGAGGTACAGACTGTGTAGTGAAGAAATGTGTGATTTGGGACTGGCATGTAGTAGAATTGGAACACAGCCATATTTTCCAGTCCTGTGTGTAATTAGAACAATTGCTCACACTGAGCTGTAGACAGAGCTGGGTTCTCCTCTAACTGATTATTTACATTCCACACGCCAATCAACATTTCTAATTACAGTGCACCATCCCTTTAAACAGGGACCCTTCTGAGGGAGCCTACTAAGGGGAAATGGTAATTGCTACACTACTCACCCATGTGTGTCCTTCAGAGACAGAAGCTCTTTGTGCTGCGTTTGTTTTTTCATGTCAGATTTTAATTAATTGCATCATTTATTCACTTCCCTGCAGTTTTATTTGAGCAGAAGTGCAGAGAGAGAACACCAAACACTATAAAGTTCTCTTAAAGTGCCGATTTTATTACAGCCGACACACAGCGTTTCAGGCAAAAACCTGTGCAAGATGGACTTAAAGGAAACACAGTTTACAAGGGTTTACAGGACAGAGTGAAAGAAAGAAAGAAAGAAAGAAAGAAAGAAAGAATTTAGCTCAATCAAAAAGTTACATCAATATTTACATGGGGAAAGTTCCTCATATTCAGAGTTGGGTTACGCAGCTGCTTAAGTGGATTTTCAGAGTGCCACATTCAGATTATTAAAATCACCTGTGTGTTGTTCAAGGCTCTTATGTTGCCAAATTGATCTAGTAGAAGTGTCCGAGACCAATTTTCAATAGTGGTCTAGTGGTAAAACTGTCCACTGCCTTTAAACACAAATACTCACCTATAAACCTGAAACAAATCAGGAATAGATAATGAGGACTGAAGAAAGAAATAGTTTTTATTCTTTTCTGTAAAATGTAACACAGTGTGACATAAATGCAAGAGACAATTTAAAAATAAAAAGACTAATACGATGATATGAATGAGAAGATGGGGAGAATTTAAATTAATCTAAAAGGATAGTGCCAATTTATACAACAGTTATTTCTGGTCCACTAATTACTGATTGGTCGAGCGGCATTCCACCAGTGATTATATTTACTATAACTGTGTGTATCATTCCACTCGTCTTTGCGCACCACGTAAAATTCCACTTCCTAGTTTGAAATGGCTGCTACAGTAGAGCAACATCATCAACATACATTTTCCATGAATGTAACTTTAGGTTTAAAATAAAGCTCGTCAGATGAAAATGAAGGAAGAAGGGATGCCAATTTCACTGGAAGCACCTTTAATGGGAATGTACAGATCAATGTGAGCGAGCTAGTCGACGTGCTATAAAGTGAGTGTGGCTTCTTTGGGATATATTTCCACTACCGGAGCCAAACTAAGCAAAACATTTGGCCATATTGTGCCTGAAATGTTAGTTACTGGATATTAATTTCATGTTTATAGAACTGTTGTATAAAAGCAATATTGCACTCATTGCAATTGTGCGGTTTTACTGAATATCAGCACGGCTGTGATTAGCTACGGCACTCGGTCTGTGGCTTCATGCCTGTGGCAAATAACTTCCATGCTGATATACAGTGTAACCACACTCTTGCTTGTGCAATACTGCTTAAATATTACTGCATGTATAGTCCTAGTCGAAATTACCACATCCTATTTTTTTCCTTTTTTTTTTTTAATATCATGCTCCGATAGTTACTACACTGAGGTCATGAAACGGTAATGTGTGAGTGTGTGTGTGGGATGTAGGAGATTTTATCACTCAATTAATTCTCTATTTTGATTTGTTGAATTAATAAAATAATGGTCTCTCCTGTAAAGCAAACATGCCCACAGTTTGAAGGATAAACTGACTGAGCACTTATTTGCTACGCTTGCAGCTCACTTTAAGTTCATTTATAATTTTATCCATAAAAAATTCATTCCTTGAGATATGATATGCCTGATTAAGATGCTGTGCGTGACTGAGACACGCCTCTGTTTTAGACAAACCACGCCCCCCGTGCGTAACTCTCACTGAATATGGAGCTGTGTAAGGAGAGAGCTTCATTAAAGTTTAAAGGGGACTGATTTACGCTGTTGTGTAAATTTAAACAGAGTCCTGGTGTTTATGGAGCAGAAGTTTGCTAAGTAGTGTGCACTACAGGAGTATGGATTGCTCAAGTGTTCTTCTAAACAGGAAGTAAGACTCTTATACCAGGACCAGAACAGGACATTGAGTTTAATGTGTCTATAAACAATAAACAAGCAACAAGCATAATGAAAATTGTTTCATTATGAGCTGTCTGAAAGAGAGAAATAAACTGAGATGCTGAGGTTCTCCCCCCGGGTATGGTTCTAATCCCACTGCACTGGATTACACAATGTTTTCCAGGAAACCTGCAGCACAACACAGAGCTTGATTAGTGCCAGGAGATAATTAGTGCATTAGCATTAGCACCCCCCCACACACACACATACACACACACACGCACACACTATAAACAGGAAAATATGCTGATACCCTAAAGCACAGATAAAAATTATTCATAGTGTTCACTATTCTTGTATTTTTATTCTGACTGTAAATTTTTATCCATTTATAATTACATTTATTGCGTTACAACAGCTATAAACAGTTGCTCCCTCACTAGTCTCTCTTTTTTCAATCTCTTGAAGTTAATAAGCCAAAAAAAGGCAACTCCTCATGTTACTGAGAAACCACAAAGTGTAAACTCCTCTGTCCTGAAGATGTCGGAAAACTTAAAGTTACAGCTTTACCTCTGACTGTTACAAAGTGCTGACACTGGAGACTCCTTCCAGAAATGTTAAATAAATACCTCCTTACAGAAAACACTACTGTCAGAGCTTCTGTTACAGAAAATTAATCAACATCTTCTGAGTAATCACTATCCAGAATTGGCCAGCGCAGTGGTATATAAAGTGTATAAATGTTAATAATGGACTGCTCCATGAAGAGGTTGCTTGTTTTCCTCAGGTTAATGCAGCCGTACGGTTGAGGTCGTGTCTGTTGGAAAAGTTTCCATGTGTGTGTGTTATTTTTTTATCTGGACCTGAAATCACAGGGGATGTCATTAATTAATTAGGAGTGGCTCGTGCACATGTGTTTTTGGAGCAGGCTGAGCTCGATGGGTTCTGGGTGATTGGGATTAATAACGAGGACCGATTTCAAATTGAAATTTGAGTGGCTAATAGTCGAGGAGGGGGAGCAGAGGGTCCAGGGAGACGGGGGAACAAAAACAGCCTGTGTGTAGTTACGACTGAACACTCGATCATGTTACATCGTGTGTGTGTGTGTGTTTACTGAAACACAATCAGTCATGATGGTTCAGAAACACATTAGCTCATTACAGAGGTTGCAGACATTCTCCTGTAAATTCTGTAAAAACAAAAATCCTAATAAAGACATGAATCAGACCCAAAAGTACCGGAAACACCTGGATGAGCATTAATATTCATCAAATCAACCTTCAGAAGAATGAATCCAGCATCCCGAAGGAGGTTTCATCTCCGCTTAGGGCAAAAAGAACACTATAAAAATGCTAATGTTAATAATGCTTATGTTAATCATGCTAATGTTAATAATTACTTAACAGTTTGGCATAATTTCAAAATTAAATATTTAAATTAAAGTTCACTTTCAAAGAAACATGCAAGGTCAAAGTGTCACAGATCTGCATTTACAAATACACACACGGACACGGCTAGTGTGTGTGTGCAAAAACGTGCTAATCAAACACACTAATCCCAGAAATCTGATTAAACACACAATCACTGCACTTTATTGCTCTAACACTCTCTTTAACTCTGTTTATAGGGATATTAGCTAACAAGGAATGCTAACATAATATTTGTAATTTTAACTAAATTGTAATTCAAAAGAATTTAAATAATTATAAAAGAAATGAGCACAAAACATCACAGAGATCTGCAGTGTACTCTATAAAGATGTACATTTTATTTCTACTTTTAATCTTAATGGAAAAATAAACATGAAACAAAAGTGGACATCCTTATAACTATACAATACAAAAATTACACAAATAAATGTAGCACTAGCTACCAAAATATTTAGCATGGATAATATCATTGTCACCCCTCTAGCTAGCCAAATTCACTAGCATGTTCCCTATTTGTTAAATTAAATAAACTGTTTAGTTAAAGTTAGCTGTTGCATATACTAGAAAATTATCAAACATTACATTAATTATTATCTTATATTATATAATTAAATTATTTTATGCTAATCAGTTACTGAATATGTAAAAAGGCTACTGGATGTTATAAAGCTTGTGACTGGTTGATTAAATGTAATTACACACGATGCAGAAATGTCATGTTTGTTAATTTTAAACACAAACATAACACAATTAAACTTTTACATGATTAATACTTTAGTGCTGATTGTTGCCTCAGCCACTGTTTACTCTAAGTTTGCTCATTAGCGACAATAGCTAGCTGGCTAGCAAGTGCATTATTACTTATTAATAATTCATAGACAAATTCTGTTTTAGGATTGCTAACATATGATTGGCTTATTTTGTTTCTTTATCCAAGCTAGCTAATTAGCATAATTATACAGCAAGCTAGCAAGACCTACAGCAATGGCATTTCATAATAATCAGTAGTTATTTTATTATTGTGTGGCAGGTTGAGTTTCTCACAGCTCCAGCGTTCTGAGCTCAGGTCTTCATGTTCTCTCCATGTCCATGTGCGTTCCTCTGGGTTCTTCAGTTTCCTGTCTCCTCCCAAAAACTTTCCAGTGGGTAAATCAGCTAAGCTAAATTGCGCCTAGGTGTAACTGTGTGTGTGTGTTGGTCTGTAGTGTAGTCACACCCAGTGTTTCCTGGGATAAACTCTGGTCAACTCTCAGTTCTTTCAGGCTCTCTTTATGGTTCTAAATGTAAAACAAGTAGCAACAAATCACAAAAAACACAGAACTATGTGCTAGTTTTCCGCTCGCTCTTCCCCCGAGTCTCCACACGCTTCCTGTTAGCTGAAGTGTAAAAGCACACACTTACAGGTGGAGTGTTTGGTGCGTAATGAGTGTGGAGTGTGTTCACTCTGCCAGTGTGAGGTGTGAAATTTTTGTGCAATGCTGAAAGTGTGTGTGTGTCTGTCTGTCTGTGTGTGTGTGTGGCAGATTTACTGTATAGCATAGCCTGATACACACACAATCAGCCGAAAAGAAAATTTCATTATCCTCTTTACACACATACAGTCACACACATACAGACACACACACACACAAACATACACACAAACTGCTGAACGATCCCGAGGCCTTGAGTGCTCATGCTGCATGGCTCTGTTCATAATTCACTTTGGAAATAAAAACACTCGAGCGCAGAAACATTGAATCGTAACTTCCTTCCACCTGCGCTGGGATAATTACGCCAGTGTCTCATGTGTCTCACATGTCTCAGGTATCCCTAAATATAAATATAAATAACATTTAACGTACATAAAATCTGGTGTTACTTCACCTAATTAGGCAGTGAGTGAAGGGAGCGCTGGTTGTTTGTGACGTTAACCGGATCAGAGATTCTGTATCGACTGTACGCTCCACATTCCCATGCCAACACAAACAGTTTACACACACCAAGACGTTTCTGTTCAACTGCAGCTCCAAATCACCAGTTTTATGTCTCTAGTGCATGTGGGCTGATTCCAACATGGAACTTTATGAAGTCGACTCGGGTTCTCCAACAATTGTGGCTTAGTTCCAGTGGGTTAGTTTCCTGGGCTGTGTTCCAAATGCCACCTTCCTCCCTTATTATCTACGCTGTACAGTCCAGTGCCCTGAGGCTCTGATTAATTACAATTATGACATCATCACCTAATCACCATTATTTAAACTCATTGGACTGTTAGATTATAAGTGTTTCTAATCAGTCGTGCAGAACGTCTCGGTAAACATTAAGGCTACTTTGAATTTATTTATTCAATTTACTGTCTGTAAAGATTTTGTCATGTCCACAATCAAATTGGGGTGAATAATGAATAATACATTCATTATTCAGAAACCTGTGTGTACTTCACTCACACATTTTACGTGTTTATTGTTTCTCTTTCCTTTGCAAATGTTATTTACAATTCAGAAATTTTATTTACACTGCAAAAAAAAAAAGGAAATGTTATCTGTTTCATTATAGGTTTATATTATTATATTTGCTATATAAAGATATTATTTCTAAACATATTTACTAATTTGAAGCTCAAATGGGCAGATAATTTTGCCTCCATCTACAAATAAATAAGCAAAATGATCTGGTGATAAAATAAGACTTTTATAATTATAAGAGTGGCAAAAATTCAGGGGTGGAAAAAGAACAGAGGAATTCTTTTGGGATCAGTAAACTACGTACAGTCAGGTCCATAAATATTGGGACATTGACACAATTCTAACATTTTTGGCTCTATACACCACCACAATGGATT
>CM075013.1:10373353-10415317 GCA_037576675.1 Pangasius sanitwongsei | reverse complement strand
CCATTGTGGTGGTGTATAGAGCCAAAAATGTTAGAATTGTGTCAATGTCCCAATATTTATGGACCTGACTGTATATCTCAATTTAAAACTGTATTTGAGTTAAGGTATGAGTACTGTCTTAATATCTACCCAATTAATAGTAGAATAATATAGGCAAGTAAAAACAAGTAAATATTTTAATTAATAAAAATAAATAAATAAATAAAAATTGTGATCTGTTTGTTAGTTAATTAGTTTATTTGTTAGATCCTTCAGATTTGATGGTGAATATTTAAAGGCCTATATATATATATATATATGGGTGGCAGAGGAGACATCTCATCCTGTATGAATTTTTCAGAAATCCAACAAACAGCAGAAAAAAATAGAAAATTTATAAAATGTAGATCTGTAACAAGAACATTGAAGGTCAGGATTAAAAAGATTTTTTTCTCTTGTACATTTACTTCAGTAAGAGTACAAGTTTGAATTACATTTGAGTGAAGTACAAATCTTCATACTTAATATTTAAGTACAGTAACTCCATACAATTACTGGAGTATTTTCCACTCCTACATAAAAAAGACAATTAACCTTTATCACAATTAATCTTCAGCTCTAATTTAATCACAGTGACAGATCTAATCATAGAAAATGCTCAATCATAAATTATCACTGTGTTAATGAATACAGAATAAACACTGAAAACACCATGTCACAAATTTAAATTTCTAGTTTAATTCTGATAAGAATATGTTCCTGTAAAACTCTGTGTATGTGGATTTGGTGCCTGTGACTATACATTAATGAAGCAAATTTCTTACCATGTTTTTATATTGAGTTCTTTTGAAACACATCACATTCAGCTCTGTCGTTCAGTTAAAGTCCACCTGAAAGCTGCACGTGACCCTCAGTGTTTTTGGTGTTCACGGTACAAGCCAACTCTCGCTTCTTTTCTGGACATTTTTCCTGTGATGAGTTCTCGGACCAGTCCTTGTTCTCACCATGACTTCTTCAGAACTCAGAGTCCAGCTGTGTAACGATAAATTATGGGTCATTAAATTTTTTTTTTTTTTTTTTTACATGATACTGTGCATGAAAAGCAGAGAGAGTTAAAAACAGAATTAAAGTGAAACACCAGAACCTTCTGGAAAAAAATGAAAGCAATGAGGAGAGGGAATGTTTTTTTTAGAAACTCACGTGACTCTGTACGTGACTGGCAAAGACTACATACATGCATGACACATATTACAGTATTCTAGTTTAGACTGCACTCTGATTAGGGTCTCTGATTGGTCATACATTTTTAATGGCTGAAGACCAATTGGGCCTAAAAGATGATTAAAAAATGATGGATTTTATTTCACTGTCGCTAAATTAATCTCAAGGATACTGATCAGCATCTGAACACAAACTCACAACCGCTGTGTGTCAGGAGCAGCACACAAGAACCTTCTGTTTAATCCCCAAAACATTCTACACACAACACAACACACACATACATCAAGTGGGTGTGATTTTGATTCATAGATGTGGCTTTGAGTCCTAGGTGTGGCTTTGGCAATTCTATTTAGGAAAATGCCGGCATGTCTATAAGTCCATAAATGGAATTATGAGCCTGTCTTTGAATCAATATGTAAAAATACAAATGTGTCTTGGAGTCTATATGTGGGAATGTGGGTGTTCTTGAGGTCATATAATAGGAAAGATGAGTAGGTGTGTCTTGTAGTCCATATATGGAATTGAGGGTGTATTTAAAATCTGAGCTATGAGTGGGCATGTCTTGGAGTCTATAGGTGTGAGTGTGGGGTGTGTTTTTCTATATGTCTATATGGGAATGAGAACAACTCATACTGGGTGTGTCTTTGAGTCCATATATGGGAATGAAAGCAGCTCTCTTAATGGGCATGACATGGAGTCCATATATTGTAATGTGGGTGTGTTTTTGAGTCCATTTGTAAACATGCAGACATATCTTGCAGCGTACAGATGTGGGAATGTGGGTGTTTCTTTGACTCCCTATATGGGAATGAGAGCATCTCTCGGTGGGTGCGTCTTGGAGTCCATATATGGGCAACAGAGCAGTTCTAAGTAGACACGTCTTGGAGTCTACATAGGCAAAGAACAGCTCTGAGTAGGCGTGTCTTGGAGTCCATATATGGGTGACAGAGCAGACAGAGTCTACATTATACATGGGAATGTGAGCGTGTCGTTAAGTTCATATACATATAGAAATGTTTAAGTAAGAAGCAGGGATTATTGACAGTCATTCATGCATGTGTACTTTTACAGATGCTGTTAGCCAGCGTGCTAACCTACGCTAATGTGACAGACTGTTGGGATTGACTCTGAACACTCCAGCTGTAAAATGAAGAAAGACAGTGTGGGGGGACGGAGACAGGACAGAACACTGAGATGTAGTTAAACACAGAGTCGGCATCGCCGTGCCAACACAAACACTGCACTCGAACACGTCTGTTTTCATATCGATTCCTCCTCGGGCCAGAAAACGTCACTGATGTAGATGGATGGACGTCTCTATGGTCACCGAACGTCACTCGGGTGTCATAACGTGTAATAATCTGTCTTCACTCGGGACGGAGTTCTGCTAAATCCACTCAGACCTGAACCAAATACCATCTGTGCACTCCCCAGGCACCACTGACACTAGTGACTAAATCTTGGATGTGGATCAGGAACGTAAAAACGTGTGCTGGTCCGAGACGAACGTGTCAATCACGTGAGTCACTCTGGTTTATGATGAATCACATGGGGCGCTAACGGGAAATGAAATTACATTCTAATTGTTTATGAGGAGTGTGTGTGTGAACCAGAGTCTGTACCAGACACACACACACACACACATGCACACACACACACACTGTTCTAGTAAGACTGCAAGCAGTGAGTGTTATAGTTTATATAGGAAGATAATCTTATACGCTAGCTGCTAAGTAAACCCGTTAGCTAGCAGGAAACAATAGTCCAAAGTGACTTGTTTCTAACACTTTTAGTAAAAAGTGTTCTTTATGGGTTCTTTGGGTGATTAATAGTTCTATCTTTCTAAAAGGTTTCTACCAGAGAGATAGGTGAAAGAAAAGTGCATACGCCACCCAATCACACGTTCTTTCATGTAAAAGTGAAAAAAGTGAGGCAACTTTTAATCTGAGATGTTTAACAGCGATTAGAGACATGAGTGTGTGACAGTTTAACATCACTCCTCTGGGCTTTACAGTTATAATTTCCGAAATAATTATAGATCTCATCAGAAAGCACAAAGCTCATATATCAGAAACACATCCGGCTCCAGTGGCCTCATTTCTACTGCAGCGATAAAAATAAAATCAGAAAAAAATGGAAAAAAAAAAAAAAAAGCTGTCAGAGTCGCAGTACGAGCTTTACAGATTAAAACATTTTATTTTCTTTACTGTTTCTGTTAACGTGTCACCTGATTTTATTTTATTTTTAATAAATAAATAAATGAACAAATAAACTAATTAATTAATTTACTTTTTTTTGTTTCTGCACATTTCTGATAATCCTAATCACAAGGCTGCTGCTTTTACTGTGATTTAATCCTGGATATGTGTGTGTGTGTGTGTGTGTGTGTGTGTAAGAAAGTGTCCTTGTGTCCTTGGCATGTTTCCTTCATACACAGTCTGAGTCCGAACATCGTTCCAGGAAACATGAATGAACAAATGGAAAGAAAACCCACATTACAGCTCAGTATGTGTGTGTGTGTGTGTGTGTGTGTGTATTGTGCCCATTATGATAAAAATACATATGAATACAAATATGATAGTTTGAATTTTGATTGTGTGATGTTTGACTGTTGACTGTTGTTCCATGAGGAAATACAGTGCTTTTTCTGGTTTGATAAAAAAAATCAATAAAATAAAATAAAATAAAAGTCAGGGTTCAATGCCAGTACGAACATTAGTCAGCTACAGCCTTTCTTTTTTTCTTTCTTTCTTTCTTTCTTTCTTTCTTTCTTTCTTATCAATTCTATTTAACTCAGTTTAGTTCAGTAGTTTTAATGGTTTCTCCAAAATATCAAGAATAACAATATAATGAAGAAGAAGAAGAAAAAGAAGAAGAATGCACTGATAATGATATTATTATTCATAGTACACTGCAGTAATACAATACTACTGCAAAAGCGTTGTATCTTTAATCTGTCATTATTGATATAATAATATAATTTATGTTACGAATATTATCATTACCATATTAACAATGTGATAGTAATAATATCAGCAAAAACAAAGCAATTATATGAACAAATAAATAAATGTATAATAATTTAACATTAACAGAACAAAAATCATAACTACTTTTAAAAATGTTTTATTTGGTTTCTGCAGTTTCATCTGTAAAGTGGCATTATTATTATTATTATTATTATTATTATTAATTATGATTATTATTATAGCATTGATAATGTTAAATAGCTAATGTTCTTTTAACAATTATAGCTAGCTAACAGAGCCTATCTGTGTTAATACACATAACAAAAAAGGAAAACATGCATCTACAATTTACCTTTTTAAATTTTATTAAAAGAAAATCTACTTCAGTTTTTACCAGAGAGGGCACAAACTTTTGCACTTATGTAAAGACTAGCAAATGGCACCCAGTCGGTAGAGCAGGAGACCCTTAATCTCAGGATTGTGGGTTTGAGCCCCATGTTGGGCACCAAACCCAACCACTGGGGCTACACAAGCTGGTGTACTCTCAGTTGCCGGTCCCAAGCCTGGATAAAATGGGAGGGTTGCATCAGGAAGGGCATCCAGCATAAAACATGCCAAATCAAAATATGCGGATCATAAACCAGATTTCCCTAATGGAGATGGATGATCCGCTGTGCCAACCCCTCCTGGGAGCAGGCAAAAGAAGAAGAACAACATATAGATTAGCAAACACCCAGACAAACACGAAAAAATATGAACACACACTCCACACTGATTTCTTTCTGCATTTAATCTTTGTAATCTACAATCCGCATCTCTGTTCATGGCTCCACCCCCAAATGCTTGTGATTGGCTGCTGAGGTTGTGTTTATATGAGTGTGACATAACTAAACATGAACATGTAGATCAGTAAAACAAACTTTTTGATGGATGGGGTTTGTGTGCCTGGATGGACATGTCACTGAAAAGAAGGGGTGGGGCTTGTAGGAGGTGACAGACAGAAGGGGTGTTTTCGGTAAGAATACATTTAATTCACATTTATGGAAGGAGTCTCCAGTGTCAGCACTTTGTAACAGTCAGACGTAAAGCAGTAACTTTAAATTTTCTGAAATCTTCAGGACAGAGGAGGTTACACTTTGTGGTTTCACTGTAACATGACTAGCTGTGTTTTTTTTTTTTTTTTGTCTTATTAACTTCAAGAGAGAGAGAAAAGAGAGGCTGGTGAGGGAAGGACTGTCTATAGCTGCTCTAACATAATGCATGAGAAAAGAAACTAACGTTTACTGACATACCACAACATTAAATGTAACTATAAACAGATAACTTTTTATCATTCTTTAATAAATAAAAAATGTAGATCAGGATTGTTCACTTCAGCAAATTCACACTGAATTAAAGTGATGTAGCACTGCTGATATATCACTACACTCCTGCATGAAGACAGCTCAAATCCAAGGTCACTATGAGAAAATAATCACTAACACTCAACAAGATTATCACCCAGTAACACACACACACACACACACCAGTGGAACAGTCTCTGTATTACAGTAAAGGCCAGGAGCTAAATGGTGGAGATCTATAAATTGCGGTTCTTATTTTCTCTGTAATGAAAGTGGAGCTGCTGGCGGTTCTGGCAGCGTTTTATCCAAGCGCGGAAATCACTCACAGACTTGGAAAACGTTCCATACGGTTCCATGCAGTGTGTGTGTTATTGTCACTGACGTTCTGAATTACAGGAGTAGAAAAACTCTCTGTGAATAACACTGACCTTCAGAGTCAGACCTGTTTCAGACGCCGAGTCTCTGCTCATGCCTCGCTCCAAACCTCTGCTCAAACTCACTACAGTCTTATAAACAGGGCTCCTCATGGGTTCTCTGGGTAACAGGGAACAGTTTTAACGCGTAGAGAAACACAATGTACAGAACGAGATGTGTCGTTATTTTTAAAGTATGTCTTTATTTATCCGTTTGTAACTCACATCGTCTGTGACTGGACAGGAAGTGACCTTGAGCAGTAAACACACTGCAGTGATTATAATTGTGTGTATAATTATACTCACAACTCCATCACACACACACACACACACACAGCTCTCTTCATACACACTCCTCTATTTGTCCCTAACAACACACCATCACAATGAGTATCACAATCTGTCCTGTTGTCCTCCACCATGCCCACATCCAGAATACAGGACCACACACACACACACACACACATACACATGCAGAGTTTAAAACTTAAATATCTAGAGTAAAGTGTTTAACAATGGTGAAAGAGAGACAGGTGGAGAAAACAACTAAGAGATAGCCAATAAGAGAGAGAGAGAGAGAGACAGGGAGAGATAGAGACAGAGAGACAGAGAGATAGGGGAGAAATAGAAAGAGAGAAAGACAGAGAGACGGTGACTAATTGGTTAATTCTGAATTGAATAGAGAGAGGGAGACAAAGTGAAAAAAAAGAGAGACAGACTACAAGAGACAGACAATAAGAGACACAGAAAGGCAGACTGAAGGAGGGAGTGTGAGAGACAGACAGACAGATAGAGACAGAGAGACAGACAATGAGAGACAGAAAGAAAGTGAGAAAAACAGACAGAGAGAGATACAGAGATTTTGGCTCCTTCAATCCTGGCCAGTTTCCTTGCTGATCAAAAGCATCTCCACAACAAGATGCTACCAACACCATGCTTCACAGTGGGAATGGTGTTCTCAGTGTGGTGAGCAGTGTTAGGTTTCCTCCAAAAGTAGTGCTTTGTTCCGAGGCCTAAGAGTTCAGTTTTGGTCTCATCAGACCAGAGAACATATTTCCACGTGTATGCTGAGCCTCCAAATGGGATTTCTTCAGTAATGTATTTCTTCTCATTACTCTTCCATAAAGTCCAGCTGTGTGGAGTGTCCAGGCTGTGGTTGTCCTTCTCCCATCTGAGCTGTGGATCTCTCCAGCTCCTTCAGAGTTCCCCTAGTTGTCTTCTTGTTTTTCTGACTAATCCCCTCATTACCCACTCACTGCCTTTGTTTAGATATGTTCTCTTAAAAACTCTGGGTTCTTCCAGGAATAGGTGTATTTATATTGAGATCACATGAAACTTTAATTACACACAGGTTGACTACATTCAGCTAATTATGTGACTCCTGATGGCACCAGAATTAATTTAGCTGGTGAATACTTACGCACTCCCAATATTTTTTGTAGGCTCATGGCATAAAATCTCAGTGGAGTCCATTTTAGTTCACAAAAATCAGTTCATGTGGGTAGATTCTTATGCACAGCATTGCATACCGTACACACATAGCAGTCATGCAGTGAAGTCAGCAGTCAGTGTGGATATCTTTATATGGACTCGGTTTCATTCAGCTGTGTTTCATTTCACTCTTGGCAATTCGCAGTGTCCACAGCTTTTCCACTTTCAAACCCTCCTGATTAATTTAGCACGTTTTTGCAATGTTAACACCCATGTGCTGCTTGATATCATTTTATTTTTTCTCCTACTGTGTCTGTATCTACTCTCTCATCATGTGCTCAGCACAATTACGCTCGCTTCCTGTATGACATCATCGCCCCACTCCATCATTTCCTCTGACAAAGCAACCAATCCCAAAGTGTCACAGTTAAAATCACATTGTGATTCTGTTATAGTCTGGAATCCATGTATGATGTCACACCTCTGATCTCATAACATCACATGACCATTGCTAGACAGTTGATGACTGATGACTGAACTCTGAACATGTCTAATCATTGATGTGATAAAATTTTCTGTAAAGAGATGTTTATTTAACATTTATGGAAGGCGTCACCAGTGTCAGTGAGAGGTAAAGCTTTAAGTTTTTCTGACTTTCCCGTCATCTTCAGAACAGAAGAGGTTACTCTTTGCAATTTCTCAATAACATGACAAGCTGCAATATTTTTGGCTTATTAACTTCAAGAGAGAGAAGAAAGAGAGGCTGGTAAGGGAATGACTGTTTATAGCTGCTATAACATACTGTATGTGAGAACAGGAACTAACTTGTTTCCCAACATTAAATGTAACTATAAGCGATAAAAAGTATGACGTGTCATTCTTTAATAAATAAAAATAGAAACGTGGTGGAATACAACACTTGAGGATGTGCTGTTATAGGAATATAATCAACTTCAGGGTGGTAACAGTAACTCTGTTTCATAACCACCATCATTATTATCAAGGTCACCACCCCCATTACACACATGTACACACACACAGTGTTTACAGTGCTACAATTCTATATTTTCTTTAATATACATGCACTTGAAGTTAGGAAATTATTATTATTATTATTATTATTATTATTATCATTATTATTATTACTGTGGATTTGATTATGGCATAACGTCTGTGTATGTGTGTGTGTGTGTGTGTGTGTGTGTGATTGATTACAGCTCAATGTCAAATAGATGCACTGATAATCTGCTAATCTCACTCATTCATCTTCATTCATCTTCTTCCATCAAGACTGTCAGTGCTCTCTCTCTCACTCACTCACTCACTCACACACACCCACCCACACACACACACACACACACACACACACACGCAAACACAGTTGATACTGAGCCTCAGAGTGCTGATTATATACATGCATGCCTCAGGGCATTTATTTAAACACTTCATAGTCAGGAATACACACACACACACACACACACACACACACACACAAGAAATACACACATTCCAAACATTATTAAATAGTGATCACTAATTCCTGGCTAATATATTTAAGCAATATTGCAAAAGCAAGAGTGCTGTTGTACTGAATATCAGCACGGCTGTGATTTAGCCGTATGCACAAGAGCACACACAAGAGTTAATCACAGGTGTGCTGATATTCAGAGCAACCACACGATTGCGAGTGCCATATTGCTTTTATACAACAGTTCTATAAACAAGAAGTTAATATCAAGAAACTGACATGTCAGACACAATATGGCCAAATATGTTTGTACAAATTTTTTGTACTTGTATTTGCTGTGAAAAGTAGTAAAATAAAATTTGTACTTGTATTTTCAATGTGAGAACTAGTACAATAAACATCTTAACTTGCATGTTGAAATTACAGGTACAAATAATATTTTTTAAGTTAAGATTTTTATTCTAAAAGTTCTCACATTGAAAATACAAGTACACATTTTATGCAAAGTTCTCAGAAAAGCTTTTCCAAGTTCTCAAGTTTTGTAACAAATTTACCTCCATACCAAAGAACTTACAGCTCTATACAGTGTTGCTTGTTACCATGCAATGCACAGACTGACTGACAGCCCATAGTAAGTTGTAGTGGAGGTTTCAATGTAAAAACTATTGCTAGAATTGGAAATTTATGTAGTGAACACAGACAAGCAGATACAAATAGTGAAAGGTACCAGTGCTGGTATACTAAATATCAGCACTCTTGGAATACCACCTGTCTAATCAAATTAGTGGACCGGAACTAACAGTTCTATAAAAAAATATCTAAGTGAGGCATGATGTTTAATTCGCGTCAGAGTCGTAATGATATAATGACATCACAATTATATCAACATAACACAGGAATCATTTATGTACATATAAATGTGCGACGTGTAACACATGAACTTTACACAGTCTCATGGCCTGCATGTGCAGACTCTATAGATGGTGGAGACGCTACTGATGGTGCAGATGGTACAGCAAATGCAGATGCTACAGATGGTGCAGATGGTACAGGCAGTGCAGACGGTACAGACAATGCAGATGGTACAGATGCTGCAGACAGTTATAGATGACACAGATTAGCACAGGGAGTACAGACAGTCCAGATGGAGCAGACGGTACACACCAGCATAGGCAATACAGACAATACAGATAGGTACAGATGACACAGACGAGCACAGGCAGTGCAGACAATACAGATGGTACAGACAGTAAAGATAGTACAGACAGGCACAGACAGTATAGACCTTACAGACAGTGCCGATGGTACAGAGGGGCACAGGTAATACAGACAGGTACAGACAACACAGACAGGCACAGGCTGTACAGACAGTACAGGCGTGTACAGGTAACACAGAAGGGCACAGGCAGTACAGACAGGTACAGACAACACAGATGAGCACAGGCAGTACAGACCGGTAACAGACAACACAGGTGGGCACAGGCAATACAGAAAGTACAAATGGGTACAGATGACACAGAAGGGTACAGCCACCAGAGACAGACACAGGCAGTACAGATGGTAAAGATGGGTACATCTGACACAGATGGGCACAGGCAGTACAGACGGGTACAGACAACACTTATGGGTACAGGCAGTACAGACAGGTACAGACGGAACAGACAGGCAAAGGCAGTACAGACGGGTACAGACAACACCGACGGGCACAGGCAGTACAGACAGAACAGATGATACAGGCAGTGCAGATGGTACAGAGGGGTGACACAGTACAGATAGATACAGACATGTGAGACAGTGGTCAGTACAGCAGTGAATTTCTGTTCTCACAGCAAGAGGGAATGTTAAAACGTAGAATTATCATCCTGTAACTGCTTTCCTCAAAGTTCCTCTGAGCGAATCAACATTTCCTAAATCCATCTTACACATGGAGCAGTCGTAAATCACACACACACACACACACGAATGAGTTTATCGTTTATTGATAGAGGGTTTATATGATGTAAACGGTGGAGAGAGTGAGTGAGTGAATCCAGATGTGTAATGTGAGATTGCAGCAGTGAACTTACCGTTCAGTGGAAAGTTAGCGTAGCATAGCACTGTGCTGTGCTCTGTAAAATCAGCTAAAAGTGTCATGACAGAAAGTAAAGACGGTCTTTTACTGGAACATAAATGAAGTAAAGTGCTCTGGACTTCATGTTGTCAGTAAGGGAGATTAATAAACCTCAAAACATCAGAGGTACACAGAGAAGACCTGCTAGAAAAGAGAATCACAGAGAGGCTAGCTGCTAACTAGAAAGTGAGCTAATGCTCTACATAAACACACACACTCAGCTAAATCCAGACCTATAGCTCAGTGTTACTGATAGTGTAGCAGTGCATTATTGGTAATAAACCACACTCTGTCACAATATATGAGCTAGTAATGTGCAGTACATAAACAACTGAATCTTTTTAAATGAATCTTTGAAACAATCCAACTCTCCTGGATCACTCATCTGAAAGATTCATTCATCCAACATCCACCTTTCATCAAATACTTAATTAAAAAATGTATGTTATGTTAGCAGTAATAGGACTCTACTCCCTAACACAAAGTACACTAGACCAGAGAGATCTTTACTCTGACCTATAGGAGTTTAGGGTTTATAATACAGAAGTCCACATTATTACAGCATAATGAACATTCAAGAACAGCCAATATTCTCACTGTTGATTCCCACTGTCATGGTTACGAGAAGCTTCCTCATGAACGGTCCTCAAGCTCAGAAAAATGACTACAGAGTCATTTTAGTATTACAGAGTTATTTTAGTATTTTGACAGTAATTTACTGATACGTCTGAGGGAAATGTTGATGTTCTAGATGGTATTGACACGTTTCTGCTCTCGCTGTGACTTTACACTGTGTGTGTAGAACACTTGCTTTAAAATGCCTTAGTGTTAGCTAGCGCCATCATTACTCTCAGTCCCCGAACACATGTATGAGGATATTTCTTAAACCACAGATTTTACTCCTCCATTTTCAAAAATATCTCCATCTACACGAAAACATGACAGCTGTGACAGATTTGAAAACACTCACAGGATCACATCGGCATGGTGATAGTTATATCATAAACTCTTACATCATACGCCTTAATAATGTCAAAAGCTGCGTATTGAGATTAAGAGAAGAAGAAATACAGAAAAACATCAACATGGATGAAAGTTCTAAAAGTTAAAACTCCAAACATGAGGATTAATACAGTATGTGTGGAATGACGATGAGGTGTACTCCTGGGTCTGATCTTAAATCTGCATCCTTAGTGCAGTTTGTGTTGCTGGAGTGGTGGATTCAGATGCAGTATAGCCCAGATTATATTCTGTCCCCTGCACCCAAAGGTGTAAAAATAAAACATAGTGAAATTAAGTAACATAGTGAAATTGTTAGTCTCTCTGGATAAGGGCATCTGCCAAATGCCATAAATGTAAATATAAATGTAAATTATACTGCAAATGTTATCAAATATGAAATTACAGAGCACAAAGTAACAACCTGATCAGCAGAGCCTGAGTTAATAGCTAGCTTATGGTTAGCATTCATATTTTCAGTTTCCTAGCAACAGTGTTCTCCCAGTGTTAACCACTTGAACAGTGAATCGTGCCATGTCAGGAAAGTTTCATGCCATCTCATTCTAGAACATCTGAGAACCTCAACGTGCTCTAAACATCCAGTTCTGTTACTGAGGTGAGGTGATGATGGTCAGTGAGATGAAGAGGAGAGAATTTAAATATCACCGTTACGGCTATGAAAATCCAGAGTGGTGAATCAATGAACACAGAAAAATGATTCGTGAGTCACTCAGCAGCAGTGTGTTATGTTCACACACACGGACAAACGAAACTGATGACAGCATGTGTGTACTGTAAAGCAACACACACACACACACATATTTCTGGGAAAAAGTGTTTCATGGAGCATTCGAAACAAGTTTTGTCAGAAGGGTGTTTTTAGGGTTCATTCTGATAGTTTCCTGGACATTATTGTGATAGCGCCTCTGAAACATCTCAAACACAATTAAACACACACACACACACACACACACACAGTACAATTGCACAGATTATCAAGCTCAATTTAGCCGCCACTGCTCATTTACCGCACGCTGTGTTTAAAGCCAGAACAATCTCTCCTTATTCTCTTTTTCCGTCCAGATTATTTAATGTACTTTTCTGCCCTCTGTGTGTGTGTGTGTGTGTGTGTGAGACTTTGTAAGGCAGCCAGCATTGATATAAATCTATGAAAGTGTAAAAACATGCAGTCGTGTCGCCTGACTCAGGATCTGCACCATCTCCATTGAAATGTTTCTCATACTTTAAGAAAAGTGGTTTAAAATGTTGTTTCCATCAGTCATTGTTCTGGTAATGATGATGCCATCAGTTATTTCAATTTATTGTAATGGAATGCTGTGGAGATGTACATTTTTATTTTTATGTTTTTGGCCATGTTTTTATGTTTGTTGGTTTAATTCTTTGTGGTTTTGTCATTATTGTGTCACATGATAGAACATTTTATTGTGTGTGTGTGTGTATGCAAATCTGACACTGGATTAACACTCCAGATGCTTCTCTTTAAACAGTTACTTAAGTGAAGTGTGCATTAGGGGGTCTGTGAGTGAGGAAGTGTGTGTGTGTGTGTGTGTGTGTGTGTGTGTGTGTATGTGTGTGTGTGCATATCTGACACTGGATTAACACTCCGGATGCTTCTCCTTAAATAATTACTTAAGTGAAGTGTGCATCAGGGGGTCTGTGAGTGAGGATGTGTGTGTGTGTGTGTGTGTGTTATTGGGTGATAATCCTGTTGAGTGTTAGTGATTATTTTCTCATAGTGACCTTGGATCTGAGCTGTCTTCATGCAGGAGTGTAGTGATATATCAGCAGTGCTACATTGTCCTAATTCAGTGTGAATTTGATGAAATGAACAATCCTGATCTACATTTTTTTATTTATTAAAAGAATGACACCTCATACTTTGCTTTGCTGACATATGGGACACACACACGTACACACACCCCAGGGAATCACTCCCAGACATTTGACCTCTGACCTCTGACTCAGCGTGACCCTGACCCTGGAGCACATGATTCAAAGCGCTGATGAAAATCACATTTATCTCAAGCGTCTCGCCTGGGTCACCCCATTAACACGCAGTACACATGCTACAGCCCAACACACATGTTTCTGCTGGTCCACTTTCCCATAATGCCCTGCTCTCACACACCACACTGCACGCAGCTTTATTACTGATCAAGTTAATCAACCTCTCCTCTATCACTTCATCTTCATCCTCTCATCGGTTCATGCATTCCTGTCTTACCTTCTTCTCTTCATTTTCATCACTCCTACCTGCTTCTTTTCATCTCTTCATAATGACTTCCATATCTTCTTCTCTTTTTCCTATATTCCTTCTTCCTTTCATTGGTTGATCCCTTTTTCTTTTCTTCCCTTTTCCATTCGTCTTCTCTCTTCCTCCCTCGCTCCATCTAATCTCTTTTCCTCTTTAACCCTTCAACCTTTCACCTCCTCCTCTCTTCATCCTTTTATGTTTTCTGTTTTTCTTTCATTCATCTTATAATTCCTTTATTTCTTCATCCCTTTACCTCTTCCTTCCTATCTGGTGAAGATTCAGTCACATGACATTTAGATGAGACTTGTGTGTCCTACAGTGTGTGATCCAATCCTATCACGTTATTGCTCACTGAATCACTCACTGAATCACTCACTGAAATTGCTAGTAAATTGCTGTGGTATATAAGAGGAACTTGATGATTTGTTATTTCAAGATGTTACAGTGTTATAAATAATAATAAAAGTTTAAACAAATCTGAGGGTTTGGGTCAGAGTTCGGGTCACAGTCGCTCTCACACACACACACACACTGCACTGGGATTTTGGTGATTTCTGTGATTTGGGTGCTCAGCGTCTTGGTTTTACTCGGCGCCTCTGTTCTACTCGGCCATGAAGCAGCGTCTCGGAGTTTCCGCTCGTTTCCCGTAAACACTTCTGTGTAATTCAGGTGATTTAAAGCCTGCATGTGATCGTCTACAGATAAAAACAAATTAACAATGCTTGGCTATTTTGGGGCCCTCAAACATTCCTGACCCATAGTTTTACACACACACACACACACACACAATTTTGCAAACGATCAATTTTGATCAGTTTTTAATGATTTCTCACCTTTAATAAGTGACTAATATTTCAGCACCACATGATAACGAGAACTGAGACGAGAACAGAGATGTTGTGTAGTTAGAAATCCAGTTCTAAGTTTTTGTGTCAGTATTTAAAACAGCACATATTCATTATTTAATTGTGTTTTTGTCTCTACAATTAACAATAAACACTTAGTTACAGAAAAAAAATTGCCAAAAGCATTTGTGTTCTGAACTGCACCTACATGAAGTTTCTTTCTTTCTTTCTTTCTTTCTTTATGATGGCTGTATATGTATGTAGTTATGGAGCTGTATAAGGATATGATCATATTGTGGGTGTTGGTTCTTTAATAAACAAAGAGTTTAAGGATTAGGATTTTTTCCCCTCTCCATTTCACCTTCAGAAAGTAGTTAACAGTAAATCCTGGGCGTATCCCAAATGCTAAATAGTTTAATAAGAGTTCCTATTAGGCTACATGACAGATGTGCAGTGCATTATGGGTAATACAAGATGCTGTATCCAACTTTGTGTGTGCGCGTGTGTGTTTTTGTAATATTTGGGAAATGGTGATGTTTTAGTAAGAACACTAAGGCATAAATTTTGGCATTCATTTATTTACACATTATTTATTAACACCAGGTGTCAGAAGAGAAATCTCTTTTTTTTCTTTTCACATTTATTTTTCTCTATATATGATGTTTTGATGGCAGCTGGAATAAATGAGCCCATGTTAGTACACTTCGACTGCAGCTGTCTCTTCATTAGCCCTCATTAGTGACTAAATCTATTTAATGTCATGACTTAATGGCTCTCCAGATTTAATTGCTTATTTTCTTTTTCTCTCTTTCTGACAGTCAACAGGATGATTTAAATTCTTCTGACAAATATAAAGTTTGTGTTTAATTAGGCTCACAGTTCAGCATCACCTGGTCACGACACGAGTGTGAAAATGTCCCAATTAACTCTAATTTCTAATTGTGATTAATTTCTCACCCTTAATCACAAATAATATTTTAAAACTCTGTGACTGTAATAAGTGTAGAACCCACTGCTGCTGTTGTATGGCTCTGAGGCAACAAGCTTCTCCTTAAATAATAAATAATTTGAATAGAAATATTTGTGCACAAATTTTTAGAAATGTTCTTCATCATGTGCAATATATTGTGTTTCATTACAACTCGTTCATTACAACATTTTGTAACTGAAGTAATGCTTACTGGACCCCATACACTAATTTCAGAAAAATCTGTTTTCCGTGTAGATATAGACGGTATTTCTCTCAAACCTACTCAAACATTAGAAACCTTGGCATTACTTTTGATCCTTTCCTCACATTCGAACCACACATTGGTCTCCATTGTTAAAACTGCCTTTTATCACTTCTGCAACATAGCTCGTCTCTGTCACATTCTTAGTTTTAAAGATGCAGAAACTCTTGTCCGTGTATTTATCATGTCTGGCCTTGACTATTGTAATGCCCTTTTATTGGACTACCACTACCAAGGCCATAACCAGATTACAATATATTAAAAATTCAGCAGCTTCCTCAACTGCTACTCTAGGTCCACTCACATTACACCCATATTACATAATATGCACTGGCTAACTCATAGGATTCAGTACAAAATCCTTCTTCTGACCTTAAAGCCCTCCAAAGCCCTGTCACAAAGCCCCCCCCCCACCCCCCACCCCCCCCCAAATCCCCGCAATCTATCTGAGCTTCTCCATCCCTACATCCCAGAACAGACTCTCAGGTCCTCTGATATAGGCCTACTCATTGTATTACATTTCCGCTTCTCCACCATGTGTGGTAGATCATTTGCCGTCATGGCTCCAAAACTTTGGAATTCACTCCCCCAGAGCCTCCGAAATGTTAACTCTATCTCAACTTTCAAATCACTTAAAGCACATTTATTTCTTCAGTACTTTGGCTCTTCCCCTAACAGTTGAAATATTTATATCATTGCTCTTTTGTTTTAGTCTTGCTCTCTGTTCCCATTTTTTTTCTTCTTCCCCTATATCTATCAGTATGGAATCTAAAGTGTCCTGGCGCTATATAAATATGTTATATTATTATTATTATTATAAATGAACAAAACATGTCCTTCTTATACGAAGATTTTAATATTCATTTTCCACACAGTTATCAGGAGGTCACAACACAATTTCTGTGTTGTTTTTAAAACACAGGTATATTGAGATAATGAACTGAGAGATCCATCACACATTTGCAGATGATTTTACATCATTATCGTGAGAGGAGAGATAAACACATGAGAATTTTAAATAATAAATCAAAACAGAAATACCTGATTATTTGTCTTATAGACTATAAGTTAAATCATTAGACAAATAATTAAATAAATATGTGAAAATGTTTTATAGTCTCCGAAATGGAGTACACTCTATAGGTCATGCATATGGAACAGTGTGGTTGGTGCTGTAATTAAATATGCACATATATTAAACATGCCCAGGACACACAGAGTCTTTCTTCCTCACCACATCCATCTGCATTTCCGTATTAATTGATGTCTCTGAGATAAACTTCCCTCCCTCAGGAGGAGAAAAGTCTGAACTCAAGCTTTAAAGTCAAGCATCTCGGCCACACTGATATCCTGAAACTGAAAACACCCACAATATAAAAATATAATTATATTATTTTATAATGAGATATATGGATGGATTAGGTTCATGTAGAGCTGCTGTGTGTGTGTGTATGTGTATGGTTTTCCTATCTGGAGAGTGTGTAAACTCCAGTGTGTAGTGTGTAGTGTACTAAGATGCCCTCGGGTGAGGGAACAGAGTGTTTCTAAGGAGTGAACGTGAGAGGTAGATTAGTGCATGACCCCTGAGCTGTCAATCACGAGTCACATGGCCCAGCTTAACAAAGGACAAACAAACAGCAGAGCTGAAATTCTGTCCCTGCATGGAGCTCCGCCTCAGAAGCAATCAACGCCAGATGTATGTGTGTGTGTGTGTGTGTGTGTGGAGTCAATCCTCATTCTGACCTTTAACCTCTGAACTTCTGCTTGCTTTCTGTGAGAATGTGAGCTACTGAAGGCTTTTCTGATTTCCTGTGGATTGTAAAAAACTGACAGCCCACTTTAAGCAGAATGTGTGTGTGTGTGTGTGTGTTAGTGACATTAGGAACAGAGCTTCAGCTTTATTTACACACACAGCTGCGTTAGAAGCGTAAAGGTGTTCTCTGAGATGGAAGATCAGAGAATGTGATGTTGCGTGTGTGTGTGTGTGTGTGTGTGTGTGTGTAAAATGTTTTTTAACTCACACTGAGGAGGATCTGATGACGTGAGGTGTCGCACATGATGGATGGTCTGTGTGGCAAGGACGGGGTGAGACTTAAGATCTGTAGGTCTCCTGCTTTAGCCAGGTGGGGATATATAAATACAAATAATCAGTTATATGATACATCAAAATACTGAACACATATTACTCTTACTATGAAGCCTTTTTAAAACTACAACAGGAGGCAGTGAGATGGAGTCTGTCTCATTGAGAATGCACCAGACTCCTGTTAGATTTATTTCAACGCTTGTCACATAATTATATCATCATATTAGTCTTTTTTAGTTTTAAATTCTATTTCAGTTTTAAATTCTCTCTTGCTTTTTATTTTTATTTCAGCTTTAAATTCTCTCTTGCTTTTATTGCATTTGAGATCAGTCCGTATTTCCTATCCATGATTCTTTTTTGTCTTAAAGTCAGTGATCTGGTATGAGGGTTCTCAAACATTACAATTACATTTCACAGATTCCATCAGTACACATTTGTTTTGCTAAACTATTCAATTATTAAGCTCATATTTCTGGATATTTATTCGAAACCTTGAGCTTTTTTATTCAAGAAAAAATTTAATTAAAGATTGTTCTATTTTAATAAAAATATTACTTTTATTCTTTCCAGCAACAGAACACATTTGGGTCTAAGTTGATGTCATTTATAAACAACTTGTTTTTGAGTTTTTGAGGTTTGTGATGAGGCATACTGGTAGAGGCTCTCTGCAGAAAATGATGGCTCAGCCGCAATAGCAAGTCAGTGCTACTTACAGTGTCCGTGTGGCTTAAAACAATCCCAAAGTTCACCTACCAACCAACTAATGCCCCGCTTATAAAGCCAAAGCTCCGCCCACTCGGAATGAACCATTGTAAGGGTAAGTATCAAGCAAGGATCAATACGACAACCTCCCACATAAAGGTAAGTATACATCATCATATACATATACATATAAACATATAATATGATCGTAATATGAACATAAATATTAACAATCTTCTACATGTTAATTTCAATAAATTAACCAGAGGAATTTTTCCCCTTACCCCAAGACTCATAAAAACTTAAGACAGTCCAGAAGCTGGAGGAATCGCGCAGGCAAACATATGTTATGAGAACTTGCAAACCTGCATTTAGCCCCTCACGTTTTCCTTACCCTCGGTGTACTGGACCGAGAAGATGGACATGACAGACATGGACTATCCACAGCACAAACAAAGACAGAAAATAGAACTGTAACTATTAAACTTATCCGGTGTGTGTAGTGTGATTATTGGGCATGGCAATCAGCAGGGAGAAGTAATATGTAATGAAAAGGTACACGTATGTGAAATGGAGTGGTAGCACAGACTCAAGTGTGTACCCTAGATATTGGCTAAACAAATGCATGTATGGGGAGATGACGTGAAGTTAACTAGATGGGGGCAGGAGTGCAAGTGCTGTCCCGGCTGGGACGTTACCTCCCTCCTCTCCTGGAGCCTTGGCAATCGGGACAGAAAGTCTGCTGTGACATTACACCTCCCAGCTCTGTGACGAACCTTAACCTGGAATGGTTGTAGAGAAAGGTACCATCGAGTCACCTGTACATTGTGGTCCTTCATGGTATGTATCCAGGTAAGTGCTCGATGATCTGTCTCAAATTCCCTTCCTGACAGGTAGTACCAGAGGTTGTCTAGGGCCCACTTGATGGCTAGGTGCTCTTTCTCTATGGTGGAACAACTTGTGTCTCTGGACAGAAGCTTATGACTGAGGTAAAGTATAGGTTGCTCTGTGTGAAGTATAGGTTAACTGTGTGAAGGCCCGCTCACAGTCCTCCGTCCAGGTCACTAAAGTCTTGACAGCTTTAGTAATCAGGTAGTTATGCTGGAGAACTGTGGTATGATGCACGGTACCACCCAACTAGCCCTAGGAAAGAGTGTAGCTCCTTCTTGGTGCAGGGTCTTGGACGGTTGCAGACAGCTTCTACCTTGTCGACTTGGGGCCTCACCTCTCTGTTCCCTAACTGAAACACCAGGTTACGGGTCTCTTGCATCACATACTCATGTTCAGGGTCAGGCCAGCCTCACAGATCTTCCTCAGGATGCTGCAGAAATGCTGGAGGTGATTGTTCCAAGTGTTGCTGTAGATGAATATATTGTCCAGGTAAGCAGCACAGCAGTCCTCACAGTCTCTGAGAACATCGCTGGTGTCCCATGCAACCCAAACAGCATACTCAGGGACCACTTTGTACACGATCAAGGCCTTCTTCCCCTCAGATGTATTCTCTTGCCACTCCTTGATGAGGTTGACCTGGTAAACTTGGCTCTCTTTATGTTTGTCTAGGTGGTGAACCTCATAGGTGACTGGTCCCATCTTTCTGAGTATGGTGTTCGCAACAACACCAGGACAGAAGGTGCTGCTGTTGCGTACACCATACTGCCTCATCTGTTGGTCATACCACAGCTTCTTGTCTTTCTGGGCTTTCTCTAGATTTTCACGTGCCTGCTCCTGATATGTCTCTGGACAGTCTCTCATTTGCAGTACATACTGGACAATACCTCGCTTTCCCTGAGGAGCGGCATCTCCCAGCTCTTCTTCAACAGGTCCAGCGGCCTTTGGACAGGCCAGCTATACACCAGCCTGAAGGGAGAGAACTTGTAGAAGCTTGGGGTGCCTCTTGGTAGGCAAAAATCATAAATGGCAGCCATTTATCCCAGTCCTTACCGGTGTCGCTGACAAACTTCCATAGCATGTTCTTGAGGGTTTGGTTGAATCTTTCCACAATTCCATCCGTCTGCGGGTGACATGGACTGGTTTGAATGGGGGTGATACCGAGCTGTTGGTGGAGTAGCTTCATGAGTCGTGATGTGAAGTTGGTGCCTTGGTCTGTCTCATCCCAAATGCCAACTCTGGAAAAGAGCTGTATGGGTGTGCTGATTTCCTTTGCAGTGGTGATAGCTCATAGAGCTCATAGCGCTTCAGGGTACCGGGTCAAGTAGTCACAGATGACCAGAATGTACTGGTTCCTGGCACTGCTTCTTTCCAATGGTCCAGCTATATCCATTGCAATCCTTTGGAATGTAATGGAGATCACTGGTAATGGATACAGAGGAGCTCTGGCTGACCTGTGGAACAGCAGTTGTTTTCTGACAGATAGGGGAACAGTATGTGAGAATGTGTACACTGTTTGCCAGTAGAAATGGGAACTGATTCTATGGTATGTTTTCTGGTGTGCTAGATGTCCTGACCAGGGAATAGTGTGTGTAAGATGTGAAATGAGGGACCTGCAACATTCAGCCACAACAAAATGTTTAACACCATCAGAGAGCACATACAGAACAATATTTTCCAGAACATACATTTCAGTCCCAAGAGTCATGGCTTTGGCTTCCCCCACCCATGCTTTGTCAAACAAAGGTTTCAATGTTACATTGGCCACCTGTAATTGGGCAATATTATCAGGTATTTTCCAATCCCTGACCTCCAAACCTTCAGTAGACATGTCTGCTCTTGGAGTACCCAAATACTTCTCAACTCGGTGCTGCTGACTAGGTTTATAGCTGCCCTGGATTAGACTATATTATAAGTCTGGCAAAGGCTGCAAACCAGCTTTGGCTTTAGCTCATGTTAGCACTGGGCAGAACACAGCAGTTGTAGTGGCATGACATATATCAGACATTTTCAATAGGTCACTTAACACAGGAATATCCCATCCCAAAACATATCAGCAGGCGATCTTTCAACCACCCCAACACACAACAGATACAACTATTCAATAACAATGACCATAACTTCAGCAGTAGGATACATTCTATAACACACTGTATAGCGGTGGTGTTTGAATAGTCAATCAAGTTTTCAGGGACATGACAGCTCTTAATGAGGGACATCAAGCTCCCTGTGTTTACCAATGCCTTTAAATTTTGTTCAATAATAGTCACATCATAGAGATCTGCAGAAGGTTCAGTACTGTCTCCATTATTGTCACCCTTCCTTGGAGCATAATAAAGACTAGACAGTTTAGGCTTACAAACAGGACAATTGGAAGCTTTATGGCCTGGCTGCTAGCAGTAAAAGCATACAGGTCCTCAGTACCTCCCTCAAGTCACCATAGACAATGGCCCTCTCCTCATCCATAGCGATGTATGCCTCCAGTGCCTTTCTGGTGAGTGGTGGAACCAACCAACATGTCCATTCCTCCTCCAGCCATCTCCGGGTCTTTGCCAGACACACAAAACGGCAAAGATAGTTCCCTATATCCTCCCCCTCTTGATATGCTGGCCTTCTGGTCTCCTGACATGGCACACACGGCTGATCAGTCACTTGGAGGGGATCTGCAGATGGATGGGAACTCACCTGATGTCTCTCCGCTGACATCAACACATTGCGACAAGCCACTGGGGTGGGGAGCTCCAACCACAGACTCTGAGTTGATTCTGGTGTTGCCACTGGCTCAGCTGATCTCTGCTGTTGGATCGATTCTCTGAGACCCTGGAGTTCATAGAGAAGCCCCTCCTCCCTCCTTTGCTGAGCCATCAGGAAGTCTCACATCAGTGTCACCATGTCCCTCACTGGAGCAGTCATGAGTGGGATGTGATGAGGGTAAGCTGGCTTTGGGGCATACCCCGGTCTCTTCTTCCTCCTCATCCAGTGTGTCCCAAGCCACTTCCTCCTGTGCAGTCTTTCTCTGGGACCATAGACCCTTCCTGGTTAATTGTCCATTGGGCACTGTTTTGCGGCTAGCCATCCCACTTCTGACACCCCTTGTGATGAGGCGTGCTGGTAGAGGCTCTCTCAAAATGATGGTTTAGCTGCAATAGCACATCAGTGCAAGGGTGTTTATTTACAATGTCCATGTTGCTTACAAACATTCCCAAATTGCACAAAAAAATTTACAAGATGGTGGAAAGAAAAATTAGTATTTACAAAATATATACAGCTCTTGGCTGGATTGTCTTCTTCAAAAAGGTTCACAATAAAAATACTTTTGATGGCACTACTCTTGCACATCTAACTCCTCATCAACCAACAACCAACCTACCAACCAACCAACCCCATGAATGTAAGGAGTTGGTTGGTTAGTACAACTATACAGATAAGTAAATAAAAATGTTACATTTTAAGCTGGTGTGTGTAGTGTGATTATTGGGGATGGCGATCTGTGGGGAGAAATAAATAAATAATATGTAATGAAAATGTATGTGTGAAATGGAGCCATAGTGCTGACCCAAGTGTGCACCTTAGGGAATGGCTAAACAACTGTGTGTATGGGGAGATGACGTTAAGTTATCTAGATGTGAAGTTAACTTGGGGCGGGAGTGTGAGTGCTTTCCTGGCCAGCGACAATGTCCTCTGTCACACAGTCAAACATAACAATTACAACAACTCAATAATAAATATAATAACTTTGAAAATGGTGATTTGTGATTTCCTGTTAAAAAAAAAAAAAATCACAGACCCTACTTTGAGATGCACTGGATGGACAGTGCAGCCTTTTTGTTTTCTGTCCTGAGATTTTTTGTCTCCAGATTTACATTTTGTGGATGTTCACCAAGAATTTCTGAATTTTCTGTCCATCAAACTGCAGAGTTTTTTTTTATCTCGATCTGCAATTCGGATTGTTCCAGACCAGCCGAGCGAATCCATCCCACCAGCTGACAGCCTATACTCTATAACACACACACACACAAAGGCCATGGTTTCTGCAGGATGGAGCTCATGGTTAATTCAGTGCGAGTCCAATCTCTCCTGAAGCTGAGCAATGGTCTCTTCCTGTTCATCAATGCTGTGTTTACTTTCTCTCTGAAGAGCTCAGGATGTTGTCTCTGTTACTTCATTCCATTAGTCCACTCAATTGTTCTGTTAGTCCACTACTTTACACCATTCAGTTAGTCCAATCTGTTAGTCCATGCGGTTACACCATTCTAGTCCACTCCATTAGTCCGCTTTATTAGTTCACTCTGTTAGTCCACTTTCTTATTCCTCTCCATTAATCCATTAGTCCAGTCCGGTAGTCCACTCCATTAGTCCACTCTCTTTGTCCTCCCCGCTACTCCACTCTGTTAGTCCATGCCAATAATTCACTCCACAAGTCTACTCCATTACTCCACCCCATTAGTCCACTCCATTAGTCCATTCCATTAGTCCACTCCATTAGTCCATTCTGTTAATCCCTGTTATGCTATTCTGTTAGTCCATTTCAACAGTCCACCCCTTTGTTCCACTCGATTAGTCCACTCCATTAGTCCATGCCGTTAGTCCATTCCATTATGCCATTCAATTATTCCACTCCATTAGTCTACTCCAGTAGTCCATTCCATTAGTTCACTCCTTTAGCCCATTCCAATAGTCTAAATTACAGCTGAGGTTCCTGCAAGATGGAGCTTATGGTTAATTCAGTGCAAGTCTCTTGTCAACTTTCTCTCTGAAGAATTCCATAATTCCATAATTCCAATCTGTTAGTTCACTACTTTAGTCCACTTTGTCATCCACTCCATTACTCAATTCTGGTAGTCAACTTTCTTACTCCACTCTGTTAGTCCACTCTGTTAGTTCACTTCATTACTCCACTATGTTATTGAACTCCATTACTCCATTCTGTTAGTCCACTCTGTTACTCCAATCTGTTAGTCCACTCCATTACTCCATTCCGTTAGTCCACTCCATTAGTCCACTTTGTTACTCCACTCTGTTACTCCACTCTGTCAGTCCAGTCCGGTAGTCCGCTCTGTTAGTCCACTTTGTTACTCCACTCTGTTAGTTACTCCACTCAATTATGTGCGAGAGCATCACAGACAAGAGGACATTACCAGTGATTTCACACTCAGTGCTGAACACTCAGTGCTGAAAATGAAAAACGATGCTATGAGTTCAGCTCAGGACTTCAGGCCCACTGTGCTGTAGTGTGAACTATTCACTACATATGGACACTGCTAAGGAGTGAACGCTACAGAGTGCAGTAAGTGCTAGTGAGTTTCTGGAGTTTCCCTATTAAGTGTGTAATGAAGCTTCAGATTTTTAAATCTAAATCTGTACAAATAAACTGTGAGTGTTCTGCTGTGCTTCCCTCTTTATTTTTTTCCTGTGTTTAAGTAGATCTGTTTCCAGGTTTATCTTTAATTAGTGTTAATGATTTTCTCCTGAAGGTTTAATATTCTGTGTGTCCTTAAACCCATAAATCTCTGGTGATCTGAGGCTCTTCATCAGCTCTGCTGATGGGTGAGTACTGTTCTAGTGAAATACTGAGTGACGGGGTGGTGTGATGAAGTGGAGTTACTGTTACCAATCTGAAGTTTATCATTTTCCTATAACAGCATATCCCCCAGAGTTTTATTTCTCTTATAACACAGCAACTTAGCAACGATTACAATTTTTTAATTTATTAAAAAATGACATGTCATATTGGGATTGACTGTAATGGGACCTTCCTTGAAAAAGCTATAGAACATTTCCAGTGTTTCTGTCTGATGTTAACATTTAAACATGTCACTTTATCGACACACTGTCCACACAAACACACTCACACACACAAACACACACACATATGCACACACACACAGCCACAAACTCGCATTCTTCCTGTCTAAAGCAGGGAAAATGTGGCAGTAACATGACTACACTTTTTTCATCATTTCTTTATCTCTCCATCTCTGAGCTCGCCGGGGGACAGAGGTGCGAGTCCAGATGTGACTCCAATTCTAGTAAATCTAATAAATCTAATGAGCAGCAGCCTGCAGAGCTGAGAGGGGATGGGTAAAGAAAAGTAGCAAGGAGTTTCATTTACATTCAGATAAAAATAAAAGGTCCACAATGTCCCTTTATCCTGAATCTCATCAATCAGCTGAAACATGGGTCTGAATTTTTTATTTATTTTTTTGTTTATAGGTGGACATTCAAATTGATTCAGATGATAATAAACTGCACATTTAATTTGAATACTGAATTATTCAATTTTATGAGAATCTTTATGTGCGATAATGTCATTGAAATACATAAGATCTGTGTGTCATATTCAGATGAGACTTCACTCAGAGAAGGTTTAATACTGAAATTACACACATCAGTTCTCAGAGCTCATACGTAACTAGAGACTAAGCACTTTTCAGAAGTTACGTGAGAGTTACGCACATGGGGGCAGAGGTTGTCTAAAACAGGGGCATGTTTCATGGCTTCATTAAGTTATGAGTATAAGTGACTGTCTGAGAATGATATCAAGGTATTATTCTTTTTATTTTTCATTTTTAAATGTTCCCATGCTTTTATGTTTTGTTGTATTACATTTGACAGCAAAGAAAATCAAACACTATTTCCTTCTTCAGTCCTCATTTTCTATCCATGTTTTTTTTTTTCAGTTAAGGTGAGTGTTTGTGTTTGAAGGCAATGGTCTGGACACTATTGAAAAACTCTGTCTCACACACTTATACTCAAGAAAAATCTGGCAACCTCAGAGGCATGAACTACATGCAGGTGATTTTAATAATCTGAACGTGGAGCTCAGAAAATTCAGCAGCTGTGTAACCTGACTCAGAATACAAGGAACTTTCCCCGTGTAAATATCAATGTAACTTTTGGACTTCTGTTGCCGAATCTGAACACAGCCCTTCTGTTATTATTTAGATGTTAAACTGGAAACTATAATGTTCCATTACAACATTACTGCTGTAGCTCCAGTGCAAAACTAAAGAAGGAAACTTCTCATAAGGAACACATCTCGGCTGACTGATTACGTGTAAATGGCGACATTGTGTAGCTTCATATGTTTTACAATGTGTAGTCAAACAACAAGGCGTAAACTGAGAAAACGTCAATCAATTTAATATTCAGTTCAATTAAATTATGAATCCTGACCCTCAGTAATCAGTCACAGATCTGCGACAGATGAAATCCTGTGGTGTGTGAAAAACCAGCTCATTAGAACAGGAGATGTGATACAGGGTGTGCTCCAGGGTTCACCGCTCGGCTCGTCTGCATTTCACACTCATAATCACATCATCAAGTGAGAAAATAAACGCATGCGCACTGCCACTCCCATTACATTCCTGAGTTTACTCACACATGCTCTCTGAAGTTAAAGCCTGCATGTGGCACAGATTAACAGCGCAAGCTCTTGGAGACGGGGCCGACTTCCTCAAGCCGTTATCTCCATCTGAAATTCCACCGAGTGTGCATTTGTGTTCTTACAGAGCAGAACAGTGTGTGTGGTGGTGTATGTGTGAGAGTGTTAGAGCACATCCATATCTCAAACACAAACCTTCAGAAAACTTTCATCACTGAGTTTTAGATAACAGTGTAAAATATGTGACACACACACACAGATAAACAAGCAATTACACTTTGATTTAAAGAATGGCCTTTCATTTTGGTGCTGTTTTTAGCATACGCAGGTTTTAGGCATGTGTGTGTGTGTGTGTTTGCATGTTTGTATTATTCTTGTGAGATGAATTCCTGGTTCAGATTGCATTACACTTATCATTTTCACCACTAGGAAGCAGGATTCTGACCACACCCTGTTTGCTACATAGCATTCTACACTTTTAAAAGGTGTACATTCTTAAAGAGATCTTCACTTTTACTTGAAACCTTGTCTGAAAGGGAAACACTCTATTATGGGGTTCTACATAGAACTGTTAAGGGCTCCACCATAGAGACAACCCGAAGGACGTTTTAGGGTGCTATAGAGTGTAGTTGAGTTGTCTTCTGTTTTGTTGAGTCTGAATAGTGCAGAAAATCTAGTGTATTTATGAAATCCCACAATGCACTGCAACAAGCTAGCATCTAAACCATGTACCCATAATGCACTGTGATGTGTGAATATGGTGTGTGGCCTACATAGTAAATAGGGTGTGTGATTTGGCAAATGCCCACAATGGACTGATGATGGTGTTGATGTGATGAAGCAAATCCCTAACTGAACATCACTCTTTCTGTCCCATATATTATTGTACTCAATAGGACACGCTATTCACTGTAAGGAAGAGGATTTAGGGCATAGCAATAAGCAATAAGCACTAGTCTCAATCAGTAAGTTATTTATTTGCTGAGTTAGTTGTTAATTCATCACTGTTTTTTTTTTTTTTTTGTATTTTTTTTTTGGGACATGTCTTAAACCTCCACAACACTCTTACACTATACACTGTGTAGTTTACTATTTACTACATGGATGTTTGTAGATCAGCAATGTCTTTAATCAAACACTGACAGGAACAGAAAGAAAGAAAGAAAGAAAGAAAGAAGGGACAGAGGAGAAAGAAAGAGTATAGTATTGATAAAAGCTGTAGTTGAAGAAGCCATTGACATGAAGAAGAAGAAGAAGAAGTAGAAGTAGAAGAAGAAGAAGAAGAAGAAAAAAGCAGTGAAAAGAAGAATATAAAGAAAATGGACAAGAAGAACAAGAAGGGGATGGAGAACATGGAGAAGAGGAATAAGATAGAGAAGAAAGAAAAGATTTATAATAAGGGGAAGCAGAACTACATGATTGTGGGGTTTTTGTCTCTGAGTGTTTATACAGCAGTGTATTTTTTTTTTTTCGAGGCTTGGCTGATGATGGAGGAGAAGGTTGGAAGGTTTCTGGTCTCAGGCAGTCATTAGCATGTTCTCTGTAATTAGTGTAGTATTTGCTTAGCTGTGTGCAGTTTTACTCAACTGTTCAGATCCATCACCTCAACACAGATTGTTACTACAGAGTCACCGTGTTTAAACATCTCACGGTAATGATCAGTCTGAGAGGAACTGTACATCATCACACAGTAATGATCAGTCTGAGAGGAAGAGTACATCATCACACAGTACTGATCAGTCTGAGAGGACCAAAACATAATCACACAGTAATGATCAGTCTAAGAGGAACTGTACATCATCACAGTAATGAACTGTTTGGAATGAGCAGTACATCATCTCACAGTAATGATCAGTCTGAGAGAAACAGTATATCATCTCACAGTAATGATCAGTCTGGAATGAACAGTACGTAATCACACAGTAATGATCAGTCTGAGAGGAACCATACATCATCAAACAGCAATGATCAGACTGAGAGAAACAGGATATCATCTCACACTAATGATCAGTCTGGAATGAACAATACATAATCACACAATAATGATCAGTCTGAGAGGAACAGTACACTATCACACGGTAATGATCGGTCTGAGAGGAACAGTACACTATCACACGGTAATGATCAGTCTGAGAGGAACACATCATCACACAGTAATGATCATTCTGATAGGAACAGAACATCATCACAAAGTAATGATCAGTTTGGAATGAATAGTACATCATCTCACAGTAATGATCAGTCTGAGAGGAACAGCACAACATCTCACAGTAATGATCAGTCTGAGAGGAACAGCACAACATCTCACAGTAATGATCAGTCTGAGAGGAACAGCACAACATCTCACAGTAATGATCAATCTGGAATAAACAGTACATCATCACACTATAATGATCAGTCTGAGAGGAACAGTACATTATTACACAGTATTGTGAGTGAACTGGCAGTAGTTGTGCTATCGTTACCATTTTATGGAAAGTAATAAAGAGAACACACTACTCTTCAGCTCTGACATGTTTGGCTTAATTACAGATAAATAAAAGTTCAAAAGGTGGTGCTATTTTTCTCTGATCTCTGTTCTCAGGGAAAATCAGGAGAATCTGGGATTTTAATGAGGATGGTAAAACCCAGAGTTTATCTGTTTAAATCCAGAATAAAAAACGAGACACTTCAGATTTTATAATAATCAACATAATGAAAGAGTCACATAGACTTTACTTCACACTGAGGATTCATGTGTGTCTTTAAATAAATCTTATTATTAGCTATCTTTTGATAACTAAAAATGTAAAAACTGTAAAAACATGTTTAATTATTATTAAACATAATAATTTTTTCTTTGCATTACAAAGGCTTGTTTGCATATTTGCATGATTACTAAATTTTCACAGGTCTGTCTGCTTTTAAATAAATCAGTAAGAAAATGAGGATGTAGATCAAGACTCTGAGACTGAATTCCCACTTGTGTATCTAATTTTAGCTAGTTTACTAGCAGTTGGTTATTTTAGTGATATTAGGCTTTTAGGGATGGCAGGAGGACATGGGGATGTAAGTGGTAGAGTGAAGTGAGAGGTCAGGTGATATGAGAGCTACGGTGATGTGAGCAGTACAATGTTGTGAGCAGTACAGTGATGTGAGGAGTTTGGTGATGTGAGCAGTACGGTCATGTGAAGGGTACAGTCATGTGAGAGGTACGGCGAAATGATGTGAGCAGTACAGTCATGTGAGCAGTATGGTGATGTGAGTGCTACGGTGATGTGAAAGGTAGAGAGTAATGTGAGCAGTATGGTGACGTGAGCAGTACGGTGATGTGAAAGGTACAGTCATGTGAGAGGTACGGTGAAGTGATTTGAGCAGTTCTCCCTCCAGCCTATGGGGTTCCGCATTAAACCTTTCCGTCTGGACAGCAGTTTTCTGTTTCTCAGAAATAATTGGCCATTATCATGTCGAGCTCAGCCGTGGCTGCCAAGTCCAGCATCCTGTCTAATCACGGCGTCTGAGTCTAACTGTCACCATAACGAGCAACTTCCACAACACACTGATGTAATAATGCAATAATATAATGATGTAATGATCCTGAAGAGCAAATATGAGCTTCTACGGGCACCAGCTGTCTCACTGCTAATCAAAGCTGTCTCACCACTAATCCCGATGTCTAACTACATACATACAATAATTATTCTAATAAAAGTAATTCATTCATTAAACTCAGTCAGCTTTCCACATGCACCACGAAGTTCACTAGGTATGACATCCTCTAAGGAGTCATTTACAATTGGAAGTGATTCACTTACAGAGTCATTTACAAATTTAAGTGAATCACTTAAGGAGTCATCTAAAAATATAAGGGAGGAATCACTTATAAATTGAGGAATCATTTACTAAATGATAATTTTTTGTTGTTGTTCCTCTTCCGGCTGCTCCCGTTATGGGTCGCTACAGCGGATCACTGGTCCGGGTATTTGATTTGGCACATAATAATTTTTGTTTGTAATTTTTTTTTAAGTAATGCAATGTCACAGCTTATGTAGCTAGTTTAAATAGCTAACTTGCTAGCCTCTAACTTGCTGGTTACTGTGTTACTGTACTGGGTGAAATGTGTAGTTTGTGGTGATGAACACTAAAGTAGCTGCCCTATTTAATGAACTCACACTTGTGTGATTTGACACTGAGAGAGGAAGATTTTACTTTTTATATATTTTTTAATTTTTTTCTTTCATAATGAGACTGAGGTTGCATTTTCTGCCTCATTATTACTCTATGCTTATGTCACAAGGTGATGCTCATGTTAGCTAATATTAGCTAGTTACTACCTTAGTAATGAATGGTTTTGCAAATACTAATGCAACGTTTAGGATAAAAGAAGATTGATGTGTTAGCTGAGTCACAAAATAATGTTAAAAATTATTACTCGTCATCTATGTGCAGATTGTGTTGATGTTTTAGAGTCAGCAGGTTAAATGTCTGAATGTTCTGGTTTTGTTCTCATTTCTACAGATTGATGATCTCAAGCAGTGATGTCAATCCAAATACGGTGACGTCACGCGATGTGAGTGCAGGTGTGGAGCAGCTGTAATTACCCTCATACTCTGTGCTCTTAAACCAAGTGGCATTAGGTCATATATTTCATGTTGGCTTGCTTTCCAGTGTGAGTTGCTCTAATTTCTTTCAGTGAGAATTGGGTTTAAACACAGTGAGCCATCATGCGTTTCTAAACACAGCAGAAACGGAGCCCTGAGCTAAACAGCGAAACATACACCATGACCTGCATGTGCTCCTGATTACAGCTGCTCTTTGAAGATAACTGAATTGATGAATTATAACGTTAACGTCTCTCATATGAAGTTTCAGTCCAGGAAATTTACTGTGACCATTTCCTCCATAAACACTTTTTTTTCCAAAATAATTCTCAGGTTTTTTAAGGTGAAAATGGACCAATGACCTCAGCCAGTCACCATCATTTCTTCTTCTTCTTCAGATACATTCCTGAAACGCAGTCAAATCAGCTAGCTAACCTGCTAGCCCACTAGCAGAGTGCAGCAGTGCAGATGGAGGAGTTGGGGGAATAAAATCCTGACCTGAACAATCCGACCATCAAACGGGTGAGTTTGGAGATATGGAGTATTTCAGCGCTTTAAAAGGAAACAGTGTCAGATGCTCTGCAGCAAATCCTCTGTGATGTCACTGATCCTCATCCAGCGCTGAATTAACAAACTTCACTCGAGCCCTTAAGATGGCCAAGGGGACTTCACATTCGCATGTAAGGCACATTTAAAATAGTATTAAAATAAGACCCGTCCTAAAGACATCTGAGCCATCAATGAGTACAAAAAAATCTCATATAAAAGAGGAATATATAAATATTAGAAAATATAATATCTAAAATGAGCTCATGGCATTACTGATGTTATTCTGGAGGCTTGTCCTCACTATGTTTTAAAGGACTGTTCATTAAAAATCTTTTATATAAAAGCTCATGGTGGAAACAGATTCACTTTGTAAAAATATTCCATAATCCATATTGACACTGTTTTAGTTTCTCGTGTAAGAAAATATCTCGGTGTGCGACAGGATGGAGTCGTGTGTTTATTGAGACATTATTGTAATGACACATGAACTGTTTTCTAATGGACCTTCACAGGAAATTACATTTTAATTGTTCTGTTTTGCCGTAAAGCATTTAGAGAAGTGGTTCAACTTTCTTTGAGCTGCGTTCAATCATAAAGCCATAATCACGTTGTGTTTTAATTTAGTGTGTAATGCTCAGTGACATGCATGTAACATGATGAAGGTGGTTAAGATTCATGCTCGGCATTGGGCTCTGCTCTTCTGAGGTTCTGAAGAGCTGAACGTTTCCCCACGCTGCAAGCATCAGAGCAACACGACCAGCTAATCACTGCCATATGAGAAGATTTAAATGCAGCTCTGAGATCTGTGGTAGAGAAATTACTGCTGCGCTGCTGGAAACACTTCTTCAGGAATGTCTTGGTGCCTCAGGCGTCTCTTCACATTTTTACAACTGCACTTTGCCAACTGCCATTCTGACTGAGAGACAAACTCATGGAGAAGCAGGTTGACATTCTCCTGGATGATGGAGTGCCACTCTGAGATGCTCCAGAGATGGTGGTGATGAACTCTGGTGCTCCCTGAGGAACCGTTCACCATCTACACATCAGATTTCCTACAGATCACCATCTGAAGCCATGTGCAGAAGTTCTCTGATGACTCCTGCACTATAACACTCCTTTTAGAGTGGAGTGAAGGCAGGAGCATGGTGCAGATCCTTGATGCAGGAAAACCATCTGAAGCTGAACTTCAGAAAGATAAAGGAGTTTGTGGAGAACGTTGGTTAAAAATTAGTTATTGGCATTCATGTTGGAATTAGTGATACTGGACCTTATTTATCACTCTTCTAGTAATGTTGTGTATACATTTTATTGTATCTGAACTGAACTAAATATTCCTGCCTGATTTATAAAAGTTTCTGATTTTCTTTGTACTCGTTTGTATGTTGATAAACGGCAACCAGCCATAAATTATCAAGTGCACAGCTGGTTTACTTTTAGCCACACCCACAAAACTCCATAAAAGGCAAAGAGAGCTGAAAATGATGAAATGATGAATAAATGGTGAAAGAGAGCTTCCTAAAATCTTCCAGTAATGCAGCTCAGCCACTGCAGCGTGTCAGCTAGCATAGACACACCCACTCTTCCTCCTTTTATGGGGCACCATTACTTTTGTCCTGATTGTATCTTATTTGGATTTATGGATTTGTTTTAGAATTGCTTTCTTTCAGTTCATTAATAAGAAGCAACTGGTATATAATCGAAATGAATAAGTGATTTAAACTTTAATCCATTTACAAAATCACAGTAACTCATCGACAGTTATACAATTTGAAGCTGTGTCTCCTTATATGAAAATTTACACAAACTCAGGCGAGAAACATGGGATACAAACTGGATTTTCATGAATAATATGTCTTGTGTAAACACTCGTGAACACTTTAGGAATACATTTGTTTGTATCAAGAGCGATAAACAAGGCCTAGTGTGTGCTTATATAAGAGCTTTAGAAGATCTTTATTGTACACAGTGTCTGTAGGGAATAGAGAGGAGGAAATAAGTAATAGGGAGCAGGGAGAAGTTCGGAACAGGAAATGTTTCATCTGTAATCTGTGATTGCTGGAATTTTAGCATTGTTCCACTTTTAGTACAAATTCGCAATGTAACAGTCGGGTTAACACACACAGTACTCCACCATACAGTTTATTCAACTCCCTGTGTGTGTGTGTGTGTGTGTGTGTGTGTGTGTGTGAGATCTGATAAATGGTGTCGTTAGAACCTGTGCCACAGCAGGGCTAGCCCAGGGCTCTGTGCACAGCATTTCCTGAATAAGATGTTTAATATGAAAATATTATTTCATGCGCAGAGTTTTTATTTGGTGATGTGTATCAGTGCTCAGACCATTCACTCTGACCTTTCCTTTCTCTCTTTAGTCCCTTTAGTGGAAACATTTCTTCCTCTTTGTCAGGTTTCATGTTGCTGTAGTGTTAACCCTGCTCCGCCACACACACACACACACACACACACACACACAGTGGGACTGCACAGTGATACGCACTTCCACAGCATACTATTTAAGTGTGTGTGCCAGAGTGAGAGAAGTTTCTTCCAAACACCCCTTATCTATTGTCACACTCCTTCTCACTTCTTGGTGTGTGTGTGTTTAATTAGCAGTAATGATCTATTAGCAGTAACGATCTTGTTTGTCTGTGTTTATCTACCCAATAATTACATTTATCTCTCTACAGTATACACACATGCGCGCACACACACACACACACACACACACCTATATTGTACCTACTCTCAGTCTTCAGTTTAGCAGTTCCACCAGTTCCCCCTACCCTGTGGAACACAAGCACCGCTGCACAGATATGATTTGGGTGGTGGCTTATTCTCTGTACAGCCGTGACACAGACATGGTAGTGTGTGTGTCTGTGTGTGAGGTCTGTGGAGTGCAAGTACAAGAGGGTCAGCTTCATCAGAGAGGTGTGTAAACACCTCAGTGTCACTGTTGAGGTGAAAAACCGTTCACCAACCTGAGATAAGATGAGTGTAAGACAGGTTTTATACACAGAAGAAGTGTTTGTGACATGTAATTAACTCCTCTTGTTAATGATGTAGGGATTAGAGATATAACTGAATATAAATAAATTATTCAGAATTAATAGGTAATGTTCTGAACAGATATAAACACAAATACGCATAGGAAGAAGGTTTTATTTTCATGCCAGGGTGAGCGAGCGGTCAGGTATGAAGTGGTAGGGTTCATATTTAATTTTTTTTTTTTTTTTAAAAACCTTCTGGTTTAGGTCACACCCACTTCAGGTGCAGACGGATGGTTTGGTCCCAAGTTGGGTTTCAAGTAGAACCCATTATTGGAAACAAAGATCCAGTGAGTGTATCAGCACTTTATCTCTGAATTCAGATCAGTACAGAAACCCCTGAAATGACTCCTAATGATGGACACTGACACACCAAACTAATTTCATACACTAAGGAAATAATTCACCTTCACTTCTGTTTGTGGTCATCTTCTAACACGTCCATACCTCCATGTACCTTCTTCCCAAGGAAATTACTGTGAAAATAAATTCCAGCATGTAAAATCAAGGCTTCTTTGAGGCAGCACTAGAGGAATGGAGGTTCTGATGAACCAGACAAATCTTGAAAATGTGAAGATTTTGAGAAAGTGACTGAAAAACCAACAAGCACAAAACCTAATGTGCTGGCAAGGTAGAAAAACGAGCCAAGAAAAACACATGCAGAGGAGACGGTCCTGTCTGCATCATGGCTGAAATTCCCTGGATAATGAGCCAACTCTTGTCCGATAAAGTCCACATGCCAAGAGATCGATTTGCCAACACGTGTTTCTTTGGCTATACACTTCACTCAGATCCATACACCCCTAGATCCAAAGAACGACAGCTTTAATTCAAAACAGATTCTAGTGTCTATCATAAGGACAGGATTTCTTAAACAACGTTACTACAGTATGTGCTGAATCTAAAACACTCTGACACCTCGCAACACTCTGTTAGAACTCCTGACCATCACACAACGACCTCAGTCACACATCGCCCACTTCTAGAGTATAGAGAGTTATATCAATAGAACTGGTATAGTAGTACAGTGAGTAGTGTTGCCTTCTCACAGCTCCAGGGTTCCTGGTTCCATCCCAAGCTCAGGTGGAGTGCTCTCCATGTCCATGTGGGTTTCCTCCAAGTTCTCCGGTTTCCTTCCACCTCTCAGGTGAATTGCCTCTAGATGTGGGTGGGTGTGTGGCTGTGTGTGTACTTGGTGATGAACTGGTGTCCTAACCAGGGTGTATTTCTGTCTCATACCCAGTATTCCCGGGAAAGACTCCGGATCCACCCTGACCCTGACCAGGATAAAGCACTTATTGAAAATGAATATATCACTATAATTATCCTGTAATTACAGACAGATTGTACAAAGCCTGTAGATTAGTGTTGTTACCCAAACTTCCCTCTGCCATAGAAACAGATTGTTTAACGACGTATTTCATCATTACACAATCCTGGAGAAGACTGTATCAGATAAAGGGGTACAATTTACTTCATATCCCTGGAACGCTTTCTGCAAGCAACTAAATTTCAGTAACAGACAAGTAGAATGGTTAACTCATGAGAGTGGCTGTTTCTTACGCTCATCCGGCAGTCACAATTAACGTGAATTGAGTCTCTTACTTCTCTGGGTTGAGTACACCCGAAATTCACCAATACTCTTGTACACGACTGCGGTGCATTGGAGTCTCCAGGTCAACCTTCCAGAGTGTCTGCAGGGGATGAGTGGTTGCACCGAATCAAACTGGCCTGGGAACCGGCCCACATGAGATAACACCATGCAGTTCAGTGTTGCATCCACATCTACAACACAGCCATCAAACACCAAGAATTACCTCCTGATTATATAGTGTACCTATATAGTATAGTTCAACAGAGACCTCAGACCTCACATATTAATCCAGGTTCTACAGTGGCCCATAAGTGCAGAACACATTAACAATATAAAAATAAAATAATAAATAAATAAATAAAAATGCAACAGCAAATTCCAAAAAACATCAACATGAACTCAAAATGGAAAGGGTGCTCCTTATTGCACAACACACACATTGCTGACTCATTACTGATTTTTCACTTACACTTACAAAAAGTGTAAGTAGATGCATTGGTTATTTTTAACAAACAAACATATAAACAAAGAAGTAAGTTAGGAGTGTCACTTTTAACCTTTATTCAGAAATAATCAAAAGTTTTCTGATGCAGAGATTTATATTTCTGCAGAGAAAAACCTGAACTAACCACAAAAACTTTTCATCCTCTGGGGCAGCACACGATGAGATGTTTATCTCGCAGAGTAGGCCTTGTACTGAACCACACACACACACACACACACACACACATCTCACGTCACCTTCAACCTGTGAACTCTCAAACCTGTGCTGAGTTTCACGTCGGAGCACAGATGCTTTTTACAACAGGAGAAATGTGAAGCTGTGCGTCTCCTGAGGTCTCACTTTCCCGTCTGAGCCTCAGCTTCCTCTGTTAAACACACTAAACATTTCCTGAGCGTGAATCAAAGCCTTCATTGCTTTTTTCAGGTATGTTGTTCTCCATTGTGGTTAAATCAGCCAGATTTTAGTGAGGTTTAGAATGAGCTATCCCACAAACCTGCAGTTCAGAACCTAGACTTGCATTGGGAAAAATCAGTTAGATGTAGTTTTAGGTGCTTTGAACTAACTAAGGAGAAGCAACTACTGGAACTTATGGAATCACTCTGATTTATAAGAAACAAGATCGGGAGGTTCTTGATTTTGGGGAGGAGGGAGTAAACAGCAAACAGGAAGTAGGAACAGCACATTTTGTTGTTATTTTGGTAAATTTTAACAGAAAATTTCCACAAACTCCACAATTGCAATCTAATCATTCCATCTCTTACCATTATAAACACCATCTCTCAAACACCTTCTCTCAAACACCTCACCACAGCAGCAGTGTCGAAGCTGCCGCCAGTCGCCTGCCTTCATCCGTCACTACTGACCAGTAACCGAGAAGGTGGGTGGCACGTGCAAATGAACATTATGACTCACTGATTCAATTCTTTTGAATGATACTCTGCTGATTTTGATAAATTTGGCTCAAGGACTGCTGAAGTACTTTAGTGGAAGGATGGTTAAAATGAGAGGCAGCTTCAGACTGAGGGCTGGTGGTAATGTGATGAGTGGGGTTAAGATGTAGGCAGGGTTAAGACTATCACTGTATCACTGTTACAGCACAGAAAAAACTTCTGCATGATAAACTTGATATTTTTTGTCTAGAGTGAGCTAGGGAGTCTTATATATATATAATAATTATTGAGTGCATGCAGTTTCCATCCAATTACTGGGCAATTAAAAACATGACAATGCAGGAGCTGCATCCCAAACCACATACAATGCAATGCAATAAATATCTTAAAAGAGTAATGACACCACTGATGGTATATTTACCAAAGCATTTAGCACTGTCATATGTGGTTCTCAAGGTATACACTTAAAGTTACGTAGCTAGCAATCTATATACACAACATTTTCTTAAAATAAAAGAGTAAGACTAAAATGATCACAATTGTAATTAATCCACAGTTATGCTCAGATTTAGTCACTTAACATCATGTAACTTTAGCGCACACTACAATAGCTGGAGATCTAGTTAACTTTGTGTTTCAAGAAAATGTATTATGATTTGGGAATGATGTTAGTTTAGAGAAATCAGGAGAGAGATTAGCTCAGCATTGAGACCTGACTTCATATATTTGAACAGTACTGATGGAAAAGTGTTAACAATCCCCTTAGTGGCCTGTTTATATTTACATTACAAAAGTCTGCTGTTAAAAGAATGCTTAAGAGGCAGAGCATTATTTATTCATGAACTTCCTCTGATTATGCACAGAAAAAAACAATGTTGCAGCCCAGCCATGGGAAACAACTTAAATACACAGAAAAAACAGTTCCATCTGTGGTTTTCCATAAAGACATGAAGACACACACACACACCTCAGTGGACTTGTTAACTAATGCCTCCACCTTCAAGGTCAGTCTGCTGTTTACCCAGAATCCCCTGCTCAGACCAGACAAGGACGCTTCCTGTTTCAGAACACTTCCTGTTTCCTGAAAGAAATATCTTTCTCTCTCTCTCACACACACACACACACACACAGATGAAATGTTTCACCTCATTACAGTTTAAATCACTTATTTCAATCCATTTTTTGAAACTCAGTCGCTCATGTTAATGACCTGAAAGAAAGTGATTCCCAACCAAAGCCATAAATGAACACAAATAAGGTTTTGCATACTGCACTTAGGAGGTGCTCTTTCACCTTTGGCTTTTATGGAGTTTATGAGTGCTTGGTAATTTACAGCTAATTGGCGTTCATCAACATACACACACGCGAGCACGAAGAAAATCAGGAAATTTTGTAAATATGGAGGGAATTTTTAAAACTAACCCTAATCCCTAATTCCCAAATCCCCAACACTAAACATTAACCCTAATACCTAACTTTGTATTTTTCCTAACCCCTAACCTCCACAGTGCTTCAGTACCCCAACAGAACCCCGTGTTTGTAGCGCGTGCATGTTAAACATGTGTACGTATAGTTTTTACACACACGTGCCCCTTTGTGACCTCATGTGTTTGTGATGTTGCTTTGCTTGTGTCTTTTTTAAACATCGCTGCATCTGTGTTAAATACGAAATAAATAAAACGTGCAAATAATCAAGATAGCTTTACTGCAGAGCCTACACACACACACACACACACACACACACATGTCGCTCAAAGACATTTATTTTCCTCTTTAATAAGGGATTTATTAACGCAGGGTGAAAACAATTACGTGTGTGTGTGTAAGCGATTTGGCTTTAATAAGACTGAATAAGTGCGCTCACATCCACTTGGCTTGAAGAGTCAAGTTAACTACAGTCAGAACCTGTGTGTGTGTGTGTGTGTGTGTGTAGCAGGGTTTTTCTGACTCATTTAATTAGCTGTAATACACACACACTCTCAGTGTTTCAAACAGAACAGCAGTCATGGGCTACATACTGTAGCACCATGGTTACCATGACAACACATGATTGTGTGTGGCAATACGTGCACAAAATGACACGTTACTGTCAAGACAGCAGGTTACTGTAGAGTGGAATACTGCCACAATGTGTATTAAATTAGTATGCGATTTGGGACAAAGCCCTTTGGGACAAAGAGCCCTTTATTCACATCAACTTTTATCTCATACAGTCATGGGCTGCATCCCAAAAAGTACTAAACATGAATACTATAATAGTACCATAAGGGTCATATTATTATTTTGGAATCATATTTAGTTTAGTAGTATAAAGGTTTGGGACACAGCCGAAGGCAGCACCTAGCTGGCTGTAGCATACAGTACCACATAGTGACCTGACAAACACACACAACTACAGATAGTAGGATGCGGTTTGAGACGTGGCCCATGGGGAGACCTGAACACACACACTATTATGATTTACCCCAAATGCACAGCAGCATGAAAACACTGTACAGATATGAAAGGTTAGAACAAGTTTTTGCTCTCTTTATGGTGTGTTCTTTCTCACCTCTGCACTGCTCCTACATGATATAAATCTGTCAAACATGGAGTTAAAATACACAAGACAGACAGCAGAACTGCAGCAAGTGCAGCCATCTTGGAATTGTGGAGGTCACATGATGGTTGTTGAACCCCTTCCCCCCAACCCCCCCATCCTTGGTTTCTTCCTCAGTTGTATTCACCTGTTCTATATTAGCTCATTTATTTAGTAGTTTGTGTACTTATACCTTGGTCTTTCACAGATCTGTGTTTCTCTACTGCCGTGTTTCCTGGTTTTAATTCTTGTCTGTTTTTTTTTCCTGATTATGATCATGTATTATTCTAGTTTGTTATTGTTGCCTGTGTAGTGACCTCTGCCATGGACTTTAACTATGCTTCTTGGCTGGAAGTTGTACTTGAAGTTGTACTTTCAACTTTTTGCACAGAATATTGCTTTAGATCCGTATTTGCACACGAGTGTACAATTTGTACACTCTCTGTATAGAATTAATATGAATTATAATGAGTTTAGATGTGAGTTTTCTCCACATTCTGACAACAAATTCATTTAAGAGGATATATTATAAATCTCCTGGAGGTTTTACACAGACAAATCTGCACAGACATACAAATTTGTATATTTTCAACAAAGTATCTCCATTTTCAGAATGCAGAATCCTTTCCTTGGTGAAGAAAAACCCCTCCACAACATCAACAGAAGTCAAGAATACTCTGGAGAAGGTAGGTGTATCATTGCCAAACTCTACAAACGCCTTCATGAATGTAAATACAGAGGGGTAACTCTCTGCTCACATTCAGCCAAATGATCCTACATTTACAAAACTGATAGGACGCCGCTGCACAGTGCAGGTGGGTAATGACCCTAAACATACTGCGAAAGCAACTCAAGACTTTTTGAAGGCAAAGAAATGGAATA
>CM075013.1:10334710-10364870 GCA_037576675.1 Pangasius sanitwongsei | reverse complement strand
GTGTTTAGCAGGTTCAGTACATTAATGTGTAGTGTTTAGCAGGTTCAGTACATTAATGTGTAGTGTTTAGCAGGTTCAGTACATTAATACTGTCGCGTCTCTGACTGCAGACTGAATGGTTACTGAGTCAGACACTGAACTCGCGTACTCGTTTCTGTACTAATTATATTATTTGTTAGTTAGTTAGTGAACATTACTTAATGTGAAAATATGTGAAGAATTATAAATAAGTTCATTACTCACTCTCAGGAAACACAGACATTAGCCAGGCGGCTAACAGCCCGAGCGTATCGGTTAATAACACACTCACGGTGCGATTTTTGTGTAAAATGTGATATAAAATAACTCACCACTTCACACTGTGCACCAGTCCGCGCTCTTTACATTGCGATATCATAGAAATCAGCTGCTTTTTAATCTGCACCAAGTCGCTAAACTCACTGCTCAGAGCCGCCGCCATTTTTCGTGTGTTTGTGTGACGTCACTGTGACGCAGTAGCGCCCCATCCTGATTGGACCGACACACCGAGATAGGCTGTGCTCCAAATGTAGTTGAGCATTCCGCTCCAATCTTCGTTTAAGTGCACTACGTAGGACATGGAAAATATGTCTTACACCGTAATCCTAGTGCACTACTATGATCAGGAATACACAGGATGTTCTGAACTCCAGTTAGTCCAGAATGCAGCAGCCAGATGTCTTATTAGAACCAGAAAGTTTGATCACATCACCCCTATCTTATCCATGCTACTATGTCAGTACCTAGAATAATCCACAAGTCCCCATTGCCTTCCACTTAGTGTTCAGGATTCAGACACAGGACTCTCTCACTCAGTTTCAGTAACCCTTTATTCTGCTGAAGGTCCCAATGTGGGCGTGAGGGGGGAATACACCCTGGATGGGATGCCACTCAGGGCACCATGCACACACACTAATTCACACACTCATTCACACTAATGGCAATTTATCTTAGCCACTTCACCTGCTGGCTTGTTTTTGGGAGGTTGGAGGAAATCAGAGGAGCAATAGTATTTTTTATTTGTTATTAGTACAAATAACTTGGAAAATATGTAGAATGTGATTATAAATAATGTTTAAGCCATAGCCTCAGCACAAATTTATTATGTGGCTGGGAAAACCCATTTAGAAAACAGCAGTCTGTGACAGACTGCTTGTCTGTGTTTACGTGGGCCTCCTGTGCGACATTTTATAGACAACGCACCCTCACTCCACCCTGTTTCAATCTGCTAAAACATATGACAGAAACTAGTAACTGTGCAACGCGGCCAGATACTTTTACAGTAAGCACAAAAATCTCATCCAAAAAAAATGAATGACAAGCGACACGCAAAAACTACAATAAACATTGGAAGTGCTTTCCCAAGATGGAGAAGCTTATTACTGGTGAAAGAGATGAAGGTGGAATGCAGAGCTAGGAATGTTGCTCCTGGACAGATATGTAAATGCAATCTGTGTAAAGCACTGAACAGTGTGAAAGTCTATTTTGTCATAATGAATAAAGTAGACATCTTTTTTAAGCCACTTAGAAACCCAAGTAAGGTAATGCTTTGGATGAACCACCTTCACAGAAATATATGTAGTGCTATCTAACTCCCTTGCAGATAATGATGCTAACTGTTATGACTGGTAGTGACAGTCAGTGGCCATTCTCACAGTAGCAAATCAGTATGAGCTCTCATGAGCTTTTCAGACGACATATTGAGTAGCTGAAAATAGCTAGTTAGTACTGTTATTAGTATTGCACAGAAGTTAGCACCGATAGTGACATCAGCTGAAAAACCCATGAGAGCTCATTACAGTGAAAAAATGGAACAGGAAAGGCACTCAATTATTTTCATAAAGCAATATAAGCTGAATTTCACGTTTATACCTTGCTGCGCCTGCTATACATGCTATACCTTGGTAATAATGGCTGAGTGGGCAAAAACACAACATGTTAACACCAGGAGACATAGGAGTTTGATGCCCTGTTTGATGCTCTGGCAAATATACCAATAAACACCTAAATTTATTTTTATTTTAAATTTTCGGTATTCATTATATTTTAATATTATACTACTGAATTAAAACATTGGAAGCAAATTTGTTTAGATTGCTGCATATTTTTCTATATTTAATCTGATTTCTCTCATAATCTAATTTTTTTTCAAAACAGACAGCAACACACCATTACACCACATACAGATTCTGCCAAGTACATTTCGAACTTTGTGACAGAAATATTGTTGGAAAACTGAAAATTCAGCTCCCTCAAATACACTTATGACTTTGGAAATTTAGATTTTGAATTAGTTTAGAACTACGTAACTGGTATTTCTGGTACCCATGCATCCTGAAAGGGCCCTTCATGTTGATCTCATATATACAGTCATTTGTTCAGAGCTGCAGTAATGTGAGAATGAAGAGCCACAGGCTTTCACTTTAGAGACAAAACTGTAAAGATTTCCCCCCCCCATTAGATTTTATTCCTGTGATGTAATTTAATGATTTAAATCTAAACAAATAAAAAAACAAATAAATATATTTTAACTACCCCACAAAAATCTGATTTGCCTCTTGATACATAATAATATAATTGACACATGAGTCCCATGACAATAACTGAATTCTGTATTAATGTGCAGGTATTTAACCAATAAACCCATTACACTTAAGACATTATTGTGCGCTATCTGGGGGGCATGGTGGTTTAGTGGTTAGCACGTGTGCCTCGCACCTCCCGGGTTAGAGGTTTGACTCCTGCCTCCTCCCTATGTGCATGGAGCTTGCATGTTCTCCCCATGCTTCGGGGGTTTCCTCTGGGTTCTCTAGTTTCCTCCACCGGTCCAAAGACATGCTGATTGGCATCTCTAACTTATCCTTAGTATGTGAATGGGTGTGTATTGTGCTATCTGTGATATGGTTGGCACCCCAACCAAGGTGTGCACCCGCCTTGTGCCCTGAGTCCCCTGGGACAGGCTCCAGGCTCCCTGAGACCCTGTAAGCGGTACAAAGGAAGGATGGATGGATGGATGTGTACTATCTTTGCCTGTTATGTTTCTTAGCGACAAAAAACAAACAAACAAACAAACAAACAAACAAAAAAAAAACTGTTAACAGACTAAATTGCATGAGGGAAGTATTGCTTATAATGAATATTACTATTAACATTAATAATAAAATATTCCTGTAAAATCATTGTAACTAACGCCCTCTCGTGGCTCGTTGATTGAATCTATCACATGCCTTAATTCTTTTCGACAAAAAACTAAATAAAACAATAAAATTTTATACTTGATACATGAGGAAAAAAAAAAATCATGCTAGACGTGCTGTCTGTAAATATCCCATAAAGATCTTTAAAACATTGCTCATGCTTTTTTGTAGCGTTTGGACTGTGATGTGTCTACTGTGATGACATCATCACTGCGCGTCCTGAACAAAGCGCCTGTTCATAAGACGGCGGAACAGGACAGTGCTCTGGTGGATTGTGCAAGAAAGTGGAAGAAAACGCGGTTTTATGAAATAAGGCAGTAGTATATAAGTAAGTGAAGTGTGCGTGTTAGTGGGATGGAGGCTGAGAGCTCGACGCCGGAGGAGAGAGGAGTGAGCGCGGCGCAGCGACGAGCAGAAATCCGCCGCAGGAAACTCTTAATGAACTCCGAGCAGAGGATGAACAGAATAGTGGGCTTTAATAAAAATGACGGCGAAAACAGCGGTGAGAAATGAGCATTAATACTCCTGCTACACTCTTCTACTTCTGTTAGCGGTTTAATCTGCGCTGCAGCTCGGCTCTGGCGCTGTTACTGTGGAGAGCGAAGCAGGCCTGCAGTGTGTGTGCAGTAGGCTACAAAGGGGAATAAATAATTAAATAAAGTCCTGGTGGTGATCTCACCTCTCTCTCTCTCTCTCTCACACACACACACACACACACACACACACACACACACACACACACACACACACTGCTGAATCAGGTGTGTGTGTGTGTGTGTGTGTGTGTGTGTGTATGTATGTATGTATGTATGTATGTATGTGTGTGTGTGTGTGTGTGTGTGTGTGTGAGAAATCACCAGACAGCCTGACCCCAGATGTGATATTGAAGAAAGCCAGGCCTCAGTTGTATGACTGACATTAGGCCAAAAAGGTTGTTAGAAAAGGGAAACAAAATTTCTTCTTTTTCTCAGTATTTTGTGGGGGGGGGAAAAAGTTAACTGTGGTGCACAAAATTTTTTGATCTGCAATATGCCTTTTTTTAAAATCATCGTCTAGTCCTGTAGGCAATGGTGGCTCAGTGGATAAGGCTCTGGGTTACTGATCAGAAGGTCGGGGTTCAAGCTGCCACTGTTGGGTCCTTGAGCAAGGCCCTTAACCCTCTCTGCTCCAGGGGTGCTGCATCATGGCTGACCCTGCGCTCTGACCCCAGCTTCCTAACAAGCTTTTCACTGTCCTGTAATGTATATGTGACAAAGACTACTTCTTCTTTCGTAATCCTCTTTTCCTCACCCAATCTTTGCAATATATCTTAAAACAGAAATGGTTCTGTACATCGTAGACACACTGTCTGTACTTTTACATGTTGCCTTTGTTCGCTGTAGCCTATTGGAGAAATTGATTAGATTTAATTCTGATTACTTGCTCTAAAACTAGGTCTTGGCAGACACAGACTACTTTTTAACTAACCCCAAAACCTCCACCCGCACACTTGATTTTTCTACCTGCAGCTTTGTTCCAAAACAAGCCCGATTTGGCTTAAAAAACTGTGACACATTAGGGTTTTACTGCTTGCTCATTATAAGTGTAAATGCACAATATTAAATAAATAATGACTTATACCCTTTATATAGTGCACTCTGTATAAAATAAGAAATCATTTTGGATTTTATCTCCTTACTTTATTTGAAAGTATATCTTTAATCAGTTATCTTGTGGTTTTTTTTTTTTTTCTTTTTCTTTTTCTTCTCCCAGAACCCCAGCGTGTGACAGAGCCACGGTTCCACCTGGACTTGGACAGGAACGAGTGTTTCTCCTCCTCTATGTCCACTAAAAGGGTGTCTCCATTTGTCTCAGAGGCTCGGAGCGAGGGATCGGTGTTAGATGAGAGGAGGGAGGAGGAGGAGGGGGGGGAAACAGAGCGAGGGGTTCGGCTCAGGCCACGGGGGGAGACATCGAGTGAAGAACGCTCTCGCTCCCCTCGCAGGGGCCTGAACACCTACCTATCTCGCTTTGATGATGCAATCAAGCTGCGGGGTCAACTGGCCAATGAGAAGGCGTCTCAGGAGAGCGGCGCAGACGCGGAAGAGTTTGACTCGTTTCGCCTTTTCCGGCTACTTGGCAGCGTGGTGTTAGCCGTGTGTGTACGCGTATTTGTCTGCCACTACCTGGTGAGCGTGACACAGAAAAACATTTAAACCTTTTATTAGACAATTGTCTAATTATGTGATCAGTTGTTTAATTGTTTCTCATCAATTGCCTAATTTGTACTTCTTTTTTTATTCCCCCCCCCAGTCCATATTTGCACCCTTTCTCACCCTGGAGCTCGCCTACATGGGCTTATACAAATACTTCCCAAAGGTGAGACAGGCAGACAACGATGGCCAGACAGGAAGACAGACCCTGACGGACACACTGCAAATGATGGACAGACACCCAGAGACAGTGATAGACAGACAGCTACACAGAGACAATAACAGACCGTCAGAGACAGACAGACAGACACAGAGACACACACGTGCACACACACACACTGACAATGACACAGTGTATTGTTGACTTTATGGAGCAGGGGTGTTAGGGATGAAGGACATGAGCTGGTGATTGGGCGGTTGTGATCTTAAATCACTGCCAGAAACACTGTTAAGTACTCCACACTGTTAAACAATTAATACTGTGTAAAAGCATCTGTTAAATAAATACATGTACAGCAGAATAAACACTTGTACAGTCACTACAGTGATGGCGTTAATGTGCTGGGTTAGTGTTGTGTCACTATGTGAGGGAACTTTGTCCCGCTGTATACATGTCCCGCTCTACTGACTGTTTCCCCTTTGTGTTCATGTCCAGGTGGACAGGAAGATGAAGACGACAGTGCTGTCTGCTGCGCTGCTCCTCTCAGGGATTCCAGCTGAAGTGATTAGTCGCTCGGCAGAAACCTACAGGACGATGGGAGACGTTTTCTCTGATCTCTGTGTTTATTTTTTCACCTTCATCACCTGCCACGAGATCATCACTGCTTTCTCCTCTCAGTCCACCTAAATAACACACTCGCACGCGTGCTTCGTACAGAACACTTCATACACACATACAAGTAACATACATCAGTGTGCTTATTACAGCTAACTGCAGTATTCCGATCCTGCTTTAAATACGTCCCCCTGGTCACTTTATCAGCCGTTTGCCAGTTAAAGCTGTTTACAGAGGAACTTTTAACAGACCTGACAGTCATGTGATTGGATTTTAATCCTCCATCTTTCCTGCTGGAGATGCACTACTACTCAATACTAATGAATTAGCAGGCTAGCTAATTAGCATGATAGCTAGTCAGCAAACTGTACAGAAATTGTGTGTTTGAGACTTCAGTACAGTGTTCCTCCTGCAGTGTGTATGTGTGTGTTCCTGTTCAACATCCCTACACACTGCATACTACATACTTCTCCCCACAGGCTGTTAGTACACACTGCTGCTGTTGTGCACTTAAGCATTATTAGGGGAGAACAGAAATGTGTTTGTGTTTGCTGAAATGTGAGTTAAACTATTAAGTGTCATAGTGTTTCGCTCCTCAGTGTGTTGTTGGCTTATTTGTGCTGTGACATTTTTTGGGGAATTTTTTAAAAACTCTGTTAATGTTATTTATGTTGCTTTCTTTTATGTAATTATTCTGTATAACAATCACTGCTGCCTGTTACTGCAAAATTACTGTTCATTATAAGACAAAGTGTGAACAATAAACTTCAGTAAACAGTCACTGTGCTTCATGTGAAATGCATACGTGCTGTAATGGACTCTACTGTTAAATTAAAGCCACCCTAGAAAATAATATTGTAATTAAAAACAAAGAAATATACAACCAAACTTAAACTTTATGGATTACGTTTTCTGTAATTAAACAACAGTTGGTGGATTATAAGCTGTAAAACAATGTGATTAGGAAGCTGATCAAATTCCTGCTGCATGCAGATGACCTGGTCCTGCTGTCCCCCAGGTGGCAGCAGTACTGACAGTCAACCTCAAAAAGTCCAAAACTATCATATTCCAGGACACACAAAGTGGAAATGTGTAAAGAATATTTGATTTGTTTTTTCAATGCATTGAACACCATCCAACCTCTCCTGCTACATGAGAAGATGGGTAGAATGCAGGTTGACACCTCCATGATCTCCAGGTTCACAGAATTCGCTTGCATCTCTATTCGCCTACTTATGTTGTCTCTCTTTCAGCTGATCCCGTTAGGGGTCACCACAGCAGGTCATTGGTCTGCTTATTTGATTTGGAACAGTTTTACGCCGGATGCCCTTCCTGACGCAGCCCAGGAAAGGGCCATTCCTTTAACTCCAACTATATTTTCTAGTCTATTAAGGAGAATAATATGATCAATAGTATCAAAAGCTGCACTGAGGTCAAGTAACACAAGTAAGGAGACATGATCCCTAAACCCTGATCAGAGGCCTATAGTAGGTAATTTACCACTTTAACCAGCGCTGTCTCAGTACTGTGATGAGGCCTAAACCCTGACTGAAAGATTTCATGAATTTTATTCCTATGGAAGTATGAGCCTAACTGCTGTGATACAAGCTGTTCTAGGATCTTGGCTATATCGGAAAGGATTGGTATTGGACTATAGGTGGACAGCTGACAGGGTTCGAGGTCAGATTTTTTAATCAAGGGTTTGTTTCTTCATCATTATTGGCATGTTTCCTTATTAATTTTTAATTTATTGATTTACTTTTTTCATTTTTGTGTATATATATATATATATATATATATATATATATATATATATATATATTATTTTATTTTCTTCTTTCTGTCTTTCTTTCTTGAGAGCAGTTGTAACATGGCAAAGCAATTTCCCCCTGGGATTAATAAAGTTCTTTGAATCTTGAATCTTGAATTACATTTCGACTCACGTTGTCAGTAAATTTCAGTTTCTGAAGTGAAAGTCAGAGTGGGTTGTGTGGAGTGAGTGTGTGTATCACAGCTAATATAAAGAAGATAAAAATAAATAAACTCATCAACAGAATTCCTGAGTAAGCCGGAGGAACCTTGACTGTGTTAGTAAAAGACTCGAGGCGAGGCGGCTGAGAGAGAAACGTCTGCAGGAGAAACAGGAAAAGAGAAAGAGGGAAAGGTCAGCGTCTTCCTCCGATTCAGTGCTGGAACAAAAAGCTGTCCAGCGTTCTGTCAGCACGCAGAACCCTGAGGGAGTGGAGCTAGAACCCAGACGCAAATACGCTATTGTCTCAAAAACTCACACACAGTCACGCCTCAGAAACACTGACGACAAGACGAGCACCAACTCTCCAAACAACACACGCTTCACACACGCATGACTTTATTACAGTGTGCGGTTTTTGAGAGACTCTGCTGCTATTCCTCACACTCCTCCTCCATCATTTTCTTCTTCCTCTTTCTCACTTTACTCCCTCCAACCTTTTTCAATCCATTTTCTTTCTTTCTTCCTTCCTTCCTTTTTTTATTTTGGTCATTTTTTTATGTATTCCCTCTGTCCTGTTTCATTTCTTTCCTTCAACTTTTCTTTCTTTCTTCACGCCATCCTTCCTTTTTTCTTCCCTGCATCATTTATTTCTTCTTTATCAAATGAAACACTATTTACGTCATGCATGAAGGAAACTCTGTGTGTGTGTGTGTGTGTGTGTGATTTATAGTGGAATGAAATCCCAGCCAAACACACAGGAAACACTTTAGACGGTAAATTTAAAATACAAAAAAAAAAAAAAAATCCCTTTTGACATAAATTGTCAAAGTAAAATTGACTTACGGTCATATTACATAAGTGTAGGGTCAAAGGTCATTTCAGTGGTGGTCTGTCTGTGTGTCATCCATGATGACTGTTATGATGTAACAGTGTGCATGGTTTGATTTGTCAGTGTCATGTGTGTTAGAGACAGATGTTATTCTCACTTGTGAAAGAAGTGGATAAATGTGTCTCAGAGCTCCTCAGGTGGTTTAAGCGATATAAGATGAAATGATGATCATTTTACATTTTTCTTGGATGCATTTCCACCTGCATGTTTATGTGGATCCTCCTGAAATTCAATCAGGTGTAACGTTTTCTTTTCCAGATTCAGTATTCCAGCTCGGTGAACAGCAGCACTCATCTCAAACTCTGAAGGAAGAGCAGAGACGGCTGACTGAGACTGATTTTGGCAGAACAGAATACTGTAACTGTGACTTCATCCAATTTATTAAATCATCACTCACAAAACACTTCAGCACGTCTGCCCTCATAAGTGTGGGCTTCTCTCCATGCAAATTTTAAAGCAATTTCCAAAATTCAAAATGACAAAATACGTTTTAAAAAAAAGATATCATAGTGAATATGTTCCAGTTTCTGCATGGCTGTGTCCCAAACCTCCATTCAGCTGCACTACACAGGAGCTGTGTTTCATTCTCGTTTGGGATCAGCTGATTTAGCCATCAACACTGAGCAGCATTTTAACTTAAACAGAACTGTTCTAGATACCGTGTTCAGTGTCATCACGTCACACTGTAGTCCTGCAAAGGGGACATTTATTTACCCGTCATTACTGCAGTGGATGATACGACAAAAACACAGCAGTGAAAACATTTAACAATACTCCATCACAGTATCACAACATTTACATCTGCTGAAGATTTACTAACAAACTGCCAGCAAACCGTATAGCTGTTTTAATATTAAAAACTAATAAATAAATAAATAATTTTTTAAAGAAATGCTACTTTTTGCAAAGTTCCTACTATGGGAAAAGAAGAAAAGGAAGTTTTTATAATCAGGTGTTTTCTATACACTGTGTAACAGTGGAGTTACACAAACACAAACCTGATGATGCTCATGATATTTAAAATTTCATTTTATATATATATATAATATTTACTGCTTAATTTAAATGTTTCTAAAAATGGAATTTTGATATATCAGTATTTCAGTATGAATATATCTTCATATCACTTGCTAGATTGTCAGTTTACAAGAGATTGAATTCCAAACTAGCAAAAGCTTTTTGGAAGTTTTGTTTTTGTTTTTTGATGCCTGAAAACACAACTAGAGTCCTCTTTACTCAATACCTAATGCTAAGTAGCAACGTAGCAGCATAAACTAGCTACATGAGCTAGCTGGTTCATTTTCAACCACCGAATGACTTGCAACATAAATCTGACTGTTAGCTAGGAGTTGATTAATTCATTTACATTTGTTAATGACTCCTCAGCTCACTTTCATCAGTGACTCCCGGACTGATTCACTTCCACCTGTGATGTAAATGACTCCTCGACTTGTTCAATTACACTTGCTTCTCTGTTATGTTTGCAGAAGCTTTTATATTCAGTCAGGTGCGACGAACAGAATTCTGGGATTGTTGGTGACACGTGGGACACGTGATGCTGACATTCCACGTGGCCTAAATAAGGAGCTCAGAGTGGAAAGACTGTGGAGTGTAACTGCTGCCTACACTGACTGCTTACCTTGGGATCGGTCCACTGACTGGAACACGACACACACATTGGATATTTCACACACTTTATAGATGCTGGAAGAGAAACTGAATTGCTCAGCACAGTGCAGACTGAAAAATGAATAATGAGATATTGCACAATTCCTGGTACAATAAAACTCCATCTGCTGTTCATTAATCATACACACACACACACACACACTTTCCATACTCACAGCGCAGTTATATAAAATTGTACAATATGAGTGCAGAAATCACTTCCTGTAGCATTTCCTGTTTCCTAGTGGTCATTAATAGTTGATCTGAAGATCATGTGATGTCACACACACACACACACACACACACACACACAGTTCACATCATAAGTCACTCCGCTACAGTGGGTGTGTTCACGTCCCCGATTCCTCATGTGAACCAAAGCCAGACTGTTGGCTGTGTGAATGTGTGTGTAAAAGTTTTCCTCCAGCTCACTGAACTGTTGAGTATTAAATCAAGTCTCCTGAAATGATCTTGATGACGTTCCTCCACTCATTCATTCCTCACAGTGTGTGTAGTGTGTGAGAGAAAACGAGAGACACACACACAGCCACATGATTTAGTGTTAGTTTCAACACATAAACAACACACAGTAAGAAATCATGTCTCTCAATAATGTTAGAAAATTACAGTGTCTTTTCCACATTTACACACACACACACACACACATTTATTTAAAGCTAGTATAAATGCACTGACATTTTAAAAAAGAGAATAAAAATAAGTAGTGTCTCGTTCTCGTCCCTGCTGAAGTGTGTTGATTTGCAGCGCTGTTCATTTGGTTTATGGAGTTCACTTGTATGTCTGACCAACTTAATAAATATTGCTGTTAGAAGCCGTCAAATTGAGCACCCAAATGCTGGCATAATTCGGCAAATTACTCCCTTACCTGAACTACCCAATCAGAATTTAATAATTTTGTCTCTCACAGAGCTTTATCCTGTTTTTTATTTAATGTGCTATTGTTATATTTTATGCTAAACAGCATGACTGATTTCCTTTTGGCTGTGATTCGGACCTGAAATGTGGCAGCAATTTAAATCAGGCTGGACCTTTCAATTTGTCTCCAATGTGGAACTTTCATAATCTGGTATTTTAGTATTTTACAGTGATTTATTCGTTAAAACATTAAAAAGATGTGCTCATATTCAAAGATGTGCTCATTTTGTGGCAAATTCTTGCATGATTGTTTCTAAAGAAGCCTTTTTGCATCACTCGTTTTTGGCCTGATGTTTCAGACAGGTTTTTTTCCCCTGCAGTGTGAGATTTCTTCCAGAGGATCAGCAATAATCCTGTTTTGGGTTTTATAAAGGAATTTAATTCAGAGCAGATTTTTTTTTGGTCATAAATTTGACTCAGGAAGTGAGACACTCTCTGGTTAGCCACAAATAAAACTGCAAAATACAAGACTTGGGACCGAACGCACTCACACACACGCACATAACACACACATATGTTACCTATGTTTATTCCTATGCTAATTAATATACTGTAAACAGAATCCTGAACATTTCTGATTTTAATAATTATTGAGAGTCTCGGCTGTTCTAGAACATTCTAGAATGAATAATAGTCATGCTGTTGCACTTTAAAGGAAGTGCATAGGGTTTGGGAAAGGCATGTTTGGGAAAAGCATATTTTGGCTTTTGGTTTTGTTTGTCCATTTTCATTTTTTTTTTTCCATGCAGACCTGCTCCACACAGGTATTTCATCTCAAAGTCTTTATCACTGCAGCAAACAAACTTCTACTGCAAACCGGGAAAAAGTTCTTCAAGTGTTGTGTGATGCTGAGGATGGAATGTTTCTGCAATGATATTTCCTTGTACACATCCTTACCCTGGATGCCTACAGGTCTAAGTGGGAACTACAGACAGAAAACTATTCATGCAGATGATCAGAAAAAGGGCTCCTTCACCTGAACCTAATCAGCACCAAAAGAGGTATGTACGATCCTAGACTGGACTCGATGATGGCTGTGTAAAACTGGACCAAGAGGACATGTAGGAATTTAACTTCTTTAGCTGTTACAAGAAGAACATATACTGAGTGTTAATGATAAGCAGTTCATGCTTTCATCCCACTTAAAGACAAGACAGTGTGACACAACTGTTTTCAATTAATCCATTGAAAATGTGTGGAAAGAGTGGGTGGATGTTTTATTTGTTCTACAATTACCTTGCTAATTAAGAATCTGCTTAGTGTTGAAGCACCAGAATGCCAGATGTTGTTGAATACAAGTCCTTTTAAAGTGTCATCACCTGTGAATTTGATTTTGACAGAGAAGACACAGAAGTTGTAGATGTTTGTGTACAGAATGAAAAGTATGACAGAGCACAGAGCCCTGAGGTACACCTGCGCTACACCTGTGCTGAGGCATTAGGGTGTCTGGCATTGCCTGATCACACATAACGTTTCACAGCTGTTCGAAATTCTAGGAGCTACCAGCAAATGTAGTAGAGGGGGGAGGTAATTGATCTCTGGAATTCTCACATAAGTTTCCAGGCTGTCAAGATGCTGGCAGTCAAAGTTTAGCCCTGCATTTATTGGGTCATCCACTGATCCATTCATTTTATAGATTGCACATTAACTTTAAACAGACACGAACAGCACACTGATCCACAGATTTATTAAATCTATCTGCAAACAGAGGACTCGGTTGTTCCTGAGATTCATACTTGCCAAATCTTCTTTTTGTACTAGGGCAATACACTGTAGGCATGAGTATGAACGTCATGGGAGGAAAGCCTGGTGTTGGGATTTCAGGAATAGCTATAGGGAACTAGGAAAGGAGAGGGGTTGTGAGGTGTAGGAACAGGGGAAAGAGGGAAAAATCTCTTCCCTCACATGTCAGACATCCCTCTCATTTTTCTTTGTTTTCTACAGAATAAATCCTGCAACTTCTCTTGTCCAGCAATGCTACCACCTATCAACTGCATCCCATCCCTTCCATCTGTCCGAACAGCTTTCTGTAAGACCTACTTCTTCACCAACACTGAGGTTTTTTTTTGTACTGTTCTTGTTGCTAAACCAACTTGTTGTACTAATTCCTCTCTAACAGGGTTCTAGCCTGATAGTATTCTTAGACCTTGACCTACTTGTACTAGCATGAAGATGTTTTAGTAGACACAACAAAGCCCTCTGTAAGTCACTCTGGATAGGAGTGTTTGCAAAATGCTGTAAATGTAAACATGGGGAAAAAAAAAAAAACTGTTTACATCCATCTTGTCAGCCCAACAACTTGTCTGTGTTAGTGCACTTGTGTGTCCTGACAGAGCTTGAGAAAGTGAAGCTCCGTCCACACTGCAAGCAGGAATACGGTTTCTCTCCGGTGTGAATGCGCTGGTGTTTTTTAAGCGCACCACTCTCAGTAAAACGCTTGCCACACTCAGAGCAGTGATACGGCTTCTCTCCTGTGTGGACACGTCTGTGTTTCTCGAGAGCACTTCTTTCAATAAAACCCTTATCACACTGTAGACAGCGATAACGTTTTTCTCCCGTGTGGATTAGCTGATGTCGTTGGAGATTGCCCTGGTGAGTAAATCTCTCTTCACACCAGAAGCAGTGATATGGTTTCTCTCCTGTGTGGACGCGTTGGTGCCGCTGGAGAGCACCTTGTTGCGTAAAACTCTTTCCACACAGTGAGCAGTGATACGGCTTCTCTCCGGTGTGGATGCGCTGATGTGTTTGGAGGTTACACTGGTAAGTAAAATTCTTCCCACATTCTGAGCAGTGATACGGCTTCTCTCCCATGTGAATGGACTGGTGTAGTTCGAGATCCTGCTTTAGTGTAAAACCTTTCCCACACTGTAAACAGAGATATGGTTTCTCTCCTGTGTGAATACGGCGGTGTCGTTGGAGACTACTTTGATGGGTAAAGCTCTTCCCGCACTGTCGGCAGTGATAAGGCTTCTCTCCTGTATGAATGCGCTGATGTCTTTGGAGAGTACTATGTTGAGCAAAACTCCTCCCACACTGGGAGCAGAGATATGGCTTCTCTCCTGTGTGAATGCGTTGGTGAGTTTGGAAATTACGTTGTTCATTAAAACTCTTTCCACACTGAGAGCAGTGAAATGGTTTCTCTCCTGTGTGAATGCGTCGGTGTGTCTGGAGAGTACTTTCTCGATTAAATCTCTTCCCACATTGTGAGCACTGATACGGCTTCTCTCCTGTATGAATGCGCTGGTGAATTTGGAAATGGCTTAGCTGTGTAAAACTCTTTCCACACTGTGAGCAGTGATGAGCCTTTTCTCCACTGTGAATGCGTTGGTGCAGTTTGAGATTACTCTGTCGAGTAAAACTCTTCCCACAATCTGGGCAGTGAATTCCTTTTTGCATTTGGCTAGGAGAGATGTTGGTATGGAGGGTATCAGATGCAGTTTTCTGACTCCTGGAGCTTGCTGATTTCAAAGTGTTACAAGTAATCTCTTCTGAGTTCAGCATTCTCACATCCTCCTCATTATGGCATCTCTTCATGTGTTTGTGAAGGTAAGTTTGAGATGTATAGGAACATGGACACAAGGCATTGTTTGTTTCTAGAGCAGAAAAAAGGAAAAAAAGGAAACTTATAAAAATGGACAAAATGGTAATACTGAATTTAATAAAACCAGATCTACACATAATGTAATTGTAGATTCGTGTATTCTGGGTGACCAGAAGTAGAAAGTCAGCACACACCAAGGTTTTATGTCAAGAAAATCATGCAGTGTGACACAGCCAGTAATATAAACACCCGTCTCACACGAAAAGCATCTTGCTGATTCTGAGTGATTTGTAGTTCTGGAAACAGCGCTACTATGAACCCCACATATGTAAGAATCACCTGCAAAGTCATAAAGTGATGTATGACTTTGCAATGAATCCTGCTGTAACACATCCATCATTTTTTGGAAGTCTGTCGTCAAATTCTTACCAGGTCAGCAATGGTTCCAAATGACAAGGATGCTTAGCAGTTTCCACAATTATATAAATAACATTATATCTCACCTCCCCCAATACCCCCCAAAACACACACACACACACACACACACACACACACACACACCACCATGGATGGTAAGAATCACTTATGTATGTCATGAGGAATCAACTAAACTTTGAGACTAACTGGAAAGCTATTTGGTGATGGCCATTGCTTTCACTCCACTGGAAGGGACAACAATAAACTTGTGGAACCTTGAGAAAGTGCCCAGTGATTCATGGTGCTGTGATGTGCCAGAGTGACCCCCACATACACCCTTGGAGTAAATGTCCAGCAGACCATGAAGAAAGGTATTTTGGGAATCAGGCAGTGCACCAAATCCAGCTCTTGTATTCATGAGTGTTTCCTCAACTACAAGGTTACAGTACTCACTCTGCTTTCACTTTCAACCAAGCGCTGAACCCACAAGCCAAGGTGGCCTGGCTGGGGGTGCCAAAAGCTTTGCGTTCATTTGGGACAGGACTTCTGCTTGGTGAGGAATCAGCCAGGGTGTTCATACTACTAGCAAAGTACTGTAGCTGTGAATGCAGCCACCCGTTGCACAATTCCACCATCCCTCTAAGCAAGTCACTTTCAGTGAGGCTAATTACACAATGGGCCCATTGGAGGAGCTTCCATGCAAAGAAAAAGAGCTGTCTGACCTCATGCCGCATTGATGTATCTGCATATCTGTTTGCACAAGAGACAAACCAAATAGCAGAACCTTCAACTGGTATGATCAGTGTAGTAAATCAAAGTAAAAAAAAAAAAAAATTGCCTGTGCTCACTGTTCAGAGACAACTGGCAAATAGTAATCACAAATAGTGATTTTTTAGTCTGAATAACAGGGAGATACTCTGGGAATATTAGTGACTTCTTGAGTATCTGGCACTCAGACTCGCATTTTGGAGCTTGCAATGTGAATACTGGGGCATCTAACAACAAGGAAAGTCAGTCCACAGAAGCTCTGACCATACTACAGACTGCAAGTGAGGAATCTAAATTGCCACCTTGTGTCACAGCAGGAACAGGAAAGAGGTTGTCTTCGGTATGAGTCACTGGCTATGGTATAAGTCACTGTAAAACTGTTTTGTGAGATCTTAATCTGTCTGTAGGGGTATAACGAGTATCCTCAGGACTCAAGTACCTTTTGGGAATGCATACTTTACACTGCTTAGTTCTGACACTCCCCACTCAGCCAGTAAAGTTCTTACTATTTAGGTGATGTGCTGAATCAGGTCTATAAGGATAGATATACTGATCTGACATAATTCATTTCAGTTCTATATCCAAAAATCAATTTTAAGACCAATTAAGCATAATGAAATGACAATTTTTGGACATTACCATTTGTAGAGCACTTTTTCTTCCAGATGTGTTTGAATGCAAAGCTGAGATTTTTTGTGTACTCCTCGGTGTACCACACCAAGAGCTCCTGTCCTGGTTTGATGTGTCGACAGCAACGGTACAGTATCCTCCCTCGATACTGGAATGCCACAACATTGCACTCTTCGTTATTTCGGGCACAATTCACATACCTGAGGGAATGACAAAGAAAGATTAGAGAAGTAAAGGACACAACGAGAGAGAAAGCAAGAGGGAAGGATCAATTATCAGCAGGGGAAGACTCCAAATAAAGAACTCAAACAAAGGTCCAACAGCCAGCAGGCTTCCTCACCTCATCCAGTTAGCATGTATCTCACTGCTGCCATCTATGTATCTCTCAGACTGTCTACCCTTGTATATCTGCAAAAATGTTTATGTAGATGACAATAAAAAAACTTGACAATAACAAATTTCTAATAAATGCATAATTAAGAAAATGACTAACCACCCAGGAGTGGCCACTGTTCATAGCTTTCTCACAGTCTACTAAGTCTCCCTGATAAGGGCCAAAGTGCGCACCAACTGGAATAGTCTCTCCCATATTAAACACTCCCAGTCCTGCATCAGGAATACTGGACTCTTGAATCTCTAGGCCAGGTGGAAGTGTTTGTCTGGCTCGGTTGGGGACTCCCGGAGGAATGGGGGTATCAGGGATAAAGAGAGCCGGACCATGAACCTCACACTTGTTGATGAAGAAGGATTTACAATCCTCACAGTCTGATATGAGAGCAGGCAACAAAGGAAAAACATTATGTCCAAGTTAATAAAACCTTCACTCAAAAAAGTGCAAAAGGTTGTGGCTTGATCACTCACACTAAATCCAACAACGTTTCTGACTTATCATGAGTCACTACGCTAGACTTTCAAGGGTGAATTGCAGCAGTGCAAAACAGTACATTTTTAGAATTTGTTGCTCTACCGACTCAGTAACTTAATTTTCAACAAAAAAGTAATGCAATTTTAAGTAAAAACATGATGTACAAAATTCTTCCATGTTGTCTTACAGAGGTAGTCATCATCTTCAGCTTCCTCCTTTTTCAGAGACTTCATCTGGAAGTCTCCATCCTGTTGGTCAACAGGGGAGATACAGCTCACAGAGCTTGATGTACCTCCATCTGAAATGCCATCATTTACATACAAAAACTGTCATCTAAAAATGTGAAGTACAAAATACAAAAATAAGGGAGAGAAAAGTAACCCATCACAAATAAAGCCTAGTTAAAACAAAAAGTGTTGTTTAGCCCAGACTGGAGTGTAGTGCATGGGCTTACAGAGGTAGTCTTCATCTCCAGATCCTTCCTCTTTTATAGGTTTCTTCAGGAACATTACATCCTGTTTATAGAGGGGGGTGGTGTGTTCCATAGAGCACCTCCCTCCACCAGTGGTATAAGTCTCTGTATGCACACCTTCAGAATGCTAATGATCAAAGAGCAAAATACTTTGGTTAGCAAAGACAAACAACAATATATAACCTGTATATAGAATCTAGTTTAAAGTTCATACACCTATTATGCCTATGCTAGTTACAATAGCTATGGAAAACACTTTCACCTTGCAACAAGATGAACAGAGTATAAAATAGCCTGAAATAATAACTACACACAGTACAAGCTCCAGTATAAGAATGGTCTCTCTCCTACTTTGGGGATCCCACAAATTATGGGAATGCTCAGTAGTCCCATGCTGGGAAACTTCAGTACTCATGTTGAGAATGATGGAGATACTTGGTGTGATTGGAAGGAAAAGCCTCCCAGATTGGAGCAGTGAAATGTTAATGGACTGTTATTGGATTGTCAATACCAAAAACTAGGTTGCTTGTGTTTTCTGTACCAACCTCCCCAACAGGGTTTTAGACTGATGGTACTGATGGTCTCTGACCTAGCGACCTACAAAGCAGTTGTGTAAGTTGTTCAGGATAAAAGTGTCTCCAAAATGCTGTAAATGTAAAAGCTGGGGACACCAAGTCTTAATGAATTATGTTCAAGACCTCAATCTTAAAGGTAGACACCAGTGGTGAGGCCTTCCATGCTCACAGAGGGCTCTTCTGATTCAGTTGAGAGGTATAGGAGAACCAGAAGGGCTGCAGCAGAAGCAGATGCAGAGGTAAAAGCTCAAGTATAGGACGGGTGGTTTCAAAGATGGCTTCAAAGGTGGTTTCAAAGATGTTCTGGCATACTGTCTGGCATTTCAGGAGAAGGCACGAGGTCTGCTGAGCAAGTGCTCCAGAGTGTTGACCTCTACTTGGGATATTGTTGAGCAATGGAAGGACCACTCTGATGAACATCTTAACTCAATGGGCATCCCCACCCTTCAGGAGGCAGTGCTTTAAATTCCTGGTGTTTTGGAGTCCATCACTCTGACTGAGGATACTATGGTGGCTAGAAATGGATGCAATTTGGCCAGAGATGCTGAAAGCTGAAAGTTCAGTATGAAGAACTAGAGATAACATCCCTGTTATTTGCAGATGATGTCCTTTTGGCACTATATTAACCAGATCTCGGACACACACTCAAATGTTTCACTGCTGAGTGTGAAGCTGATGGCATGAAAATCAGTACCTCCAAGTCCGAGGCCATGGTTGCCTGAAAAGAGTAGGATGCTCAGGCGAGGGGAAAGACCTTACCCCTGGTGGAGAAATGTATGTATCTTGGGTTCTTCTTCACAAATGATGGAAAAAGAGAGCGTGAGATTGGTAAACGGATTGGGTCAGCAGCAGCATTACAGTTGCTGTATCAGATTAAGGGGGTGAAGGCTGTTGTTCCATTTGGCAACAGAAAAGTTATATTTGTAACTCATTTGTAACTCAAAGCTCATCAGCCCTTTGACCTGAAAGCGCTGTTTTTTTGTTTTAAGACATTATTGTGCTAAAATATACAGATATTCAATTTTAAAGCTTTGAAAGTAAAAAACAGACTGTCATAAACATCTCTGTTACCTGTAAGTGCTGTGCAGCAGGAGTGTGTGGAGGTTCTCTCACAGAGCACAGTCCAGCCTCTGCTGAGTCCATTAGAAAACGTTTACAGGGGTGCGATAGTGGAGAATCTTTAATGTGTCGTAATCAAGTATCATTTGTCCACTGTAAATAAGCTTTCCTCCTGTGCATGTGCTTGTGTTTAAAAGAGGCAATGCAAAAAATAATTAACAGAAATATTAAACACACAAAAAAGCTCTGATAGTCAGCTCAGTGTTTCGGTCTGGAGCATTACTTTGTGAAACCTCTAACTGTTCCAGGAGTGAAAATCTGAGTTGATTAATGAAGTTTATGTGATCACAGCATCACCTCATGTTTACATCTTTTCATGTTCTATCTTCTCAGTTATCTTACTCTCTCTCTCTCTCTCTCTATATATATATATATATATATATATATATATGTGTGTGTGTGTGTGTGTGTATATGGAATACCTTTGAGCCCCAAATTAAATATATAAGTATTATAAAATTAATCATTTAAACTTTTGCTGTCTTGTTTGTTCATTGCACACCTCATGTGAACTATTTATTTGTCGTGTTTGTCGTCAACAATAACAACTATTATTATTATTATTATTATTATCATTGCTATTATTTACTCCTTTAAACTAATAAATTCTCAGACGTAGCAAATTAACAACCATATCACGACTATTAAACTGGATATTCTCAATATATTTGAAATACTATTCGATGTTCATTCAATTTTTTTTTTTTTTTTTTTTTTTGCCTTCTCATTATTCGTATATTTTTTATTGGCCTTAATAGATTCTTTTTAGCCGCGCTGGAAATCAAATTATCCTGAGCAAATAAATTGTCAGTGACATTTCGTTAAGGCTTAATCCTAAACAGTTGTCGTTCCAACAGTGAACTACAGAGTGTGCATCTGCTATTATTTCATACCCTATGTAGCGCACTTACACAGAAATTATAGATCGGTTTGAGAGTGAGCCAGTTACAGTTAGCCGAGCAGCTCAGTTAGCAGAGTTAGTGTAATTTACCTCAGGCTTTAAAGCTCCTCAAATCGACACAACAGCCAGCTTTTCTCTTCAACCTGATCAACTCGAACTGTGGCTGCAAAACCATGTCATAAATATTCTGCTGTACAGATGATTAGCTCGCTGACAGAGCTCAGCTGTCCAATCAGGAAACCCGCAGCTCGTCTTCTTCTCTTTCTCTCTCTGTGTGGAGGATGTCGGACTGGGCGCGCGCACTGCCCCCTGCTGGAACACTGTGGAGCCATCAGTGCGTTAGAAACGGTACAGACTTGTACACTGTATAGTATGAACACACTATTCCTCTGTATGAACTAGTATGAACACACTATTCCTCCTTCCTACTATGAGTAGTATGCAGTATGTGAGGAGAATCATTCGGTAACTACGCGGTCACGTGACCTGTCACTTACCTCAGAATAATGTTATACTGCTTCAGCTTACTAAACAACATTTTTACACTAATTGGAACCAAAAAATAAAAAAGTTTTAAAAAATGATGCACCATTAATGTTAATTAAGAATTTAAGAGCTTTTTATATAACAGCTAGGGAAACACTAATATTCTTATTAATATTGATGGCAAACAGTATTAAAGGTAATACGATAGTAAGTGAGGTAATGTAACCCCATCAGAAATTATGATAAACATGTTAAAGCAGTGGTATATTTTAAGACACCATCAGTAACATTTAAGTAATACAATTTGTAATACATTTTGACCATATTTGGCCAATTCTTTTTTAAATGTAAAGAAAGAAAGAAAGAAAGAAAGAAAGAACATTTTTCAGATTCTTTCCTGAGTTTATGATCAGCTGTGCACTCAATACCCTAAAAATAGCTATACTGTTTAAATAAAGGCACACAATACACTAAAATAGCTAACAGTATAATAACAGTGTTTTAAGGTCAGTAAGCTTGAGTTAGCTTGAATAAAGCATGTTTGTAAGCCTATAGAGTACTGTGTTTTCACCCTGAATAATCTGTACAATTAACTAATGAACCAATAAGTGTGAAGTAAGAGTACCACAAGCAAGTACTGTTTCACATTACAGCAGCAAACAAGAAAAATAGGGATTTTTACTCATGAGCTTTTACTACACATGGGATTACATGATAATGATTCTGGACAGTGACTGGTTGCTGGTCTAACAGTGATGACTGAGGGCACAAAGAAAGCAGAGCCTCAACCTGGAATAATCGCATCATCCAAGGAAGACTGGTGTTTATTGGAAATCAGTATAGGGAATTTTTTGACAGTAGCCAAGTTGCCAACTGTCCCTGACATACAAGTTGAGGAACTATAACTATATGAATACATGTTTATCAGGTACTGTTGGTACTGTATGCAGAGGCTGCTCACAAGTCTTATATTGCTGAACAGAAGGAGACTATGTGTTTGCTGCAGTATGCATAACTGGTGGGCAGCAAGTGATTGCTAGTTATGTATGTAACTGTTTCTATGGACTCTAGATCACTACCAACAGCAATGAGAATCACCTGGATACCAAGCTCCATGTGTATCCCAAGATCTTCAATAAAGCCATAAAGTGACTATATGACAGTATTTACAATAACCTTCTGGCAATGAACACAAGGACAAGGAACCCTATCTGTTATCCAGTATTCATAGAAATGACACAAGATTTCTATTTCACCCCTCCGAACCTCTAGGGAGAAGCAGCTGGATAACCTATTTCATATCATGGGTGTCCAGACCATCTACTTCATACAATAACATGATGATGTCCACCACCCAGTGGGCCAGTCTCTGCTCCCTGACAAGGGAGTCCCTCATTTCTTTCCTTCATGACAGATGAACAGTTGGTCTGAGTACCAGATGGCAACCATTCAGTAGGGTATGCAAAAGTCAGTCAATTCATTTACAAAATTTGGTACTATGACCTTGGCAGAATTCACAGGTTTAACCACAAGGTCACCCCAGGGTCGGCCAACAACACATGCAAAGTGAGCTTATCACCAAGGCATGGAGTTCTCTCACACCTTCTGCTGAAGTGATCACTAACAAAAAGACAGTTTTTAAAGGGACACAGTTCAGTTCACCATCCTGCCTCCCATGCCCCTGCAGCACCATACTGCCTTCCAGCCAGTGAGGGAGTGATCAGTGATGACTCACACTCGCCAATGGAGCATCACTCCCACGCAGACTCCTTTTGTTATGTTTCCAGTGAGATCGAGCACCATAATATGTGCAAGGACGATAGACATGTCCTGAATGGCCCGTTTCTTGGTGGGAGCTTGGTGGGAGCAGACTCGTTGTTAATGAGGATGGAGTAAAGCATGGTGGTTCAACTCCTGGGTGATTATGAGCCTGGAAAGACCTCCCACACATAGCATCCAGTCAGTGGGTTATAAGAAGGTCTCTGCTGATGGACATGGGCTTCTGCATAGCATGGCCTCAGTTTTAGAATCAACGATTTCAGCTAGCCAGATCTGCCAGGTTGTCCATATACCTAGAAACTCACTCAGTTTCTAGCAGTTAGGCGGGGTTAAATGTAACTTTGCTTTATCAATAATGATCAACAGTTCTCTCTTAAAGGACCATGAAAATGTAACTCATTTGCCAGAAAACATAAAAAGGACCCTGAGTTAAAATATGTCTCTTTTACTCAGTCTATGCAAGAATGCATAGTGTGGTTAAAGGATATAAAGACAGGTTAACATAACAGTCAAATCAAAGGACATGCGAACAAACATACAAAATAAACTACACAACATTAATTGTAACAAACATCCATAAATCACGATAAAAAGATTCACCTGTAGATGGTTTTTAACCGCACTTGTTTCAGGTAAAACGCTCAGTGAAATTCTCTTCCTGCCTCCCTGATTAGTAGGTGGAGTTGATACTTTGTTGCTTTGCAACACAAGTCAATTATGGACTTTGCCGACTGATATGTCAACAACACTTCAGAGATCTGTCTGTTGGAGCTTCACACATACAAGTTCACCTTTTCCCATAGTGGCCTCTTTCCTTTTCCATAATAGTGCAGTACACGACAGGGAAAAGGACAACCAGGGTAGTGTGGGGGAGGAGTGAGAAATAGCAATGTAAATTCCACAAAACACGTTAAGCCAAATTTTTTTTTTAATTTGCAAAAATCTACGTATTGCAAGCTGACAGCTCTGTATTAGTGCACTTGTGTGTACTAAAAGAACTTGAGAAAGTGAAGCTCCGTCCACACTGCGAGCAGTAATATGGTTTCTCTCCTGTGTGAATGCGCTGGTGTTTCTTAAGAGCACTTTTCTCAGTAAAATTCTTCCCACACTCTGGACAGTGATATGGCTTCTCTCCTGTGTGAATGCGTTGGTGTTTCTTAAGAGCACCTCTCTCTGTAAATCTCTTCCCACATAATGGACAGTGATACGGCTTTTCTCCAGTGTGAATGCGTTGGTGTGACTGGAGGAGGCTCTGGTGAGTAAATCTCTCCCCACAGTGGGGACACTGATACGGTTTCTCTCCAGTGTGAATGCGCTGGTGTCGCTGGAGAGTACTCCGTTGTGTAAAATTCTTCCCACACAGTGAGCAGTGATACGGTTTCTCTCCAGTGTGGACGCGTTGGTGTCGTTGGAGATTACTCTGGTTAGAAAATTTGTCTCCACAGTGCGAGCATAGATACGGTTTCTCTCCGGTGTGGATGCGCTGATGTCGTTGGAGAGTGCTCTGCTGTGTAAAACTCCTTCCGCACTCTGAGCAGTGATATGGCTTCTCCCCAGTGTGGATACGATAGTGTTTGTCAAGAGTACCTCTCTCAGTAAATCTCTTACCACACTGTAAACACTGATGCGGCTTTTCTTGTGCGTAAATCCACTGGTTTGTTTCAACATGCATTTCTGGAGTAAAAAAGAAAACAATATTAAAAATCCAATGCGAAATGCAACAAAATAGACACCCTCCAACAAAACACTCAGAAGGTGACAGAACATAGCAAAGTTCAAGGTGGAGTAAAAAGGCTCTATTGTCATATAATGGATTGGTATGTTACATACACAACCCAATGAGAAATCCCCAATGAGCCCAGTTATTCCAGTTATTGAACCACATTAGTGAATTAAATCCCAGCAGCAGTGGGATGTAGCAAATCTTTGAGCTACAGAGTCAAGGGTAAAAGGTTAGTTCCTGTTTGGGCAAAGATTTACATCTGAATTAAGGTAAAGTTTATTGTTAAAAATACTATAATTGAATCAGTGCACTAAATCCGATGCGGGCAGCTATAGGAGAGCTGTGGGAGATCTTGGAGAGTTTAGAAACAAGTCTTGCAGCTGCATTCTAGATCAGTTGCAGGGGTTGGATGGGGTGCAGACAGCAAGTTGCAAAAGCCTAGTGTAAAGATGACAAGGGACTGAACAAGCACCTAAGTGGCCTCGTTGGAGAAAATAATAGACTCCTCCCATAGCACTGGCTATGTACCAAAATCTTTTAAGTGAGCAGTTTTCAAACCATACGTCAAGATCAAACCTCCTCTTTATTTTTAAGATCCTAGAAAAGGTTGTAGTTCAGCAGTTAATCTTAGACCTGCACAGAAATCACATTCAGTCGGGATTTAAGCTTTATCACAGTATTGAGACAGCACTGGTTAAAGTAGTAAATGGCCTCTGATCAGGGTTGTATCTCCGTGCTCGTGTTGCTCAGTGGTAGTACAGCTTTTGATACCACATATCTCAATATTCTTTTAGACAGGCTAGTAAAGTTTTTGTAGTTAACGGAATGGTTCTTTTCCTAGCTCAGGTGACTGACTGTTATCATTTTGTAGATGTAAATCGTAACTTCTCTATGTGTACAAAAGTAAAGTTTGGTGTTTAACAAGGTTCTGTTCTAGGCCCAATGTTCTTTTATCTATATATGCTACCACTGGGTACAATTATTTGACAACATTTGACCCCAGTTCCTGTACCATCAAAATATCCAGCAAGTGTCACTACTAGCAGAGAAAATATGTATTTGTAAGAAGATCATTTCTGTTACTGGCTGCATTCAAAATTAGATAACTGTGTTGGTTAGAGTATCCACACACACTGAGAGCATTAACACTTTCATTTACACGTTGAGAAGGATGTGTGGTGAATTCCACTTGATGGTTACTTGTGGCTCAAAGCGTGGATTGTATAAAAGGTTTAACAATGAAGACAAAATCCCACAGTGTACTTCAAGAGAAGCAATGGTGGTAATGGAGCTAGTAGCAGCAAGGAACAGTACATAGTCTTCACTGACAAGGCTGTCCAACGTTCACGGCTATCTATGTGTGGATAACACACCTGACTAGACTTCTGTACAGGACATAATTCTCGATTAGAAGCTACAATGACCTACAAAAAAGGTCTACAGTAAAAACACACAGCAAGGCAATTATCAGTAGAGAAAGTGAGTTAATGCTCTCAGAGGTGTCCCTATTTAGATGATTCTTCCGTGCATCTACAGTTCACAGTGCAGCAGTGGATGCTTGGCTACTCACTCTCAACTCAAAGGACTCATACACTTACATTTATTCAGTTGGCAGACTCTTTCATCCAAAGCGAAATTACAAATGAGGTAGAATCCAAATCAAGATTTAAGAGTCTAACTGACGAACCTGAACATTAACTTTCTTGCAAACTGGGATGTGACCTCACAAATTTCCCATCACTACTGCAGAATCTTGATTGATGCATTCATTTAAAAGGCAATGAGGAAAATTGATCAATGCAACAATCATAAAGGACAAACTGCGAAAGGACAAACAACCGGTGTGTAAAAAATAATTGATTTTTAAACTGATGCATAAATAATTTAATAGACTAGCAAGATGATTTGCCCGGAACTGATCATTTTAAACTAGTCCTTTTCTATGTCATCATAATTTGCAAATTAATATTAGGCCTACTCCATATTTTGAACAAAGTTGGTCACATACCAAATGGAGGATACTAAATCAAATTGCATCATAGAAGACTCAGTGGTGTGAAATGTCAAATAATGTATTGCTGGTTTAAGAATCTAAATCATATCATATCATATCGTGTGGAAGCCAGAGGTTTACACCACTAGTAAACACCGGTTAATGAAGTGGATTGTTTCTGTAACCTGCTAGAGCAGCCGCTAGTTAGATGTTATAATGAATATTACAGCTACTGTGCTAAGGGTTAGTCAGTCACTCTTTATGTGAGTAGAGGTAAAACTAGGCAAAACCACCTACGGTACTCCGAAGTGCAGCTATATCAGCTAGCATATGCTTAATAGAAAGTTAAAAGACCAAAAAAAAATACAAATCATTTTTAAACATCACCATCTGCAGAGCACTTCTTCTTCCAGATGTAGCCAAATGCAATGCTGAGATTTTTGGCATACTCCTCTGTGTACCACACCAAGAGCTCCTGTCCTGGTCTAATGGGTCGACAGCAACGATAGAAAATTCCACCATGATACTGAAACGCCACAAGGTTCTGCTCCTCATTATCACATGAACAATTCACAAACCTGAGAGAATGGCAAAGGAAGTTAAACATAGACAGAGAAAGTGAGAAAGAGAGATTGATTTGTGTCAGGTTAAAAGTTTTTTACCCTGTAAAGAGGAGTGAAGAATGAATTCTCACCTCATCCAGTTAGCATGCATCTCTCTCCTGCCATCTATGTACTGTTCACACTGCCCGTCCCTGTAGATCTGTAAAATATATTATTATGCATTTACATTTTATCATTTTTAATATAACAAAGCCAATGCCTTCCAAATGAAACAAGGATGATTTCCCATGATAATATTGTTCTAACAAACTTAATGAAGTCTCTTTAGGATTTTGTTTTAATTAAACTATGTTACAAATCTATGTTCCAAGTCTTAGGATCCTCTCGTACTTGCCTTCTGCCTACTGCATATATCAAACTTAAAGCAGCTTTATTTTACGCCCAAATGATCTTAAACATACCAGTAAGAATTCAGGCTTCACCCATCTAAAACAGCTTTAAAAAATAGCATTTAACCTTTTTTGTTTTTTTGGCCTTTTACTGGCAAGTTACGTTTATTACATACTTTTGTATTGTTTTAATTATTGAACTTTTAATCTACTTTAACACATTGTATTATAAGTATTTTATATAGATATTTTCAGTGTTTTTTTTTTCTATGTTTTGTACTTTACAATAATAATAATAATAATAATAATAATAATAATAATAATAATGGCTGTGTGTCTTGTTACATTTTTAAAAAGGAACATTTAATATTTCTAAAAAATGTATAATTAGGAAAATAACTAACCAACCATGAGTATCCACTGTTCATAGCTTCCTCACAGTCTACTAAGTCTCCCTGATAAGGGCCGAAGTGCACACCGACTGGAATAGTCTCTCCCATATTAAACACTCCCAGTCCTGCATCAGGAATACTGGACTCCTGGACCGCTAGACCAGGTGGAAGTGTTTGCCTGGCTCGGTTGGGGACTCCCGGGGGAATGGGGGTATCAGGAATGAACAGAGCCGGACCGTGAACCTCACACTTGTTGATGAAGAAGGATTTACAATCCTCACAGTCTGGAAGGAGAGTGGGCAACAAAGGAAAGAATGTATAGTTTAGCTCTTGGTGAAGGCAATACAACTTCAGCTTGTTAAAAAGGAGGAAAACGTTTCTCAGAACAGATAGCTAGCTAGGTTTGCAAACAATAATTACTCTTTTATCTACATCTATGCATCATCTTTCTCACAATTAAGGTCACTGAATCATTTAAAGCTGCAGAGCTGGGAAACACATGGCACCAAGCGAACACAGGTAGACTGCAGCAACATACACAGGCTAAACTGACTACACGCTATAATCAGCTCACACCAGGGACACGTGACTCGTGACGTTGGAAGACTAAAGCCAGCCACCATTAGCTAGCTAACAGAAACAATTCAACAACTCTATAATGTAAGGTTGAATGCTACAGCAAAGCTGGTTGGATATCATTTCATCCACGAGCAACAAAAAAAATCCGACTGTGCACCACTTTTGAATCCCTCTAAGTTTTGTAGTTCATCCTCATTGTTCATGTTGTGTCACCCTCACTTTCTGTCTCTCTGCGTTATAAACAGAGACGATGAAAATGAGATTGAAGGGGAACTGGGATTTATAATTGTGAGGGTCGCAATAATTTGGCTATATTTTGGGAAACAGAACTGACTAAAATCATTTTTAAAAATACAGGCAGGGTTGGGATTTAAAAAACGATTCCGCGGGCCTTTCTGTTTTGGGGTATCATCCATGTGCAACCTGGTCTTATGAGGTCTGGTTCATCACAGCACCATCACTGACATACAAGTTGTAAATATCTGCACTGAATCCAAAAACAACTCTGACATTATTATTATTATTATTATTATTATTATTATTATGGACAGTCACAGCAGCTCAAGAGCTCTTTTTTTCCCCCCTAAACCTTCTGACTCACAAATTATGCATCTTTAATACTTAATGTATTAGATTAATGAGTGATATTTAGTCACAGAGTGGAGTCGAAATCAGTAACTGAGGTGAATGTGATTTTTATTTAGTTACAGCAGAGTCACATCCCACCTTTATCAACGTTATTGTGTTTATTATTGCGCATTATATATAGTTATTTTATAGTTATTATCCTGTTTGATTGGTCCTATGAATTAAGTGCTTTAATCCAAACCTCAATAACTCAAAAGCAAATCACTTGTAAACCAACTTGAATTCAATAATGCTCATGAAATAAATCTGTTCTGTGGGGGTCTGTAGAATTTATTTTACTGTTAAAGGGGTCCCAGGATGCAAAAAGTCTAAATACTTGGTCTAAAGCTCCATGGTGTCTTACAGAGGTATTCGTCATCTTCGGGTTCCTCTTTTTTTAGATGCTTCATCTGGAATCCTCCGTCCGGCTGATCAACGGGGGTGACACAGCTCACAGAGTTCGATGTACCTTCATCTGAAATGCCACAATTTACACTTAAAAATTTGAAGAAAAATGTAGGTGAAAAGTAACCCATCCTTTTAGGGTGGTTGCAATGTCACAGTTAGTCACAGAGTATGATCATATGGTTATCTCACCAGTGACTTTTTCAAAATACTGATTAAAATGCATTTCCAAGTTTTTTCTCTCTCTCTCTCATTATATATATATATATATATATATATATATATATAT
>CM075013.1:10318635-10329450 GCA_037576675.1 Pangasius sanitwongsei | reverse complement strand
ATATATATATATATATATATATATATATATATATATATATATATATATATATATATATATATATATATATTGTGCAGTGTGAGTTTACGTCTCCCTACAAGACTGTTTAGGTCAGTGTGTGTGTGTTTTTGTGTGAGTTTGTACGAGTTTGTGTGTTATAAGGAACACAGAGGGTTAAATCTCCTGATCTGGAAACCCAAATCCCTCCGTAGACTTTCCGCAAAACATTACACACACGCGTCTGTGCAGCGGGTATAACGGTGACAGTCAACTCTTCGCAGACTATATATTAACCCGGAGGTAAGAAGGTTTTTATAAGTACTAAAGCTTTAATGTGCTTTAACCCCGCGCGCTCCCGCGAGCTTCATTCCTGTCACGCGCTTTTTCATGATTTTTTTTTTTTTTTTAAATTGCGTATTACTTATTATTTCACTCACTGTTGTAATAACTTCAACCGCGTCAATGCGGCCGCATTTCATAAAGCGAATCAAACACTCTTTTTAGTCATTCAGATCATTTGGAGCCGAATCTTTTGACTCCTTAACGGCTACAGGGTTATGGCGCTTTGCCTCTCTGCTGTTTAAACTGTTTAAGGAAATCCTCCTCTGCCTCTAGCAATGCAGTATATCAACTTATCAACAATAATATCAACGTGTCTGCTCTGAGCCTTCATTTTAATTTAATTTAATTTAATGAAATTTAATGATTTCACCACACCAAAGACATGATTATAACAAACAGCAGTGCAGACCATATACACACACACACAGACACCCACACATACACACACAAACACAGACATACACACACACACATACACACAGGCCACAAAATCATCAAACAGCTCAGATGCTGATAAGATTCACTGTATGTGATTAACTGTTATGCTCTATGTGTAACTGATTAACTATGTGAATGCAGAATACTAAGGGGCCCCTTTTACACTTTAACATTAACATGCGTCCTGGGTGATCCGATCAACACTAAGTCCAGGTGTGAACGCGGTCAAATGTGTCTCAAAGAGGTGGTCTGGGATTCATACTGCCACAACACATCTGTAATGTGAAGGAGAAAGTGTCACTATGCTCTATCCCAGACAGCAACGAAGGAGTACGTGACCACGGAGGCAGAAAATTTGACTATATATATATATATATATTAGATCTATATACACCAATCAGCCATAACATTATGACCATCTGCCTAATATTGTGTTGGTCCCCCTTTTGCTGCCAAAACAGCCCTGACCCATCGAGGCATGGACTCCACTAGATCCCTGAAGGTGTGCTGTGGTATCTGGCACAAGGACGTTAACAGTAGATCCTTTAAGTCCTGTAAGTTGCGAGGTGGGGCCTCCATGGATCGGACTTGATGGCCAGCACACCCCACAGATGTGGATTGAGATTGATCATCATGGATTGAGATCTGGGGAATTTGGAGGCCAATAATAATAATAATAATAATAATAATAATAATAATAATAATAATTGTGAGCCTGTTTTGGATATACAGCTGCTTTTCATCATTTCATTCATTTATATGTTTTGTTAGCAGACCATGCAATTAAAACTTTTGAAACAGTCCGTGCGGCTACATGATATAGAATTTGTGGGACATTTCTGCCTGAAAATAAATGCAGCAGGAGACTGGTGTAATAAACTGATGTAATGTGCATGGCAGTCATTCTCTAGTGGTATCGATGTATGAAATCCGTCACACATGGACACTGGACATGCATTCATAATGGCAGGTGTGAACGGCTATGCGTCTCGGCTGTCCACTCGTGATCCAATCAACCCAGGACTCATGTTAATGCCAGATGTGAACGAGAGAGTTACAGGGTCTATTTGTCTTGTCTACAGTTAATAATAATAATAATAATAATAATAATAATAATCACAGAATATGATACAAGTCATTTCTGCTGCAGTTGTTTGAGACATCTAGCAGATGTTAGAAACTTGCACTGTCTTAATGTTTATTGGATTAATGCTGGAAATACCAATACATCCTTCTTCTGTGTGTGTATGTGTGTGTGTGCTGTGCTATTGCTCCCTGCTAAAAGCTAAGTGCATTATGGGTATTCTCTAACCCCACCCCCCCAACCCCGGTGTACATCATTGGGACACTAACCTGTTGCAGTGCATTGAGGGATTTCAAGAATGACTTTGTGGCATGGATTCAACATGGCACAGCACTAAAAATAGTGCAATATAGTGACTAGGGTTCCAATTCCAGAAATATCACAAACTGAGTAGAGTGTACTGGAGATGTCAGCCAATCAGAGTCATGCAGGCTGTTATATTGTCTTTTTATTGGCTATGAATTTGTAGAAAAGAAAAATATATATATAGCAAAATATTAAATGCGTACAATGTCTCCTTCATGTAAATGTTTAAAGAGGATGTACATACGCTGTGATCAGAGAGAGAGACAGACAGATTAATATGTATGCTCTTGTCCTATGGTCATTTGTCAGCAGGGACTCCAGCAGGTCTAACTATGACATATGGCATAACTATGGCATAACTAAAAGGTAGAGCCAGAAGGTAAGGTTAGATAGAATCAGATCCTCCAAAAAATCATTAGAATGGAATGGGAAGATGAACGCACTAGGGATTTCTTTATCACAGCCATGACTTGCATAAAAACTTTCTAGACGACTTTAACATCAGACTATGCGTTTTATTGTTCCACCGACTGTAAAGGTAAAGATAATGCCTGACACCAAAGCTCGCCCTGGAGAAACACCACAGCTGTAAAAACTCAAAAAGGGAATGTTTGTACAAACACGTTGAATAAATCTATAATGTACAGTATACATCAGATTTTGCCTTGTTCTCTGTTTTTTATTTCAGCTGAATAGCCCCATGGTCAGACGCTAATGTTCCCTCATGTTGTTCCTTCTACAGTGATGTCATTTAAGAAAGAGTCCAAGCCGAACCTGAGCCATTCCCAGGTGACAGAAATCACTGCACGTCTTTTTGGGTTAACTGTGTCCACCGTACGTCTTCTGCCCAGTTACGCTGATCAGAACTCTCACGTGGTATGTGTGGACGCTGGGGAGTTTGTGCTGAAGGTCATGAACTCTTTGGACAGTGAGGACATGAAACTGCTTCAGCTGCAGACACACAGCATGAACTTCCTGCAGCAGAATGGACTTCCAGCTCAGACGGCTCTGTGCACCATCACGGGGGAGACGATGAGTCTGGAGGAGATCGGTATGAAATATATACACACCTTTTGACCTCTCGATTCTGTCCTCACTCAACCATCACACTCTACTTCCCTTTACTTTCCTTATATGGTCACAGTTTCCTGTTCCCGTTCCCAAGCTTAGTATGCTGATTGGTCTGGAGGTGTGTCAATCCCTCTGACATCTGACAGACTGTTCTACTGTCTGAAATCACACAGGGTGTAGGGAACATAGCCATGCCCACCATGCCGGAATCTTCCCAAAAGTAAGTGAACCCTGTTCAGCTCAGAGTGCTCTGATTGGTGGGTGTGGCTTTTTACTTCATTGTGATGTCAGCTAATAAACACAGTTTCTTAAAACCTACGACTTAAAATTAACAATATTATAGTGAGTCTCTTTCACACGACACCCTAAACCCTAAACTCTACACTTTAAACTTTACACCCTTTACCCTACACCCTAAACTTTACACATTACACCTTAAACTATTCAACAGGTGTGCATCATTGGTTAAAAATATTATTGTGAGTCGCGTACACCCTATACCCTGAACTCTAAACCGTTCTTCAGGAGTGTGCATCATCAATTAACAATATTATAGTGAGTCTCGGCTATCCTCGGTTATTTTTTTTGTTTTATTTTGTGACTTTACAGTAGTCTTGGCCAATTCCCACCCACCGATCAGATCCCCCTGTCATACAACAGCTGTATCAACGCATGTTTTTCCGAGACATGTGAAGCCAGACAACTGCATCTTCGAATGCTGGTGCTCATGTTGCATCACAGGGCAGCGTAACACCCTCGGAGTTAAGAGGAGCTATCTACCCCTTTCCACATGCATGAGCTCACAGATGCCCATGATTGGCCAGTGCTATTGTGATTGACAGGGGAGAGAGAGTACTCCCCACCCAAACAGACAGCATGGCCAATTTATGCTCTTTTGGTCTCCCAGCCACAGATGGCTTTAGTATCACCAGGATTCGAACTCGCAATCTTCAGGACTGTATGCATTATTAAACTGTGATGTTGCTCTGTTGTGATAACACAGGCGTTTTAAAGGCAAACCTACTGTTCTATAGATGATTTCATCATTAGTTGTGCTCTGCTCTGATTGATCCTTAGATTGTGGATATGGCCTGCAGAAATATCTGGTGCGTTTGCTGACGTACCTGCCTGGAACTCCAGTGGCCAAAATCACTTGCACACCACAGCTACTGTACGAAATGGGAAAAATGGCTGCCATGCTGGACCTGGTTTTACTGCGGGTGAGACATCCACTTTACCAACTGAGTTTATCTATATTTTTATATAAACATGTAAACATATAGTGTGTGAGGACATGATTATAGATTAATTACATCTGACACAAAAAGCAGAATAATATTTCAACATATTAATAAAAACAGTTATCATAGGAAAGAATGAAAGAAAATACAAATGATTAATATTCTTTAAAAAAAGAAAAAGAAAGAACAGAAGAGAGACACAAATAAGGGAAAAAATGAACAAAAGTAGAAAAAATAAGTAAAATAAATTTTTAAAAAGATTAGGAAATATTCATATTTTAATAAAGTACAATATTTTAAATGTTATATATATATATATTTTTTTTTAATGAAGATGGAGCATGAGGACCTCAGTGTTCTTCAGAGGGAGAACTTCATCTGGAGTTTGTCCTGCGTTCCTCTGATAGAAGATTATCTCTCTGTGATGGATGGAGATCCACTGCAGCTCATCGTTAGAGAAGTTATTGATCAGTACCGAAACCAAGTGGTACCAAAACTTCCCTCCTTCCGCAAGAGTGAGTCAGGAGCTGGGGTACATTAGCATTAGCATGTTGGGGTAACTTACAGTGGAGACACTGCGGATGATAGCTGCTACTTATCCTGTTTTGCAACAGACTAATAGCTAGATGCTGAACAGGCTACAGTACAGCCATGACATTTTAATGTTCTTTGTTTTAGCGATTTTTCAGTTTGTAATAAGTTCTGAAAGATTTTAACACGACATGCTGTAACGAGATGTTTTGTGATGTTGCAGGTATAAATCATGGAGATCTGAATGATCACAACATCCTCGTGGAGCCGGACGGACCGTCGTGTTACAGGATCAGTGGGATTCTGGACTTTGGCGATATGAGCAGCGGTTATTTCGTATTTGAGCTGGCGATCATGATCATGTACATGATGATTGAGAGTGCTAATCCGCTGGAGGTTGGGGGTCCGGTAATTGCAGGGTTTGAGAGCGTAGTTCCTCTGAACACTGATGAAAGAAACGCTTTGTATACGCTGGTGCTGAGTCGATTCTGTCAGTCACTGGTTTACGCACGTTCTGCAGTTCTCCAACAGCCGGAAAACCAAGAGTACCTGATGATCACGGCAAAAACCGGAAATAGACTTCTCCAGCTTCTGTGGGAAAAAGGGAAAGAGGAAGTGGAGAAAGTGTGGTTTGAAGGTGCTGCAAATTTCTCAGTACTAACTGATAATAGTAAACTCTTACCCTAAACTCTAATCCCTAAAACCTAAGTGCTAAACACTAACTGCTAATTCCAGCACAAACAACCGCAGCTGCTAACAGTTAGAATAATGCAAAACTGGAACCGAACAGCTAGCCATAAACTGTATGCTATCTATTGCCGCTAATGTTGCAGTCACACCAGCTAGTGATAATTCCATAGAATGTTTATTTCCTGTTTAATTTTGCAAGACGGATTCAAGTAAAACGGATGCGGATGAATCATAGATATTTTGGCCACGCCCACTTGTCTGTCAGTCACTTGCTAGTGAGGGACCAGTGCTAATCCAAGTCTAGATGCTAACTTCTTACCTTGGGCTGCTAACTCTAATCTAGCTGCTAGCCATAACTGCTAACACTAATCACACTACAGCAGTCCACACTCATTATTTATGGGTGTGTTGGGTGGGGAGTGTGGGCCTGGGTGGGTGTCTTTGGACCAGAGGGGACGAATGTGGGACTGGGTGGCCAGGCGTGGATCTGTGTAGGTGTGTTCTGTTTTTGTTCTTCTTGAATTAAACAGTATTACACTATGATCTGATGTGTGTTAGCTGCAGTTTGTTTACTGTTTAATTAAACAAAACTGTAACCGAATAAACTGATTTCTTTTAAATACTTCACTGACTCACAACACACACTCATACAGTGAACAGCTCAACTCTGTAACCTGGCAACCCGGTTCTCTGAAGGAACAGAGAGAACAGTGTGTGTGTGTGTGTGTGTGTGTCTAGGGGGGTGGGGTGGGGTGTGCGTGTAGTGTTTGTAGTGTTCTATATTCTGTACAATTACACTATTAGAAAAAAAATTCTTTAGATGGTTAAGGTTCTACTCATACTTGCAAACTCTTCAGTTCTAGGGTTCTAAACAGAACCTAAAAGGTTTCTCTATAGTGAAAATGGAGAACTATTACAGCACTAAATGGAAGCTTTTGTCTCTAAATATATTCTGCTCCAGGTCTCTGGAGAAAACTAAGCTGTGTGTGTGTGTGTATGTGTGTGTGTGCGCGTGCGTGTGTGTGCAGATTGTGTCTCTGATTGGCGAGTGTGTGAAATCGACTCCTGGTGTCTCGACTATGAGTGTGTGTAAGTGTTCATTACAGTTCTGCGGTGAAGAGGTCGAGACTGTGATGATGAGTGTGTGGAACACAGACACACAGGAGTGTTTTTTATTCCTCTGATTTCAGACGTGTGTTTAAGCTGCAATGTTCATTACACACTGATTCTGTTGCACCCTTTTTCCAACAGCCACAACACAGAGTTGAATTAATCAGACTTCAGAACTGTCTTTCACTTTTAGAAAAAAAAAAAATCTGCAAATAATCAGACTGTGAGTGCAGAATAAAAACCACTCTCTGACACACATCTGTTTAATCATGTAATAATTATTACTAATTGGATCGCATTCTACAGAATTTTATTGATTTTTTCACATTTTTTTCAAATTCAGATTAGAAGTTATGTATGTCTTTAGTGCAGTCATGAATTCTGCTTGCTGTCTGTTCAATTAAAACACTTCAGTGAGGCCAACATTGTTTAAACTCAGCCAATATGATAATAATATGTTCAGTTCAGTTCTGTTTTGGGATTCACACCATTCTTGTTGTTATGGTAACACTAACCACAGTTTCTCTCAGGCTCAGGGCTTCAGATTAAATTACATACGACATGAATATAAACAAATATTTTTACCAGAGTGCAGAACTCATGGTTTATTTAACAGTTTAGTAAACCTTAAACACACTCCTGTTCCTGTAATGCTGCATGCACACTGAGGAACTCTCACTCTGACACTTGCTTTATATCACACTGAAGCAGCATGGGCAAAAACTTTTATTACTGAGAAAATGGAGAAAACCTCATTGCAGTCACACTCAGGAAAAAAGAATCATTACCCTGTGTGTGTGGGTGTGTGAGATTTTGCCATTAAAGTGTGAGACACTGAAGCCCTAGTGTGTGATTTTATAAAATAATGTGTAGATTAGAGCGCCATTGAAAATGCTTCTATTTTACATTCTTTTCTAATTTAATACGACAATTTTCATTACAAATTATTTTATTGACAACAACTTGAGTGAAAAGTAGAATCTTTGAAATACTGACACGAATTTCAGAATTTCTTAGTATTTCATATGTCTGCTTTTTGCTTTAATGACAGTGTGCACTCAAGCTGACACAGACTCCAAAGGTTTGTGCAAAATTTTATGATCCATTTTAGATCAAATCCATCTGAGTATAGTCTGAACACCGGCTTCAATAGAAGAGATTAGGCATGAGGAAAACTGACCTTTTGTACAAAGCAGTTAACATGGTCAAAAATCACACAATCATAATTCCACTTTTCCCACCGTTCAGCTGTGTGTTGTCAGCTCTGTTTACCTCTCTGCTCTGTTCTCTGCTCTGAAGGTGCACAGGCACCCGACAGGATTTGTATGTTTTCTTCTTCTTCTTCTTTTTCTTTTACTTCCACAAAGGGAGTCTATGGCAGCCCATAGAACGCTTTGTACGCTTTTTATGAAATTTGGCACAGTGACAGAGGATGGTCTCAGCTACCTTCACAGCAATTTTGGTTTACTCCACTCAAGCACTCTAGGGCCACCAATAGGGCAAATTTGGACATACATTTAGAATAATAATTCTGTTCAACAAAAACTACAATGCTAATTTTCATCATATTGGATTTTATGCCATTTTGAATATTTTCAAAAACCGTTTTTTTGCTTCTTCTCCTACAAATTTTGTCAAATCATCACCAAATCTGGATCACAGCATTGTGAGACCATCCCGAAAAAAAAAAGCCTTTTCTCAGATTTTTCATTTATGGGACAGTTTGTCATGCAAACTGCATGCAAACAAATTTGATGGCGAAAGTGAGGGCATGTCTCAGCAGCCATGTGATGTATACTGGCCAAACTTTGTAGATAACTGAAGGATCTCACGTTAAGGAACTAGAAGAGGTTTTGTCTAAATTCACCTCACTGATGTTGATGATGATGATGATGCCCCTGTATGTGGTCAAGGAAGGGAGATGGGATACACACCTGTGTGTGTGTGTGTGTGTGTGTGTGTGTGTGTGTCGGTATGTGTGATGGAGAGTTCTCATTTCGCTGAGTCTCTTAACACAGATTAACATGAGTTTGATTAGACATTAGAATAATTACACAGAGTTAATCAGAGCCACCAGCATGTTTGAGGAATTTAATTAACACAGCATTGTGTGTGTATGTGTGTGTGTGTGTGTGTGTGTGTGTGTGATATAGAGGGAAACAGAGAGAATAGTGTGTGATTAATGATCACACTGTTAAATGTGAATTTTACAGCTTGTGTGTTTACACTGTCACAAAACGTATTTATTGTGATAAGTGCATTTATTTATTTATTTATTTATTTATTTATTATTCATTCATCTGTTCATTCATTTATTTGCTCCTTCACATTAAGATCTGGGGGGCATGGTGGCTGCCAGACACGCTGCATTAGGTTGCTCCGCCTCGAGGGCCGTGTGCACTCCAGCTGTCCAAAACAATGGGGGTGCTGAAGTGGCGTTGTCCTTTCAGCATCCTGCCGGCAGTCGCGTGAAGAGCGGCGGAAAAATTATGTGTGCGGGCTGCGGGCCCGCCATCACAGTACCCCCCCCAGCTCTAAGCCTACTGCCAGCATGCGATGGGCCCAGAGTGAATAGCACTGGGAGAGCCCATCCGCAATACCACAAGATCTGGGGGGCATGGTGGCTTAGTGGTTAACACTGTTGCCTTGCATCTCCAGGGTTGGAGGTCCGAATCCTGCCTCCACCCTGTGTGCATGGAGTTTGCATGTTGTATTCCTCCAGGTACTCTGGTTTCCTCCCCCAGTCCAAAGACATGCGTTGTATGCTGATTGACATTTCCAAATTGTCTGTAGTGTGTGAATGGATGTGTGAGTGTGTGTGTGATTGTGCCCTGCGATGGGTTGCCACCCAGTCCAGGGTGTCCCCCACCTTGTGCCCGAGTCCCCTGGGATAGGCTCCAGGATGGATGGGCTTTATGATCCTTGCAGTTAAAAGATTTTATTCATGAGATTTCTCTGAGTATAGAGAGAGAAGGATAAAGAGACTGAAATAAATGATGAGTAGCATTATTAATACATTGTAGAGTAAATACTATAGGCCAATAAATACACTGAATCCAAATAGAAAAAGAGAGTGTGTGTGTGTGTGTGTGTGTGTGAGAGAGAGAGAGAGAGAGAGAGAGACAGACAGACAGCAGATATGTGCTCCTCAGTGAATCAGTACAGGTGTGTGCGTGTGTGTATCTGTGTGTGTGAGATGTTCTCCAGCAGACGGTGGGATTTATTTGTCCTGGTGTAGAGACTTGTCCTCGCTGCTCACGCTGTATTAATGATCAGGTTTTAACACCACTATCAGGTAAGAAAATATTTTATTTTATTTCTTTATTTTATTCACCAACCCACTCATACCCCCCCCACACACACACACACACACACGCACACACATATTTCATGCCTCAGATTAAACACAGAGTTTATAAATCAGATTCTCAGCCTCACTGATCGACTCAGTAATAATTATTATATCTCTGAGTGTCTGATGTAGAATGATACTGATGGAGGGAATTACAGATGATTAAAATCTGACTGCTCTATTTTATAGCACAACAACACACCTCAGACAGATAATCTCATTTCTTGTAAAATCTCTGAAAAATGTATTAATATAATAATCTAATATTCACACTGATGAGAGATTATTTTATATTTTATATAATTTCTACCTGAATTTGATCAGATTAAAATAATTAAATACTGTTGTTCCTTGCATGTATATTTAATGTAATTACAATGCAGTTGTGTAATTTAGCCTTCAATGATGAGAGGAAATTATAAATACAATAACAATGCTAAATTATGCTCTTTATAAAAGTCAAACAGCAATATTGTGTAAAAATGTGTCTCTTCAGTGTTAATATGTGTATATGTTTATATGCTGAGAAATGCTTTGTGTACATACTGCATTGCATCCAGAATGTCATGTATGCACAAAACCAATATTGCACCTTATACATAAGCAACTTTTAATATATATATATATATATATATATATATATATATATA
>CM075013.1:10268328-10310114 GCA_037576675.1 Pangasius sanitwongsei | reverse complement strand
TATATATATATATATATATATATATATATATATATATATATATATATACTGTATTATTACATATAACACACATTTTTATGGATTTATAAACCAGTTTTATTGTATTTTTACTCAGATATAAATGTCGATACAGGACCCAAATGTGTCTTTACTTTCACTCGTGTTTTCCGGATGTTTTCTTATTTTCTTTCTGAAGCCTGAGAGCTGTTTATCAAACTGTTTCTGTCATCAATCAGGTGAAAGTTTGAAGGCAAACACAACGAAATCACAGGAAATAATATTCACTGTGTCAGTGTTTAACTGCTGAAATAAAAGCTCCTGTGAACACACTCCACTTTCACACCATTAATAAACTGTGTTGAAGTGCATAAAGGTTTTCATGTGCTTTACTGCTGAGGCATGTGCGTGTTCTTTTATACATTTTAAATGAGTTATTCTGATAGTTGCTAAGTAAAAATTGAAAGTAAATAAATAATAAATAAATGATAATGCTGTGTTTATTTCTCACAAAAAAAGATAGAAAAGGTTTATGAGAGTGTGAGAGAAAAGTGGTGTATGAGTCCATCACGGCGAGTGTGTGTGTTTAGATCATAGCTTCTCTTCCTCTGTCAATAATAATAAACTCCAAATACAGCAGCCACACACACCATACTGTCCTGTTAAACACACACACACAAACAGTTACACATGTGAGGATTAAAACACAAGGCATTGTATTTGTGTGTGTCTTACATTAATGTAAACTTCTTTAGCACAGCCGTCAGTGTCTGAATCCCAAAAACAGCGAGACATCATCCTGCGCACACACACACACACACACACACACACAACAAACATACAAGTTAATATTATTTTTAAAAAATAATTAAATGATCATGTATCATGTTAATGAACTTGGCAGGGCCCACATCGCATGAAAGTAAAAACCTCTAAAACATAGAGACTTCAGTCTCTTATTGTCATGTCTAAATGTTCTTTGTGATTGGTGTATTTAATCTTGACTTCCCCTCTGTGTAGGAGTAGTTATGCTCTACTCTGCCTCCTTTGTGTACTCACCCCCACTGTTTCATATAACCCCTCCCTGCATGCTTCTTATTCCTGTTGCACTTTATTTATGTCCTGTCAGCACTGTGCATGTCACACACATAGCTACCTTGCACTTTGAGTCAAGGAGAAATGTTATTTCATCTCACTCTCTACTGCACACTGTATATGGCTGTGATGACCTTAAAGATATTCAGTAATCATCTAAACCATTCAGGCTCATCTAATCTTGACAAATTTTGACAAATCTTACCTCGTGCACCTTTAAAGCAGTGTGTGTGTGTGTGTGTGTGTGTGTGTGTGTGTGTGTTTGTTCTTACGTCACACCCTGTCCTCTCTGTTCTCCGATCATCACCTCCACCACCAGTTTATATCTATCCAAACCCAGACCTGTACACACACACACACACACACACACACACAGAGAGAGAGCTGTATAAATTTCATTGTGTGATGTCAGCACTTCTGTTCAGTAATTAAACTTTTTAATGCATGTTTAAAAAACATGAAAACACAAGAAACATCAATATGAATTAAAACCATAGCCTTTTGTTTGTGATAGAGTGTGTGAAAAGGGGTCAAAGATGAAAAACCTTATAAATTATATTGTTAATTTAGGCATGTAGACGGGTGTGAGTGTTAAAGTGAGGACTGAGGTGAGTCATGGTGTTAGTCGTAATGTTAGAGTTCTGACCTTTAACACGGTGTTTAATGGCATCAGCGAGTGTTCGTGTGAGTGACGGTGTTTCCTCAGGATCATACTGAACACCTGATAAATTCTCTCTCAGGATCTCTCTAATACACTCCCTCACCACTGACACCCTGAACCTGCAACACACACACACACACACCGCATTAACAGCACTGACTGACTGCTGGATGATGTGACAGAAACATCACATCATGATACTTTCATTTCTGTAATCTGTGTCACGTTAACAAACTTTAAAACATCAGCGCTGCGTTTAAACACCTAATCAATTCAATTACAGTTTTAAGAAAGAATACAAGAAATGTACAAAAATACATTTTTTAATGCTGAAAAGGAGGAAAAACAAACACAAAAGTAGTTGCAAACCAGTGCAAGATTTGAATATCTTTAGTCTGTTATAAAATACTGAGAAAGTGTGATATTTCAGAACCATCTATCATCACATCATTACATTATCAATGTTATGTAAAGAATTAAACACTAGGGGGCATGTTGTTACAGGAAAATAATTCTTAACGGGCTGGTATGATGAAATGGAGTTACTGTTACCACCCTGAATTTGATTATTTTCCTAACAACACATCCCAAATGTTTTATTCCTATTATACCACAACAATTTGATTAAGACAAAAAAAAGATACACAGCTTGTCATGTTACCAAGAAACAGCAAAGCACACTATTGTCAGAGCTGCTGGTATGGAAAATTAATCAACAACTTCTGACCACAATCCAGAATTCAATGGTGCTGTGGTGTTATGTTATTAGGAACATTATACTAATACTAGGTAAGACCTCTCAAACAGCCTCAATTCTTCATGGGATGGATTCCACGAGATGTTGGAAACCTTCCTTTGAGATTGTGGTCCATGCTGACATGATCGCATCAAGCAGTTCCTGCAGATTTTTCAGGTGCACTTTCATGCTGCGAATCTCCCATTATATCATATCCCAAAGGTGCTCTATTGGATTCAGATCTGTTGACTGGGAAGGCCACTGAAGAACACTGAACTCATTGTCATGTTCATGAAACCAGTTTGAGATGACTTTTGCTTTGTGACATGGTGCATTATCATGCTGGGAGTAGCCAGTAGAAGATGGGTAAATTGTGTGCCATGAAGGGAAACACATGGTCAGCAACGATGCTCAAATAGGCTGTGGCATTCAAGCGATGATTGTTTGGTATTAAAGGGGCCAAGAAAACATTCCCCACATCAATACACCACCTCCACCAGTCTGGACTGTTCATACAAGGCAGGTTGGGTCCATGGGTTCATGCTGTTGGCACCAAATTCTGACCCTACCATCTGTGTACCTCAGCAGAAATTTGAGATTCATCAGACCAGGCTACATTTTTCCAGTCTTCAGCTGTCCAGTTTTGGTGAGCCTGTACCCAGGACAGCCTCAGCTTTCTGTTCTTGGCTGACAGAAGTGGAACCCAACATGAAGTTCAAGGTATTGTGCATTCTGAGATGCCTTTCTGTTCACCACAATTGTACAGAGTGGTTATCTGAGTTACTGTAGCCTTTCTGTCAGCGCAAACCAGTCTGGCCATTCTCCTTTAGCCTCTCTCAGCAACAAGGCGTTTCCATCTGCAGATCTTCCGCTCACAGGGATGTTTTTTTGTTTATTGTACCATTCTGTGTAAACTGTAGAGGCTGTTGTGAGTGAAAATCCCAGGAAATCAGCAGTTATAGAAATATTCAAACCAGCCTGTCTGGCATCAACAATCAAGCCACGGTCAAAATCACATTTTTTCTTCATTCTGATGGTTGATGTGAACATTACCCAAAGCTGCTGGCTCACATCTGGATGATTTATACACTGCATTGCTGCTACGTGATTGGCTGATTAGATAAGTGCATGAATGAGTAGGTGTACCGGTGTTCCTAATAAAGTGCTCAGTGAGTGTGTACATCAGAGTTAAGTGACAGATACGTACATCAGGTCAGCATTAACATGGACTGGTAAATGTGCTCTCGCGCCCCCCGGATGACTGACCGGAAACAGTCCTGTAGCTTTATAGCTAACTTGCGAAATATACAGTAACAGTTCTGTATTCTCTTCAGAACGGAATAATTTCCTCATTAAATACAGTTATAAATAAATAACAGTAATAATGTCTGTGTCTTACCTGTGTTGATAATTTGGCCTGATGAGAAAAGTATTGGCACCCTGCTCTGACCCCATCATTATTAAAGCTTAAACGTAAACACACCGCCGTTACTATAACAACTGCCAGACTTTCACTTCCGGGGTTACGGCTGAAGCGGAAGTGAATTATTTTATTCACTATTGTTATATTTATAATTTTAAAAGTTATTCGAGTTATTGAGATTTTATAATATACAATATAATTGATATATTTTTAAATTATGTAGTCATTAAAAATTTATATTTAATATTTCGGGATTATTTTATACTGTATGTATTTATTATGTATTATTGTATGCATCTATTTGTTCTTGGGTGTATTTATTTCTTTATGTATTTTTCATTTGTCCATTTATAGAATTATGTAGACAATGTCTCTGAATTATTGTGGCAAATTTAGTGTTAGATATTAAATGGAGTAGTTATGACAGCATGTTGTACAGAATTAATGAAAAGAATTAATAACACACAGGTGACAAAGTGATTGAGGTTAGATTTAGTGAGACATAATAGTGTGAAATTAATTTTATATAAAATGTACAACTCTACCTTCTGATGTTAGCGAATTCTTTAAGGAATTAAAAAGGAAATGTTCTCGTTTCTCTCTCTCTCTCTCTCTCTCTCTCTCTCTCTCTCTCTCTCTCTCTGTGTGTGTATGTGAGAGAGAGAGAGAGAGAGAGAGAGAGTGACTGGTGGTCTTGCGGTGAACACAGTAGAAATAGAAGCCCCCCAGATTACAGTGAAACCACAGAAACCCACACACTCACACACACAGAGAGAGAGAGAGAGAGAGAGAGAGAGATACAGATAAAGGTTATTGCTATTTTAGAAAGTTTAAGGACACTAATGCAACATTAAGAGAACAAACATCAGTGTAATAAACTATTTTTTTTTTTTAAAAAAGTGATTAACACGTGTGTGTGTGTGTGTGTGTTTCAGGAATCTGATAAACGGTAAAACACCTCTTCTATACGAGTCACTCAATAATCAGATATATTTTAGTTATATGACAAAAGTTTCAGTTTAACTGCGTTTCCGGCAGTGAAGTGGAAATGAATCACACTTTTATAACTAGCTTTAATGTCATTAGATTCTTTTATCGAGTTGCACTAATAAACACCACACTTATGTTGTGTTTTTGTCAGTTAGATGAAGCAGAATGAACTTGAGCTGTAAGACGTTTCTCAAATCTAAAGATTTCTTTGTGAGTTTTTGTCTCTGGTTGTTTGTGCAGATTTACAAATGTAGAAAAATGACATATATTTCAGTGTAAATGTGCTGAAAAACCCAATAAATGCAATCCAAATGTCTTTGTCAGATTTCTTTAAACACAGCAAGCACATAAAAAATGTGATAACTGCTAAAATCAGATCAGAATCAGGGCTGAGTTTCACAAAAAAAAAAAAAAAAAAAAAAAAATCACAGCTCAGAGATCACAGTTAGGTAGAAAAGAGAGCCACATTAAACTCCGTAACGTAATGATATCTTAAACTTTATCATGTGAAACATGAAAATGAACAAAAGCTTTCAATAAAGCAGGGAATCTTTCAGGAGGTTTTGTGATGAAACGGTTTTGCACCTCAAATAACTGTGTGTGTGTGTGTGTGTGCACGTGCGTGTGTGTCTGTGTGTGTGTGTGTGTGTGTGAGCGTGTAAACAGCACACAGGAAAAGGCAGCCGACACACACCGTCTCTCTCATTCCGTGTCTCGTCTCAGCACCATGTTCCAGCTGCTGAAGAAGCTTCTGGTTCTCCTATTTTTCTATCTGTCCTGCGTTCCAGGTGAGTCTCTCTCTCCCTCTCTCTCTCTCTCTCTCTCTCTCACACACACACACACACACACACACACACATTTCACTTTAATTATTTCTGTAATTCACCCATTATCACCTGTTTAACTTTGTGTGGATTCACTCTGACTGCTTTAGTTCAACTAAACATCCAACTGTACGAAAAATCAGTGTTTAAACTGTGAGCTTGAATATTGTATAGTTGTATAGCGTCTATGTGTGTGTGTGTGTGTGCCTGTGTGTGTGTCCGTGTGTGTGTCTATGTGTATGTATGGGTATGAGGTGCTTTACTTTCCTTTTGGTCATGGAAACTGTGAAAGTGTGGCAGTGTGCTGTTTTGTCACTAGCATAACGTTTATCTTTTTTATTCACACTGTAAAACTTCATTTTATCTATCACCTTTAGACATTAAAGTATACTGTATATAATAATAATAATAATAATAATAATAATAATAATAATAATAGAATTTTCAGGGGCCAAGCACATCTGCACATTCTCGGCCGCACTACAATTGTTGCCTAAGCAGCTTAACTTTAGGCAAAGGGATTCAAGAGTGATTTGTAGTTTCACTCATGATGTGTATGTTTTGACCACGGGCAGTGGTGGAATTCTCTGACTGTAGGAAGCAAGGTCTAGATGAACAAATGGACAGCATGTTGGCATTGCTGCTGCAACTGCCCTGTTGCTGTGACCTGTGGTGTTGTCTGTTGCTAGTTTGACCTATGGTCATGATCGCTACTGCTCTGACCTGAAACTTTTAAAACATCAAGGTATTTATGTTTTTTCTCATCGGTCTGCGCCTTTTTTTTCCACTTTGTGCAAGTATCTGCACCAAACTTATATCTGTCTTACATTGTGTTTGATTTTTTTATTGAAAAATTGCTCAATAAAAATGCTATTTTATATTAAACCTTGTCAATCATGTGCCAGCTGTATAATAGCACACTGAATGGCTAGAATGGCAGTATACAGTTGTTTAGACAGGGCTCAAGATGATGTGAGCCAAGATGAAGATTTGGTGAAGACTGGACAAAATTTGGAGGAGGAGTAGAAAAATGGCAGTTAGATATAAGCATTTTTGGCATGTTATTGTTACTTTTGACCAGTAGGTCGCAGGCACAAAATTTGTTGCATAGCCTCAGGTCATGGTCCTGAAGATGCCTACCAAGTTTTTTGTCAGTGCGCAAAGTCCTTGCTGCGATACAGCCTCACTTCCTGTTTGGTGACCTCGCCATCAGATTCATTGGCCCATTACGGACAAACCGTTTGGAGTATTTAAAATTCTTTTTGCTTACTCTGAAGATGACGTGTGCCAAATTTAGTGACGATTGGACAAAATTTATAGGAGAAGTTGTGAAAAAACTGTTTTTGACAAAATCCAAGATGATGGAAAATCTAATTAGGCAGAAATAGACGTCATAGGGCCTGTTGAACTCATCTTGACTCAGGGAATTCAGGGCTGCCTTTTAAATTTTGGACACATGGTTCAAAACTTATGACCATAAACATACTTCCAAATTAGGCCCAGATTTGACCCAATGGTGGCGCCAGTCAGTGGGCCAAACTTTTTACCAGACTCTTCTGTGGGCTGCCATAGACACCCTTGCAAGAAGAAGAAGAAGAAGAAGAAGAAGAAAAGTTAAAATAGCTATGCACCTTTGGTGCTTGGTCCCCAAATAATAATAATAATAATAATAATAATAGATAGATAGATAGATCACTTTATTCACCCCAGAGGGAAATTCACATAATACAGCAGTGCAGAGAGTTAGAAAGAATACTAAAAGTAATTTAACATTATAAATGAAATGAAATAAGAATAAAGAATATACAAAAGAATACAGTCTGAGAGTGTGATGTGGTAGTGCAGTGGGGTGTGGAATTCAAGTGGCAGTGCAGTACAAACATTGTCAACATTGTAAACATTGTATACAACAATAAAATGAATAGGAATATAATAATAATAATAATAATAATAATAATAATAATAATAATAATAATAATAATAATAATGCATTTCATATAATGAGGGTGTGATTAATATAGTGCGTGTGAGATTATAATGAATGTGTGATTGTAGGGAGTGAGTGATTATAATGAATGTTTTTGTAGGGAGTGTGTGATCATAATGAGTGTGTGATCATAATGAGTGTGTGATTGTAATGAGTGTGTGATTATAGCAAATGTGCGATTACAGTGAGTGTTTGATTATATTGAGTGTGTGGTTATAATGAATGTGTGCTTACAGAGAGCGTGTAATTATAATGAGTGTATGATTATAGTGAGTGTGTGAATATAACGAGTGTATGATTATAGTGAGTGTGTGGTTATAATGAGAGTGTGATTATAGCCAGTGTGTGATTATAATGCATGTGTGATTATAAGGAATGTGTGATTATAGCCAGTGTGTGATCATAGTGAGTGTGTAATTATAGTATGTGTGATTATAATGAGTGTGTAATTACAGTGAGTGTGTGACTATAGTGAGAGTGTGATTATATTGATTTTAAATGATAAACTCTGGGCTGTACACAGAAGCAAGAAGAAGTGTCAGGATCAGGGAATAACAGTGTTAACAGACAGCTGTATTTACACACAGATCAGATAAAATATCAGATAAATAAATGTTAGCTAACAGGAGATGAAAACAGGCAACAGGATGTGAGTAGGAGGGCAGTGAAACATCAAAACTAAAGTGTGAGTGTGTGTGTGTGTATATATATATGTGTGTGTGTGTGTGTGTGGTGCAATTATGAGGTGATACAAAGGCTTTTATATAACTTTATCCAATTTAGTATATTTATTTACTGAACAGACAGAGACAACATACCTCCCCAACAGAGTTTTGGACTGATGGTATTCCTAGTTTGTGACCTAGTGAGCCAATATCAGAATGTATTTTTGATAGACTTCAAAGCACTATTGTAAGTCGCTCTGGATAAGGTGTCTTCCAAATGCCATAAATGTAAATGTAAAAGTATTTATTCACTGCTTTTCCTCCTGCTGCTGATTACTGAATCTCAGTTTTTTGTTATCCAGCTAGTGATGCTACAAAATAACTGCTAGTAAACTGGCATGTATTAAGACAGTTTTATGCTTTACAATCACAGCTGTCTTTTAAGATTATTGTTTGTCACTGTACGAGATCCCAATAAATTCTGGGCTGAATTCTATAACACACTGTACGATAATATGTGTTTTCTATGTCAGCTTATATCATGAAGGTCTTTTAACAACAGATCTGTGATTAAAGAAACATTCTATGTCCTGATTACGTCATCAGTCAGCATGATAAACACAAAAAAAGCCACTGGTATGACAGAACTCTGATATGTCAAAGAGACGTTCTCTCTACAGCCACAATTTAACAATCTGCTCTTCTTTTAAACCCCACATGTCTCGTTTACTTTTTTCCATCACCACTACTGGATCTGTAACTGTTCTGTGAGTTTGCCGTCCTCCTGTTTGTGGATTTTAGACAAGCATCACAGCAGTGTTCACACTCTGAGATTTAAATCAGAAATTTCTCATCTTTGGTCACAGTGGCACTAAATCAGTCGCATTATGTGTTCTGTGATCTGATCTAATCACTTCCAAATTTGATGTGTGATTTGTGTGATTTTTGTGACAAAAATCAGGCAGAAAATTGTACAGTGTAACACTGGCTATAATCACATGAGTGAAATTTCAGTCTCAGGCATGGCTTGCACAAATTCATGGGATTCATGTGTGATTATACTGAGTGTGTGGTTATAGCGAATGTGTGATTATAGTATGTACGATTATAGGGAGTGTGTGATTATGATGCATGTGTGATTATAATGAATGTTTGATTATAATTAATTTGTGATTATACCAAGTATGTGATTATAGTATGTGTGATAATAGTGAGTGTGTGATTATAATGCATGTGTGATTATAATGAATGTTTGATTATAATGAATATGTGATTATAGTGAGTGTGTGATTATAGTGAGTGTGTAATTAAAATGTGTGTGATTATAATGAGTGTGTTATCATAGCAAGTGTGATTGATGATAGTTACATGAGGGAGATTTTACACTCAGAGACACAATTCATAATTTGCAATCAAATGAGAGCAAGTTAGTGAAACCTACATTGTTTATTAACTTAATGCTCAACTTGAGGTTTGGATGTAAATGTGTTTTCAGATGTTTATAGCTGTGGTTATTAAATCTGTGTGTGTGTGTGTGTGTGTGTCAGTGGCCTGTGATGATGTTCTCCATGTGAACGGAACAGCAGGCCAGAATCTCACAGTTACATTCATGCTGAAGAGCATAATTGAAACCAACAAGCAGGTGTACGTGTACCGAGACAACACAAAGATTCAAAAGCTCACCATATCCAACATGTCCTGCTTTCCATCGGTAAACCACACACTGCCCACCATCTGCATCGACCACGTGTCCCAAAGAAACATCAGTCTGATCTTCACACATCTCATACACAGTGGAGTGTATCACCTTGCTGTGTTAATGCCGAACTTAACATTTGAAGAAAGCAACAAAGTGAACTTGACTGTACACCCCGCTGAATACACAACAACATACACCACAGGTATATATACACACACACACACACACAGTGATTGTCTAGAGGCAGAAGGGTGGCAGAAAGCAACAGCATCCAAACATTCCAGTTTACCAAAACACTCTATGCCCATGAACCCCCACCCCCACCCCCACCCCACCCCCCACCCCACACACACACACACACACACAGATCTTGCTGCTGCATTCTGGACTTATTTATGCACCTACTGGAAAATCAAGACAGCAACACATTACAATAGTCCAACCTAGAAGTAACAAAAGTATGAACTAGTTTGTCTGCATCTTGTAATGACATTATGTTGCTTATCTTAGCAATATTTCTGAGATAAAAATATAGATAGATATATATGATATATACTATATATACTGTATATACACACATATATACACACATATATACACACACATACATGTATACACACATACATGTATACACACACACACGGTATATATATATATATATGGGACAGTCAAGCAGAAAGATAGACAGGTGTGAAACTGAATATGGTGCTGATAGTGTTTATTTTCAGTTACAGCTGCCTCATTCAATAACATATCCTTCCAACTGGACCAGTCAGAAAAAAAGTCCAGCATTTTGATGTTTGTTCCAGTGCTGGTTGTAGCCGTGATGTTGGTGATTGTTCTGCTCGGCTCATTTTACTGGAACTACAGGAGGAAAACAGGTACAGAACTGCAGCAACATGAATAAGTATTCACCCCCTTTTCCACATTTTGTTGTGTTACATCCTGGAACTGAAATAGACTTAACTGGGTCTTTATGTCACACCATGTTTACAAATAATTATACTCAGAGGTCGCATATATAGAGAAAAGAACATTGGGCCTAGAACACAGTCTTGTGGAACACCAAACTTTAAATTTGGATGCATAGAGAAGTCAATATTTACATCTACAATCTGTTAACAATCAGTCAAATAACACCTGATCCAGTAAAGCGCCTTTGTCTTAAATCCAATACCATTTTCTAGTCTATCTAAAGGAGTATTATGATCTTTGGTGACAAAAGCCACATTGAGATCAAGGACTCACACTCCTGATTGGATGCCAGTATTTGGTCATTTACTACTTTAACCAGCATAGGGTAGCGTGTGTTAAAGAAAATAGTGAAGAGTATGTTATGTAATGTAGTGTACAGCATGTTATGGAATATACAGTCCCCTCCAAAAGTATTGGAACACCAAGGCCAATGCTTTTGTTTTTGCTTGGTTTGAGTTAAAAATTCTGACATTAGATCAGAGTTTCAGCTTTCATTTCCAGATATCCAGAATATAGTGTAGAGCGTGCTATGTAATATGGTGTAAACCATGCTATAAAATCATGTTGGGTGTGTTATGGAATATAGTGTGGAGTGTGTTTTGTAATATAGTGTAGAGTGTGTTATGTAATGTAGTGTACAGCATGTTATGGAATATACAGTCCCCTCCAAAAGTATTGGAACACCAAGGCCAATGCCTACTAGTGTAGAGTGTGTTATGGAATATAGTTTAGAGTATGCTATAGAACACAGTGTAGAGTATGCTATAGAATATAGAATAGTTTGTGTTACGGAATATAGTGTAGAGTGTGTTACGGAATATAGTGAAGAGTGTGATATAGAAAACAGTGTAAAATGGGTTATGGAATATGGTGTAGAGTGTGCTATAGAATATAGTGTCGAGGGTGTTATGGAATATAGTGTCGAGCGTGTTATGGAATATAGTGTAGACTGTGTTATAGAATATAGTGTAGAATGTGTTATGGATATAGTGTAGAGTGTGTTATGGAATATAGTTGATAAGTGTTATGGAATATAGTGTAAAGTGTGTTATGGAATATAGTGAAGAGTGTGATATAGAAAACAGTGTAAAATGGGTTATGGAATATGGTGTAGAGTGTGCTATAGAATATAGTGTCGAGGGTGTTATGGAATATAGTGTCGAGCGTGTTATGGAATATAGTTGATAAGTGTTATGGAATATAGTGTAAAGTGTGTTATGGAATATAGTGTAGAATTGTAGAATGTGTTATGGAATACAGTGAAGAATGTGTTATAACAGTAATAACAGATAAAGATGAATAAATGATGGAAGGAAACAGTGTAAGGCCCTATCTGAAACTTGTTGCCAAGGTAACATGGTTGTGGTTGTGTGGCTGCATTCACACACACAGGAAACGGAGACGGTGTGTATGAGACAGCATTTTGCTTTGCAGAAATAACAGTCAAATTTCGAGAAAGTGTGAGTGAGAATGTTAGTGTTAAAATGTGAAATTTATTTGCAGACAAAACTCCTGCTGTGAACTCCACATCAGCACCACAGGTAAGAGAGCGAAGATCAGTCACTCATCACACTCATCATCCTCACCTTAATCACTGTACTGTAATCATTTACTGTATGTGTATGTATGCATGTGTGTGTGTGTGTGTGTGTGTGTGTGTATATACAGATTCCTGATGTTAGCTGTGTTGAGTACTGTGTTCTGGACTTTCCGAACCGAGCTGGAGAGACAGTGAGGAGCACAGAGGAGCGAGTGGAATACTCCCCCATCGTGTTTCCTCCAAGAAAAACGTCAGCACGAGACAATGAGATAAAATCAACGACACAACAAAATAAGATAAAAAAGACAACACTGCAGCATGAGGAGAGAGAAACAGACAAAGTGTCTGAGAAGCCAAAAACATCAAAACCTAAACATCAGAAATGTCAAAAAAATCACACCTAATCACACTCAAAAGGCACAAGTGTGATTCACACAAACATATTTTAGGCCACTGAATACACTGCATGCATTTTTAAAAAAAAACTTATTACTAGTTTGCAGATAACATACAAATTTTATGCTAAGCATGTATCAGGACGCATACTGATGTTCACATCAAATTTTCTCTTCAGGTGCTCTGCATTTAATTATTAATTATTAATTATTTAAATTACTACACTTTAATTATTACAGTTTCCTTACATATCAGCCAGCAAGAGGAAACAATAACTCCCTTATTCCTGTAGTGGTGATAATGTGCCCTCATCCACTTCCCCTCATCCGCTTCCATTCAAAATCCACAAAAACATGATACAGCGGCTGAGAAAATGAGTAGCGCATAAGAGTGAACATGTAGAGTATATGTTGTAAATAATAAATACAAAATTAAGTATATGTAGTTTTACTCTCATTGGTTCCCTGGCTTTTGACCACCCTGTATTATACATATAAAACAGAATCTTATTGCATAGACATTGTTGCAGACTTTAGGAACAAAACCTACCCAGAATGCTTTGCTACACTTGATGGAGATGTTACACACTTTTGAGTGGTTAAGGAAAGTGGACAAGGGCACGTTATAAATACTGTTGAAACACAAGGAGATGTTTGGTGTGAAAATACAAAGAGAAGGTTTGTGTGCTACTGGGAGAAACATTGCTGTTTAAATACAGCACACAACAATACAGCAAAAGAGACAGTTGTGTATGTGTGTGAGTACTGCAGTGCAATGTGCCAATGTTACTTAGGTGACAACCACATACACCATGGTGTGAAATCCCCAACACACGCACACACACACACACACACACACACACACACACACATTGCTACTATTTTACAAGGTGTCCGAAAAGTCAGCAACCAAAGGGAATATGTCATACAAACATGTCGATCCACAAAAACATGATACAGTGGCTGAGAAAATGAGTAGAGCGTAAGGGTGAACATGTAGATTATATGTTGTAAATAAAAAAATACAAAATTATGTATATGTAGTTTTACTCTCATTGGTTCATGGCTTTTCTGACATCTTGTATTATACATATAAAACACAGAATCTTATTGCAATGGTGATATATCTAAAACCTTTATATCATTAGTTTTATTCTGTACCTGTGCATATCTTCTTCTTCTTCTTCTTCTTTCGGCTTTTCCTTCGGGGTCGCCACAGCGAATCATCACAAAATGATGATACATGAGGGATATTAATATTCAAATATGTATATTGTTAGTTGTGATACACTAGTATAATGACATCACAGTAAATAAAGTGTTATATATCTGGGACAGAGTGTGATGATCTGTCAGGGTGGAGGTAAATTAAACATATATAATAATGAAATCTTTCTCAAAATAAGCCTAAAAAAAGTTTCTCAACGTTCTGACTCTGTTACCTGCTAAAGCTGGTTGTATATTGTCATAAAGAGTGTGTGAAGGTTTACTGTACATTTAACTCATGATCAGAACACTCTTATTTTATCTTCATATCATTATGTTGAGAAACCTTATCATTATTATGACCAATAAACAGTTTTATTTTTACTTTGCAAGCTTATAAAAGGTTTTTATAACATCAGTTAATTAAGAGCAATTATTCATTATTTTAGGCAATTATTCATTATTAACTAATTAATTAATTAACTAAGATCAACTCTTAGTTAATTAATTAATTCATAATGAAAATTTCATATGTTTTAATATGTGATAATGAGATTTATATTGTTATTGGAGATTAATTTTTTCTCACTGTCCTACCTTTAATACATTCATTTATATAAAGAAAATATAATAAACACTATAGTGAAATATTTTCTGTACCATCAGTGTACTGTTGTGTTTTTATTACACTGTTGTGTTCAGCGTGTGAGAAATCACTTTGTTTATTTTGTGTGTGTTTATGTGATTAATCAAGTTGTTTGAATGAACATAGCCAATAAACACTCAGCGATGTGTACAACCTGTGTGTGTGTGTGTGTTGGGTGGGTGGTTGGTCTTTTAATCACTCCTCACCCCTTCATCTCAGTGAAGATCCATGTGAACACGGATAGAGCTCTGAAATTTATTATTCGTTAGTACACCATGCTGCTGTTGAATTCTGGATTGTGATTGGTCAGAAGGTGTTGATTAATTTTCTATAACAGCAGCTCTGACAGTAGTGCAGCTGCAAATAACGGGTTTGCATTAATGCGCTCGTTCTAATATGTTCTCATTTCTATAGTAACAGATCACACAGGGACATCACAGGGACACAGGTATGTTACTCTCCAAATGGATCCAAATAAATGGACTAAAAGCAGGTGTAATTGTTGCTTTGGTGAAGTTTTCTGTAAGGAGATGTTTACTTAACATTTATGGAAGGAGCCTTCAGTGTCAGCACTTTGTAACAGTCAGAGGAAAAACTGTAATTTTAGTTTTGTAAGTTTTCCGACATCTACAGAACAGAGCAGTTTACGCTCTGCGTTTTTTTCTGCAATATGTCAAGCTGTATTTTTTGGTCTTATTAAATTGAAGAGAGGGAGAAAAGAGAGGCCGGTGAGAGAATGACTGTTTATAGCTGTTATAACATAAATGAGAACAGGAACTTTCCTGTTTCACCAATATTTCACAACATTAAATGTAACTACTCTATAAATGGAAAAGAAGAGTATAACGTTTTATTCTTTAATAAATCTAAAAAAAAATTAATTGTTGGCAAATCACTGTGGTATAAGAGGAATAAAACACTTTGGGACATGCTGATTTAGGAAAATAATCAACTTCAGAGTGGCAAAAGTAACTGCTTCATCACCCCACCCCATCATTCAGTATTTTACTGTAACACACACACACACACAGTGTTTATTACTTACTGATTTAATCATCAATGTCGTGTCATGTTGTCTCCTGACAGCTTCAGATTTGATCCTGAGCTTGTGTTTCTGTCTGTATGGGGTGTTCTCATACCTCTGTGGGTTTCCTCTGGGTTCTCCTGTTTTTGGAGGGTGGAAGGAAACATGCTGGTAGGTGGATTGGATAAGATAAATCACCCCTAGGTGAGATAATTGTCATTGCTTTATGTGCAATATTAAATTTCATATAAATAAAAACGCAATAAAACATTGTTGAGAAAAGATTTGTATCAAAGTTTAGTTGGACATGTGAAAGTGTGTGAAGTGGAGTGGACCAATCCCTGACTCCACCCCTTATACAATCACATGTCCTCAGTTTGAGTTCTAAAATATATTTTTTTTTAAAAATACTAAAACTTTATATCAGTAAGACAAACACTTACAGTGGCGGGGTTTTATTTTACTGTTTACCCAGACTGGACACAGCGGTTTATATCGTGGGTGTGTTTGTTAATGCAATTGCAGTAGAAGTGATGAACTTTCACACAGCTTCATTTCACATGTAGCAGATGTGAGGAAACACAGAGTATGTGTGTGTGTGTGTGTGTGTGTTTACTCACATCTGCTGCATGCTACTGAGTGAAGCTGTGTGAAAATTCATGTGTGTGTTTAACAGTGAGGATGATGAAGCAGACCCCCACAGATGAACATCTACACTAAAAGTTTCATAAAAGTCTTAACTGATTCCGTTTATTTATTTAAAAGAATGAATATGGTTTTATGACTTTTTTTGATCTCTTTTTTTAAATCCCCCGTCCTATTTTTTCAAAGCCTAATTTTGGTCAGTATGTAGGTCAGGGTGAGAGTCAGTGATGAGTTTTAAATTGAGGACACACATTTCCTCCTGAAGACAATTGTGTCAGTAAGCATTCAGATTTTTGCTCACATTTGCAGTATATTATCACCATGACTTCACCCTGAGTGTGTGTTTGTGTGTTTGTGTGCGTGTGTGTGCGTGTGAGAGAGAGAGGCTGCAGAATCAGGTGGGTGGATGCTGCAGTGTGGCATTTGGTTAAAAGGTTTAATTGAATTGAATTGGGTTTTATTTATAGAGCACTTTTAACACTCAATGTGTGATGGTCGAGAATTTCTCTTCTGGTCATATATAATTTTCACTAGAAATGTTTCTTTTTTTCTTCTTTTTGCTCAGTATTTTTTTTAACTGTGACAGTCTGAACTTGGTTTAGTACTGTGTGGTAATCATTAGTTTTCATCACTTGACTAGTTAGGTCCTGTATGTTAGTCATCTGCCTTCACTTTCATGGCTTTTCACTAGTTAAATGTCAAGCAGTGGAAGGTGAAAAGACAATTTCCTTTACAGTAATGCACTTCAGATGAACTTGTGTAATTTTTGTAATGTAACGTTCTACTCTGACGTTGTTACAATTAATCTGTCGCTCAGAAATCAGCTGAATTCATGTCTGTACTGAACTGTTAATCTGATCCAACATGATTTCCTGTTATGATTACAAACTCCGCTTCTGTAAATTTCTAATTATTATTGACGTGAAATTTATTTTCCGTATCAACGTCTACAAGAGCAGGTCAAATTGAATGTCATTAGATAGAGATAATAAGCCTGGAGAAATCCGATGTACTTTCAGCAAAGAAAGAGTGAAAAATAAAATAAATGACTTCATAAATGTTAGTCGACTTCCAATGTTCAGCTAAAAGGGCCATCTCAAAAAGCAAAGACTCACTCATTAACCACACATTAATGAGAACCTGACACAGATCGGATGCTGTATATATAATAATAATAATAATAATAATAATAATAATAATAATAATAATAATAATAATGTAAAAAGGTTTCATGCTGCTTTAAGAAAAATATTTTTAAATTCTAAATTAAATATTTTCCTTGTTACCTGTTTCATGTTTATGTTGTTTGATTAAAGGTTTCACTGTGTCATGTGTCTTTACCAGAAAAAAGTTTCTGATATCATTTCACTGAGAATAATGAGAATAAACTAAAATTCTGATGTTCCACAGTGCAGTGAATGAAATGAAGCCATCAGGACACAAACAGAAACTTCAGAATATACTCATTAATGCTGACAATATTATTTATAACAGTGAGGTAAGTATACATTTTGTACATTTATATTATATACATTTATATATATATATATATATATATATATATATATATATATATATATAACCCCATCTATAACACACACATCATTTATAAACACTTATAAATGGTGTGTGCTTGTGACAGAAACTGAGATGAGTACATTTCAGTGTAGGAAAAATCCGATTTCTCATTGTTCCACTTTTACAAAAAAACTGCACCTAAAAAAACGGGCCTGATAGAGAGGTGAAAGCTTTTCCACTCGGCCCACAAAAAACCACAGAACAGCTACTTCAGCGTTTCCATCTCATTCTCTCTCTCTCTTTCTCTGTGTGTGTGTGTGTGTATGTGTGTGTGAGATTAACCACAGGGCAGGGAGGAAACACACACACACACACACACACACACACTGGGTTTTGGCTTTTTGTGGCACGGATTATTAAATTGCTGATGCTTCTCTTTGTCCACTGGGAGAATGTGTGTGTGTAAAATATTTCATCAGCAACTTTAGTTTTGATTAATACGTGAATTAGTGATGTCTCCACTCTACATGTCCCGCCACTCCTCTAGTAAACTGCCATTTCCTTGCGCTCATTTGCATATTGGAACCTGACTAGCTCTTATATTTGATTCTTATATTTAAGTGTTATATTTGCGTTTCTGTCACATATTCAACATTAACTCAGATTTTTATGCTGATACTGGCTCTAAAATTAAAAAATAAAACAAAAGTAATGAAGAAATAAGACAAAAATAATGATTTTTAATTCCCCACAATATATTTCATGTGTAAAAGCTGTAAACACGCAGACTTGCTGCTTTCAGAGTGAAGAATGAGGAGTTGTGTGGCTCTGATTGTGTGGCTCTGATTGCGTATGTCTACTTTTTACTGTATTGCTTGTTAGAAGGTTTTGGTGAGATCTCCACAGTTAACTATTCATAATAAACTTGCTGTAATATCACAGCTTTATAAATCTTTATAAATGTTATATTATTATTTTTATTAAATCTTCACACAGAGGACGTTGTGTACTTCAGTAGCACTCGGTTAGTTTGTGTGTGTGTGTGTGTGTGTGTGTGTGTGAAGGCTGATTGTTTATGCCTGAGTGTAGTGAAGGCAGAAGTAAAGGTAGTACAAAATATGTTGAGTCTGTAAGTTTTATTATAAGCTCCACTCGGATATTAGCCATCCAAATCTGATCAATGACTGTATATGTGAGTGGACAAAACCGCAAACAACTCACCACTGAGGGTTATTACCTGTTTACAGCAGAACAAAACATGGCTTCATTCTCTACAGAGCTGGCAAGAGCTTTAGATCCGTGTTGGAAAAAGCTTGCACTTTCATTAGGCTCAGTTGTCATATCCAAGACTGGCAATCACCTCATCAATCACGCCATTTTATTATCATGAAATAACGCCTATGAAACACATTTATCGTAAGGGGAAATACTGGGGGAGATAAAGGTCAACTGAACATTCAAAAATGACAGTATTAAGTAACAGTATTCAGTAACAGTATTCCTGAAAATAATTTGTGGAGCTGTAACTTAAAATGTAAGTTTGGCTCTATTCTCATTCACTAACATCAGAATGGGTGGGGTTATAATATGCACTGCAGCAGCCACAGAGACACTTTGGCTTCACTTTTGATTCCTTTACAGTCAATGGATCTGATAAAAAAACACAACATTGTCTCAGAATGTGCAGTTAAGAGACAATACTGTTCACTAAAAGTTAGCACCCAGGTGTGTCAATGAGATTTGATGAAATGGAGCAGTTTAAGGGGCATAACCAAGGATACATTCACTCTAAAAAGTGATTATGGCTTTATGTAGCATTTACATATTAATATAATGTCCAAGTTACTACAAATAAATAATTAAGTAAATTAATGAGTTAAACATAAACCTGCCATTATTTACCTATTTACTTTTTGTTGAACTTACATATTTTATGTAAGTGTAAATTCTGCCCTTAATTTAAATATGTTGATCTATGAATTACTTTTTTTTCCAAACGTTCAGGGAATATTGGACCCACAGAAGAACGCTGTATTCAAATGGCACCAATTCTGGTCACACCCAATAAACGAATGACTGAGGACAGCTTTGTCAAGGTAGCATGACAGAAAAGTAAGAATTGTGAATTCAGTCCAAGTAAAAAATGACATGATAATGGATATGCTGGTGTTTAGAATGATGGAATGGTCTGACCTCTGTCTAGAAGATTCCCAGCCTTCTATAGCTACAGCCTAACGAAGACAGTGTGAGACGTTTGGTAACATGGAAGGGGTTGCACATTATTGCAGATGACATGAATGGATTAAGTGCGTGTCTTCTATACAAGGTTCTTGAGATCATTTTTCAGAAATAGCAAAGTAAAACAAGACTGCAGTGGATGCTTCTGCCATACTATGCCCTCAGTATTGTATACACAGTATTTACATTTGCATTTGCATTTAGCAAATATGCTTACCTATAGTGACTTACAGACAATATGATACACACCTGGTAGACACATACACATTGCTGATACGCAGTCCCGAGCAGCAGTGAATGGAAAAAGGAGGATTACACAGAGAAGCTCTTTGAAGAGAAAGTAGTGTCTGCAGTGGAGGTGACAGATGCTTTAAGCTCAGATAAGCGCAGTCAGGTCAGGGAGGAAACTAGAGCAGATATGGTGTAGAAAGCTGTAACTGTGAGACTACAGAAAGAACAGATGAAAGATAACACACCCGAGACAGTTGTCAACACAAGTTTTGGCCAATGTGTCACAATATCAGTACAAGCAATGGCACTGTATCAGCAACAAGACTGTCATACCCCAGAGCTCCAGACCCAACATTTTGGGAAAACTACACCTAGCTCACCAGGGCATCTAATAAACAAAACCCAAAGCAAGAAAAGTCCTAAACTGGCCGGTAATGGCACATGATATACTGTACAGCAGATGGTGGAAATGTGTGTCAGTGGTTCCAAGCACAAAACCTGAGAGAGCCTCTCATAGCTCATGAGGTTCCCGAGCTACCATGGATGAAATTAGGAGCGGACATGTTTGAACTGAATGGACATTTTTACCTCATGCTGGTAAATTAACTGATGAAATATCCAGACGTCCTCAACTTACCCGATAAGACAGCTCATGCAGTGATTCAGATGATCAAGTCTGTGTTTGCCAGACAAAGAATCCTGAAAGAACTCATGAGCAATCATGTTCCTTTTTCCATTTATGAAATAAGGAAATCCATCCTGGGATATCCTCCATCCAGTGGACTTGCTGGACAAACAATAAAGTTGTGAAACGTCCTCATAGAAAGCACTGCAGGCAGTGCCTTTGAGAAATATTGTAGTGACAGGTCCAGTGTAAATCCCTCTTGTGTGTACAGACAGCTCACATACACACTGCACCAGAGTTTTGTTGTTGTTGTTTTGTTTTTGTCTTTCCAATTACAATGACTACGTCATGGACACAAATTGGGTGCTTAGTTCAGTCTCTCTGTGAAATTAAGGTATATGGAGAATTTTTTAAAAATGATTTGGGATGGACCTATAATATTATGCAGTGTGGTCATATTGCAATGCTGCTGTATTACTGTCCAGAGCAATACTGAGTTCATGTGGAATGTTAACGTGAGAAACAGAATTCTGTCACGGACATACAAGAAAGGGGATTATTGTTTTGATTTGTGATAGACAACCATTGTTAAGGAGCGTGATGCGACAAACAGGGTTTGTAAAATGAAGACTATACAAGTTTAGGTTTTATTACAAACTCAGATGTTCACACTCCACTTGGCTATTACTAACCTCCTCCAATAGGCTTTTAGACTGATGGTCCCTAGGTCTTTTACTACTAAATAAGTAGTAAAATAAGGGTGCCTGTAAAAATGTAAATGTAAATGTAATGTGACTCTCAGTGCCCTGTAGGTGGCAGAAGAACTTTTCACTTTCCTTTTCGGTTTGTTGCTCTGACACACACACACACACACACACACAGGGTTGCTTGTAATGTTATTCATGGTTAGAATGAGTAAGTGTATTTTTTCCCCTTAAATCTAATTTGTGTGTGTGTGTGTGTGTGTATAAACACTCATGTAAAATAGAAACCAAACTGTTTAATGGTGTTATTTAAATTTCAGATGGGATGATGTCACACTGTGTAAGGGCCAAAATGACTAAAATACAGAAACACACATTTTTAAACAAACTTAGGCATAGATCTGGTCAAGTGATTGCCACAGATTGCCTGCCTCCTGTTTTTCTTGCTTTGTTTTGTTTTGTTTTGTTTTAGTTTCGAAACCATTCTCCGGGTTTTGCAGGACATCTGATGAACTTAGTAAATGTTAGTAAATTCTAATAAGTGTTAATAAGGATTTAAAAAGTGTTATTATGTGTTAAATTGTTTTATGCAGAACATGGAACACTGAATAACTGCTGTGGGTCAGGTCGTGGGTGTATCATTAATCTCATTAGCCACGCCCACTAGTGTAAGACTATTTCCCATCAGTTTCAGTTTTATTTTTTGCATAGGTCTTGGTTTCCTCTTTAGGAAGATGATTCCATATTACCTCTGGAACATGTCCAGGCTGCGAAAAAGACTAGTCAAAGTACTGTTCTGCATGTGTGTGTGTGTGTGTGTGTGTGTGTGTGTGTATACATCATTAACAATAACAATACACAATCTTACAAATTAAATGACTTTAGTAATGAAATATGTATTAAACTATTATTGAATATAATTTATTTAATTAAATTGAATTGTAATTAAAGATCAGAATTATAGTATATTTATATTTCTGCTGACCTTTTATGTTTAACATCACAGTTTAAGTTTGGAGTGTGTGTGTGTGTATGTGTGTATGTGTGTGTGTGTGTGTGTGTGTGGGGGGGGGGGGGTAATTCTAAGTTAAGTTTCTGTTTCCTTTCTCCAGAAAGGAACTACTATAAATACAGCAGGGAGGCAGTGACACAGAGAGAGACAGACTGAGACAGAGAGAGACAGACAGAGTGAAACAGAGAGGGTCATGGAGGACCAAAAGTGGATGAGTGTGTTTAGGACGAGAGCAGAAGATCTGCAGGACGAGTGGACGCTCCACATGGATGACTCCATCCAGCCAAAACATGCAGAACCGGGGTTCTATGAGTACCAGAGAGGATCATTCGCTCAGTAAGACACATACACAACACACACATACACACAGGGTTCTTTGCAATGGTATTCATTGTGTGTGTATATGTGTGTATTTGTGTGCATGTAAGTGTGTGTATATTGAAGGAGTGTATTAACTCTGTATTATATTTATTGGATGTTTAAACTGTTAACTATAATCTATCACTTGTATGTGTTGTTTACACCACACACAGACAAATAGCTAGCTCTTGATTTTAATTTTTAATGTGTCTCTGTTTTAAACATCATGATATCTACAAGATCTCTAGAAGAACACATTCTGCAACTCAATCCACAGTCCCAGTTACAATGGTTAGGGTGGAGTTAGAAGCGGGATTAGGGGTGAAGCTAGCATTTGTAGATTTCCTTACAACTTCACTGTTATAAAGTGTTGTTTGAATTTCATGATTCACCAGTCATGATCTGGTGGACGAGTTTATAATTAAATACCGTTTATTCATTTGCTAAAAATCTGTAATGATTTTTGGGTATAGAAACATCCAGTTAGTCATAAACACAATGAAACTGTTTCTCATGTTGATCTTAAATACAATAATCAATCAGCAGTGAGGAACAGACAAACTCACCTTTAAAGAATAAAGTGAAAACACTGAGCAGTACCTGTTCATGTATAAATGACTGAAGGTGAAGTCTGGTGTTGTGGAGCTGATCACCGTGCAACTCAGGATGCCCCCTTTCACACACCTGCCATCTTTCACACACCTGCCCCATCACGTGTGCCCCTCGCACCTGCTCTGTCACACATCTGCCCCTTCACACACCTGCCCTCTCTCACCTCACCCCATCACCTGCCCTTTCACACATGCTTTCTCACACACCTGCCCCCTCTCACCTGCCTTCTCTCACCATTAATCTCTCTGTTCTGTAGGTTTCAGTGTTCTGGATGTGGTCGTTCATGGCCGTCAAAGCGAGTTCCGGTGGTGTTTCATTTCTCACGTGATGTAACTAGTGGACATGGCATTGTAAAGGTGCGCCGCTGTAAGCAGGAGTGTCGCCGCTGCAGTGTTCCCCAGAAGGAGAAGCCGAAATTTAATCAAGAGAACATTGACGTGATGGTGGAGAAACTGATAGAGAAGATTAAATTCAGGTGCTATGGGGAGCAAGTGGGAGAATCAAAGCGAGGCTCACGCTTTATCGGTAAAGTGAATGGGCCACATGAAAGCGCACACTGTGAGGCCTGTCAGCTGGGGATATGCCAACAGGGGACATAAACCACACAACTGCCCCAGCTGGGCGTCAGTGCTACTGTTGTACCCACTGACAGGGTAAAGCACTGACATCTCCAAACACACCCCCACCCTAACACCACCCCCAAATTACCCCGGGGTAATCTTGTTTAATTTCAAGACTGTGCAATGTTTATTTATTTAATGATGTGCTTAATAAATACTAATTTAACACAAATGCACAGATATGTATGGAATAAAAAAATGAATAAAGAAAGTGTGTTTTACTTAAATACATATATTTAAAATTATTATCATTTTCTGAGGGGATTTTTTAGACATGCCTATCTGTCCCATTTAAAGACACGACCATCTTTCCCTCTGAAAGATATGCTCATCTGCCCCACCTGAAGACATGCCCCTCTGCCCTACTCAAAACATGCCCCTCTGTCACCCCACTCAAAGGCATGCCCATTTGTCCTACTCAAAGACACACCTCTCTGTCCCTCTCAAAGCCATGCCTATCTGTCCCACTCAAAGACACAATAACATAATTAGTTGAATGGAGTTGGCCTGCATGTATATAAAGTGTCACGTGATCTCTATACAAATACACCTGTTCCTGGAAGAACCCAGAGTTTGTTAGAGAGCATACCTAAACAATCAGCATCACGAAGACCAAGGAGCTATCAAAACAATAAAGTGGATAAAGAGGAGCTTAGTCAGAGAAACAACCAAGAGGACAAGGGGACACTCTCAACACTTTTTTGGGTATTATAGGAAGTTTTGTGTAGATTTATGACATAAAATCCTGATTAAGTCAATTTCAGTTCCAGACTATACACAATAGAGAGTTCAGGGGGTGAATACCTATAAAATGTAAAATTAATTAATGTTGATGATTTTATCCAAGAGCTCAGAGCCTTAGTAATAATAATAATAATAATAATAATAATAATAATAATAATAATTTTTTTGCCCACCACCACCCCACTTCTTTGGGGGACCAGTAACACTTTTTTATTTTACAGATGTGTTGTACTTCCTATTTAAATGTTAGTATGGGTGAGTGGGGGGTGTAGGACATAAACAAGACAGTAGACGTGACATGGACATGGTACTTATCAGAATGGTGGATTGGAATGTCGGTTGAGTTAATCAATATTTATAACACCAACTTCGGTTTGTGTGAGTGTTGTGTGTATGTGTGTGTGATTTAGTTGCGTGTGTTTGTGAGCATTCAGTTTGAGTCGTTTGGTATGGCTCTGGTTATGTGGTTTGTCTGTAGGAACTGTATTGTTAGATATTGCAAGGTGATTCCCTGGTGCAGGTAGGAGATCAGTGGTGTCCAAATGGAGTTAAATTTGGTAGTTTCATTTTGATTAAGGCAGAGAGTTTTTCCATTGTTATGTAGTCAATTATTGTTTTTTTTCCAATGTGGGATATTAAGGTTATTCTCTGATTTCCAGTTTGTTGGTTTTCTTGGTGATGGTTAGCACTGTAAGAATAACTGTTGTGTTTTCTCTTGCGATGTTGATCCCAGATATGTCTCCAAGAAACCATAGTGAAAGGGAGAGTGGGATGGAGCTATTAAAAAATGAGATATTTCCTCAGTGATTTGTTTCCAGAAGTGCGTAACTGGTGTGCAGCAGTTAATAATAACTATTATTAGGTAGAGTTAATTAAAGGTGTGAGAAAAACAAGGTGAGAAACACATCGATACTGATGGAATAAACACACACGCTGACTGAACATCGCAGGTGTTCAATAACACCCATATAAATGCAGGAACACACACTCTGTGTGCTTTAACCTTCTGCAGCGCGTCATGGGAAAAGTCGGGCTTCTGCTCTCGCTGGCTTTTATCCTCACCTCAGGTAATAACTCATTTATTTCTGATCAAACTTTTTTAATAATTAATTTATTAATTCTTATAGATTTATAGACTTATAGTTAATTATTTAGTGATTTCAGGTTGGTTCATTAATGTGCATATATCAAAAATTATTGTGGTACTCTCCACACTCTTAAAAGTAGTTTTTATTAGATAGTTAATTGTTTTTATATTTATATTGGCTTATTGTCTTTATAAGGAATTGAAACTTTTATCAATTCTTTTAGAATTTTACATCACATAAAAATAAATTTCTATGGGTTCATGAGGTGGTAATGGAAACTAGTAAAACATTATTATTATTATTAGTAGTAGTAGTAGTAGTAGTAGTATGTAACATAATTTAGCAACATTAATTAAATATAATTCCTCAATTTCTCTTAGATAGATAGATAGATAGATAGATAGATAGATAGATAGATAGATAGATAGATAGATAGACAGATGTAATATCAATCAGCCATAACATTAAAACCACTTGCCTAATATTGTGTAGGTCCCCCTTGTGCCACCAAAACTGCTCTGACCCATAGACTTCACAAGACCACTGATGGTGTGGTGTGCTAGATCACAGCAGATCCTGTAAGTTGCGAGGTGAGGCCTCCATGGATCAGACTTGTTTGTCCAGCACATCCCACAGATACTTAATCAGATTGAGAGCTGGGGAATTTGTAGTCAACACCTTGAAATCTTGCAGTGTGGCAGGGCTCATTACCCTGCTGAAAGAAGCCACTGCCATTAGGGAATACCACTGCCATGAAGAGGTGTACTTGGTCTGCAACAATGCTTAGGTAGGTGGTATGTATCAAAGTAACATCCACATGAATGCCAGGACCCAAGGTTTCCTAGCAGAACATTGCCCAGAGCATCACACTGCCTCCACCTTCTTCCCATGGCGCATCTTGGTGCCATCTCTTCGCCAGGTAAGCAATGCATGGGCACTCGGCCGTCCACATGATGTAAAAGAAATTGTGATTCATCAGACAAGGCCACCTTCTTCCATTGCTCCGTGGTCCAGTTCTGATGATCACGTGCTCATTGTAGGCACTTTCGGCAGTGGACAGGGGTCAGCATGGGCACTCTGACTGGTCTGAAGCTATGCAGCCCCATACACAGCAAGCTGTGATGCACTGTGTGTTCTGACACCTTTCAATCATAGCCAGCAGTAACTTTTTCAGCCAATTGTGCTACAGTAGCTCTTCTGTGGGATCGGACCAGATGGGCCAACCTTTGCTCCCCATGCGCATCAGTGAGCCTTGAGCGCCCATGACCCTGTTGCAGGTTCACCTTCCTTGGACCACTTTTGGTAGGTACTAACCACTGTGTACAGAGAACACCCCAAAAGACCTGCCATTTTGGAGATGCTCTGACACAGTCATCTAGCCATCACAATTTGGCCCTTGTCCAAGTTATGCTTGCTCATTTTTCCTGCTTTCAACACATCAACTTCGAGAACTGACTGTTCACTTGCTGCCTAACATATCGTACCCCTTGACAGGTGCCATTGTAAGGAGATATTCAATGTTATTCATTTCACCTGTAGTAGAGAGAGAGGGAGAGAGAGAGAGCCCTGAAGCCCTGAAGGGGCTTTAGACCAGAGCAACAAAGTCAAACAAATCAGATTAGACCAAATTACAGTACAACTGAAGTAAAACTAAATCACCTATTGGCAAAGCCAAACACAAAGCAGAGTAAAATGCAATAAAAGACAGTACACCATGGCAGACTATCTGTACACAGTGACATATAAAAAACTGAGAACCACCTTGACAAGGTACAGACTCAGTGGACACAACCTAGCAATAGAAGCAGGCAGACACAGGAACACGTGGCTCCCACAGGAAGAAAGGTTGTGCCTACAACGCAACCAAAACACGATTAAGACAGTGCTGCACTTCCTAACAGAATGCACAAAAATTCATAGACATCCGAGAAAAATTCTACCCCAAAATTAAACATACACACCAAACATTTGACAATCCATCACACAGTGAAAAACTCCCCCGTCCTACTAGGAGAATGTAAAGACTATTGTATATTAGCAGCACAATACGTCTCGGCCTGCCACAATATGAGGGACAGGGAGTGATCTGCCTCGCCCTTGTGTTTGTTCTAATTGTTAGGATCGCTCTGCTTTATTATTATTGTTTAATATTTTTTACATTTATTAGTAAATTCACTTTTATTCTGTAATTGTACTCATTTTATCCTCCTTTTTTCAATTAGTTCAAAATAGTTTGCACTATTTTTTTTTTAATCTATTAGTATTTTATTTTGAGTTGTCTTTTTATTTTATTTCTCTTGTTTTTACACTACCCTTCCTTTGCCTTGGCAGTACAAATGCACAATTATTTGTTATGCCAATAAAGAAAAATGAAAACTGAAAAAATGAAAAATGAAAAATGAAACTGAGAGAGAGAGAGAGAGAGAGAGAGTTTGGAACACATCGTACAACTATAGTGTGTGTGTGTGTGTTCCTCAGCCTCAGTGTGTGTGTGTGAGCTGATGTGTAGACCGGGTCACAGTGGACCAACCTATGAGTCTATGCAGGAAGTATTCGACAGGAAGCCGTTCAGACCGGCTGTGAACCTGAGTAACCCCACCATTGCCAACATCTCCTTCACCCTGTATGCTGTGCTTGGAGTGGTGAGTGTCTGTGTGCATTTGTGTGTGTGTGTATGTATGTGTGTGTGTACATTTGTGTGTGTGTGTGTGTTTTAAGCACCTTTTTGAACCTGTTCAACCTCTCTTTTTCTCTCATGCTCTGTCAGAATGAGAAGACTCAGATCCTCACCACGTTCCTCTGGCTGCGGTTGGTAAGGACATGGCTGTGTTCCAAACCACCCGCTTTTATAGTGTTCATCAGTGTAAAACACTGCGACACTGATAACTGAATGTGGGTGAAGTTAGCTGAAATACTACAAGTTTTCTATCTTTGTTGAACCATTGAAAACATTGTTCACCTTAAAGCAGTGTTGTGCAGACTAAGACTGAGGTTTAATGTGTTCACTACACAGGAACATTTATCAGCTAACTGAATCAGTGTGTGCTAGTTCTGAGAGCATTGAAGCTCTCTTTTTATTTATTTAATTCATTTTTATATATTTTGTGTGCTGAAGTTATTTAATATTTCTTTTTCAATTCAATTCAATTTTATTTGTATAGTGCTTTTAACAATGGGCATTATCACAAAGCAGCTTTACAGAAATACATAAACTCAGGATATACATTTTAATTGTATACATTTATCCCTAATGATCAAGCCAGAGGTGAGGATGGCAAGGAAAAACTCCCTGAGACAATATGAGGAAGAAACCTTGAGAGGAACCAGACTCAGAAGGGAACCAATCCTCATCTGAATGTGGATAATGTTTATAAAGTATTTATAAAGTAAGTTACTGGTGTGGACATAGGAGCTGAAGTTGAAGCTATAGTTTTGAAAGTTGATAATGTGGTGTAAAAAGTAATAACATTACACACCCAAAACAGAAGCATGACTTTGTATCATTATAGAGCTAGACATGGCAGCCATTTTTCAGTATTTTTAATGTGAGATGGTGTTCATATGCTTCAAACAGCAATTATTATTAAGGTATTATTAGGGAAATAATTCCTCTCTGTAACTGTGTACTACATGGTCAAAAAGTGCAATTGTGTAACTGGGAAATTCATTATAGTTTTCACATGAAGTCTATTTTGTCGAAGTTATCAACTGTTCACTGATGGAGACTTGACTGCAAAACTGTCCGTGGCAATTGCAGTCCTAAAGCTATCATAGCAAATTTAGTCCTAAGACATCGTAGCAAAACTTTTCATATTAACTGCAGTCCAAAGCCATCTTCATGGTTTTTACATTGTACCATCCACACTAATCTCATGTATCATTAGGCTGTCTGTATGGGACTATCCTCAGCAGCAGCGAGTGATTTTCAAGTGATGAGAACTCCAACCAGAAGTAGGGCATCAGGATGGATCAGGCAGGTACAGAGAGCATGTGTAGCTCGTCAGAGAGAGAGAGAGAGAGAGATATTATTAGGTATGCTAATTGTCACGTAATGGTATATTGTGTGCAGAGTGCAAGCAGTGACTCTAGGCAAGACTAGCTATGACAACATAATTAAAAGGGAGAGCCAGAAGGTACCACAGACATGAGGGCACCCTGTGATATAAAGCGGCCAACCTCTCCACTGTCAACAAACTCGAGTGAACGCATTAGACAGGGATCCAAGCATCCCAGTTCACGACAACCCTCTACACCCTTGAACCCTCAAGATCTGCTCCTTTACCTAAGAAAAACTATTCATAAAAGGCTTGACTAAACAGATATGTTTTCAGCCTAGACCTAAACACAGAAACTGTGTCTAAGTCCCGAACACTAATTGCAAGTCTGTTCCATAATTGTGGGGCTTTGTAATTGTGGCCTATAGTTGGAGAGCTGACAGGGGTTGAGGACAGGTTTTTTATTCAGGGGTTAGATAGCTGTACATAGCCAGTGCTAAGGGAAGAATTGATTATTTTAGAGGAGGTTCAATTGCTTCTGGAATTATCTGTTTGAAGAAACATGTAGGTAAGGAATCTAGTATAATCATCTACAAGTTGATGATTTTGATGAGGAATCAGTGAAATTAGTTCGGTCTCTTGAAGGGGAGTAAAACATTCTAATTGCTGAACTGATATGGTTATATTATTACCTACAGGGTTAGTTATCAAACTGTCTGGATTTAAATTTATAATTTTTTGCCTGATATTTTTAATTTTGCCATTAAAATATTCGTGAAGTCATTGCTATTGCTTATTGATGGTGTGTATGTTTCTGTGGTGGTCTAATTCCTAGTGAACTTTACTACAGTATTAAATAAGAATGTAGGATTATTTTTGCTATCTTCTATTAGGGTGGAGAGATATGTTGATCTAGCAGCACTAAGAGATTTTCTATAGCTCAGAAGGCTCTCCTTCCAAGCTGTTTGAAACACTAGCAATTTAGTTTGATGCCATTTACATTCTAATTTTCTAGTGGTCTGTTTTAATGGGCATGTGTGATTGGTATACCCAGGGTGCTAATTATTTCTCTCTTAGCGGAACATTGAATCTAATATGGGAAGTTGTACTGTGATGGCTTGGGACTGCGATTGCTGTGGTGGCTTTGGGGCTGCGGTTGCCGCGAGCAGTTTTGCACTCGAGTCTCCATCATTGGACAGTGGATAGTTTCAACAAACCGGACTTCATGTGAAAACTGTAATGAATTAACTGGTTGCTCAATTGCACTATTTGTCCATGTAGTACACAGTAATAGAAGGGATTTATTTATAATTGCACTATCCGTTATCACCCAGATGAGGATGGGTTCCCTCTTGAGTCTGGTTCCTCTCAGGGTTTCTTCCTCATATCGTCTCAGAGAGTTTTTCCTTGCCACCGTCGCCTCTGGCTTGCTCATTAGGGATAAATTCACATATTTAATATTTCACATATTTGATTTAATTTAATTTGAACGTATTTATTTCTGTAAAGCTACTTTGTGACAATGTCTATTGTTAAAATTGCTATACAGATCAAATAAAATTGAACTGAAGTTCTGTATGGTCATACGGTGATCCAGTCATAGTTAATAACTCTGGGAGATTATTGATAAAACTCTGTGCAGTAGCTGACATGAATGTATGTTTGACACGGTAGCGTGGCAAGCTGCATATATTATGACAAAGACACGTTTTAAATGAGATGAGATAATGATCTGAGATAGCTTCAGACTGTGGAAATGTGACTATATTTTCCATATTTAATCTGAATGTTAGTATTAGATAAAGAATGTGGCCACCATCTACACTTTTTGATGCATACTAAAAGCTTCATAGTTGGCTTTCTTCCTGAAACTCATCAATGATACGTTCTGTGGTGCCTAAAAGACTCTGCCGTGTCAAACAAGTGTGGGCGGGACTTACAGTCTGTTAATTAAAATTTTCAGCGTTCTAAGGCATAATGACTAAGGAGCTGTTTAGAACAGTCAGAGTGGGATCATATGATTGTTGCTGTTTGTGTGTGTTTGTTGTGTGTGTGTGTGTGTTTCCTGTAGTACTGGTTTCACGAGTTCCTGATCTGGGACCCTGAGGCATGTGATGGGATCAGTAAGATCTCACTTCCTGTAAGCAACCTCTGGTCACCTGACATCATCATCTATGAGTTGTTAGTATTTGTTTTTCTTTCCACGTTTCCTCAGATCATCTGTCTCACTCTCTGTCTCACTCAATGTTAATGATGTGTCTCACTCTCAGTGTTAATGATGTGTCTCACTCTCTCACACTCTCTGTCTCTCTCGTAGTGTTAATGATCTCTCTCTCTCTCTCTCTCTCTTTCTCTCTCTCTCTCTCTCTCAGTGTGGATGATGACGTGTCTCAGGCATGTCCATATGTGTATGTTAACCACACGGGTCACATTCGCTATGACCGGATGCTTAGACTCGTCACAGCGTGTAATCTGCAGATCTTCAGTTTCCCGTTTGACGTTCAGAACTGCACCTTCACCTTTGGCTCCTACATGCACACAAGTAACTCACTTCATCTACATTTCATCTACACTTCATCACACTTCACCTACACTTCACCTACACTTCATCAAACTTCATCACACTTCATCAAACTTCATTACACTTCACCTACCTTTCATCTACACTTCATCACACTTCACCTACACTTCACCACATTTCATCTACACTTCATCACACTTCACCACATTTCATCTACACTTCATCTACACTTCATCAAACTTCATCAAACTTCATCTACACTTCATCTATACTTCATCAACACTTCATCTGTACTTCATCTACATTTCATCTACACTTCATAACACTTCATCTACACTTCATCTACACTTCATCACACTTCATCAAACTTCAACAAACTTCATAACACTTCATCTACACTTCATAACACTTCATAACACTTCATCAACACTTCATCACAATTCATCAACACTTCACCTACACTTCATCTATACTTCAGCACTTCATCTATACTTCATCACACTTCATCACTCTTCATCTATACTTCATCTACATTTCATCTACACTTCATCACACTTCATCTACACTTCATCACACTTCATCTATACTTCATTAACACTTCATCTGTACTTCATCAACACTTCATCCACACTTCATCTATACTTCATCTATATTTCATCAACACTTCATCTGTACTTCATCTACACTTCATCTACAGTTCATCTACACTTCATCACACTTCATCTATATTTCATCAACACTTCATCATTCTTCACCTACACTTTATATACACTTTATCTACACTTCATCCAAACTTCACCACACTATTGACCTTCAACACATCCAGAACTGAACTTTAAACTTCGGTTCCTACATGCACACTAGATCATCACTTCATCCCTTCATATCAAACCACACACCATAAACTCACTTCACCAGAAGGCAGCAGTGTGAGCAGGCTCTGGTTCAGATTTCTAGGATACCTGATGAGCATTCAGGCCATTTTCATGAAGATTAGATGTTCTGGAGGAAACATTGAGGGAAAGTTGATTCTGTCCTCACTACTCTCTGCATGGCTGAGAGAAGAGCACTTCCTGTACCATGTGGTTAAGATGTTCTCCATGCAACTGCAAAATGGCCTGGTGTATGTGATGTTCATGTTGTTAAAGGTGTTCATGTTGTTCATGATGTTCATTGGGTTTGTGGAGTTTGTGGTGTTCGTGCCAAACCTCTCCAGTCTCCTGAAGTTATCAAGGTGATGTTCAGCTCTTTTCTTCATTGCCCCAGTGTATGTTGCCCATCTGATCTCCTCAGAAATGTAGACACTCAGGAATTTGGAGCTGCACTGCCAGTCCATTGATTGGTTGGTGACGTGCTCCTTCCTGCTTCCTGGAATCCATGATCAGGTTGTTTGGTCTTGATGTTGAGGAACCTGATGTTAAGGTCTCTGGATTGTGAGTTCCTCTCTGCTGGCCTCCACATCACTTATGGAGATCACTATCATCTGTGACATGGTCAGCGATGCCATCAGGTTCAGCTACCTTGTAAGTAAAGGACTTTTGTATACAGCATACAGGGTGCATCTGCATGTAAATAAAACTAAGCTGAAAGCACTGGCTTGCAGGAGAATATTGCAGAATGTTGTTGTTGTTCTTTCGGCTGTTCCCGGTAGGGGATACCACAGCAGATCACTGGTGATTTGGCACAGTTTTTACGCCAGATGCCCTTTCTCACGCAACCCTCCCCAGTTTTATCCAGGCTCGGGACCGGCACAGAGAGCGCACTGTTGCACACTACCCCAGCGGCTGGGGTCGGTTTCCTGGCCCGGAATCGAACCCAGGCCGAAGCAGTGAGATCACTGTGGCCTAATCGCTAGTCCTCCAGGGACCCAGAATATTGCAGAATAATCACAGAATAATGTTATAAAGCATACGAACACCATCTCACATTCAAAACACTGAAAATGGCTGCCATGTCTAGCTCAATAATGGTACAAAGTTATGCTTCTATTTTGGGTGTAGGTGATAATGTTATTACTTTATACACCACATTATCAACCTTCAGAAATATACCTTCACCTTCAGCTCCTACGTCCACAAACATGATCCACAGTATTAGACTACATACACACTGACCTTACTTTCTCCTAAATATTTTATTTATTACTTTAACTAATTCAAATTATTTTGGTGTATATGTGTGTTGCAGTTCGGGATGTGAGGGTGAAGCCTGCTCTCCCCTTTGAGCAGATGTCAGGGAACTCAAAGCGTTACCTGGAGGCCAGCGGGGAGTGGGAGCTGGTGGTGATTTTGGGAGAATCGGGAATTCTAAAGTTCGGCATAGACGAGTGGGACATCATCACCTTCTGGGTGAGAGACAGAAATAAATACACACATATAACAATATCCCAGTGAATGGGACATGGCCTCTGTACCTGATAGTCACAGTGAATGGGGCGTGGTCTCTGTACCTGTTTGCACGAATTTGTTGTATACAAACAGTTTTAAACTGAATCATATTTCATTATTGCCTATTTTGAATAAATCACATGATCCTCACTATTCCTTAGTCAGTTTTAAAGAAATCACATCATGTGAGTTTGAGGAAATGAAGCAGTTTAATATACAAACAATGAATCTGTCTCAGTGTTTAAATAACGAAGTGTTGAATAATGAGGGTCAGAAGACATGGAGGTTGGATTAGTGTTTAATAACAGAAATAAATACAGGGTGTCCCAAAAGTCTTCATACACAGGAGAAATTAACACTTTTTAGAAAAAATGTAACTTTATTTACAAAATAAATAAAATGTTGCGACAGACATTTTGTTAAAAAGGGTTAATTTCCCCTATGTATGGAGACTTTTGGGATACCCTGTACAACAGTGCACCTTTATACCTGACTGTAATTCACATACTACATCTCACACATGTTCATCATTTCCTAATGTGTGTGTGTGTGTGTGTGTGTGTGTGTAGGTGGTGATAAAGCGTCGGCCAATCCTGTATGTGGTGAATTTGCTCATCCCAAGCTCCTTCCTCATGGTCATTGACATTCTGTCCTTCTATTTGCCGCCTCACAGTGTTGACCGCGCTTCGTTTAAGATGACACTGATCCTTGGTTACACCGTTTTCCTGCTCATCATGAATGACCTGCTGCCGAGCACAGCCAACGGCACGCCAATCATCGGTGAACTGATGCTAGCGTTATATATTACTATATATTTCTACACATGATTAACGTATTATTTTTACACAGTTTTACTCATCATCGGATTTGGGAACAGCAAAGCACTTTAAACTCAAATTAAACCGTGTTGGGAATTTATGGAATAGTCCTGGACAGGTTCTCTTCCCAAATTCCCTCTGTTAATGGGTTAGTGATCTCCTGCAGTCTGCAGTGGTCTTCTTTAGACTTAAAGTTATAGACATTTCCTCTGACATCATGTCTAAACAAAAATAGCAAAAACTGAGTTTGGAAGGACAACTTTTTTATTTCAATTGATTAAATGAGGCCAAACTCCCATCTGTGTATACATCTCCAATGCCCTCCATCTACACAGAGAACGCTCCATCTTGCTGGGACATAAAGCACTGTGTAGGATTGGAGTATGGCTTGGAATGTGGATCGATGTTTTTTTGGCTCTTAAGTAAAACATAATATCTGGTGAATTTTGATATTATGAAGTACCATGGCTCTAGTATGTTTAACATTTGAAAATAACAAAAGTAGGAGAGAAGACTTTGAAACCGAGTGGGTCTCCAGCTTGATCTAGAAGAATCTGTTCATGCTTCGTCCGGAAATCTGCATCGCCAAAAAATAAAGTGTGCTAATGTTTACTGCCCAATAATGGTGTTTAAATCGTGCACGCCAAAGAAGGTGAACTTTAGAAATACTTAGCTTCTCCACTCACAGTAAAAGTTCAGCCACTGGCCACAATATGAGGTCTTACAGCAGAGTAGAGTGAATACGATAAATCTTTCCATAATGATAATTTTTAAAAACAAAAATGTCTTTAAACTGCAAGAGATTCCCTCAGAGAAAAAACTCTATCCTTGTCTTGAGAGAGATGGATGTGAGTGATGACTGGCTGAGGTTGTCTGTTAGTGTCCCTCATGGTTTGATGATTTTTTGAAATAATTTTAAGGTACAATGAATTCGTTTGGAAGATTTAGAGCACCAACAAGTTAAACAAAAAAAAACAAACAAACAAAAAAATGCACTGTAGAGTGAAAAGAAAACATTTATAAAGCTACTCCATCTGCTGCTCACTAGTGCCCCCATTAACAATAACACTGAACTCTGCTTTAGAGTGTGTTTGTGAAATGCACATATTATAAGTAATGTTCCCTTTGTTTATTCCCCTTCGTCATCTTAAGAGCTGTTTGATTTCTGTATCAGCTCATGTGAAGTCGTGTGACTTTACTGTAAACTTACCCAGAATGCACTGCTGCGCACATTGATAGTGTCCTGTTCTACACAGAGGATGAAGTGCTTTAAACAGAAGAAATTTATTTATTAATTTATGTTTATTTCTCTACATTGCAGAAACTGTGTCATTCTGAATTACTGTCCATGTTTCTGTCATATAAAAGCTGATTTATTTTATCTACACAATTCATTTTATATATTTTTGTTTGTTTGTTTTTTATTATTAGGTAATTTCTTTTTTTTATTCTCTATCCATTCAGGAATTTATTTCTCTGTGTGTTTGGCTATGATGGTCATCAGTCTGCTGGAGACTGTCATCATCACTAACGTTCTTCATCACAATTCCATGAAGTACCGCCCGGTTCCTCACTGGGTCCGAGTGGTCGTGCTGAAATACATCGCTCGCTTCATCTGTTACAGTGATCCAGACATCACACGCACACAGCAGAAAATACTGGAACAAGGAGACATCTGGAGCACGCAACAGACACACACCGACACTACACAACACACACATGCTAACGGTTAGTATCACAACACACACACACACACATACCTGCAGGTCTCAGACATTACATCAAAAATTATACGTGTGAACGTGAATTAAGGAAAAAAGCACCTAGTTCCAACTAATCAGCATTCACTTCACACTCATCAACTCACACACAGTGGAACTGCACACACACACACACACACTCACTATAACCATAGACTGATATTATTATTATTATTATTATTATTATTATTATTATTATTATTATTATTATTATTATTATTATTATTACTAGTTCTGTGTCTTTGGCTCAAATTTTGCCTCAGCTGGATAGAAGTGTGTGTGTGTGTGTGTGTGTATCAGCAGTGGGTGTGTCCCCCCTGTCTGTCCCCGAGCTGGTGGAGATCAGTGAGTGTGTGCGAGCGATTCGTTCTCGCCTCACCATGCTGCAGCGAGAAGAAGCTCTGCAGGATGAGTGGTGTCACGTTGGCTACGTCCTCGACTTCCTGCTATTCCGCGTCTACCTAATGCTCATCACCTGCTACGCCTTCGTCATCATCTTCATGTGGTGCATCTGGATGTACCAGTAACACACACACACGCACACAGTGCTTATCTGTACTCTCACTGTTTAAACATGTTGTGATTTGGCTGAAGGTCTCACTTGTTTCCCCACTATGTGAATGAATTTAATTCTGTAAAATTTAAAGTGTTTTTATTTTCAATAAAAATCCCATAAACATCTCTGCATATTTACCATTACTATTCTGATCTCGCCTGCACTATCCTGACCCCACCCCTACTACCCTGATTGTGCCCCTAGTACCCCAACCACACCAATTCCCCTGACCACACCCTTCCTACCCTGACCACACCCCACTTCTCTCACCACACCCCTACTTCCCTGATCACACACCTACTACCCTGACCACTCCCCTACTACACTGACACCACCTCAACACCCCAGCCACACACCAACTGCCTCGACCACACCCCTACTATGCTGACACCCACCTTCTACCTTGACCACACCCCTTCTACCATGACCACACCCCTACTACTCTGACTCCTCCCCACTACTCTGTCCACACCCCTACTACCCTGAGTAACTGGTGTATATTTTTGTTTGTTTCATCATGTTGGTGTAAAATGAGTATCATAACGTACAAACACTTTGTTATGCAGCTACAGGTCACACAGTCATGACGCCTTTGTAGATTTTGATTTTCAATAAAGTACACAGCATATAGAAAATATGGTTTTGTGATTTGGCTTTTACTATTAAACAGGGGCATCACTGAACCTTATTTAGCTCTGTTTGTGTTTCTCCAGTTGCCATGTGTGTTCATGCACTTAGACTGTGTGTTACAAGCTGATTTAGATAAATCATTTAGATAAGATAAATGACTGAGCAGTTTTTTTCATAAAATATTTGTTTGAATCTTTAAATGTCCATATTAGAGAGTGCATACAACTGAACCTCACCAGAAGTAAGTGCAAACTCACACTGATCTAGAGATTTTAAAGATTTTAAAAGATTTTGATATGTGACAAAATCAGTTTTCGTAAGAGGACATCTGATTTTATTACTAAATTGTAATTCCTTTTTTTTCTGTTAGCCAGAGATTTATGATGTCTCTCTGTGTGTTTCTTTCTTCTTTTTTTTTTTTTTTAAATGAACAAACTAATTAAACTCTTCAGTAACTTGGAATGAGTTCTAACAAAACTTTTGACAAAATCAGATATAGTCACTTTCTCAGGAACAGAGCTGATTAACTCAGTGTTAGTGAATAAATAATGTGAGATAACACACTAATGTAGCATGCTAATTAAGACTAAAATTGGCTAAACAACTAAAACACTCATATAAGCAGACGTCACTGAAATAATGTCTGCACAAATATAAAATGTTTCAACATGACTCTTAAATAAGCTTCTTGAGTTACAGCAAACTGAGTCAGAATTTTTATTTTGCATTGTTTAGAAAAAGTTTCCGTTTTATCCTCAGGACACGACCTCAGAAAGACCTTATCAGAGATTTACAAACAGACACAATGAAACAGTCTGAACGTCTTTAATAGTAAATTTATATCACATTATTTAACTTTCATATACATTTTCTCAGTAGTGCATTTTAATCTCAGGTTTATTAAAATAAGTCTTTTAGGATAAAGTGAAGAGAATCAGGAGCAAGATGGAGCGTGAAACTGATTTACTCCGTTTACACACAAAGGCTGAAAATATAAAAGAACAAAAATTTGTGTGACAGAAAGAGCCTTGTTCATGTTAGCATCAGGTTAATGGAGAGCTGCACACACACACACACACACACACACACACACACACACACACACACACACACACAGTGGTATCATTACCATATGAGTTTATTTACACACTCAGTCACAGACTGAAGATTAGAATCTATAGAAAATTGTGTGTGTGAGTGTGTGTGTGTGTGTGTGTGTGTGTGTGTGTGTGTGTGTGTGAGAGAGAGAGAGAGAGAGAGTCACTAACCCAACAGTGATTTCACTCACAGTTAGCATCATGCTAACATTGTTATTAGGTTTCAATACTGGTTAAACAAAAAGCCTGATTTGATTATATTAATTTTCCATATTTATAAAATACATATATGTAGTGAGACCTGCTGTATTACCTGATTAAACACACACAAACACACACAAACACACACGAAACAATCACACAAACCTGCTCAATGTAAAACACAAAGTGCTGATGAGGTACACACACAAAAATAAAAGAAATAATTTAAACACACTGATTTCTGATGTGACATATAAAAATCTCTGAAAATAAAAAAATAAAGATTTTTAACAAAATGGTCAGAGTCAGCATATCTGCAGTAACACAATATTACACATTACACATTTAATCTAAAGCAGTGATATGTGAGTGTGTGTGTGTGTGTGTGTGTGTGTCTGTGTGTGTTATTGCCCCTCCTCCTCCTCTGTGTTTGTGCTGTTCATCCTCTCTCGTCTCTCGGCCAGGCGGCGACACCGAGGACACACACTCTTGTTCTTAAAGCATGAGCGGTGATAACACGCATTGCATTCTGTAACACACATACACATACACAAACACACACACACACACACACACAAAGAATAGATATTTGTACCTCCTGCTGCTCTTGGTGTATTTCTTTTTTATGTATGTTTATGGTGTATGTATATGTGCAAGTGTGTGTGTGTGTGTGTGTGTGTGTGTGTGTGTACATACTCACCCTCACAGCGGCGACACTTGTTCAGCTCGAAGGGGAAGATGATGTCCTTATCATTCCCACAGAACTCACAAACGAATCCCTTTGCCTGACACAGCTATATGCGCCCACACACACACACACACACACGCGGGATAAATTTAGTCTCAAACTGCTTCCTACTCACTACATAATGTCCACAATATACTGCAAACTATATAATGCACAATACCCATAATGCACTGTAGTGTGTGCCCTACATAGTGAATTGTTCGTGGTTTGGAACATGCCCAGTGTGGACCACTGAGTGTGTTTATGTGGCCTATATAGTGAATAGTGAGTGTTGTCCACATCTACAGTGGACTAATGACTGTGTTTTTGTGCCCTAGGGTTTGAGACATGCCCAAAGTGGACTGATGATGGTGGTTATGTGCCCTATGGTTTGGGACATGGCCACAGTGGACTAATGGTGTTTATGGGCCCTATATAGTAAATAAAGTGTGTGGTTTGTGACACACCCACAGTGGTATGTGTATGTATGTATGTATGTATGTACACTATATTGCCAAAAGATTTGGGATGTCTGCCTTTACATGCACATGAACTTTAACGACATCCCATTCTTAATCTGTAGGGTTCAATATGATGTTGGTCAACCCTTTGCAGCTATAACAGCTTCAACTCCTCTGGGAAGGCTTTCCACAAGGTTTACGAGTGTGTTTATGGGAATTTTTGACCATTCTTTTAGAAGCGCATTTGTGAGGTCAGGCACTGATGTTGGACGAGAAGGCCTGGCTCGCGGTCTCCGCTCTAATTCATCCCAAAGGTGTTCTGTCGGGTTGAGGTCAGGACTCTGTGCAGGCCAGTCAAGTTCCTCCACACCAA
>CM075013.1:10235859-10247713 GCA_037576675.1 Pangasius sanitwongsei | reverse complement strand
GTACACTGTAATATCTGTTTTCAGTTACTTACTTCACTGTTCATTCATCTTGCATCTGGCACTACATAAATTATAATGCGATCTTTTGCACCACTGTACCTACATACATGCATATATGTGTGTGTGTGTGTGTGTTAAAAGCTCTATATAAATAAAACTGAACTGAATAGAATTGAACTGAATTGTCCTTTTGCCTTTATCCTACACTATGTCCAATTCAGATCTTTTCTCCTGTTTCCTACTTTTTGTAGATCAACAGTTTATACCACTGCTAATTTTATTGAAAATTTCTATATTGTGGATTTCAGTTGGAGCATCAGTTGGATGTTTCTTATAGCTCACATCCAGAACTGTACAAAGCAGTTCAATCTCTAGATCTATAAGGAACCTTGGGTCGGCCCACCGTGCTCCCTTTTTCCCTCCAATATGGAGCTTGTGTGCTGTTTATGGATCCAGTAATCCTTTCTAACAAGCATCTCGAGTTTTCTCACTTTCACTTGCTTGGTGAAAACACAACAAGAAGATGAACATCAGGACTCTTCTCTGTCTTATTGCCCAAGTGGTGGAATGAACTTCCCCTGACTGTCTGAACACCTTAGTCTGAAGACTCCTCTCTTCAGTGAGCCCCTAAATTACACTAATTGTAAAGTTGTGTGTTGCGTGTTAATGTGGTCAGGAATCCTCAATTAGGCTGTAATGTTACTAAAATAACATCCTGGTAATGTTCCTAATACATGATGTAATAACACAATGATTCCAGTGCTACAAAAATTATGGAATGGTTTGTATTAAAGTTCATAAAACAAAATATTGCAGCATTTTAACAACTGCAGTGCAGTGGGTAGCCTTGTTTTCTCACAATTCCAGAGTTTCCAGTTCAATGATGAGGTCAGGTTACTGTCTGTGTGTTTCACGTTCTCCCTGTGTCCGTTTGGATTTTCTCTGGGTTCTCCGGTTTCCATCCACCTAGCTCGATCGGCTACATTAAATTGCCCCTACATGAATATAAAAATATCCATCCATCTATTTTTTGTACAGCTTATCCTACATATGGTAGGCCTGGAGCCTATCCCAGGGACTCGGGGCACAAGGCAGGGTACACCCTGGTTGCAGGGCACAATCACACACCCATTCACACACTACAGACAATTTGGAGATGCCAATCAGCCTACAACACATGTCTTTGGACTCGGGGAGGAAACCAGAGTACCTGGAGGAAACCCCAAACATAAGGAGAACCCACCACCCCGGAGGTGCAAGGCAAACGTGCTAACCACTAAGCTAACTAATAATAGAATAAATGCTTGAATATGATAATTACAGCTGCAGAGTTGGATCATTTTCCAGCAGTCATGGTTTTGTAATCTCATGGTTGTATAATCAGTCCTACAGAAGAATGCGTGAATTTGTATAATTTGCTGATTTTGCATATTTAGATGTTTTATCTCAGTTCAGCTACAGCAAGTTTTATTAAAACCCTTCAGAGTAACGATTATTTAAAACATCACGGGACATCACAGGGGAGTGCACACACACACGCACGCATGTATGCGCACACATTTACTCACACTTAGGGGCAAGTTAGAGCAAGACCCTAATGACAGCAAACAGTGCTCACAGTTTCTGCCTATCTTGGCACCTTCCTAAACACTAGATAAGTAATGGCATTTTGAAGTTCTCTATAACAATATTAATGAATGTTAAATCTCACAGTCCAAAGTATAATTGATTATCAGCACATGCTGATGGAGGATGGGTTCCACTTTGAGTCTTCGTTTCTCTTTAGGTTCCTTTCTAATGTTCTTATAGTATGTTCTTTGCTACTGTCACTCTTTCAGGGTCTTGATTTTTATAAAGCTGTAAAGTTGATGAAATTAAATTCTCCTCTAACAAGTCCCTGTACTTTGCTCCATTCATGTTTCCTTTGATGATGTGTAATGCCCCAGTACCATTTGGACATTTGACTGATAAGCATTTTCACGGCCAGGTGTGGCCTGTTTCCTCGTTATTTCATGACAAATTAAGGGGATAAAAGGTCTGTAGTTGATTCTAAGTGTTGAATTTGCATTTGGATCTTAATATGTGGTCCAAAGAGGTGTAGATGAAAGTGTAAGAGGCCATTGTTAGGCTGAAAAAACAAAACAGACCTATCAGAGTGATAGCAGAAACTTTAAGAGTGGCCAAATCAACAATTTGGTACATTCTTAAAAAGAAGGAATGCACTGCCGAGCTCAGCAACACCAAAAGGCCTGGAAGACCACAGAAGACAATTAAAGTGGATGATCACAGAATTCTTTCCTTGTTGATGAAAAACCACTTTGCAACATCTAGCCAAGTCAAGAACACTCTTGAGGAGGTAGGCATATCATTGTCAAAGTCTACAGTCAAGAGACCCCTTCATGAAGGTAAATACAGAGGGTTTACCTCAAGATGCAAACCACTGGTAACATTCAAGAACAGAAAGGCCAGATTAGACTTTGCTAGAAAACGGCTAAAAAAAGGCTGCCCAGTTCGGGAACAAGATTCTTTGGACAGATGAAACCAAGAGTAACTTGTACCAGAGAAGAGTATAGAGAAGGAAAGGAAGGGCTCTTGATCCAAAGCATACCACATCATCTGTCATGTGTTATGGCATGGGCATGTATGGCTGCCAGTGAACTGAGTCACTGGTGATTATTGATGTTGTGAATGCTGATAGAAGTAGCAGGATGAATGTTGAACTGTATAGAGCTATACTTTCTGCTCAGATTCAGTCAAATGCTGCAAAACTGATAGGATGGTGCTTCATAGTACAGATGGCCCCATAGAATACTATGAAAGCAACCCAAAGATCTTCTTAAGGCAAAGAAATAGAATGTTCTTAAATGGCCAAGTCTGTCACCTGACCTCAACCCAACTGAGCTTGATTTTCACTTACTGAAGACAATACGGAAGGCAGAAAGACCCACAAACAAGCAGCAACTGAAGGCGGCTGTAGTAAAGTCTTGGCAAAGCATCTCAAGGGAGGAAACAGCATTTGGTGATGTCCATGGGTTCCAGACTTCTGGCAGTCATAGACTGTAAAGGATTTGCATCCAAGTATTAAACATAATCATGACATAACCTTGAGGCAGATGGGCTACAACAACAAAAGACCACATCTGGTTCCACTTCTGTCAGCCAAAAAAAAGCAAGCTTAGGTTGCACTGGGTACAGGCTCACCAAAGCTGGACAGTTGAAGACTGGAAAAATGTAGTCAGGTCTGATGAATCTCTATTTCTGCTGAGGCACACACATGGTACAGTCAGAATTTGGCACCAACAGCATGAATCCATGGACCCAACCTGCCTTGTGTCAACAGTCTAGGCTGGTGGAGGTATTGTATTGATGTGGGGAATGTTTTCTTGGCACACTTTGGGCCATTAATACCAATCAATCATCGCTTGAATACCACAGCCTTTTTGACTATTGTTGCTGACCATGTGCACCCCTTCATGGCCACAATTTACCCATCTTCTAATGGCTATTCCCAGCATGATAATGCACCATGTCACAAAGCAAAAGTCATCTCAAACTGGTTTCATGAACATGACAATGAATTCAGTGTTCTTCAGTGGCCTTCCCAGTCAACAGATCTGAATCCAATAGAGCACCTTTGGGATATTATATAATGGGAGATTCGCAGCATGAAAGTGCACCTGAAAAATCTGCAGGAACTGCATGGTGCAATATGTCAACATGGACCACAATCTCAAAGGAATGTTTCCAATATCTTGTGGAATCCATCCCATGAAGAATTGAGTCTGTTTTGAGAGCAAAGGGAGGTCTTACCCAGTATTAATACAGTGTTCCTAATAAAGTGCTCAGTGAGTGTAGTATACATTTTTATTATAGTAGCTGAATATTTTTTTCCCCTATGAAAAAAAAAATTCTTTTTTTGAAACGTATATTTGTCTATGCTTATGAATGCATTTCCATTCATATTTATAAGTACATAGCCAAAAGACATTATGTGTGACCATTTGAAGTGATTATATGCACTGGAAGTATATTAAATAACAAACAAAAGTATCTGAATGCTTGTAATTTTGTCTGAATGCTGTACTTTTATCAAACTCCAGTTCATTCTTGAAAAATTGGCAAGAGTTTAAGTTTACAAATATAACTGGTTAAAGGCTGATCTAATTGGCTGAACAGTAATTTTGGTTTAGACTTGTTAATGGAAAGCAAATGGACTCGTTCCACACCACAAATAGTGAAGCAAAATTTGTTGGTGGGCTTTGCAAGTCAACTTTATTCCCAGAGTTCTTCCAGGAACTGTGAAGAGAAGAATTCAAATCCTCCGTCATGGAGAGCAGATTTATTTTTATCGTTTATTATATGTTTTTTTAGGACAACAACTCCAGAAGACACAGAGAAGTTGCCATCTGTTGCGTGGTGGTATATCTCGGAGAAAAATAAGTAGATCTCTTCAAAGAATATTTGATAAGTAAAACTGAATTAGCCATTGTCAATTTTTGTTGAGATCAAAGTGCACTTTATTTTGTGTTGTGTTTACCTTGCTTTAAAATACATGCTGAATACAAGTATATTGAAACAGAAAACTTGGGTCTGAAATTCTTTGACCAGGACGCTGAAGCACAAAGTAGAGATATTGCAGTGGAGGTGATGATGATTGTAGTCAAGAGAGGTACCAGCTTGTCTGATCCAGCCAGTTCAACTACTGTGATAGAGGGAACAGAACTCCTGAAGCGACTGAATATACCAAGAATATACTGGTGCATCTAATATATGCCCTAATATATATCTGAGTTACCCAAGACAACTGAAGCACACCTTTGAGGTTTTTCAGAAGTTGCTCCTTGACCTGGATGCACTGAAAGCCAGCCCTAAAGTAATGTCTCTGAAACATAAGTTGCTATCCTAAAATGTGTGAGGCATTGAAGTACAGCAAAATGTCACGATTTCTTACTTTAGTGACTTTTCTGAAGTTTTGCTTCATGTTTGTTTGGAGTTTTTTTTTTAGTTTTTTTTTTTTTTAGTTAATTTGACTATCTAATTTTTTATAATGAACAGTTGCTATGATGGCTTAGGACTACAACTGATATGATAACTTTAGGACTGCAATTGCTACGAACAGGTTTGTTCACAAGTCTCCATCAGTGAACAGTTGATAACTTCATGTGAAAACTAAGGAATCTCCTGTTTACACAATTGCACTTGTTGACCATGTGGTACAATAGAAGAGATTTATTTATTATTGCACTGTCCGTTGTCACCCAGATGAGGATTGGTTCCCTTCTGAGCCCAGTTCCTCTGAACACCGTCTCAGAGAGTTTTTCCTTGCCACCCTCGCCTCTGGCTTGCTCATTAGGGATAAATGTATAAGTTTAAAATTGATATCCTGAATTGACATATTTCTGTAAAGCTGCTTTGTGGCAATGGCCATTGTTAAAAGCGCTATACAAATAAAACTGAATTGAATTGTAAACAAGTTAAAAGAATTCAAAACAAGTTAAAAGAATATAACTTGTAGTAGAATTCAAGGAGAGTGTTCTCAAAACTCAAAACCCATGTCTACCGTACTTGTGTGTTTGTCAGTTTTAAAATGATAATTATTTGTTTTTCACTTCGTTTCTGCAGTAAAGTTTTCCTCTTAATACATTTGAATCAGGGATTGTGCTTTTAAATAAAAAAACACACACACACTTTCTGTATAAATGTGGCAGTGTTATTTTTCCATACTACAGTCTGATGTGAAAGACTGGAATAAGTGCTTTATGACATACCCGAAATTTAATTTAGTTGTTCATATCTCACCAATGTACCTTTATGTTTATGTACAACTAGCAAACCTACATGTGGAGGTGTTGCTGTATTCTGTATTTTGTTGGTTTAACTATGAAATTTATCCAATTTTTTTTTTTGTATTACCCCCTTAGCACCAGCTTGGCACCTTGAAGGCAGATTTGTGTTAGGGGGAGATTTAACATTTGTTTAGTTATGATATAGATTGGGTACAGGTTTACATTTAAGCTTTCCTCAGCGCACTGTTGGGGGCAAATAGATCCTTTGGTGAAATAATGAAAAATGTTCAGAAAGAAAAGAATTTTTGGGCCTTTGTTATACAGAACTTTGAACTTGCAGTTTAATAATAGAAGTTGGAATTGCCAAAGATGCTTTCATTTGCACTAAATATACTGATGAGATATTAATACTAAAAAGTAAGGTAACAATTAGTGTGGACATTATAATGTAGAAAAAGAAACAAATTGTAAGTGTTGTATAAATAAAATTATTGAAATTCAGAGTACACGATTCAGTTTTTAGCTTGGTACCAGTAAATATGGGCCAAGCACTAATTCTGATTTTGTGGAATAAAACACTTGCATCACAGTAATACACAGTAGCACCTCTGTAGTATTGTTAGTTTTCTGTGGAAAGCCACACACACACACACACACACACACACACACACACATACACACACATTGCATGGAAATCTGTCGTAATTTTGTGGTCAGACCTGTCAACTCTGCATGTCTCATCAGATCACTTCCTGAGAATTACTCAAACATAAGGCTCTGTGTGCGTGTGTGTGTGCACATCGTTTTTTTTTTGTGTGTGTGTTTGTGTGTGTGTATGTCACTTTGTGTGTGTGTGTGTGCGTGTGTTTGTGTGCATGTTGCTCTGTGTGTGTATGTGTGAGCACGTCGCTTTGTGTGTGTGTGTTTGTGTGTGCATACGTCACTTTGTGTGTGTGTTTGTGTGCATGTTGCTCTGTGCGTGTGTGTGTGTGCATTGCTCTGTGTGTGTTTGTGTGCCTGTTGCTCTGTGTGTGTGTGTGTGTGTGTGTGCGTCGCTCTGTGTGTTTGTGTGCCTGTTGCTCTGTGTGTGTGTGTGTGCGTCGCTCTGTGTGTGTTTGTGTGCCTGTTGCTCTGTGTGTGTGTGTGTGCACGTGTGTGTGTGCACATTGCTCTGTGTGTGTCTATTTTCATACATGAAGTTCAGTTGTGTTACAGTGAGCAGTGTATGTAGAATAACACCAGTTTATCAGCTTCAGCTTGACTCAGATGTGCCTTGTTAATGCTGTGTTTGCTCACTTTCACCTCTTTCCTCTGTGTGTTTATGGATGTGTGTGTGTGTGTGTGTGTAAAACTGTGTGTAAAAGCACTGCATTTACACTTTGTGGACACTGCTACACTTTCATTAGTGTTTATGTAGAAGACTTCAGTGTGGCGATTGCTGCATGAAAAATTTTACATTTAAATCTGTAAATATATAAATTTCCATTCATGCAATGTCTGAAAATCATCCTTCGTTGTTGTTTATATTTTGGTCTAATCAGGTATGTGTGTCCTGTGTTTAAGTGATGTAACTGCTCCAGCCCTAAAAGGGGTGGAGTGTGGCCTTTATAAATCTGGTCTGACTCAGCTTCCACTCAGTATATCTCTGTCTTACACTGAGCTTAATCAAGTTGTTATCATGTGCCTCAGGATGAGCTCAAGCCCTGCCCACTCACCCACTGACTCCGGATCAGCGCTGAACTACAAACGAAGCAGGTACAGTAATAACGTTGTTCTGTTACAAAAGGACAGGGACAGGATCAGATCCTTGACTCTCTGTGTGCTGTAGGTGGTTTTTCCATGTGATATTCACACAGACATAAGGTGTTACTTTTCAGTGTTAAACTTGTGAGTTAGTGACCAGAAGGCTGTGAATTCAAATTCCACTGTATTGTTCAACCGTGTTCTTCTTTTTCTTCTTTCCTGATAATATTTAACCCCAAATTGTTGGCCCATTATTCCATTACTTGTCTTAAAGTATATTATTCAGGAGCTGCAGTAAAAAATTAAAAAAAAAAAAATTAGGCAAAGGTGTGGAGTTACAAAAATGAGTAATGTTAGCCTGCACTCCTGGAGCTTGGATAAAAGTGTCTAACAAATGAATAAATGACATTTAAGACCATATTAATTTTATCCACAGCTGGATTTATTCCTTTATTTCGTATGTGTGGGTTCTGCTAACAGCCGCAGATTTAAAACTTTAATTTGCGTTTATAGTTAATCAGAATAACAGACATTTCTCACAGTATCACAGATCCAATTAATTAGCATTAGGAGAGAGAGAGAGAGAGAGAGAGAGTGCGTTAGTGAGAGATTTTTGATGTTTTTTCTCTCCCCTCAGGTCCTGTGGCACCTCCACTGACATTGACAGCAGAATAGCACAAGCAATGGTGAGAAACACTATAGATAGATAGATAGATAGATAGATAGATAGATAACTTTATTAATCACAGAGGGAAATCCACAGCAGCAATTCAAAAAGTAGAGTTTGCAAAGCAAAGTATTGTAAATACTGTATCTACTGTAGTGTTTAGAGTTTAAGGTTTAGGATTAGTGTTTGGGCTTAGGGCTTAGTGTTGGTGTTTAATTGTTATGGTTTATGTTTTAGGGCTTTGTGTCTAGAGTCTAGGTTTAACTGGGTTTAGTTTCGAATTAGTATTTAGTCATCATGTCACAATACTAAAATTTTTTACCACAATATTGCTATCATGTTAAATACTGCAATACACATACCACAATATCATGGTAGGAGAGGATCATGTAAAAATGAAAAAAAAAAAAAAAAAAATTAAACAACATTTGTTATTGTGTTTATATTGTCCATTATATTTTAAGGCTTTACGGAAATAATGTTACTCTAAACACCATCCTCTCATTATAATGTACAATAACATTTTGTATTTCTCAGCGTAAAAGAACAGGAAAAGAAAGGAAAAGAAAAGGACTGAAGCAGGAACAGGAACACAACAGCAACAGGAACAGAACAGGAACTGGAACAAGATTATGAGTTTAACCATGAGCAAAATACAAGCAGATATAAGCAGATCAGAAACTGCAGGAATTTCAATAAGCCGGTACTACAGCATATTCCCAGCACTGGCATCCCATGCCATTTAAGGGTTTGGAGTTTAGGGGTTTGGAATTAGGGTTTAATATTTGGAGAGTAGGGTCAGGGTTTATGGTTTAGAGTTGGTTTTTTAATTTAGGGTTTAGTGTTCAGGGTTTTGTAGTTTAGGGTTTAGTGTTTAGGGTATGCCAATAGGACTGAAACACTATAAAGTAATGTTTATTATAACTCATTATTTGCATTAAAAATGTAAGGCTGTGTTTTGGGATTGGTGTTAGGATTAGGATTGTCATGTAATCTTTATAAAAGGAAACAAAATGAAACAAAAAGCAGCACCAATTTGCTTGCCTTATAACTGACATGGCTTGTAACTTTTAAATATGAATACTTTAAACAATTTCTGTTTATCATTGTGCACGTTGTTTTAGGATCTGGTGAAGACTCATATGCTGAGTGCAGTGCGAGAGGAAGTGGAACTTCTGAGAGAGAAAATTAAAAATCTGACTGAGAGAAACATAGAGCTGGAGAGAGAAAACCACCTGCTGAGATCCGTGATCCAATACCAAATGGCACTGACCTCAGGTCAGATCACCAACCACCAAACAGCACTGTTGTCAGATCAGATCATCAAACACCAAACAGCACTGAGCTCAGGTCAGATCACCAACCAACAAACAGCACTGACCTCAGGTCAGATCACCAACCAACAAACAGCACTGACCTCAGGTCAGATCACCAACCACCAAACAGCATTGAGCTCAGGTCAGATCACCAACCACCAAACAGCATTGAGCTCAGGTCAGATCACCAACCACCAAACAGCATTGAGTTCAAGTCAGATCACCAACCACCAAACGGCACTGTTATCAGGTCAGATCAACAAACACCCAACAGCACTGACCATAGGTCAGATCACCAAACACCCAACAGCACTGACCTCAGGTCAGATCACCAAACACCCAACAGCACTGACCTCAGGTCAGATCACCAAACACCAAACAGCACTGAGCTCAGGTCAGATCACCAAACACCAAACAGCACTGAGCTCATATCATCACGGCAGTCAGCATGACATCACCATACCTGAGCAATCAGAAAATTTCATCTTTAGAAGTGTTGATTACAAGAACAGTGGGTGCTGTTCTGTGAACACGCAACTGTATTTCAATGTAGCATTAAAGCGAGATGTCAGATGTGTTTAGTGTTTAGTCCTAGCAGAGTGTGTCAATTTATGTAAAGTGCTAATCTTAAAGTGCTAATCTTATACACAAATCAGTAATTAGACAATTACCTTGTGACAAGGTTGTAGTGTTTTCTTTAATAGTGAATCTTATTTGTGGTACAGAGTCTGTATACACAAATTTTCACAATGAAAATTTAATTATAATGATAATGATATTTTGAAAACTTGCTTTATATTTTTAGAAAATGTAATATGTCTTATTTGTTTTGCACAAAAGTTTTGTTTTGTTAATATATTGTGTGAGTATATATTGTATGAATATGTTGTAGAGTTTTGTTAACATATTGTATGCATTACTATGAGTTACTGAGTCTGAGCTGTGTAGAATTGTAACGTATCTATATAAAATCTAAAATATATTTATTACCACAATAGAAAAACTACTGATTTTTATGTTAGTTAAATGTCTTAATACTCATTCACACTATCACTTTTTATCTTACAGATTTAAACAGCACTTTACATGAACATTAATAAATAATTAAAACACATTATTTCCTGTTATTTATAGTATAATCTAACAGAACAGCAGAGTAACTGCTAATTACAGTTCTACAGATATTTTTTATTAATTGTTTAATAAACAGAAGAGTAATGCAGGTTTTTAAGAAAGAAGGGTTAGATATTGGTGAAGGTCCCTGTAGTTGGCCCCAGCTTGGGGTTTGCTTGTTTGAGCTTTCATTTTGTTGGTTTAAGCTTTAAATGTTTTAATACAATGTAATACAATTTTATAAAAAAATAATTTTAATTTTGATACTCAGTCTAGAATTTCTTGGTGAGGCTGTTGGCCTTAAAAGTTTTTCTAAAGGTTATTTTGTATTATTGTATATGATATATTTTGGATTATTTTGTATTAATTAGTTAGTTAGTTAGTTAGTTAGTTAGTTAATGATTATTTAACTGTGTGTATCCTTCCACAGAATTCATCCATCAAATTCAGGGTGGCATATTAGGGTAAGCAAAATGAGGCCAATAAACTAAGCAGGTCATCCTTCATGCCTGACTGGGCTTTTTTCTGTTCACCTCCACATCCTCCTTACTATCATTCAGATGAGCAAGAAGCTGGTGGCACAGGTGTGAGGTTTATGCTGGACTTTATTTAGAACTCCGGCTAGAGGTCGAGTTATGTCTAATGGCCTTTAGGTACTCGGACATGAGTTGAAAGTTGATCTGCTAGACTTTGAACACCTATGCCTTTCCATATTGGTGTATTATTACTTATTATTATTACTGAAAGAGTTATTTAGTTTGAGGCTGTTGGATTTAATATACTTACATTAATTTAACTAGATCTCAGGTTAGAGGTGAGGTGGATGCCTTTATGTAATCAGATTTGAGTTGAAATTTGGGTTGCTAGACTTTGAATGCTGGCGTCTTACCATATTGGTGTGCTTAATGCTCAGTCTGGAGTTTGAGGCTTGGCCTGGTGAAATATTATACTGGCTATAATCTTTTAATAGTTTCTGGTGAATTTCAGGACACATCATCTGTTGTGTACATCAGAGTCATCAGGGGTTTTGGCCTTTAAACACTATACTCTCTTATCCACCGTTGTGTCCCATGTTCAGTTAGATTGTGTATATATATAGATCTATATACACCGATCAGCCATAACATTATGACCACCTGCTTAATATTGTGTTGGTCCCCCTTTTGCTGCCAAAACAGCTCTGACCCATCGAGGCATGGACTCCACTAGATCCCTGAAGGTGTGCTGTG
>CM075013.1:10198217-10221154 GCA_037576675.1 Pangasius sanitwongsei | reverse complement strand
ATTGTGGTGGTGTATAGAGCCAAAAATGTTAGAATTGTGTCGATGTCCCAATATTTATGGACCTGACTGTATATTATTATTATTATTATCCACGGTGGCTTAGTGGCACCTCTGGGGTTGGGGTTTGAATCTCGCCTTGCATGTTCTCCCCATGCTTTGGGGGTTCCCTCCGGGTACTCCGGTTTCCTCCCCCAGTCCAAAGACATGCGTTGTAGACTGATGCGTACGTTGAATGGATGCGTGTGTTGTAGGCAAATTGTCCGTAGTGTGTGTGTGCAAGCGATTGTGCCCTGCGATGAGTTGACACCCCATCCTAGGTGTCCCCCTCGTTTGTGACCCGAGTCCCCTGGGATAGGCTTAGGTTTAATGTTTGTGACCTGGATTAAAAAGTCACCAACTTGTTTACGACCGTTTTGGCTTCAGTGTTCTCTCCTCGCAACATATATGAAATATTTAGGTATGCAGTTTTCACGGCACTAAACTTCTAACCATAAACTTCACTTATAAGCTAAACTTCATTCTCGTTTAAAAAATTCATTTAACTCAATACCCCATATTAATACTGGAAATTTGGTGAATAGATATGTGACTTAGATTATGATAGATTAGATATGTGACTTGCATACATTTGTTACAATCAGAGCTTTTGAAACAGAGCTCCATTAAACTCATCTTCTAAAGGGGCACTTCACAGAGTAATTTCAGTCAGAGAATTTCTATATTCGTTTCCTCTCACTGTGTTTCCACAATAGACCAGTGGCTAATTTTATCCTGACCTAATTGGTCATCTCTTTCTACAAAGCTTCAGAAAATGATTCTGTCATGGCAGTGAGTCAGATTTCTTCCATGTGTCATCTCTACCTGAACTATATTTGTACTCTTGTCCTACAATGTTGTGCTATTTGTACTAGGTGGGTATAAAGTGGGTGTGGCCTAAACTGGAACAGTTTTTATTAAATATATATGAGCCATACATCTCGGGAAACACTGGAATACACTGGAAGAAATGGCAGCACTGTCAGCTCGGTGTGTGAATTGTGACTCTGAGTTCCTCAACCTCAGCTGCATCACTCGACTTCATAACTGTTCTCAACTACAGATGTGTTCAGGACTGTTTGTAATCCAGTTTGCACAGTTATTATTTTTGTTTGTACCTGGCATATTCTAACAAATTTAGTGTTTCTGTTTCCAAAAATATCAGCAAACTAGTAGCCTAATTTCAACCACTGTGCCCCTGACCAGGCATTAAGGATGGCTGGATATTAATGATAATGAACGTGGTTTTTGTCACTTGAGCTTCATATTTGACTTCCTCTTGCTCATGTGACTTTTCGTTGCATCCTAATCCTTTGATTGGTCTTTATGCACATCTCTAGTCGCAACCAAATGCCCTGTGAACCATTCTGCCAAATTTAAACAAATAGTGCACCTCCTATTTGTATCTGTATTTGTATCTGTTTAGAACACATTATCTGAATAATATCCAAATAAATATTTATATTGAGTTTCATCCTTACGCTGTATTGTTTTTTTGATCCCGGAGACTCAGGATATCATCACATTTAATCATCACATTTAATATGGACTGTTCCATACTCTATATTTAACTGGTTGTGTTAGAGCTCTGTTCTGCGAAAAGAAAAAAGAAAGAAAGAAGGCCATTATTTTCTGAAATGGTTATTTTCAGACTCATTGCGTCAGCTACTTGAATAAAATCATAATTAAACGTGTCTCAGTTTTTGAACAGTACAAGTGAAGTACTTGTCTTTTCTATCAGGAACCCATCACCAGAGTAGAGGTTTCACATCCTGTGTTCTGCACTTGATGCTTTTTTGCCTGCAGGTTCAATGCTGTCTTTGCTTTAAAGCTTGGAAGCTGTGTTTTCATTTCCTCACGCAAAGGACACATTGGTCAGGCTTCCTGATTATAGCACTGCATTATAGCTTCACCTTTTCTCATGTCCACACAAGCACACAAGACACTGCCACCACACTCACTTCACTGAAATCTAGTCATAACATGAGCGGAGCTCACGAATTCATCTGGGGTTTATGTTGGATTCGAACTTTTTGTAGCCTGGGAACCTTTAACTGTAACGTAAATTCATCTCAGCCGAGCTTTATTTTATTAACATTATTTGAATATGTGTAAAATAATATTTTGTGTGTTAGAGCCATTGGAGCTTTCTATTCCTGAACTTCTACAGACAGAACACATTGGGTCCAGGGTGACATTATTTATATGCTGATTTGCTTTTGACTTACTGAGGTTTGCATTAAGCCCATTCAGTTCAAATGGCCACTTATATAGTCTAATAACTGATGAATAAGAGCTAAATAATAAATAACTGATCATTGTTATTTATTGATTAATTAATGAGATTTTTTACACATGGAAAACATGTTCCCCTGGCTATGCTTTTCGGACTCCTGGGTGTTCAAGGTTGAAGTGTCTGGGTTCTTTTTTTTTTTTTTCCTGGTACTTCTAGATCGATACACTCCCAACCTCATTCTCAGTCTGCGAACCATCCCTCATACTCTACCCACAAAACCATGACCTGGCAATGACTTTGGATTGTAACGCAACTCCGTTTTAAAGACTATCTTACAGAATAGCAGTCTTCCTAATGGAGTAATTGATCTCCTGTAATGCCATTATGCTAGTGTCATGGCTTCTTAAGTTGTCCTTTTTGAAATGGGAAATTGTAAGCAGAGGTATGGATGTAATAAAAAGTAATGACATTGGATCGGATGGTTAGAATGCCATACATTTTTCATAGCAAATCCACTCCAGCGTAGCTTAGGTTTAGTTAGGCGATGCTAAACTCTGTCCACTTGGCAGCCATCTTACAACGCTCCGGAGAGACATGTAAACCAGAAATGGATTTACGTGATGACCTGGCATGGCTTCCTCCCTCGCATCGCAGTTCCCAACAGTCACCATGTGCTTTGGTTTATTTGTCATGTGCCTCTGTTTTGGTTTTGGTCCTGTCACCATTGTCATGTCATTGGTCTGTTTCCCGTTGGATTGCATTAGCCCATACTTATTTTGTTTACACCCCGTTGTGACTGTGTACCTGCACAAAGTCTCATTTACTGTTATCGTGTGTTTCTTACCCTTGTGCTTCCGTGTTGTAGTTCCTCTTTGCTTGGACCCGTGCCTGTTTGTTTGACTCGCGTTTTGGATATGCCTGCGATTGCCTCGTCTGCCTGTGTTCTGACCTCTGACTACGATTCCTGGATTCGCTCCAGTAAAACCTACACAGAGTTTATGCACTTGCCTCCTGCCTCGGCTAACTGCTTGTTGCAAGATCTTTCACACACACTGACAAAAATGAAGTACATAATGTGGTCTTTGGCTCAAACAACACAAAAAAAACGTTTTTTTTTTTCCAGGTTACGCAGGCTACCGTGCCTGCGTGTTTCTCCAAAACTAATGGAGCAAAGTGCCCTATATCTGCAGAAAAATATGGAGCTTTGAGGATGACAAACCTATATGAATATGAATTTCATATATTTGAATTGTATACACATCACATTAAGTTAAATTAGATTTTTTTCTGTAATATTTTAACTTTGTTTTGAAACTTGTAGGGGTAAGATTCCAGACTGGAAAAAATCAGAACCCTAAACACAAATGCCAAAAATTCAAGTTTCAAAAGTATACATTTTGTGTAAATTAGGTCAAAGATGAATTGTCCTGTAGTCCTTAGGGCTCAGAATTTTTAAAATCTGAAATCTTAGGGTTCTGATTTTTACCCCTTGCAATTTCAAAACAAAGGAAAAAAAACAGATTAAAACGTAAATGTATTAAATAAACCACGGGGGGGGGGGGGGGGGGATTATTAATTTATTTAATGCGATATGTTAATAATTCAAATAAATAAAATTCACATTCAAATACTTTTGCACCTTTCAAGCTCCATAGCAAAACTGTTTCTTTTTTTCATTTCATGGTCATTGATGTGTATTTAAGTAACTCTTCACATCATTACATAGTAATTATATGTGTTATAAGGTGTGATTACGCTATAGCTAAAGAGCCGGGATTTAAGTGTAAGTGCAGAATGCTACTGCTTGTTTTCTCTGTCACTCTTGCTTCAGTTCCACTGATGACAAATGACACAAGTCTTAGTCAGCATCAGTAAGAGTGGGAGCGCCGGTTTTAGCACGTATCTACAAGCTCTGGGTCAAGGGGGATTTCTCACTGCGGAGTGCAGTAGTTGTAGGTTTTTTTTTTTTTTTTTTTCATTTTGAAACTCTTGAATGATAACGAATTTTGAAACATACATTTTTTGTATCAAACTGAACTTTACCGCTTCACTCTTCACTTGCTTTGCAAGCCGTGGGTGTTTAATGGGGCCATGTGTGGGTGTGCGTTTGACCTCAGGCTGCAGTTGTTATGGAACATAGAAATATAGAGATAGTGAGAGAGAGTAGGCAGGCAGGAAAACATGGAGTAAAGGGATCCTTGTTGAATTTAATTCTTTATGTCTTTATGTTGTTGGGTATTAAATTACAGTGTTACAGGCCAAAATGACATTGTCCAGAAACCTAACTGACAAGGCTAAAAAATGGTGGCTACCGTAATGTAATAACGACTGGTGAGCTAATTAGCTAGTCAAGTGCATTAACATGGACTAAGGGAAATGTCACTTGCCATCGTTTTTGTATGTGAACTGTGGTATTCTGTCCTTCATCAAATTTAAATAAGGGATAATCCACAGCTAGGGGTGCATTACACGATTTTAATGCACGGCGTGGAGGCGGTCACTTGCCTGCATTGACAAGTTAAAGCTGTCACTGATGTTTGCAGTGCAAAATTTGACTGAGATGAAAAAAATAACGGTTAATTTTTTATTAGTTATTTTTTATATGGGTCATTAGATCTAGAATTCTGCCCACTCTAAATAATACACAGAGATCGTGGGATAAGATTAAGAGTTATTTGATTGAATTATAATAAATAGTTATTAGAGAGAGAGAAAGAGAGATTGTGCTAATTACCTGCAGCTGTGCCACGTCTCTACTAATAATGAGGCTGTGAGATTAACTACCGTATGCAACTGTAACTGCATGTTACTATGGTTACCATTGTTTATAAGCAGCGTATTAATTTAGAACAGTGATTAAGCTGACTGGAACTACTTGTGTATGCAGCGGTTTGAACACACACCTTCCAGCCAATCAGAATAGACTATTCGGACAGACCATGGTATAAAAGATATTAGTCGAGCCTTGCTAGCAGGTTACATTTTTTAGCGATATGTTTATCTGTGAGATGTGTGTGTTGTGTTGTGCTATCACGACAGATATATGACTTTTTTCGCCCACATACTGGTGTGTTCCAGCATGAGTGAGATTTATGATGGCGATAATGTCTCTGACATGAAATATCATGTTTGCTCCCTCAACAAAAGAGTTTTTGGCTAGCATCTATGAGCTGGGGTTCTGTCTCTTTGCATTTCTCGTAAATAAACATCATTCAAGTCTTCATTTTTACCTGACGTGTGTTTAAATGTGAGGTGACTGTGTTGTAGCAATAGAGTTATATAGCAGTTCTCTGTTTCCACATCTCTTTTAGGGTTGTTGCATTGCAAAATTTTGATGTTGATACCAATACTAAGTGTAGTGTAGCTGAAAACCAGCACCCAAGCAAAGGAATAAATTAATAAAGGGGAGGTTTGTTACATGGTAATCCAATAATTTTGCACTTGGCCCATCTGTCTCTCCGTCTCTTCCTTGTCTTGCATGGCTCGCTCTCCCTGTTACCCAGCCACCTCTTCCTGTTGACCCGGGCTAATGCCTTCCTGTTCCATATTCGGGAATTGTACCATGTGTTGAGGTTTGATATCACATGAGTTGTAATATGTGATTGGTTGCCCTAAAACCTGAGGCAGTACATATTACAGTTTTATTACTTTGTTTAACATTACCTTTTTGAGACACCAGAACACAGCCTCTATTTACATATCTAATATATAGTCTGTTTATCAGTTTATGACTGTTAACTGGTCTATTTTGTGTGTAAGGATAAATGTATGTGAGTGAAAACTTTCAGAAAATCCACTACGATCACCAAGTTGTACTTAAATAGATCTCTGTGCCAGCTGAGGACAGATGTGCTTTCTGTTTGCAAAAATGTGCCTTAGCATTTGTGAAACAAATGAAAACAATATTTCTAGAATACAGAATGTTGTTGTTCCTCTTTCGTCTGCTCCCTTTAGGGGTCGCCACAGCGGATCATTGGTGTTTTTTGATTTGGCACCGTTTTTACGCCGGATATCCTTCCTGACGCAACCCTCCCCAATTTTATTCCGGGCTTGGGAACGGCACTGAGAGTGCACTGTTGCATGAACCCCAGTGGCTGGGGTCGGTTCCCTGGCAGGGAATCGAACCCAGGTCGCAGCTGTGAGAGCGCTGTGGCCTAACCACTAGTCCTCCAGGGACCATTTCTAGAATACAGAATACGAAGGGAAATGTGACAAAAGCGCAGTACAGAAAAGTGCATCATAAAAACTGTTGCACTCACCTAACACTTCAGTGAATGAAAATAGAGACATCAGCCATACTCAGATAATGCTTTTAGACCACACCTCATAATTGACACAATGCTTTATCACCAGAGACATTATTATGGGAAGATAAAGACTATGGCTATATAAAGTCACCCCTCCTGGGGATTCAAGTACTCTTCATTTTCCATTGTTTATAATAATGTTAGTCGCTGCTTTTTAGCCTAACCTAATGAATTTATGATTTGTCCTTCCCTGATTTGTCCTCACCTTAACTAAAGTGCATGACTAAAGACTTGAAACTTCACTCAGATTTGCAAAAAAGTGACTCATGAACATCTCTGGCTTCTAGTTTGGTATGATGAGGCCTGGGCAAAGCCCGTGTGTCGACAGAAATGACTAGCTGTAAATGACTGATTAGTACTGGACTTTTCCAGTTAATCCCAGGTCAGCCCTTCATAACCCATACGTCCACAAGCACATAGACACTTTGTGAAGCTATACACCGTCAGTGTAAACAGATCATCTCTTGGTTAAAAATAGCTAGGTTTTGAAGCTTAGCAAGTTAAATAACTACTTGGCAGGGATGCTATCCTGATTTGCCATGCTATGCTAACAACGCTAATCTCCATAGTGTCATAAATTGGTGCCCTACTTCTCTGGATTTCAGGTTACCTCAAGCTTGGCTGAGAGTAGCACTAAACATGAACCTAGTCATACTGTCATAATGCCAACATGATCACCGCTAAACACTGGAGTAAACTGATTCATCATTTTAGATACTACTCTTTTTTAAGCCATGCTCTTATAGTGTTGTTGAATACCAGTGATGACTAGGGGCCTGGTTAGTGTTAACACTGAGAAATAGCAACGAGCTGCATGTCCGTTTACAAATCTAACATTCACATGTGTAATAAATCATAAACTTAGCTTCTTTATTAGGTTATACTCTAAGGCCATATTTAGAGTTGACTTTTAGTCTAAAATTTTGTCAATATTTGCATTGTAAAAGTTCATTGTACTCAGAGTTTGGTTATGCGGCTGATTAGGTTCATGTACATTTACGCAAAATTACAAAAAAATACTTTTTGCATTTGCTGTCATATGAAAATTAAAAAAGGAAGATGGCAAGCGTTGATAAGTGTGCTTTAATTTAACAATATGGCTTCCACCTTCATTATTCTGCAGCTTGAAATAACACTTTAACACTTTTTATATCATGTGTTAGGTGTTATATCGTGTGCACACAACCTAATGTAGCCATGAGATACTATTTCGAGGTCTTGAAAATGTAATGTATGTACAGGTTATAATTTATTTTATTATGATATTGATTGTCTGTTTTGAGTTGTCAAATGAGTAAAATAATCCCACTCTTTTGATTAATGTGGTGTGCTTTCTTGTAAAGAACACTTGCCCATGGTTTGAAGGATAAGCTGACCAAGCGCTCACCTGATATACTTATGGCTCATGTTAATTTAATTCATACCTTTATTTATACTAAAATAATTTCAGTACAGGAGATGTTTACAGGAGATTTTTATCTCTCTCTCTCTCTCTGTTTCTCAGTTACTGAGTGAGAAGATAAGTGGTGCTGAAGGGACAAAGCTCAATGAGGATTTCATGGAGATGGAGCGGGTAAGGACTTCCTCTGGCTCTTTGCTAATTTCACTCTTCCTATTATGCTTTTTGCTTACTGTAACCCGATTCCTGCTGAAATGAGTACACAATTGAATCAGGTCAAAGACGTTATTTCTTGATCTCTGTTGTACTGGGAAGTTCCACTCAGTTTAAATTGCCATTTGGCATGACAGCTTTCTTCAGAGTTGGTATGTACCAACATTACAGTAATTTATCACAGTTTTGGGTATTATCAAGCCAATCTTGGTAAATACTATGTTTAAAAGCAGGTTAGTTTTTATGTGAAGGTGATAGCAAGTTAAATATCCACTTCATATATTTTATATGAGCTTTACTTAGGAATCCAACAGCTGGAATGCAAACGCCATAAAAGACAGCTACATTTTTGCCATTCCTCTGACTAAAGCCTGTATGACCTACTGTACTGTGCACAAGTTTGGGCCCCCCTAAATTTTTATGTAGATATTTATTTTATGTCTTTTGGATTAGTGTTTCAGTGAAAAGAAAAACAAGTATTATATTTCCAAACATTTAATTTAAAAAATATTGTGATGTTAGAGATGTTAGAGATAAAAAAAAAAGTTAAATATACGTAATATAATATGCACTAGAACACTTCTCTACAAATCAATGTCAAGACTGTCTAGACAGAAGTAAGAGAAAGTCTGGTGCACTGTTGTGTACTTTGCTAAGGAGATCAGCTGGTAGCTTGTTACATGCATCTTGGAGAACTTGCTACAGTTCTTCTGCAGACTTTCACTTCTTTCTGTCTGTGCATGTCCTAAATAGTCAGGGTGATGTTTTTTTTTTTTTTTTTTTCCTGAAAAGTGCCACAATATAACCACAATATAATCCTAGATTACACAGTGTCACAGACGTGCATTCTCTGTCATCTCAATGCTGGTGAGTGCGTTTAAGGAGAACTCACTCAAGAATGGAAGTGCACTGCTTATAGACTGCAGGAGTATTAAGGGGCAAAGCCACAATCTCCTCCTGACTTGACAGCGTTATTACATCATTTTTGTTTTCTCTTCCCTTGCTATGACTTTATCCTGCAGAAAATAGATGTCACCAACAAGTCTGTGTTTGAACTCCTAACCAAAACCACAGAATACCTCCAGCCAAACCCAGGTGAGAGAACACAGGATGTGCAGCGTAACTGCTTAACTTTGTTACAAACCAGGTGTCTGAGGACCATGGGAGTAATTATTATTCCTATTGTTGTTTTTGTTTCATTACTCCTTTTTTTGGATGTTTCCTTATTTTCTCCACAATTTGGTCACCTGAAAATTCCCACCCACCAGCTAGCTTTCATACAACAGCTACCACCCAGGGAGGGTGAAGCCTAATGCATTCTCTGAGACACAAGAAACTAAGCCAGCTGCCCCTTTTAAAACTCCAGTGTGTCAAAGGACAGCATAACTGACTGTGAGGAACAGGAGTTCAGAATTGGTGAATCCCATATTCTCTGCATGTCTATGTGGTCTTTTCTGGGCTCTCTATTTTCCTCCCACCGCCCAAACCACATGCTAATAGGTGAATTGGCTACTAATTGAATGCATGTGGGCATGGTGCACTGGGTTGTAGAAATTCCTGCAGACAAAAGTAAAAATGTTAAAAAAAAAAAGAAAAAAAAAAGCTTGAGCCGCAGAAAATTAATACAACTACTTCTGCAATTCGTTTGTGTGTGTGTGTGTGTGTGTGTGTGTGGGTGTTATTCAGTGTCACTGAGGCTCATGAGTTGTGTTTGAATGGTTTTGTAGCATCGCGAGCCAAACTGGGGATGCTGAACACCATGTCAAAGATCAGAGGACAGGTAAAGACCACCGGTTACCCACAGACAGAAGGGCTTCTGGGAGATTGCATGCTCCGGTACGGCCGTGAACTCGGAGACGACTCTACGTTCGGTACATACACACACACACACACTCGCATGCAAACTATAACCACAGACCAACAGCAACGGATATCCTGCTTTGTGCTGATGTTGAAATCACTCTTACACATATACACCCTGTCTCACACTCTCACTTACATATTCTCTCCTTTTTGTCTTTCATTGTCTCAGACACACATACACACACACACATGGACTGCTCACACACCAGCATTAACCTGCACACCAATGCTGTAGTTGGGCCAAAAAGTTTGAATGCACAAGCCAGCATATCTTGCAGTTCTTAGTTATGGCCTTAGAGCTTTAGACTTGACTGAATGTCTGCAGTCATTTCCCTTACAAATGCATTGTTCAAACGATTTTGAAAAATAGTAAACATAATGCTGGGTCACTTATAGTTAGAGGCCATGACTCTGTGTCCCTGCACATTCTGCCAGATGTTAGCACGTTGTGTGGATTTATTTCAAGCATTTTCAGAATAACTGCTAATTAACGTCTTAGCTAGCAGGTTATAAGCTAGCGACTGAAAAGGCCATACTATTGTCAGAATAATATAAGCTCTGCATTGGCATGTTTTTTTTTTTTTATAGTCACTCTTGTTGGTAACATGTGTGTCGTTACATTTCTGTTAAGAGCAAGAAAGCTTATTTCAGATAATGTCCATTGGGAATTAATTAATAATATTGTAAGATCACTGATACATACATGATGTGTACTTATTAGTAAACTGATGCATAATTTAAAGTGAGTGAAAATGAAGTGTCATGAAGGACATGTTCAACACAGAGCTCATTTAGCCAAAAGGTTTAATAAACCTTTTTAATGGACTTACGTTAGGAGACAATAAATTAAGCAACATTGGAGACATCACCATCACCAACATCACCAGACACTGGGTTTCTTCCCTGGTGATGCTCTTTTGGGCTTTTACTGCAGCTGTGTTCAGTTCATGCTTGTTCTTTGGGCATTTTACCTTTGGCAAGTGAAATGTATGCTCGCTTGGATTCAGGTCATGTGACTGACGTGGCCATTGTAGAACTTGCTTCAGGTCTGTCTGCACTGTGAGAGTCGGACTTGTAACCCGAAGGTGAACCCGAAGGTCGTGGGTTCGATTCTCGGGGCCGGCAGGGATTGTAGGTGGGGGGAGTGAATGACCAGCGCTCTCTGCCACCCTCAATACCACGACTGAGGTGAGACCCTTGAGCAAGGCACCGATCCCCCAACTGCTCCCCGGGCTCCGCAGCTAAAATGGCTGCCCACTGCTCCGGGTGTGTGTTCACGGTGTGCGTGTGTTCACTACTGTGTGTGTGCACTTGGATGGGTTAAAGGCAAAGCACAAATTCCGAGTATGGGTCACCATACTTGGCCACAAGTCACTTCACTTCACTTCTCTTCCCATCATTCTGGTACATATTGACTCATCTGGAACTGTACAGGCTTTTTAAATGTTTTTTTTTTTTTTAACAAACTCTAATCTGGTCTTTAGAGTTGTATTTAAGGCTTACTAATGGTTTACATCTTGTGGTAAACCCTTTGTATTTACTCTGGTGAAGTCTTCTCTTGATTGTTGACTTTGACACAGACATGCCTAAGGAGTTTTTCTTCACCAGGGAAAGAATTCCTCTGTCACCTACCACAGTTGTTTTCTGTGGTCTTCCAGGCCTTTTGGAGTTCCTGAGCTCACCAGTGTGCTCTTTCCTTTTAAAAATGTACCAGATAGTTGATATGGCCAAACCTAATGTTTTGCTATCTCTCTGATGGGTTTGTTTTGATTTTTCAGCCTGATGATGACCTGCTTTACAGTGACAGCTCTCATATTGAGAGTTAACTGCAACAGAATGCAAACGCCACAGATAAAATTAACACTTGATCTCACTAGAGCTTACTTGTAAATGAAATAATGAGGGAATAACACACACTGGCCATGGAACAGCGGAGCAGTCAATTGTCCAATTACTGTTGGTCCCTTTAAAAGGGGAGGACCACATATAAATATTAATTATTTAATTTCAACTCCAATATAAAATAACTAAAATAACTTTTTCAACCTGACTATATGTGTGTATATATAATGGCAGAAGTGGTAAAAGTTCAGTGTGGTACACCAGGTTTCCAGTAAAATTTCATCAGCTGTGTGAGTTATGAATTCTCTTTTGTAATGCACTATACTGCAGTTGAAAGACCAATCCACTGTATATACAAATTAGTGTTATTAGTATATTTTACAAATAACCAAAAATATTTACAAATATGATAATATAACCAAACACCCACACAAATACCACAGATATATACCGAGGCATTTATTGATAGTGTTCTGTAACTGAAGGCAGAAAACAGCAGTGAATTCTGAAAACGTGTCCGTAGTGATAACGATGATTGGATAAGGTGAAGAATATACACTTGATGTGCTTTGAATGAATCCAGCACACACTGCTTGAAGTGCAGGATTAGAGGACACATGCTACTGTTGTTTGCAGCAAAGGTGAATTTTTGAAAGAACTGTCTCTGTATGTTAAGTAGTCTTCACTTTACAAGCTGATGTAAGAACCTGGAAAGAGTGTACTCTGTTTAAAAAAAAGAGCAGCATGTTTATTGAACCTCCTGAAGGCTCTGCAGTGGCTGATGGGAGTGCATGTGTCTTGCAGGTTGTGCTCTGTTGGATGTGGGCGAGGCTATGAAACAAATGGCCGATGTTAAAGACTCGCTCGATATCAACGTGAAGCAGAACTTCATCGATCCGCTGCAGACACTGCAGGACAAAGACCTGAAGGAGATTGGGGTAAAGACTACAAACAATACAATAGGCATATAATAAACATACTCTTCTGTTTTGTTTTCTTACTGAAATCACTTTATATTGCGGTATAGTACACTAACAAATGTAATATAGCTTATTATATTAGTTTCCTAGAGCTTTGAGGTGTCCTTCAGATATTGAAGACTGCAACATGGCTTACATGGTCACTGAAAGCAATCTCTAAATATATTTCCTCTTCTTTTCTTAGCATCATCTAAAGAAGCTGGAGGGACGGCGGTTAGATTACGACTATAAGAAGAAGCGTCAAGGCAAGATTCCCGATGATGAAATCAAGCAGGCTGTGGAGAAGTTTGAGGAGTCCAAGGAACTTGCTGAGAGGAGCATGTTCAACTTTTTAGAAAATGACGTGAGTTCTCCAGAACATTGCAGCAGATTTTGAAAATAACAGGAAGTTGTTCCTGCTGAGGTTGCATGCTATGAGTGGACATTAGAGGGTTTATAAATGCAGTTCTTAAAGCCTCCGCTTTGTCAGTAATCTACAACAGATAGATGTTTAAGTGTACTATATATTATATATAATTACATTATATTATGTAAGGAATGAAACACGATGGAACATGCTGTTTTAGGAAAACAGTCAATGATGGGGTGATGTTATGTGTGACCATGAAGTTATTTTTCCAATAAAAGCACACCCTGAAGTTTGCAATAAACACATCATGCTTATATTTATAGCTTCTAGTGCTATTATAGTAGCTTTCAGTGCTGTTATAGAAAATTAATCAACACCTCCTGACCCACAGTGCTTTGGTAGCTGTGTAGCGATCACACACCTCACCCCACTTAGGGGGCATTCCTCAGTATTTCTAAACGTGCTGTTTTTCCCCTGCCTGTAGGTGGAGCAGGTGAGTCAGCTAGCAGCTCTGATCGAGGCAGCACTGGAGTATCACCGTCAATCCACCGACATCCTGGAGGAACTCAATGGCAGATTACAGAGCAGGTATCTCAGCTGGGCCCTGTTTAAGCATTCGTTCCATACACACATATACACAGCCCACATATACACTGTATTTTTATGTGAATTGTGAATAATTAAAACTTGTCTCAGGTGAGAATGAACAGATAAAAGTGTGTTCCTGTCTCTCCATGACTAAGTATGTTCGGCTGACGTTCTTTTGCATCGTCTTATCCCTCCTCTTCAGAATCTTCAACAGAATAGGAGCTTAGGAAAACACACAAACATTCACATTCTGTTTTCCAGACTTTTTTTTTGACATTTCAAATCTTATGATATAATTTTTTTAACATTATTTTCTTGTTTGAATTGAGTCCAGTGCATAAAGGTTAATAATGAAACAAGACTAGGCGTGTTTTTCTGGGCCTGCAGATTGGATTTTGTGGAGAATGTTGATGAATAGTGATGGATAGTTGGTTAATAGCACATTTTTGGTGTATGTGCAATGAAGTGTAAGTCAAGGTGCCTTCACAAAAGTGATACGTCATACAAGGTTTGTGTTTTCTGGGCGTGTAGTATTTAGTATTGTGGTTTAACGTCTGATAAGTCATTGAATTAGCCACAGTCTACTGTCTATTGGGAATGTAGTGCACTAAATAAGTTGTACATATCATCTGGTGAATTGAGATTTGGCCTGTGTAGGAGAGGTTCATTATAAATATTGTCTACTGAGTGAATCTTGTTTTTGTGACTATGGAAATACTTGAAATTGCCATTGCAACCTAAATTTATAATTATAGAGAATATAATTTTGAGAATAATAAAAAGAAGAATAAAATTCAGGAGATCTTCATTCATATGATGCTTGTCAGGAATTGAGCCAGGTCCCATTGCATTGTCACTTGCCGGGGTGAGAACAGTGTAAGTTATTCAGTGAGCAAAAAAAAGCCTCAGGCAAAAAGTATATTTAGTGTCATTCTACTATACAGATATAAAGTGGTTCATTTTGACCTGAACAGAACAAGAGGTCTGGATACTGCATTAGCATAAAAGAGCAATGTTTATCATGAATAATCAATGCTGATTTGGATTCTTCCTGCAGGATAAACACAGCAAGCTGTAAACCTAAGAAAGAGTTCAAGCCAAAGTCCATCATGTCCAGCCTGGAGACCATCAACAGCAATCAGCATAATGGTGTCTCCTACACTTCCTCTCTAAAATCCACAGGTACCTTTGAACTATACTTAGTAGACATAAATTATTTGTGCTAATCCTGGCTCTTAACCATTACAGTCCATAATTTTGTAATTATTCCATTTATGAATTTGTTTCCATTTTTTCACATGCTTTTGGTCTATTTGTGGTAGTGGTTTATATCATATATATTTTTTGAAAATCATTAGAAATCACTTAAACAGTTCAAATATTAATTAAGAATAGAGGTTATAAAAAGTAATATAATGTTAGTAATGTTAGTGTAGAGGCAAAGAAAACATCTGTGAATAAAACAGCATAAATACTTTATATTTTCTTTGTGAAATTTAGTGTGCTTGGGAAATGAATCTTTGGACATAAAAAATTGTCTTTCTTACTGACACTAATGCAGACGACTTTAAATAAACATTTAAATTAACGTTTGTTTAAAAAATAGTCAAAGACGAAGCTTCAACAAAACAATAGAGCCACATTATGAAAAACTAGAACTTCAGACGTTATTTGTTTAAAGTTTAACCAAGAACATACTTTTAACGAGAGGAAAAAAGGAGGACAAATGAAAATATTTTCACAAACATGGTACAAAACTTCATTTTATGTTACACTTAATAACAATTCAGTCAGGGACGTGGAAAGCATTTTACATTGGGGTGCTGTTATTTTAAGCAGCATACATGTAATTTGTGCTATGATGTTATGTGTTATGGCTTTGGTAGTTTCAGTCTGATGGGGCCCTTGAAAAAATCTGATATAAGTGAAGTGACATGTAGCCAAGTATGGTGACCCATACTCGGAATTTGTGCACACACAGTAGTGAACACACGCACACCGTGAACACACACCCGGAGCAGTGGGCAGCCTATTTTTGCTGCGGCGCCCGGTGAGCAGTTGGGGGATCGGTGCCTTGCTCAAGGGTCTCACCTCAGTCATGGTATTGAGGGTGGAAGAGAGCGCTGGTCATTCACTCCCCCCACCTACAATCCCTGCCGGACCCGAGACTCGAACCCAAGTCCGACTCTCTAACCGTTAGGCCACGACTGCCCCTAAGATGTCCACATAAAAGCTCAAAAAAGTAAATCATGATGTTAAAGCATCGCAAACTGTTATCATATTGTCATATCACCAAGTCACACCACTAAACATCTTTTTAGGAATGGTTTGAGGAATTCTGTTGTGAACTCATCTCCTGTTGTCCATTGCAGATATTCAAGTGAACCACGGTGTAAATGGAAAAAGTAGGTTTCTCAGTTTTTACAGTCACTGCTGATAAAGTCCTATAAGCAAATATATAAACAGATCTATAAGCAGACTTATACGTAAACATATATTGACGAAATATATACCCATTTGTGTTGAAAGGCTTGTAGAAAACTTCAGCCAGACAGTATTTTGGTACATAAGCATATAAGTATATAGTGGTTCCCTCTAGTGGTTAAAATGGGATACAAGCATACTGTTTATTAGTGTGACATTCTGGCAAAAATGAAGTCAGAGAGCCAAGGCATGTCTGTTGTCTGAAGCTAAACTTGCCTCAAACTGTGTCAAGTTGTTCAGTATCTCAAATAGACGACCTTCCTCTGTTTCTGCATCAGAATAAGAAAGGAGATGTAGCATTCAGATTTTCATCCTTAAAGGCAGAATTGTATTTTGGGAATGATTTGGATGATAATATAGTTCTAATCTGATTTGTATATTTTTAATACTTACTCTGTTATTTAGTGAAACGGTTTAAGTACAAATGCTATTGAGTCAAGTATTGCCTTTTAAGAAGTGTGTGTGTGATCATTTAGCAGTGTATATTGTAGGACTCTAAAATGGGGGCTTTCGGTTTCATTGGTCCAGTGCAAAACTAAAGAAGCAACTTTCAGACACCAAACACGTCTTGGATGATTGACTACATTATAAGGAACATTGTGTGCATTTAGCTTCTAGGCCAAGCTGTTCCTTAAACAAATACGCCACAGAAATGCCCTTTGGGAAAAGAAAAGAAAATTCCATTAGGATATGAATACGTATGTGCTTGCTGAAGACGATTGAATTCCTAAGCAAATCACTCTGTTGATTTTAGTTTTGTGATCACGTCCATGTTCATCATTGATCTCTGTGTTTGTATGTGTTTGTGTGTATTTGTGCACTTCATGATCACTCTCCACATTTTGGTGTCAGTTGATTACATCAGCCATCCACCTCCCATCAATCCAGCGTGGTCGGAAAGCCTCAGTGTGAACAGTCGTGAGTATTACCGGATTTGTACAGAATTTGTGCACACCAGAGCTGTAATCACCACTGATCACTGGGGTGGTGGGTGCAAGAAAAATTCAAATGACTACTGATAATATTGATTTTAGAAGGCACTGCTATGCGAAATCATCATTCTTTTGAGTCAGATCTAATGATGTGCATGTTGTTATGGTTTTGGCATCACAACATGGCAGGTTTAAAATAAACTGGATATGTAAAGCTAGACATGAACACTATCAAGAACTGTTAACTTCGTTGTCTGGCAAACAGCCAGTTGGTTATTGTAAGGAATAAAACATTTCGAGACATGCTGTTACAGGAAAATAATCAACGATGGGTGCTGTGATGCATGTCCCTGATTTTTATTATTTTCCACTAAAAGCATCCGTTAGTGTTGCATTCCTCTTACTCCCCAGCCAACAATTTTTACTGTATTAATGAATAACTTTTTAAATGGCAATTTTTTAACCTAACTAACACATGGTAACATTTTTAAAGTTGCATTTAATATTGTCTCCATGAAACAAATTCATTTCTGTGATCACTTACCTTATAGCAGCTATAAACAGCTGTTTTATATAATTGTATGATTAACTAATCAGCAGTACTTCTTACCGAAACAGAGACGGAGCTGCACATGGACCAGCCGTGCTGCCGCTCTCTGTACAACTTCGAACCTGAAAACGAGGGGGAGCTCGGCTTCAAGGAAGGAGACATCATCATCCTTACCAATCAGATCGACGAGAACTGGTACGAAGGGATGATCAACGGCGAGTCAGGCTTCTTTCCCATCAACTACGTCGAGGTCCTAGTTCCCCTACCGCAATGAGGCTAGTAACACTGACTCTGTACAAGAGACACAATCTATGGAAGCTTCATCTTTTACTGCTTTATTTTTCAGCATCTAAGTGTAGTGAGTCAAGACAACTGGAATTGAATTATAATCTTGATGAGCAGAGAAAAGTCTCAAAAGTTAGAACAAGTCCAGTCACCTTGATTCATTATTTCTAGACATTTAGTGACGGATGCCTGAAAAACCTGGTAGGCTTTATTTTTCAGTATTTATTTTCTCTTTTATACGTATTCTGTGTGCGCTTCTGATTTAGCCTTTGGCATTTGTTCAGCACTCTTTATTTTCAGCTATGTGGATGGCTAGCTCCCTAATTTTTGTTTTGTAATTTTTTTTTTTATTCCGGTTTGTATGTGGTTTAGAGGTTTGAGTGCCTGCACTGAGCTTAAATGTCACCGAAACACAATTTATAAAAATGTGAGTATCTGTACTGCTACTCATGGGAATGTGTATCTCCCCAAGTACTTAATCTCTCTCTTGTGCACTGGCTCTTCGTTTTTTCTGTTTACATGTGACTTACTGTGATTATCTGGAATCATGACAGCAGTAACAAATGTTATATCGAAACAATGCAGACATTGAAGTACAGGGTGGGCGATGTGGCAAAAATATCACATCACATCACAATACTTTTCTCACAATGCACAATATTTATTGTCACTATTGTGAGGTTTTGTTCAAAATCTTGCCAGCAGCAAATTAAGAGGAAATGAAACAACTGGTTAAAAAAGGATAATCAGCTACCAGTTAGCGCCGTGTTGCTGTAACCGTGTTACTGAGAGTAGGTCAGTAAAAGACAGGGGTTTTCAACCTGGTTTGAACAGTGACCCCATTTTAAAGGACCAAAATTATCACCATAAATAAACAAAACATGCAAATATCTGTAAATGTTATAAACATGCACTGTATATGATCACGTAAAGTTTGTTCATCTGTGGAGAGCATAGCCAGAGCACACTGCAGCTGCAGTAGGCTACAGAAAACAGACTGTATTGCCCAGGTGTTGTTTAGATTCTGGGCAGATGCTGCAAAATATATAATAACTCTTGTATTTTGTAGTGTTCCTAACTAGGAGGTATGACTATGCAGTGGAAGATATTTTTATTTTAAATAGTAGTTGTGCATGTCCAGGGTCTGTTGTGAAGGCCACTGTGTTTAACAATAAGCTAATGGAATTAGAATCATTATATGACGTTTATCTGACATTTAATTCTTAATTTAAAATTATTCCATACATCAAGTTCATGTGCATAGAGCTACATTATACATTTCGGTTGGTAAAAATCTCCTGCGACCCCATCTGACCCCAAGGTTGACAGCTGATGGTGTAAAGACTGTTGTATAATATAGTATTTTTCAATCCTGATCATGGAGTATCACTGCCCTGCACGTTTTCTGTTTTTCTGTTTGTTTCACTTGTAGTCTTTTGTAGCCTATTCTTCATCAGTGTCATGCAGACGGGCTGATGTTGTTTAGGACACATGGGATCTAACGGTTTGGTATTAACTGTCTTCCTGCTGTGAGACATTATGTTTACACTCAGTCATGATAACTTTTATGATCATATCTAATGAGCCAGATGCTAACTGGCAGTTCTGGTACATGTTCCTGAAAACACAGGCCTTAGTGCAATTCTAAATATCGGTCAAAGAAGAGAAATTCAGGAATAAATCTGTATTAAATCCACCATACACTTGGAAAAGGTGTATCACAACATGTTATTTGGCTATCACATTGTCACATCGCCCACCTCTGCAAACTCCCTGAAGTGCTTCTTTATTTTGAGATTGTGTTCATATTGCACTAAACGCTTTAGAATCAACAGTCAGTCACATGGCACATGGATCTCCCATTTGCACTTTCTACTGAATCTCTCTGCCACGCCACGAGCACGGATTGACATCAGCCTGTCTCAATCAGTAAACATATAGAAATATATAGAGACATCCATATCCATAGCGACTGTTCATCTGGGAGCTAATATTTTCCCAGCATCATACACTGAATGAAGTTACAAAACCAAAAAAATCCGTCATGTTGCCAGTGGTCGAGTTGCTTGCATACAAAGCTGTGAAATGCTTGTCATGCCTTGCTTGATTGTTTTTAAACTGACATGTCAAGACATTTTCTGCACGGATTGATGTCCTGATTAGCCAAATGCCGATATTACAATTTCACGTCACAGTAATTGTTGATCCATTACAATATTGCATTCAAAACATCACTAATGATAAAACACAAAGACAAACTAGCCTGTAATTCGGAATAACACTGAATAATTTTGAGCTTGTTTGCATAACAGTACAACAATTTTAGGTTAAATAAAATGTATAAAGACAAATATAAAAATCTTATAATAAATGTTGAATATTTCGGTGTATATTGTACCCGATTATCGGCACATTACTAGTCCTGATATTACCAAAAAAAAGTGGTGACTGTATTCCTGCAATGCCACAAAACTACGCTGTGTAGTTTAATCCAGCCATGTGGATTTTTATTTTAACTTTTGATGACTACTTTTTGCTGTGTGAAGACATTTGCATGGCTAAGACTGCCTTTTCCTGTGCTCTGTTTTGTCACTGTTGCCTTTGCTGGTGCAATGAATGATCACTAGAGGTGATGAGCGAGAAACAGGGATTATTTTGATACAGTATTAACCGGTTAAAATAAGGGCTGCAACTATTGATGATTATTATTTTTTTTTTTAACTATTCTGCTTTATACTGTCTCGGATATTTGAGTATTCTATAAAGAAAAAGAGCTTGAGATTTAATTCTTTAAAATTCTTTGAAATCCAGCAGTAGAATACAAATCTAATGAAAGACACTTCTTCGGGACAGCATGCCAAAACTGCAGGAATTACCCACACCAAACGCTAAACAACGCAGACCAGAATGCTTGCATAAATGATAATGTGATGCAGAGGTAAGAAAAATGATAACAGATGATATCAAATTATGAAAAGATTTATGTAACTTAAATATGTAAAATTTAAATAATTTATTACGCCACACTGATGTGGTGATTATCTTGCATGTTAATGGTAGATTACCGTTACTAGTAGTTGAACTATTAGAGCTGTAATAGTTGAACTATTTTACCGTTTGATTTAATGATCAAATTGCTCAAATTTTTCAAGTATCCGTTGCAGCCCTAGTTAAAATATAAGTGCTATAAATTCTCAGACTGTGATAATTGCTTAAACTTTTATCACAGTTAGTAATGTTGCCACAATCTTGTATTTCTAAAAAAAAAAAAAAAAAAAAAAAAAGAAAGAAAGAAAAAAATGATAATTTTATCTCCCATGTTTTCCAACTTTCATGGAAATTTTTTAAGCTGAATTATGGCCTTGAAAGACATTTGTGCTTCTTATCCTACTGAATAGGACAGGCTTTATCTAAGGAGCACAAACGCCACCTAGGCACGCTTCTCCCAAATATAATGCAAATTTTTCTGAGTGTTGATTATTGCAACATGTTGTAGAACTGATAATCAGCACACTCCTAATCCTTTCCAGGAAACCAGTTGCCTAGTGGAACACTTTAACAGTATTTTACATTTTACTTGTTGCCATATTATATGATTATTGCAGGTTTGACTAAGATGGTAAAGTTGGCATTGATTCAGTATTGACCAGCGGCACATTTTTACAGTATTTTAAAGCTTCTTGTCGCCAAGCCATTTTATTGCTTTTGCTTGAATACAAAGTGAATAGGAATAAGACAAGCTTAAGCAGGCCTTAATGTGAAATCCTTAAGCTGTGTTGCTCCATCTGTTGAGCTTGAATTAACTTTGTCCGGTAAAACGTTAGACTGTTTATTATCATACAGGAGTCCAGAGAGGCGATGCATTACAGTTTTATTGTCCCCTATGAAAACATTAGTCATGCTTAAAGCTTAGAGCTAGTTTATCCCGCAGTTAGACATAGAAACTGTCAAAATGTAGAACGAAACCAAATTAATGAAATGAAATGTATTTTGTTACATTTTGATATTTGTTTTTCACCTAGATTAGTATTGCAAACATGCTTTAGAACTACTTCTCAAGCACATTGTGGGTCTCGTATACCATTTTGGTATAGATAAATAAGGATGAGGAATGACCCAAGTACACATTTAAGAACGTTCCTGTAAATTCCTGATGCAAACAAACCAAATGTGGCATTAACTAGACTAATTATTTTCACTTCCAGATCAGTCGATTAACTGGGACAGAATAATAACAATAACGCAGGGCCTCTCTGGACCTGTGTAAAACACTACTGACCCCTCTACCTTTACACATTTTGTCCTGTAGCTTTCCAGTAAGTTTTGTCACTACAGTACTCATTTCAGAGAGAGAGGCATGTGGACCATATGTATTTTTTTTTCTTTTAATCTGTTTAGTATAATTTATACAGAAAGTGTTTTATAGATGTAAATGAATATATTACAAACTGTATATTGCATAAATAAATGACAAATGCTGAATAATTGTTGAGCCCAACATTTGACACCTGTTTTATTTCCTTACACAAAAAAAACCAGACACACATGAAAAGCAACTTTTGCTCCTGTAAAACATCTGCTTTTAAAGTGCATCTGAACAGATCATTTTAGAAGTAGAAAACAATTCTTATGTTGAGTAATAAATGGATTATTTTTAATGCCCTAAATGCCAGGAATTCCTTAAAATGGCCTGTGAACATCTCCTCCACATTTACTCTCATGAAGAATGCAAACATCTGTGAAATATATATATATATATATACATACACTGCCCGGCCCAAAAAAAAGGCACTGTTTAGATTTTAACAGGCAAATACATAAGAGTCTATGAATGGATCATTATTAGAGTGATTATAATGTTTCTAGCATGTTA
>CM075013.1:10179577-10198117 GCA_037576675.1 Pangasius sanitwongsei | reverse complement strand
CCTCTTTCATTGTCAGTACAAGATCTTGACCAAAAACTGATGCACCTCTTGATGGAAATAACATCACAACATTTATTCATAGACTCTTATGTATTTGCCTATTAAAATCTAAACAGCGACTTTTTTTTTTTGGCCGGGCAGTGTATATATATATATATATGTATGTATGATAAGATTTTTTAAAAGATTGATATTAATAATGGGGGAGTTTTTTTTTTTTTTTTTTAAAGATCCAGATACATCTGTATATACACTTCCTTTGTGTGATTGTTCTTTTACTTTTGTCAAAAAGTAACAAAAGTTTTTGATAAAATACTTATTGCTGTTCATATTATTCATATTTAAGACTCACTTTAACACAGGTCTTACACTGCCCGTCCGATGTCAGAAGAAATAGACTCATTTTTAATTACTCAAAAATTAGAACAATCAGTGGAAGTAAGGAATATGTATACAAGTGAAGAGAGGACTTTATATCACACCACATATTGGTCTTACAGCGCATACTAGCACTGAATCTGATACTTTTCTTTATAGACTTAACTGATTTACCCTCCAGTGGCGCTTGAATTTTTAATAAAGCATGTATTTAATGTCTCATTAGACTCTTAAAGCAGCCAGTTAATGAGTCATTATGGTGAATATGTAGCTTTAAACAATTAAAAATAATCTGTGTTGAATAAATGAGTGTTCAGTATGTGTTAATGCTTGATAAACTACTAAAATGGTCTAGACACTATTTTCTACAGCTTTACCTTTATTTAAATACCAAGTGTCTATGATTATGCACAGATATGCAGATGAAAGACTGCCATGTCATCATGCCATCCCAAAAAAAAAAAAAAAAAACCACACACCCTTTCCTCGTACCTCATACTATGTTGTTTCTACATGTGAGTTTGTGTGTGAACCTTGTTTAGAGTGACCAGAGCAGTTCTGCTTTTGTGAGACAGTGCAGGACACGCAGATAACAAATGAGTGATGTCCCAGTTCTGATCCACACTTACCACTTGACCAATGAAGAACTGACCAACATAAGGATATGCAACCAAACAAATTTCACATTTTAATTGCCTTGATTTTAAACACATTATGGGACTTGTGTCACGTTAACTCTGTATTTTGGTTATGAGAAAAATTTCTTTTCTTACCACCACTGCCTCTTTTATTTAAATAAATAAATAATTCTCTCAGCTGTCCTAGGACTCATTCGCAAGAAGGCTGACATTCTCTCCTGGTTTGTTATAGTTTACGACATCTTTTTCTTCTGAAGGGTTTACTTTCTTTAATTGCGTTCACTTTGCCTTCAATTCTTCCAAAACTCATGCTTTTTTTTTTTTTTTTTTTTTTCCACGAAAGCATATATTTTTTGGAAGAGAGTGGGTATGATCATTGGAGGGAAGTATTAACCTGTAGGAACCACACATTTAATTTTATACACAGATACGGGAGAAATTGAAGGAAAAACATCAAACCATTCAGTGAGCTCTGTGGATGGGGGCGGGGTCATGCTGGAAGAGACCACACCCATCAGAATAGAAATGTTCGATCACAGAATAAAGGTGATCCGTCACTTTGTGTTGAATTGTAGTGGTGACTCTTCCCTCTGGGAACAAGTGGACACAAGCCAGGCCAGTGAAATGCTTTCCAGCATAACAGCGACTGGTTTTGTACTTTCATTTGTCAACTCTTTATATATTTTAGATATATTTCAAACAATATGTTTTAGCAGAAAATCAATATATACTATTTCACCCATGAGTGAAACACAGGATATTGTTTTGTTTGTGTGGGATGGGAGACCAATTTTGTTTGGGACTGTCCAAAAAAAAAAGAAAAAAAAAAGAGACATTTGTTTATGGAAATTGCCGAAATTTAATTATCTACTCACATTTACTGAACTTAGTATTTTACTGTAGGTTACACAACTTTTTGCAAGCTGGTTTGTTAACTGCTAAAGAACTATCTTGCATTTGATACAAGTGACATTTCAGTCTTGAAGTCTTGTTCTGCATTGTCAAATTCTCAAAGATTTGACAGTAGCAAAAACAAAGTACATCATAACAGCAAGATCACCATCAGAAGCCAAAAAAAATCATACAGTGTCCAGGGTCATTGTACAGCTTTAAGCCAGTTTTACACTGTATGATTTTCAGCACATTATAAAAGAATAATTTTTTATGATTGTGTTCTTGCACTTATGGTTGTTTTGCCTTTTTCTTAATACTGTAAATTACTTTAAAAATAAATAAAAAGGCCTAAAGCTGTACTTTTATGGCAGCATGTCTTAAGTCATCAGTCTGAAAGGCTTATAAGTGTAATTTTTGTATTTATGTCCAGAACTCAGTCATTTGGACACACCTCCTTTGGGTAGCTCTCAGTAAATGGTCTTGAAGTCAATCAAGACTTGTTTTCTGAAGACCACAGAGTTTTTCAATATCTGATAAATTGCCTGATTACTTGAACAACCCATCGTTACACACCTTCACCTGATGAAACAGCACTGTGCGGCCTGCGTTTACATGATAAACGCTTATATTTTATGACATAACAACACACTGATGTCATATGTTTCACAATGGGGCAGATTTTTCAGCTCCTGTTGTTTCCTGTTGCAATATTAAATTCAAAACGTTTATTTTTTGCACTTTGTCCAGTCAACACATTTAAATTAAGATTGTTAAGAATGTTTTATAAAGATTAGGGTGACTTTATTACTGGCAAATCGTTAACATAATGTAACATGTTTGTATGACAGTTAAATTAAAGACACAATAATGTTCAGAAATCTGAAGGTTGATATTCACACCTCATCACTTTTTTTTGGATGAGCTTCATGTGATTGTGTTTGACAGACAGTATATGTTTTGTTATGGTTAAAAAAAAAAAAAAAAAGGTCAGTCACTTTTAAAACTTACCAAAAAGCAAGCCCTAAATCAGAAGGTTTATGGATAAGTGAAGAGGGATTCCGTTTATATCCAGACTTCAGCACTTCGTTTGGACACTCTTCCTTTATGTGATTGTGTTTTTCCTCTCAGCACTTGTGTTGCATTGTGTCCCTCTTTCTGCAGTGACTTTTCAGACTTTTCTTTCTCGTGTTTTAACGGCGGGCAGCACTCATTTCCTGCACACGTCCACTCAGGCTGATTCTCCACCAGCAGCTCCAGTGTAGGCAGAGATGTTGTACTGCTCGTCCCAGAGCGTCCGTTCTCATTTACTGCTCCATAAATACTGCTCCTCCATCCTTCCTTTACTTGCATTGACCTTCTGATCTTCTTCCAGCCGAGGTGGTTGAGCTCCAGGAAGTTTAGCAAGATGCAGAAGACACCCACGCAGAACATGAAAATGAGGAAGATGCTCTTCTCTGTGGGACGTGAGACGTAGCAGTCCACGCGCTGAGGACAAGGAGGGACGGCACACATGAAACGAGCCGGGACGTAGAATCCGAAAAGCAGCCACTGAAGGGAAAGGAATGCCAGCTCCAATGCAGCACGAAAACACACATGGAGCACGTAGGCTTTGGACAGGACTCCTGAGGAACCTCTTGTCAGAGAGGCATGTTTTTGGACGAGAGTGCCGCGAGGTAGTGAAACGCACATGCTTTTCTCCAGAACATCAGCCACCTTGTCTCTCGGGTGATGATGAGACGTCATGGAGCAGCTTTCAGAATTACAGTTCCGCACACACTCATCCGTGTTTTGCCCAGGTGCCATCTTGGAAAGGTTGTGCCAGGTGTAGAGAATGAAGAAAAGTGACGGCGTGGACACGGCGACAATATGGAAGACCCAGAAACGTGGCTGAGAGATGGGCGCAAAGGCATCGTAGCACACATTAGCGCAGCCCGGCTGCAGTGTATCACACACAAACATGGTACGTTCATCAGCGTACACGTCTTCAGCCGCCACGGCAACCACCAGCAACCGAAAAATTGCCATCACCGTCAGCCAGATCCGGCCAATCAGGGTCGAATGCTGATGCACGGCATCAAGGAGCCGCTTCAGCAGTGTCCACTCTGTCATTGTCACCCTGAGTCCCAGTGCTCAAACGATTTGGTAATAACAGCAGATTTTTTTCACACCCCAGGAGAGTTGTGAGTTCAAATCCCAAACCAGCTCAAGAGCCTCAGTTAAGTTCCTTTAGCAAGAGTCTGTAGCCCTCATCAGCTCCAGGGAGGCTCCTGATTCTGTGCTTTGACCCCAACTCCCATCCAATCAATCCCTCATTTTAATTAAAGCTAATAATATTACATAAACTCGAACTCAGTAGCGTCTTTTTCATAGCTCTCTTCTGAAGCGCCGTGGCTTCTCCGTGCCATCCTTCCCTTTCTAACTCCTTTTAGATAAGCGCCCTGCCGACGTAGGCCACTTGACTTCAGGTCACATGGTGCCTTCTCTGTCATCTTTAACCTGGGCCATGTTTTTAAAAAGGGCTTGAGCAGACGGCACTCTCCTACTTCAGATAGCGTCTGGTTCTTTTTAGCTCCACCGCCAGCCGGAGATAAAGGGAGCTTCCTTTAAAAGGATAGATGTTTAAAAATACAATTCAGATAGCAGATGCTTTTTTATGCACTGCTAAAACATTCTTTGGTTTTGTTGTTTAGGTGTAACACAGGTTTAATAAATACCAATATCTTATATGTTGTTAAGTAAGATATTGTTGCAAATCAGTAATAGTGAGTGGGAGGGTTTAATCCCGGGGTGAAGGTTGAGATGTTTATACACACATACTGTATCTACGCTGAGAGTATGTTAATGGACATGAGAAGAATCCTTATTTACAGCAAGTGATGGACAATATAATAGACAATTGGACAATACATGCATTGAAATACAGTCAGGTCTATAAGTATTTGGGCAATGACACAATTTTTGTAATTTTGCCTCTGTACACCACCACAATGGATTTGAAATGAAGCAATCAAGATGTGACTGAAGTGTAGACTTTCAGCTTTAATTCAAGGGAGAAATATTGCATTAACTGGTTAGGAATTACAGCCATTCCCTCCATTTTCACAGGCTCAAAAGTAATTGGACAACTGACTGATCAGCAGTTTCACAGCCTGTTTCCTCATTATTTATTATATAAGGAGATAAAAGTGGATCTGGAGTTGATTCCAAGTGTTGAATTTGCATTTGGTAGCTGTTCATGGGAACTCTCAATATGCCATCCAAAGAGGTGTTGATGCAAGTGTAGGCGGCTATCATTAGGCTGAATATATCATTAGGCTTCCCCCAAACATAGTCGATTAACCAAACCATGCTTAGAGTTCAACATCTGCTTCTTTAGTTTAGCACTGGAGCTAGATAACAAGTAATCAAGTCTCTCATCCATAATCTTTTCTAAAAATCTCTGTATTAAAATGTATCCAGGTTTCCAGAATTGATGTTAGCTGACCACTAACATTACCGGAATCACTTTTTTCGAAGAGCGATCTGGTATCATTAGGTGCACAGTGACAAAATGTGGTGTGGAATTACACCGGAAAAGTAGACGTTATGTGGATGATGATTTAAATCGATTTTAAACTTACACGTGCAAATATGTGGCAGATGTGCTCGAAAAGGTCAACAGTTGACCATGTGAAGGGGCTTCCAAGGCCATCACACTACTTCCTACTACTTATTGGACTATTCTTGCTCATTTCTAAAATAGTTTATTATTATATTACAGTGCAATGTAACAACGTCAGACAAGAGAAATATATATAAAGATTTGTGTATGTATTTGGATGACACACTATATGACCACTTCCCACTAACATCTTTTAACCCGAAATAGTTGTCTCAGTAGTCCAGCTATTTGTGTTGCTAGTTTAGTTTGATGAAAAGGCCACTACTTTGCTCAAAAGGTTACTACTGACTATTTACGTTTATTTAATAATCTATGCATATCCCAGAAATGTCAAAATACTTATCACTCTGGTTAATTCCAAAGCCAACTGCAGAAAGATAATGGACACCCACCCATTACGGCATATTCTTTATTAAATTTCTATGTATAAAAGTGTATTATTTAGGGAAATAAACAAATAGGCAACAATGACAGTTAATCAGTTCATCTTGAGGTCTATAGATGCTTAGGTGTTCAGGCATGTTCCGCTTCAAATGTCGGGAACACAGATTACGTATATGCAAAAAGCTCATTCTGACATGTTCTGATCATGGCTTTCTGTCAGCACACTGATTAAATTATGAGAGAAAAATAAATTAATAACCAATAAACATGTGACAAAATATACAGGGTCACGGTAATTTACATACAAATCTAAGGAAAAATTTATTTCTCAAAACAAAATTCCAGCAATGCTACATGTTCAACAGCTGTCTACCATGTTAGTCCTCAGGAACTTTTCACCACATCTGGCTACTTGTACAGACCATCCCATTAGCTTAACATGTAATGTGCAAGTATAGCAAGTGCAAAACAGGATAATATGGCAAGCCAAGGCACAATAAACAGGGAGGAACAGACCTTGGAAAGACCAGGGAAGGAACATTTGTAGACTACTATTGCTGGTCTTGATTTAGTCTTAGCCCTATATATCTCATCGAATGTGATCACGTGAATGAGACGAGGGCTTTACGGCCCTTCTCAGGTCTTACACGTGGGCCCTGGAATAAGAAATACACATTTTGCTACGAGAAACTATTTCAGGGCATGGTGGTTACATATATGAAACACGTTGTGTAAAAGATTTGGGGTGGTATGTCTACATCACGCTCCAGTGTAGACATCTGGGTAGACGGCAGTTACATTACTGCACAGCTGGCCTCCTGACTTGGCGCATAACCCTGTAAAAACAGGTTTATTTTATTTACATGTTCATAATAGTGCATTCTACATTACTGAGCAATAAAGAAAAACCCTTGTGTTTCAATTCTGTTAAACACACCCTTGTTGACTTCCTCTTTGGTTCAATCGCTTTCACCGTAATGCCTTATTTTCTAAACCTGAAAAGAAATTTGTTAGACAACCCCACATGGAGGCCTGGGGAATCGGTGTAGGCCTCAAGTGCAGAACTTACCCAGAGGTCACTGCAATGTGATGCAGCGGGAAAACTGGTGGATGAAGCAATTTCTAAATACAAAACATTTGAATTGCTGCTTTCAAATTGGATTTTATGAAGTCAATTACACCACCTGATCATCAACAGTTTATAGTTTACTATGATGGCAAGTTGTTTAAGCTTGTTTATGATCACACGTTGATTAACCTCGTAACTTTTGCGTAAGCTAGCTAAATGTCAGATCAGATAGTCGGGTAAGTGATGAGAAGCCATAGGAAATTGACTGCACAGATAAATCAAGGAAATTCGTTCAACTACACCTGCTTACTGCTACGGCAGGGACGCAAACTCATTAGGGGTGAAAAAGGTGACAGATGTGAAACAAAGCGCTAATTTTTTTAATTCAATATACAGAACAGTTTTACACTGACCTGACCAACTACACCTACCTCTGCATTTGTCACACGGTCAATAGGGCACAGTGGCGCTTTTATTCTCTCCCTTATCTTTTCAGGTGCTGGGGTCTCTCTTGCTCCTGCTGTTGGTGTCTCGCTTACTAAAACCTGTCGCACACTAATACTGCAGGTTGATAAAATGTTGCAGACTCTCTGCTCTCTGTGCTTGACAGTGAGCCAAGAGGGCATGTGTGCCCTTACTACCGTAGTTGATAGCTTTAACACAAAGAATGCATTTAGCATGTCCTGGTGCGTCAACCTTCTTAAAGAAATCTGACAGTGGAAATGTGTGTACTGCACCCTTAATGTCCACAGCTGCCTCAAGCTTCAGCAAGCTCCAGCTCCACATACATCTCCCACCTGCCTCCCACCTGTCTGCTTTACCAGCAGTCCCTCACTCTCCCCTAATTCTCTCCTTCTGAAATGGACCCAGATTATGAACATTCAATCCGCATACCATAAGTTAAGTAAATGATCACAAACGTTGCCACCCATCTTGCATTTAGTCACACAATATTGTCATTATGACATTTCTATATAAATGTAGTAAAAGTAAAAATTAACGTAGTTTTTGCTCTTTACAGCTATTACAACTGCTGTTTGGTCAATTAAAAGATAGGGATTAGATATGATGTTTATAAATTGATTTCACAACCAGTAGAGCTAAAAGAAAAACTGTCACAAGGTAATTTCACTTGTGCTTCTGTCATTTCCAGTGAGTTCAGCACTTGCCCCCTTCTCAAGTGACATAATCAGGCTATTGTAACAAGTGTTCCATTTAACTACGTCGTAAGTAACGTAGGTCCATTTTAGTTAAAAGTCTACACCGTTGTCTCATGAACTAGTCTCATGTTCCAAAACAAATCCAAAAGCAAATTGATTAATTATGTCATGGTTATGCCAATATTAGCCTTGTTAATATTATCTTAGCAAAAAGAAAATGGACCCAACAGGGGCTAATGTTAACACTAAGTAGGCACTTTGGTGTGAGGAGCTCAATGTTGTAATTGTTGGCAAAATGGTAACATTAGTCATGTAAAACGAGTAGTCCCAGAGCCCTAACATCAGTAACGTTAACCTCTTCAGTCTTCACTCATCTCAGGTGCGCTGCACGTGCCAAGCACAGAAGCCAGGGCCTTTGTTTTTTTTTTCGGCTCAGAAGGTGTGGTTCTCATTTCATTCCCCAACGCCCCCTTCCTTCCCCACCTACATTTACGGCATTTGGCAGACACACTTATAAAAAGAGACTTTCAAATATATCATTTTTATATATATATATATATATATATATATATATATATATATACACACATACATATATACACACATACATATATACACACACACACACACACACACACACACAGAGTACGACTGAGCAGTTGAGGGTTAAGCAGTGGCAGCTTGGCGGTGCTGGGATTTGACTCCCAACCTTCCGATGTCTTCACCACTGAGCTACCACTTCCCCACCTCCCCCCAGATCACCCAAATTTGGATTCAAAATGGCGATTTTCACCGAAAGGTGATAAGCTGCATCCCTGTAAGGGCATGTTATGAAAAATCTGCTCCCACCACACACTGCTGCATTCTCGAGTAACAATGTTGATACACATTGCCGAGTTTTGACACGAAGTTAATGAGGGTGTGTTAAAAAGTATTGAAACACACATTATGAAAGCAATTTGCAAGGTAGTATTAATATTTTACAGGTTGCAGCCTATACGGTAAGCAGAAGCATTCAAGCAGGTGTTACTGATACAATGAGTCAAAACAGACACCTAAATTATTGGTTATTGAATGTAACGGAGACTATGTTTATGCCGTACACAACATTTCAGCTTCTCTTTAACTGTCTGACAGTAAAAAAGGACATGCCTTGAAACCACTGTTGAGCAGATGTTATTAGGGTGATGGATCATTCTCAGCACAACACTGAGGCTGACATGGTAATGTGTGTGGTGCTGCTATGAGTATATCAGGACTGCTGGGGTATTAAACACTTTGTACTCTTGCTGCACTTGATTTGATGCACTAATCTTGTTTGGGCACCTTGTACATATACAGTTAGAGACTCTACCTCATCTTTTTTCACGCACAATGTGTTAATCATCCTCTACCCTTCAGCAGCTTCTGACTACAGCGCTGTTGTTGGCTGTTACATTCAAATCTGATGCATTCAAAGCATTGCCACGTTATTTTTTTTGTGATGGTACCATTTCAGACTCATTACAGTCTTGCATCAAGCTGTCTACTTAAAGATAAGGGCAATTAACCTACAGTACATTTTAGGCAACAAACCACAAACCACTGTTCTTGTGAGACATTTAAGCTAACTTTTAATAATTTTTTAAAATGTCTTACTGAGTTTTTTTGACCATAAAATGGATGTAAAAAGTCTACACACTCCTGTTACAATGGCCATACCCAAAAAGACTGAGTAGTGTAATAAAATCAAGTTTAGGGCTGGGCACACTTCTGCAACTAGGTTACTGTAAGTTTATTTATTTTCTTCCCTAAAAAAGTATGACTGTTTAATTATTATTTTTATACTTTGCAATTTCCCATTAAAGTTGGGAAAAGATTTGACATGATTTATCTTAGTTTCATTCTTTTACTTCACAAAAACCTGCCATTTTAACAGGAGTGTGTAGACTTTTTATATCCACTATAGCTTTCTCCAATAACCATAGTGTTGTTAAAGCTTTCTCTGATAGGACTGACAGAAAGCAGTGCATGGAAGGGTGCATGCACAGAGGTGTGGCTAGCAAATGAGATAACTGGTAAGCTTGTGGCCTGCTGTGTACAATGCACATTAGATCAGGGGTATTAAACATGGCCTATGGACCAGGACTGGCACGATAAAGGACTAAGTGTAATGCCACCCATTACCTAAAATAAGATTAACAGCACTGCATTAGATGGTCTGTGGGTGCAGAGTCTGGGCCGAGTCTGATGTACTGCTTTATTGAGAATGGTCACTACCCACATAATAGCTGCTCAACACTGGTCCTGTTATGGTCCCTTTACAATGATGATGATGATTGGGGTAGATGGGGTAAGAATCAGTAACTGCCAACCTTTAAAATAAAACTATATGGTGAATGGTAGATAGACCTAACAAACGAATTACTTGGTGTATAATGACAGTATTCAATCAATAAGAACAATGAGAGCTAAAGAGCAAAGCATTGCCTTAAAAAAAACAGCATCACAACATTAAAGGGAAGCTGCAGAATGCAAAAGCATGCACATAGCAGCACTGTGATCATGCTGGCATCACCAGAGTCTCACCTACTGTGCTGGGACAGGTCAGGAAAGAGCACAACATTTCTTTTTCTTTCTTTTGGCCTTTTCATAACAAAAGAAATGAAGAAAAGTGGGCTGAAGTGGGCAGTCATTACTGACAGTACAAGAAAAGTCAAAAGTTTATTTTGGCCCAGTTGATATCAACAGACTGAAAAAACCTGCCTGATTAACTTTCACTGACTTGCTAGCATGTGGGGAAGTCACGCCTGTAAGGCGCTGGTAATGTCTCTTAAATGTTTTATAGCAAATAAACATTCATGAATGTGATGCTATTTTGATCAACCACAAATTATATTATAGGGTAATAGGCACTGCTAATCACTCACAAGAAGGGATTATTTGTACATCTGAACACAGTCTATTTGTAAGATGGAGTTGTTCTCTCTTGGATGAGTATATCATCAGGATTCTGGTAATTTCCTGATAGAGTGAAACCTGAAACAGGTTAGCTTATACTAAAATGTGTGTCTGCTTAAATGCACGCTGCTGTCCCTGCAGTTTGAGATTGAGAAATGAATAACATATACTCTAACAAGCTACTGTCTAATTACAGCACCTGATATAGATTGTGTCAAAAGGTGGCAAAAACTCCAATAACCAATATCAGTGACAATTTCCATATCAGTTGAACCCTATTTTTATTAAACAAGAATAGGAACAAAAAGATGAACTAGACTAATTGTAGTGGATGCTAGATCATTAATACCCAGCAATGCAAAGAAGTCTATCGGGAAAGAATTAATCACATTTCTAAACATGAATCTAAACATTTCTAAACAGTAACACTGATAAGACAGGGAAAGAAATTTAAATAAAAAAAAAATAAACCCCACCACACACTCTGGATTTTGCTTCTCATTCACCATGACTCTCTGAAGTGTCTCAGCTGACTAACTGGAGTCTAACCCTGCATTTTTTTTGAACTGCTGGTGGTGTTCTAGGGTTAATTTTGAGACTGGGGTCAAGTGTGAATACAAGACAAAGCTAAAATCTCTGTCTGGTCATCTGCAATGAGACCTAGTGCAGTTCCTGGTATGTTCATATGTGGCCCTGACCCTGTTCATATGTGGCTTATTTAAAACCTTAGCATAGTAAAATGACAGCAGGAGGAATATTCTAAAGTCACTGAAGAAGAACAGAGGAAATTGGAAATTGAAATGATTCAGAAATGAAGTACATGTTGCCCATTAGTGCTGAAGATGAAATCCTTCAAACGTCAGGTTGGGAAGGTTACCTGGCGGCGGAGGTGAATCTCAGACCCAACGCTGCTCTCTTCGTCCAGATCCTCTTCAGAATCTCCATCTGTTCGACCCTGCAGACGCACCACGCAGCGTTCTGCTGTCTCCTGAAAACACAAATGGTTTAAAGCTATCATTCAGACCAACACAGATGCCAAAGTATCATGATCCAAAATATTATTACGTCTCAGTAATGCAGAGAAAACTGCACATGAAACTTTAACTACAGAGATATCTTTCTCAATATAGAAAACGTGAAAGAAAAAAATTTACAGTATGATAACTGTACAAACAAACATAACTTACAGTAAATCATACTATTTGCTTAAACTCTATAGGCCACCGTCATAGCGGTGTGATGATTCAGTTATCTGGTACAGGCAACTGCTAAAGTATATTAGGTAAATAAGCCTTACTTCACTGTACAGATTGAGAAGAGACACCCGGACATCACTCACAGCTCCCCACGTCTTTGGGCTCCTCAGCACCAGATCAGTAGGAGGTTTCTGCTCCACTCGAGCTCCTGCAGACCAGATCTGAGCAAAAACCAACAATTTTGAAAGAAGAAAAGCTACAGTCGGGTCTATAAGTATTTGGACAGTGACACAATTTTCATAATTTTGCCTCTCTACACCACCACAATGGATTTGAAATCAAGCAATCAAGATGTGATTGAAGTGTAGACTTTCAGCTTTAGTTCAAGGAGTTTAACAAAGATATTGCACTAACCATTTAGGAATGACAGCCATGTTTTTTTTTGTTTTTTTTGTTTTTTTAACAGTGTCCCTCCATTTTCACAGGCTCAAAAGTAATTGGACAAACTAACAGTCATAAACATTAGGATTATTTTTAATACTTAGAGACAAATCCTTTGCAGTCAATGACTGCCTGAAGTCAGGAACCCATGGACATTACTAAATGCTGAGTTTCCTCCCTTGACATGCTTTGCCAGGCAGCTGCAGTAAAAAGGCCATCAGGTGCTGCTTGTTTGTGGGTCTTTCTGTCTTCAGTAATGCCTTCAGTAAGTGAAAATCAAGCTCAATTGGAATGAGGTCAGGTGACAGACTTGGCCATTTAAGAACATTCCATATCTTTGCCTTAAGAAGCAATTGGATTGCTTTTGTGGTATGTTTTGGGTCATTCTCTATCTGTACTGTGAAGCAATGTCCTATCAGTTTTGCAGCATTTGAATGAATCTGAGCAGAATGTATAGCTCTACACACTTCAACATTCATCCTGCTACTCCTATCAGCAGTCACAACATCAATAAACACCCATGACCCAGTTCCATTGGCAGCCATACATGCCCATGCCATAACACTGCCTCCACCATGTTTGACAGATGGTATGCTTTGGATCATAAGCCCTTCCTTTCTTTCTCCATACTCTTCCCATCATTCTGGTGCAAGTTAATCTTGGTTTCATCTGTCCAAAGAATCTTGTTCCAGAACTGGGCAGCCTTTTTTTTTTTTTTTTAAGATGTTTTTAGCAAAGTCTAATCTGGCCTTTCTGTTCTTGAGTGTTAATAGTGGTATGCATCTTGAAGTAAACCCTCTTTATTTGCATTCATGAAGGTGTCTCTTGATTGTAAATTTTGACAATGATACGCCTACCTCCTCAAGAGTGTTCTTGACTTGGCTAGATGTTGTGAAGGGGTTTTTCATCAACAAGGAAAGAATTCTGCAATCATCTACTTTAGTTGTCTTCCGTGGTCTTCCAGGCCTTTTGGTGTTGCTGAGCTCCCCAGTGCATTCCTTCGTTTTCAGAATGTACCAAACTGTTGATTTGGCTACTCCTGAAGTTTCTGCTATCTCTCTGATAGGTCTGTATTTTTTTTCAGCCTAAAATTTTCACCTCTTTTGGCTGCATATTGAGGGTTCCGATGAGCTACACTGTCTGCACTTCAATCACATCTTGATACCTTCATGTCAAATCCACTGCGGTGTACAGAGGCAAAATTACAAATACTTATGGACCCGATTGTATATATATATATATTTCAGTTTACTTACATTTACAGCAGTTCACAAAACTGATATTGTGTGGCAGTCTGGGAAAACCTGTTGCATATTGCTGTAGCTAAATTCAGCAACTAAATTCTGTCAAAACATCTAAACAGCCAAAATGATGAAAAATCAGGACTGACCAAAATGTTCAAACACAGCAAGTGACTTTTACCTAAAGAGATGGGACTGATGTGGATGATGCTAATAAAGTGAAAGGTCATTGTAAACTTATAATTATTCAAAATGTAGCAGCAATGGTGTTTTTCCATAACTAGATTAGGTAATAACTGGAGAGGTCTGTCCTCCCACATCTAAAAATTAAATGCAATTTTCTCCCTTTTCAATTTTTTGGGGTAACTAGACTTTAAAATGCTTTACTTGTGATTGTACAGAGACCCGCTAGTGACATAATAGAAATAATGAATGGCCATGATGTATTAACGCATGGGAATGGGATCCAATGTGTAACCACAACTTTTTAAGGTGTGGGAATTTGATAATTATGTCATGACTATGAATCGCAAGGGAACGAAATTTTTAAGATGTGGCTGCACATCTTAAGTGGGATCACTTTGTTATGAATGCAAACTGAAATGTGCATACAGTACTGTGCAAAAGTCTTAGGCACCCTATTTTTTTTTTTTTAGTTCAAACTTTGTTATAGATTTTTATTTTATGATTTCTACATTATTGATCCAGTACAGAAGCATTTGAGATTTCCAAACATTAGCTTTCCAGCACAAAATTAAATGTTACAGAAAAATAATTGTATGTCAGTAAAGAAAGCAGCATATTACATAAGAGACACTTTTCAGATAAAAACAGAATGAAGGCTGCTGGGTTTTGCTGCAAATATAAGAAGCAAGTGTGACAGTCAAAGTCTCCAGAAGAGCTGTGGCTGGTTCCGCAAGATGCTCAGTAAAACTTACAGCTCATTTCCTTATAAAACTGCACACACTGTACCCAAGACTACTAATTTTTTTTTAAAAGCAAAGGATCGTCTCACTAATTTTTTTTTCATTTATTACTGTTTACTGCTCTTTATAATATTTTTTTAATGTAGAAACATTTAGTTTCATTATTTCTGAAGGCATCTCTGCTCTACAGCATTTCTTTGCATGTGCATAAGACTTTTGCACAGTAATGTATATATATATAGGGCTTTATGGTAACCAATATGCACTTATGGGACAAAAGCTTTCTGTTTTAGTTAAAATGTAGACAAAGGTTTACATGCATGCTTTCTTATTAATCACAGAAGGTAACATCTATTTCCTAGAACAGACGATTTTCAAGTTTGCTCAGTTAAAACAATCATTTTTATGTAAATACATAAAACAGAATGATCACACCTTCACGATGTGAAGGGGTTTCCCAGGCTGCCACTTGTGAGCTCTCCTTCTTAAAGCGGTGTTGAAGCCCTCTACTGCGATGAACTCTACTGTGACTGGACTCGAACAGCTCATCAGTCCTGTAATCCTTCATTTCTCTGGTCCACTCATCTTGACTCACTACCACTAGCTAGCTTTATGTTACACTGTGTATATTATCACCGTCAACGTTTGTCCAGCAGCTAGAACGTAGGATGAAGGGATCTTAAAGATGATGTCAGGTCCTCCTGGTTGACTTCTTCTCACTGTCCAGCCTCCTACTGGCTGATCCTGAAACAGTATCCATTAAAATGAGACTCAATTAGAACTATTTTTTTCATTCATTCATTCATTCATTCATTCATCATTCATTCATCTTCATTAACCACTTAATCAGTGTTGTTGTGAATAAGGGCAATTTATGTTTTTGAGATGTGGAGGGAAACTGGAGAACCCAGAGGAAGCCCACATGAACACAGGCAGAACATGAGAAACTCCACACAGACAGTAACCTGTGCCGTGCCAAACCAAGAACCCTGGGGCTATGAGGAGGCTAAACTACCTGCTGCACCAGTGCTAGGATTATTCTGATTATTAAAATGTTTAAACTTACTATAGAAATATTAAGTATCTTAATATGAAGTTTCTTAGTATAGAAATACTAAGGAAATGACCAATGTTTACAAAACAAAAGAAGCATATTGTTATAACAAATAATAGTCACAAATAGCTAATAAAATAGTTCTGGAAAACAATAAACACAAAACAAAAAGGTGTGTTTTGATGAGAAATATAACTTTTAGTGAAGTCTAGTAACATTGTGAGAAGGTCCTACCACGTCAGAGTTGTTCTTGAGCCTTATGAAGTTTCCGTCAAGGTCTACCTCATCAATGGACACACAGCCACGAGCAGAAGAGTGCTGGGACACTTTGTAACTCGGAGAGAGACCTGTCCCACCCTCGTGTTTCCGTTTCTTTCCCCAGGCCTTGCGCGTGGCGTGGACATGTGTGCGGGAGATGGGCACGTGCTGAGAGGGACTCGGGGAAAGATTGAGTCTGGACAGAAAAATGACATGATGCATATGAAAATTGACAAAGAGGCTGACTAATGACTAAAACAAAAAATATTTAGAGCAAAATACAAATGAAAGTACTAGATCAGGTAAAGACAGACAAGATTTTTTCCATAACCATGCCAAGGGACATGAGCTTAAACAGGAAGCTTACTTGCGCTCTTACCCAAGATCTCATGTGTTCTCTGAGCAGCATGATGCCGACATGCATATCTGTTCCATGGCCGTCTCTTGGTTTGCAGATGTTAAATTATGCTTGGTTACCAGCTAACGTGCTTCATGTCTTACCGTTGCTCCTCTCCCTCCAGCATCTTCCTGTAGGCGTTGATTTCCATGTCCAGCATGAGTTTGATATCCAGCAGACTCTGGTACTCCTCAAGCTGTGCCTGCATCTGCTGCCTCATGTCAGCCATCTCCTGCTCTTTCTGGGAGAGCCGCTGTTGGCCGAGCTGCCTCTCGCGGTCCAGAGCTCGCTCCAAGTCCTGCACTCGTGCCTCCAGCTCACGGTTCTCACACACACAGAAACGCACATATGCTCTTTTATCGCTCTATTCATTAATGATGCAACTGGTATGGCAAACTATAGATTCTTTTATTAGTATAACTGATCAATGTTAAAATGTTTACACAGCCTGTGAGTAGTGTGATCTTATAGATATGCCAAATTAAATCACTTTAAGATCAAATTAATGAATATCAACAAGGTCATATGCTCATTTTACCTGATTTATTTCATCTTGTTACACAGGCAATACTTTATGATGTGTGCTTGATTTAGAGCTCTGTATGACCAGTTAATGCCTGGAGGAAACGGGTCAGCAACTTGCTTGCAAACCCAACTAATGAAAGGTTTATATGTGGCCAACAAAACTGTACTAGAAAACACAACCAACTGGAGACACAATGATAATATTTGTCCTCTATGCCCTACCTGTTTCTGCAGGCTGTTTATCTGCTTGGACTGGGACTCCACTTTTATTCTGGTTCCTTCCAGCTCTTCTCTGGTAGAGGTGGCATAATCACTGTTCTTCAAGGCCACCTGCTTGGCATTTTCCAACTGCAATGCATAAATGAATCAACACATCCCATATACATATTTATCTGCTATGTATATGCTGTGATTTTTAAATGTTTGCATACAAATTGTATGCAATTTGCACGGTCAAAAATTATGCAACAGAATATTATGCCGTGTGTTCTTTCCGTTCGCTGAAGTTAGCGTGTACTGTATGTTTAATGAATTGTGCTGCACTTCTTGTTATATTGTCAACTTGTCATATTATTTGTGCCATGTGTAGTCACATCTTGCACTGTTGTCCTGTGGTGCCTTTACACTTGATGTGATTCATTTGTGCAATCACACTCGGCTAAAGATTAAACAACTGCTCTGAGAGCTTCTGAATGAGGTGGTCTCAGTCTAGTTCCAAGCAAACCTTTGCAGCTTGATGGCATTTGAGCCCTGAAAACCATTTGAACCCTGAAATGACCCAACTGCAGAAAGTGAATCAAACATACAATGGGGTGCAGCCATTTTTAGTGAGGTGTTTAACTGAACCACGACGTGCAAACTAGGCCAAAAGAGAGAGGGGTGGAGCACTGCCGAAATGTGATATGCATTATATATTTGTACCAGCAAACAAAAAGAGAAAAACACTGGATGTGATACACAAAATGCTGTAAACTCATTATTTATATAAGCATCTAATTCTTTTGGTTACCACCAGTGACCTTTTCTCTGTGCTCTCTGTGATTTCTTCATGTACTTGGCAAAGGATTGTTTACTGTTTTCCTTATTTCTAACCAATGAGTGAAACTTAATGAATGAGAAGTACGTTTTCAGGCATACACACCCCTTGTTTTTGTTTTTTTTGCCAAATAGCAAAACATTGCAAACCAAAGGTATCATTTCATTTAGATTCACACTTGGCAAATGGATTAATGTGTGTAAGTGTGCCCTTAATATTTTATCTGATAAGTCATATGGCCAAATGCACATGCACTAATTAGGAGTTAGTGAAAGTGAAGTGACGTGTGGCCAAGTATGGTGACCCATACTCGGAATTTGTGCTCTGCATTTAACCCATCCA
>CM075013.1:10101277-10168704 GCA_037576675.1 Pangasius sanitwongsei | reverse complement strand
CCTTTATACACCACCACAATGGATTTGAAATAAAACAATCAAGATGTGATCGAAGTGTAGACTTTCAGCTTTAAGAGTTTCCACAAAAATATGGCATTTATACATGTGTGTGTGTGTGTGTGTGTTATGTTGTTGCTATGTAAAGCAGCCTTATCCTATTCCAATAAGAGGGCTTTTATTCATTCTTTTGCCATGTTGGTGTTTGGAGTGTTTCATCCATCATTAGATGTGAATGGATCCATTATACCGCCACTGGACCAGGATTCACCAAGTTTAATGACAAACACTTGTGTATTTCCAATGCAGAAGTGTTTCAGTTGCATCTCCATGCCAAAGTATTATGAAATGACCTGGTGCAAGTAAGGATCGGTTTGCTGCGTGTAACTAATACAAACATGCTGTATGTATTTATACATGGCAGTAAAAATGTATAGCATTAAGTCAGTTGTTTCCTCATAGCAGGAAACAAACCATGATGAAGTAAGCTTGTTGTAATCAAACCTAAGACAGGGAATAAACATAAGCTGTAAGATCTAGAGATTGGTGGCTGAAGTTAATTAAAACCACAGACTTCCACTGCCAACTTCATAATATCAGTGTGAGTGTGCAGCCCTCTGGTGGAGTGTGCTGAGCTCTTTGATCATAAGTCCTTGCTGAAACACAACACACAACTGAAACAGATCCACAAAAAGTTTATATCTTGATCCTTGAGCTGATCCTGACCATTTGGCAGTGTGGTTTTCATAGCACTCTAAAAAAGATTACAGCCAAAGGGGTGAACAATGATATGCAACAAGTGCTGTGACATGTGGCAAGATATTGGGTCTGTAGTGATAATAATAATAATAAAAAATAAACAAATAAAAATAATAAAAATAATACTTTATCAGAGTCAGATTATACTTTATGAGTATGTAGTACCATAAACATTTCTTTGGTTTGCTCCTCTGGAGGTTCCCCCAGTGGTTAGATATAAGTGGTTATATATAGAGGATTTTCTCTGTTAGAGAGGGGCTCCAAGGAACGAGCACTACGAGTTTTTTTTCTACAAATTACACACACTTCATTTTATTTTAGATAACCAGAGGTATTCTTTATGTTCTCATACCATTTTTCCTTGGTAGCAGTTCTTTTAATTTTACTATTAAACACTTAAATAATGTTACTATTTAAATGTTACTATTCTATGCTATGACTGGTCTAATAGACTAGTCTATATCTATCTATATCTATATCTATCTATCTATCTATCTATCTATCTATCTATCTATCTATATATATATATATATATATATATATATCATTGTTATTTTCATTATAATTTTCAGCATCATTAATATAACAACAACAACAACAATAATCTTTATTGGTTTTATCAGTGTAAATATAATTTCATTAATATTGCCATCTCCATCATTAATACTTTAGTCAGTATTTTGTTTTTTTTTCTCTCTCTCTCTCTCTCATGACTTTTACAATCATCAATATCACTAATATTATCATAAGCATTATCATTATTGTTCTAATTATCATTTAATTATCAAATTTAATTTAATTTAATTAATATTCTAGTCTACCATCTAATTATCATTTAATTAATGTTGTCATCAGTATCATCATCATAAATTTAATCATTGCTCTTGTCAACTTTGGTGCCAATCTTACTCGTTTAGGTTATCTTTAATCATCATTGTATTTATCAATTCCACGGATATTATCATCAAGAGCATATCATCACCAAAATCAATGCCATTACAACTGTCAACAACATCACATATATTATCATTATCATTAAATATAACTGTCAATATCATTATTATTAATCGTAAAACATTTCCTTCTTCGTTACTATTTTTAGCACAGTAATTAATATCTTTACCATCGATATAATCTTCCATACAGTTGTAGAAATATGACGGTCTATCAGAAAAAGGATTCTAGGAGGGTTCTAGCTCTGTAACAGGTTTTGCTTGGAACCTTTTTTGAAAGTTAATCCCAGATATACATGTACATGTATTGGTGACTTGGTGAATAAGTGTGTGAATGTGTGTGCACATGGTGCCCTGTGATAGACTGGTGGCTCATGCAGGGTGAATTCCCACCTTGTGCCTAGTTTTCCTGGACTCACATGACCCTGATCAAGCTACAGAGTTAAAAGTTTACAGAATATAAATGTACGAATTGTCATTATTATCAACGTAACCAACAGTTACAATCTGCATAAACATAGTCAATATAATGAACATCAGTGTCAACATAATATAAGGGCAGTGGTGGCTCAGTGGTTAAGGCTCTAGGTTATTGATCAGAAGGTCAGAGATTCAAGCCCCAGCACTGCCAAGCTGCCACTGTTGGGCCCTTGAGCAAGGCCCTTAGCCCTCTCTGCTCCAGGGGCACTGTATCATGGCTGACCCTGCGCTCTGACCCCAGCTTCCTAACAAGCTGGGATATGCGAAGAAAAGAATTTCACTGTGCTGTAATGTATATGTGACAAATAAAGGCTTCTGCTTCTCTAACTTAGACTATAAGCATCTATACTACATATCATTATCCTAACCAGGATGGCATGGTGGTGCAGTGCTGCCGCGTCACAGCTCCAGTGTCCATGGTTCGATCCTGAGCTCGGGTTACTGTCTGTGTGGAGTTTTGCATGCTTTCCTCTCTGGGTACTCCAGTTTGCTGCCAGAAACATGCTATGGGGTGAATCCGTGACTCTAAACTGCCTCTAGATATGACTGAATGTGTGATTGTAGCTGCACATCCATGATACCCTGTGAAAGACTGGCATCCCATGCAGGGTGCATTTCATGCCCAGTGTTCTAGGAATAAGCTCCAGATCCATCATGACCCTGATCAAGATAAACAGAGTACTGAAGATGAATGAATGAATCAGAGTAATTACACAATGATCATGTTCCTCTTCTTTAAAAAAAAAAAAAAAAAAAATCCTGTATCATCTAAGTCATCTGTATAGTAGGTTCTCAGTCATATATCCTAATCCCTACCTCCTCCTGCATGGTTTCTGTGCTGCTCTTCGGGTTTTGGTCGCCTAGTGGAGCAGCAGCAGCGCCTAAGCCATCTCTCTCTCTCTCTCTCTCTCTCTTTCTCTCTCTCTCTCTCTCTTTCTCTCTCTCTCTCTCTCTCATATCCCTCACTGCAGCCACTCATCCGCCTTCACAATCCGGGTTTCAACCTCAGCTGGACTTAAAGCTCGCACAGATCGTTTTCACTTCTCTCCGCATTTAAAAAAAACAAAACAAAAAAAAAAACAAATCAGCGCGTGACTTTGACTCCGGAGCGACGACGGTAAGCGCGCGCGCGATCGGCACATCTCCCCTCTCTCTATCACTCATCACCGAGCTGCTGAGTGACCATAGCTCTCGACACCTTTTTTTTTTCCTGTCCTAGTCGAATGATATTCATTAGTGATTGACAGTGCAATACTGATGCGTGTTACCGATAATGAACCACTGGCGCTTTTTAGATTGTAAAATCCCGCGCATCCATGCATCAGTGTTGCCATGCAGGACTGCACCGGCACGATCCAGCCTGCTGTAGAGTTCATACTTAACCAAAACTCTGCAGTGCTCATGTGTGGCACATGCAAACGAGCGCTCTAGCAAATGAACTTGTTCTCCTTTCATGCTGCACACTAGACTGCTTTGTTAATTGTCAGTGCACTAACCTGTAGCTTATAATTCTCTGAAATGATTATATATAGGTTACTGCAAAATGCTGCAATATTCTTCCTCTTTTCATTCATAACTACGTAATCTACACTATATATCCATAATGACTTTAAAAAAAAAATCTAAACAATTTTGTATCAGTATTAATTATCAGTATCATCTATCATCTATATCACTATCTTCCACTGTCTATAGGATGATCAGGAAGTCTTTCCTGAGCATTGCTTGATTTTGCACAAAATCATTTGCCTACAAGGGCTCAAAACTTTTGAGGATAATTTACTTTTTGGCATTTCTGAGGAATTTGCAATCATGTCTGGCCGGTGAACTTGGCATTCTAATTCATTGTGTTTAATCTTAATGTTCAAAATTAAAGATGTGTTTTCATTCCCCCCCCAAAAAAAGCTCTAATCATAATGTAAATCATCTCTTGCTATGATATGACAGTATGTCTATCTTTCTTCACAGGCTGATATGACACTTATGAGGATTTTGGATAAACGCAGCGTTACAAAAATGGAGCTTTTGGTTTTTTCTGCGTGGCAGACGAGCATGGCGCTCACTCTCATGCTTTCTGGGATTCAGGTAGGATCAGCATCATCCATGATCTATGATATGCTGTATATCTGTTAGACGTTATACAGTATAAAAGTGACACTGACACATGCACAGCCAAAAAAAACCCCCACCAAGAACAGTTATGCTTTAGGTTCAGTTATATACTGAAAAGGAATAGTTTGATGAAAAATCAAATTTAGATCGTTTTACCCTTACCTTGAATATTGGCAATCAGCTATAACATGTATGATATGCAAAATTTGCACCTATAGTTTTGCACTGAAGCAGAGATTAATGTTCTTACCAGGTAATAGATGTCTATGACATCCAAAATCCATTCTGTAAATATACACCCAAATCTTCACACACTTCCATCTAAAGACATTACTAAGCTAAGCAGTTTCGTGTTTAAATAATTGATATTATAAAATAACAGGAATAGTCTGCATTTATAGATTTAAATGAGCATTTTTATAACTGTTAACTTTTGCGTATAATGCTGGAAATTGGCCCTGGGGAGCGGAATAACACTAAAGGCAAAAAAAAAAAAAAGATTTGTCCAGGGGAACTTAATCCATGTTCAGCTTCAATGTGAATTTATTATGCATTTTTATAGATTACTGTAAGTCATAATGTGTGCTAAAACACACACACATGCACTTCTATATGACATCACTGAAAAACGGGATGCCAGATATGTACAGTGTGTGGTGTTTATAGAAAAGATTTATTGTGATATATCATAACACTAATAATGAGGACAAGCCTCCCACAGACATTAATTCTAAAGTCTGAATTTAGGCCCTGTGCTGAGCTGCATGTTTAGGAGGGGACTGTTTGAATGCCGCCTGTTTTTATGCGACACAGGACACAGGGTGCTGGTTATATATAGAGTTTAGTGAGGAGCTTAATGGAAGACCTGGCACACACAGGCACACATGAATGCTGCCTAATCCGTGACAATAGGCAGCTGAGGGACGCTTGATAACGGCAATTTCCACCAGCTGAGGTATCTTTCTGCTTGTGCCCCGGTGGTGTGTGAGTGTGTACGGAAATAGCAGAAGCATGAAACCTGAGGCTTTCCCTTGTGTACCTGATGGGAGTGTGTGTGTGGCCTGAGCAGAGTGTATGGACAGAATTGAGAGCAGGTAGCATGGCAAAAAAGCAGCACAGTGTCCCTGTTGTAGGCTCTCATCCCAGGCATATTGTCTACCAGCTGATAAAGGAAATTATCGGGTTTTTGCAATATTAAGACCGTAAATGAGAGTGATAATAAATTATGCAAATGTGTTTTATTATGTCACAAGGCATGAGCTCATGTGTGGCATCTACAATTTGGACTTTTTGTGATAAAAATAACTTTTTATAACCTCACTTGCTGAAAAAAATGCTGTTGCTCATCAAAAAAATGTTTGCTATGTTTACATGAAGAATTTCATATATAATCCAAATTATGTCAATGTTTTATTTAGTTTGGCTTCTCAAACAAATGTTTAATCACGGGCTGATATGCTTGACAAGAAGTCCAGTTCACATTCATAGGACTGACACAGAAATGAAGACACCGGCCGTTTAATGCACCATAGGTCACGTTACTTTCTAGATCTAACTAAAAACAAGTTCATCAGTCCAAGCTGCACTGCTCTACGGCTGGTCTGTTTTGTTAGTTTGTTTTAGGAGACGCACACGATGAAAATCATGACATGTAAAAATATGTGTAATTTCCTCTATAATTTTCCAGCAATTTATCCACTAAAGTCAAACTGAAAAAAAAATGTTTTGTCGATATTTGTAAAATATTACCAATAAATACCAGCTCCATCACATCACATTGGCAAACATTACAAAGTGCTAAAACATTTGTCGCATAAAATCCCTTAGATGGAAACCACACAAGACACTTTTTTCCCTGCAGTGCTCTTTAATAGAAAGGCCGTGGTGAGAGCAGATGATGAAAAAGTCCATGCTGCGTGGGTTTGGTCATTCCAATTTATCACACAAAACTTTCACTGACCCATACGGTCAGCTTGAGCCATCCGTCTCACGAGGCAACAGTCTACCCAAATTGAAACTTCAGGTGAATTTATTCAGCCCTTTCTTTAAGGGGTCTTTGCCATAATCTTTAAGAATAATATTTGTTCAGTGGGCTAAACACTTGTGTATGATTTATGTGTGTTCAGGGACTGTCCAAGGTTCTCTGCATGCGGAGCGAAGCTGTGTGAAACAGGTGTCCTGTTTTTTCTATTTGCTCCATTCTTTAACCACGCTCTGACAATATGGCCTTCCTGCTGGTGTAACGCTACACACACACACACACGCACACACACATCTCTCTCTCTCTCTTTCTCACACACATGCTGCTGCTGCAAGCTTTTCACCAGATACACCTGTGGCCAAGGATCCCTTCTCACTCACTGTACTGCTCTGGTAGAGTGTGTATGCATGTGTCCATACATCTCTGAGGTGTGTGTGTCCTTGTAAAAGAGTTTAACCTTGATGTTGTTGAGATCATGCTGCATTTTCAAGACTAGGAAGTAACTGGACTTTATCACAGACTAATGCTATAATGAAAAGTTGCTTTTGTGGCAGATCACTGAAGTTCCCCTTGGCTCAGAAATGGATAAACAACAGAATCGTAGAGTTGAAATTCATATGAATGCATGTAAGCCAAAAATTGATTGCTACAAATGACTGAAAGCTGTTATCATCACTAGCTCTGTGTTACATTTAGACCTAGGCTGGCTGAATAAGGAACATTTTTGGGCTGTGTTCCATTCTGGTGCCAGCAATCCCTGTCTCTTTAGGTAGCATTAAACAAAACGGAACCACGGTAGCCATTAGTGTTATCATATGATATAACTTTAGCATGCTGTGTACATTAAATTTGCTCATTCACTATCACTTACTAGTTTATTGCTATTGGTAATTAAATGACAGACAAAGCTATTTTTCTGTGGACAAACACAACTAGACTACTGTTCCTTGAATAGCTAGATAACTAACTGAGGCTAATTAGCATACTGGACGTATAAGCTAGCTACAAAAGCTACGGGCTTTTTAACCCAGGAATTTCTGGTTATTTATAAACACAGATATGAACACAAGTATCACCCTACAACACTAGCACTCATTTCACTAATATTTGTAAAGTTATATGTTAGAGTGACAGTTTGGTGAAATAAGATTATGAGTTTGCCTGCAGTACATCGAGTAGAGTAACTGTGTTAATATCCTTAAAATTTGACAATATAAGAAAGCTTAAAGGGCAGTTGCTTTCTGAATGAGACAACTTTATCTTATGCACATAAATACTGCACAAAAAAAGGCAGCATGAGGAATTCTTGTCCCTCTAAGCTTGCTTAATTTTAAGCGGGATTGGATGTGTCCTTCTCAGAGAAAGCAGCACCATAATTTTGTTCTCTGGAAAATTTTTTAAACTACATAGTGCTGGTGGTGTTGCGCCTCACAGTTCCAGGGTCCCTTTTTCAATCCTGATCTCAGTTTAGTGTCTGAGTGCATGCAGGTTTCTCCCCCATGTGTGTGGGTTTCCTCCCATCTGGGAAAAAAATTTAGCTACACTAAATTGCGTGAATGTATGTGTGCATGGTGCCCTGAACTGGGTGTATTCCCTCCTCGAGTCCAGTGTTCCTGGGATAGGCTTTGGATCCACTGCGACTGTGACAAGGATAAAGTGGTTACTGAACACGAATGAATAAAAAAAAAAAGTCACAATATCATACACCATGATTATATATATATATATATATATATATATATATATATATATATATATATATATATATATTGTGCTGTGAAAGGCAATTCTTATGATATTAAACTTTAATATCGGCACTACGTCATTTGTTTGAAATTAAATACAACATTACCGATGATATCAGCTTGGAATAAAATGAAGCTAGGAGAATATGATTATCATCAGGCATACAGAAATCCTGAATGATTTGCTATGTCTAGATCTAGCTGAGGTCTTTTATATATCAGTTTTCTACCATCTATGTACAGTACCACATGAGACCAAAGTGTCTTTCTGTAGTCAGAGACTTCACTTTCTCTTCTCCAAAAACGTCTTGAAGGACAGAAGGGAGAAGTCGCAGGGTGACTGAGTCCACAGCTGACGATGGCAGACCAGGGCAGATTGGATTTTGAAACTTTAATTCACACTTGGCTTGGTTTGGGCCTTATGAAAAGCAGATGTTGGATTAGCTTCATGCCTGATTGCGTTCCATTGTTTTGCGTTTTCAAGGATCTTTGTGCTCTTAAGGGCCCTGATCAGAGCCAGGTCCGTCTCTTTCCTTTACAAGCGAGACGCTCTAAGGCCAGAAAACCAAAAGTCTGATGTGGATACTCTCAGTAACCTCAGTGTCTGTCCAGATCAGTATACTCTGCAGATAAAGTGTTCAAGGATTCATATTTTGTCAACCAGCATTAATTCTGCATTATCTCTCATCGTAACATTTTTTTTTTTTACGCCTTTCCTATCTAAAGTATCCAGAGCACTGTTTATCAATGCTCACTGTAGTGTTTATGTTCTCTAACACACATGGTTCAGCTTATCAGCTCATTATAAGACCTTTTATTGAGATCAGGAAAAAGCTAAACCGTGCATTATTGGGTTGAGAGACAATTTACTGTGCTCTCTTTCCTGAGTCTCTACCTTCAGGTAAAGAGAGAGAGCAGATGTTGGATTAGCTTCATGCCTGATTGCTTTTCATCATAGTTTAGCTCTTGCAGAGAAGCTTATGGCTTAAAGGACAATCTGATCCAATTCTTTCTTTTGGGAAAACCATTACCAAACATACCCTGGCCTTTTTTTTTTATACAGATATTTTCAACAACAAGGTTAATGCATTAACTTACTTTAAATCACAATGATTGCCTAATCTTTCATGGTGTTATCATAGTACTGCATTAACTTTGTGCAGTTTCTAACATTTATAGAACTCCTATTTGGTTAAGAGAATGAATGGATTGTCTGAGATGTCCATTAAAAGGAACCTTAGAAGATAGATGCCCTCGTGCTGCCTTTTAAATGGGACAGACTTTATTTAACTGCTCAAAAAAGTTACCTATGGAGGTAGATCTCCTCCCAAATGGAAAAGCAATTCATTAAAACATATTATTAGTTATATATTTAGCATAATATATATTATACTAGTATACTAGGAGCATTTTCCATGATAGACATTTCCTACAGAAATCTACCTCATTTGAATTAGAAAAGAAACATGTAAATGTGATTAACATGTTAAAAGCTGGTATGTGTTACATCACAATAGCTCAACATTGAGACTTTTAATTTGTAGATCAAAACGACCCATGCACCAAATAAGGTATAAAACACAACAGGGTGGTAACACCCAGTATAATAATAGTATAATAATCTATTAAATACAATACCATGATATTCAATACACACAATATTTTTATTTTAATGTGTATGTTTTGCCAGTTATATTAGTGTTTATACTGTAGATTGCTCATGTAATGTAACATCACCAGAGTTAGTACAACCTGCTAGCCAGCTTTTGGCAGAATTAGCTGTCATTGTTAGTCAGCTTGCGTTTGAATACAAAAGTTAACCTTGAGGGAATGCATCTATGTCGAGAAGCTAATGAGAAGCTGATTGCAAGGAAATAAATGTCATGTTCAAAGGATGAAGCAGAATCCTGAATGAGCAGGCACCACAGACTATAAAAATGCTGATACAGCTACAATAAACATGTAGTGATTATTGCAATATTGCGACATGTGATAAGAGGTAGATTGCTTTAGATTTTTTCTGATTGTATAGAAAGTGTGTAAAAATGAATGAATCCAAAAGTTTACAGGGGAATATTAGATGCAAAATGACCTTTAATCACCTATTTATATAGTTTTTATATGATAAGCTGCTGATTGTCGGATAATTCCACAACTGCAAAGCCATATAGCCTTTGAAACTCTTAATAATTCTTTTAATTATCTTAATAATTCATTTTTCAACACTGGATCTAAGAACACAACCATTCAAAAATATTTTTACCCTTTCAGGCAACAATATCTCACGTTTAACAAGGTTTCTTTGCAGCATTTTGCTGTTAAAATAGGGTTGAAAGTAACAAGATTGCGCTTTTTTTAAGCACGGAATTAGCAAACACACAAAATGTGGTTAACTAGCATCCATGCTAATGGCAGGAGCACATTAAGGATACTTTAATAATCTTGTCAGTCAATATCACAATATCATTTAAAATAAAGAAAAAAGAATGAGATAATTTTCTTATAATTTTTTTTGCTTTTCAAGAAATGTGGACGCTGCAACTGCCTGTTGAACATGTGACTTGAGGAGTATTCCAAATATTTTGTAGGGGTAAATGTGATCAGGTAAGAGGGGTGAATGTATGAATGTACATTTTTTCATAAGCTGTAATGGATGACTCATGGAAAAGGCTGTTTCAAGCATGAAATGAAATGGATTCACAGATTAATGCAAAAAAAATAAAAAATACTAAGATTCTTGAAGTATTTTAATGATTATATTTCAAGTGTGGTTGTAGTGGACTGGAGTACAAAATGCTGATTTCCACGTGCTGTAAAAAGGTTTTATTAATATTTCAGGTTGTTTATCTGAAACAGACATATAGGTTGCTGGGAAAGACAGTTAGAATTGTCTTTTACCTTTACTTTGTGTATGTATTTGTGAATGTAACATCAGTCCGTAACAAATGGCACCCCACTAATAGAATCACCCTGTTAGTTTCAGTGTTAGAGATTATGTAGTGATCAGGCAGGAAGACTCTTGTCATTGCTGGCTTTCACTCTGCAGATGCTATGTGTGTGTGTGTGTGTTTGCATTACACAGAGGTGTGAGGCCTTGCTGTTTGGTGAACAGAGAGAGAGAGTGTGAGCTATAGCCTGTTTGAACAGCTGAGACATGTAAAACACAGACTGGTTCCATATACTCAACTGCAGGAATAGGTATGGGCTGTGTGTGTGTGTGTGCGTGTGTGTGTGTGTGTGTGCTGACATTCTGGACTCACGACTAAAACAAAAGAGCCACACAGAAATAGCCACTGATGTGACGTAAATGAACACAAAAGTCTTGTACACAGAAATGAGCACTACATGTAAAGCGCTTTTAAACGCTTTTCTCACCATCGCACCAAACCTCCAGTAGTTTATTCAGACAGTGTAGAAACATTTTCTCTCATTTTCACTGCTGTAAAATGTTTTATGTTGTTTATCTTGTAGGAATGACATCAACTATATAACTTATGTTTAACCTTTGTGTGGATAGTAACCAAAATGATTGATTAAGTGTACACTAACATTTTTGCAATTTCATACAATTTCCTGAATTTTATTAACATTGTAACAGGGCCAAAATAAAACTTGAAAAGTTTTTTCAATTCTAGTTCATTTTTAAATAAATACATTTCTGAGGTTAGTTTTATTTACACACGTCACTTCATTTATTCATTTATTTTTCTTACAAGAAGGCAACTAATAAGAAAATTTATTTTATTTCATTTTGATGATTTTGGTGTTCAAAATTGATGTTATTTTTCACTGTCAATTTTTAAATCATCTTTCTATTAAACATTTCTCTAAAATTGTGTCTCAGTAGTGACCTTAATGTTTCTGTTGTGACCTAAATATCAGAAACCTTCTCCCTCTCATATACTCTAACCTTCCATCTTATTTTTGCTTTGCTTTTCTTTTTCTTCTTTCTGAAGGAATTTTAAAAAAAATATATTTTAATATTTTTTGTGTGTTTTTGATCCTCTGTTTACATTCATGTAATCATTCTGCTCTGCTCTGGCCTCTCTTTAGGAGGTCATGAAAAACAATTTTAAAAACTTAATTTTAAAAACAATTGCGTTTTGATTCTGTATGAGTTACAAGGATTTTGATAGTGACATTTTTCTTTATTACATCCAGATTATCTTTAACAGTTTCCTTTCAAAAAATTGAAGGACTTCAACGCACCATGTGATCCAGATGGAGGAAAAGGTCTAAAATGTCTTCCTAATAACATGTTTAAGAGTGTTGCAGATTAGAGTTTTGTGTGTGTGTGTGTTTTACTACTGACATGTAAACTGGGACAACATATTTTCAGTTTTTAAAAATTATTTACTCTAGACAAACACTTTTTAACGTAATCTTAGCAGAATTTAAAAGGCACACTAGGAAAAGGTATCCATATTTTTTTTATGTTTTAGTTTTCTTTTTTTATTTACTGGGTTCAGCATGCAACCCTCAGTACAGAAGAGCATATAAACACATTTTCTTTTTAAATCGGAGTTATAAATTCATTATTTAAAATATTTAAATTGCATCTCTAGGTATTAAACTTGATAAATACTGTGAATATACATTTAAATTCCTGTACTGCTAAAGTTAAACTGGATAAAGAAAGATATCACAGAAAAGTTATTCCCAGATGCAGTACATCACTGCTACAAGATTTTTAACCAGCAAAACATGGCAGGTAAAAATCAGAGAACACTCTCTTGTTCTAATGATTTACTGTTATGTTCTTGACTGGTCCAAAAAAACAAAAAAACGTATTTTTATCAAACAATAATTAAAGAGAAAGAGAGGGTTAGTGTGTGAGTGCATGTGCACGTTGTCATGTCAACGCCAGAATCGGTGTCAAACTACAACTCCGAGACGACAGAGTGGCCTACAAACCAAACATGGCTGCCGACGACTACAGCATCCAACCATCACTAACTCTCTCACATTCATGTTCCCTGTCGTTCTGACTGCACCTGGTCTCTATTACACAATCACAGCCACACTACTTAAGGACCCGCTGTTCACACATTCATTGCGGAGTATACGCTCAGTGTTCTCATACCTGTTGATACCAAGCCCTTGCATTTTGCCATGTTGCTTTTCTGGTTTTGGTCCCTGTTCTGGTTTTCTGGTTTTGATTCTTGCCTTACCTCACCACGTCTATGTTGTTTGCTGATCGCCCGACCTTTGCCTGTTTCCTGTTTCCTGATTTTTGCTCTAAGTTTTGGATTCGTTTGCAAGCTTCAATGAAGCATGATTGTACCTGCATCTATGAGCGTATCTGAAACCGTGACACGTGGTGGCCTGCGATAGACTTGCATCCCATCTTGTGCCCAGTGTTTTCACTAATTTCAAGCAGAATTAAAGAACAATTAAAAAATAAGCAAAATTATCAGACAAGAGAAAAAGACAGTTTCAATCTTTAAATATGTAAACATGGCTAGAAACAGTCTTATTCAAGATACTCACTTGGTATCATTTCTTTCCACTGGTCAGTTCGACAGAGCATTCCATCCCCTAAAGGATTAATCGTCCACTCTGTGAATCTGCTAAAGCCACGCTCTACCTTTCAGAAAGGAAGTTCACTGATTGGGTTTATTTGTGTTTCACTGTGTGAAATGTGAGCACTGCTGAAGAATTAGGGTATCAAGCCACTCTGGCCATATAAAGCACTTTCTCTCCATTTTTTCACAGTACCTCACATTAGCTGCTCTTTGATTTCAGCAAGAGGATCTGCTCAAACAAGACTGATTTCAGTGAACTGGAAATGTGTGAGCATGACATTTTCAGCACAAATGTTAATTGCCTGTCAGTAATATATAATATACATTTGAATAAAATCAATGTGAAGCTAATGTGAATTTTTACATGTGTAATTATCATTAGCAATTAATTGACTGTTTTGAATTTTGTATGATTTTCAGAGGAAAATTTATCTAATAAAATATACAGAAGTTGAAGCTTGTTAATTGTCTCCATCTGAAGTTTATGTTCTCTCCTTAAGCTTTGACCTTAACCCATTAACCTTTAACATGCACCAAGTCTGAGCATATTTGAATCCGCTCTGCCACCACACACATCTACTTGTACTTGCAAATCTCACAGATCCTAAGTCCTAAATAAATGCAGCACTGAATGTGTGGGTTTAATACAGTAACACCCGTGTACGTGCTGAAGTCATTTTGAAATGAGTCTTAATGAATCCAGCATGCGTTGGCACTGGGCTTTTCTCATTGCGCTTGTGGGAGAGAGAAGGAGAAGGCAGAAATCGAGAAGAAAGAAGCAACATAGAGGAGTGCAGTGGGTGAAAGACAGTCCTCACTATTTGTCTACTTAAGAGCGCATTTTATTTAGGCTGTAACTACAGCTTTGTCTGTCCCAGAGCGCACTTCATTTGGTCTAACTCCACAAGCCTCATGGCACTTCAGTTAACATCAGTCTCCACAGTCTGACTTTGTTTCACTTTGTGGGTGTGTAGAGACCACTTATATGGGAACTAATTGCAGGTAAGAACTAAAATTGTGAGTTGGGGACTGAAGAAGCCGGAACACACGTGTCATAGGATTGGTCCGAGGAATCATTCAAGCCAATTATTTGGATTTGCTGCTGATGTCATGAATTCAAATGTCGCTTGTCGCATTCATGCCCATAAATAGCTATGGTGCCGCTATACAGTAGTTATGTAAGGTGTTTCGGGAGTTTTTTTGGACACACACACACACACACACACATATACATATATATATATATATATATATATATATATATATATATATACACATGGTATATACCGTGAGGCTCTTGGGGAAAATGCTGCCTCTAATGTTTTAGGAATAACTACACAGTCTATTTGTATGTAAACAGGCTGTAATATACAAAATAATGAACATCTCAGCTCTAACAATAATTTACAATAACTAGATAAAAAAAGATTATTTATTAACAGTAAGATCTTTACTCTCTACTCTGTTGTTCTTTAATATGAACCCAATTCACTATGAATTTGAAAAATTAATTCTCTGTAAGGAATAGTAATAAGTTTCAATAAGAACATGAAATAAGAGGTACAGCCTGTTCTTGCAAAGGACTGCTTATATTACAGTGAATGTTCCTTTAATCTGAAGTCAAATCACTGTCTTTTTTAAAAAACAAATATGAACACAAACTTCAGATAACAAAAAGCTCTGAAAAAAAACTTTATTAATATAGTACACATTCAGCATTGTTATATATTACCTATGGCAATGTGGACATCACATTTGATCCTATTTAAGGCCCTGGTCTTACTGTTGCTTTATAGATGCAGCTTGTTGCTAATGTATATAGAAATGATGGCTCTGTGTTGCATATGTATGTAAATAAATGAATGGTCACCTGTTGATTTGTAGCTTGTTAGTGTGGACATTGTGTCAGACTTCATCAGTCTCCACTTGGCCTGACTTGGCTGCTTTGCACTCCACATTCAGTGAGTACTTTTGCTCCATCTGCCTCAGAGTGCAGTCATATTTGGCTGCCTCTACAGCTACATATGCCTCAACATGCACCCCATTTATTCTTGCTTCACAGTGCTATCTTCTTCCGAATGCCCTGAAAATATTCATCTCCATTTGCCTTGAAGTGCACTTCGGCTTTATCTTCCTTCGGTGTCTACACTGTGCCTGGCTTGATTCAGTGCACTTTGCTTCAAGGGAATGGGAGAACTGCAGTGAACTCTGTCTGCTTGTAGTGCACTCTGATTGACCTTGCACTTTATCTGCCAGTGAATGCACACGACCTTATGCTGATTCTACAGCTTCTTCTGTACTACCCTGTGTTCACACCAGCAGCGACACACCAGCCAGATGTCATTCATTTTCAGTGTGAGTTGGGTATTTACAGCAATAGTAAGCATAGTGATGTGCAATATATAATATAATAAATGTAATTTCAGTTTAAATGTTTTGCAAATGAGAAACAAAGTGATCTGGTCACTTCCCAAAACAGTTCATGGCCAAGACTCACCCTTGCTTCAGTGGCCAATCTCACTAGAATACTGTAGATTTGTACCGAAGAACTATTGCTGTAATCGTTCAGACTTTCCTGTGCTCATCCCAGGACTCTTATTCACAATACTCTCATACTGAAAATCCATTCAAAACACTTAGTACTGTTTGACTTTATAGTATACAGTTGTAGCAGAGTAATGATTTATAATCTGGTGTCACCCAGAAGAGGATGAGTTCACTTTTGAGTCTGGTTCCTCTCAAGGTTTCTTCCTCATGTCATTTTAGAGAGTTTTTCCATGCCACCTTCACCTCTGGTTTATCCATTATGGATCCACAGCTACATACAGATTTCTGTAAAGCTGCCCTATGACAATGTTTATTGTTAAAAGTGCTATAGTAAACCTGAACTAAACATGAACCTGTCTTGAACCTGGAATAAACATAAGGCATGGTGGGACTCAGGGTGCAACACTATAAAACATTATAAAAAATAACATCATTATTCTTTTCTGGTTTGTTCTGAGTCAAATGGGGGGGGGGGGGGGGGGGTTGTGTTAAGATCTTTCACATCTCACAATGTAAGGGATCCTTGGTGAGTTAGATTAGTGCAGAGGTGACCAATCTTATCTTAAGGGCTGGTGTGGGTGCAGGTTTGCATTACAACCAAACAGGAGCCACATGTGATTCCAGCTGTTTAATCATTTAATCACATGTTGTTGCCATGTAGCCTGTTAATTACAGCAATCTGTTTCATTTTCCTGTGAATGCGAGATGTTTTGTTTGTATAGGGATCTAAAATGTTGAGTGTTGCTTAATACAGTATATTGCCCTGGGTATGCTATACCAGGAAACCATGGCAACCAGTGGTAAACTCAAGTCAGCAATGCCTATGCAATGTTAGCTGGTAAAGTAGCTATTTTATTAGTATAACTATATATCCCTGGAGCGATGTAGTAGCACAGCTCAAATTTGGATCATTGTAGATTTTGTCTTATTAACTTAGTGCTACATCTTTTAATGTAGTCTACATTATGTTTACTATATTTATCAAGTTATACAGTTTGTGACCATTAAATGATAAGGTTCTGCTGGCAATTTTAAGAAATTGGGCCGTATATCTTCAATAAGCCTCAATTTTATCCTCAATAAGGTCAAAGCAGATAATTTTCAGTTTTGTAGTATTTTTAAAATCCATATTTTCTGTAAAACCTCTAACCTCTACCCACTGGCATACAAATAACATTTTCATAACACTTACTAATTTTTCTCAAATTATAACTCATACAACTACATTTTTGGTCTGAAATTCAAAAGTCTCAAATCATGTCCATAGCTTACCCTATTAAATGTAAGATGTTATAGCAACTATTTATTCAGCACATGCTTTCGGATAAACATTTCCCATTACACAGTGTGATTCTGGGCTCCTCAAACGAATTCCTAGCGAAAACTGTGATGTCCTTGTCTCTGTAGAAGCCCCACCCCCTTCTTCGCAAACAGCTGAAAATATCCTACTGCTCAGAGTGAAATTGGTACTTTTGGTTCATTTGCTATTTGGTTTGGTTTGGTTTCACACTGCACATACTTACACAAACCAAAAAGCAAAAGCAAAAACAAATAAATAAAAAAACCCCCAAAACTTAACCAAAAACCAAAACAGCACCCTTTGCCAAGTGCCTGTATAAACCACAAAATCACCCAAGCCTAGAGAAGACAGAGCCAGCACTAAATTAATGATTAGATAATTGTATAGGTATTTTGTCCCATCCAGTTTTTATTTTCTCCCTATGTTCATCATTCCATCAACTCTCACATTCCTGCAGTTCAGTAATGTTGCAGTCCTTTAGCTTAGTCTGTGCTTTACAAATCAGTTTAGCAGTTTGCAGCTAAGAAAAATATGCTTGATTCCAGCTTAATCTGTCCATCTGCCAAAACACACATGTAATTAGTCAAGCTAGACCATCTTTGTCAGCTGGTAAATGCTGGTAGAAATGAATCAGTTTCTGAACTACCGTTACTAAAGCTACGTCATGGACTAGTTGTTTTTAAGAAAAAACAGAACAGTAAAGGAATGAGAAAATCTCAAACATTTATTGATCAATTTAGCCAAGTTATTCATAAGTACACTAGAATATAATTTACCAGCTGGCACAGATGGTCTACCAGCTTGACCAGCTTGGTCTGTAGTTTGGCAACTGGTAGCTCGTTAGGCCAAGTTGGATTTTTCAGCAGGGGTTTCCTGAATCTCATAATACACTGTATATTTCTTTCATGGTGCTAGGAACTTTGCTTTTGCTTGGAACCTAACTGATGGTCTCTGACTAGTTGTCCTCACCCGAGTGTGATTGCTGTGTTCTCACCTTCCTAACTGAATTGCGCTGAGGGAGAAACACACCAGGGTTCAATTCAAAAAGGACCGAATGCTGCATATGTGAAAGCACCTTAGACAAAAGTGAAAAGATCACTTATCTGCCCTTGCCACAAGCCTTCAACCAGCAACATGCTCTCTTTCTCTCTCTCTCTCGCTAGTAGAGTTGGGTTCTGAATGGGTCTTTCATACAGAGGTACAGTGTGGCTATTCACTGTGGTCAGCTGTAAACAGACGTGCATCTGATCTGCGCCCTCGTCACAGCTAATCAACTAGATGAGATCCCCTCTTTTTCTTTCTCTGTTGCTTTCTCAATCCATCACTTGCTCTCCTCTGTGCTTGCCCTCCTCTCACTCCTGCATCCCTGCTCTTAATGGTTCTGGAATTCATTGCGTGAAACTCTTCATTCTTCTTGTCAGGCCAAACTTGCTGTGAGTTTTCAGGCAAACACTGTGTGAGTACTGCAGTGCTGCTCTGTATCTAGGTCAGAAACCTGCTGCTGACAGTTATAAGCTCATATTAGCTGAATACTAACATTCATATGCAACCCTGGTTTTGCATATTGTCTTGTTCAGCTTTAGTCTCAGGATTTTTTTTAGGGCCAAAGCTCTAACCTCCCATTTCTCCCCAGACCTAAGTGTTCTTCATTGACCTTCACTTACATTTAAAGGTATATGATGGAATTTAATGTGTTTTTTAAACAAGGTGGTGGTAGTATTGCTGCCTCGCAGCTTCAGGGTCGCTGGTTTAATCCTGAGCTTGGGGTACTGTCTGTGTGGAGTTTCATCTTTGGGATAACATGTCTGCATGGGTTTCCTCTGGGTTCTCTGGTTTCCTTCCACCTCCCAAACACATGCTGGTAGATGGATTGGCTCTGCTAAATTGCCCTGTGTGTGAATGCATGTGTGTATGGTGCCCTGTGATGGACTGCCATCCCATTCAGGGCGTATTCCCGCCTCACGCCCAGTCTTCACGCGATCACCTTGGTGGTGAGAGAGGTCAGACGAGAATGGCCAGACCAGTTCAAGCTGGCAGGGCTACAGTAGTTAAGTCTGAAGTAACTCAATAACCACTCTTTGCAAACATGGTCAGCAGAAAAGTATCACAGAAAGTACATGTTAAATTTTGAGGTGGATAGGCTACAACAGCAGAAGAACAGGAATATGAGGCTACATTGGGCACAGGCTCACCAAATCTAGACAGTTAAAGGCTGGAAAAACATCATCTGGTCTCTTTTCAATATAGTCAGGTTACATATGCATGTCTATAAAGGAAAAATTAGTAGAATTATGCTTTTTGGACATCCTTCTGACATGTTGCAGTCCCTTGGTGGTTGCTGTTATTAACAGAGATCTTCCCATCCCATCTAGGACAGTGGATGCTCTGAAGGTTCAGAGTTCGAAAGATTGTGAGTTCAAATCCCATGAATGCCAACGCACTATGAAAAAAAAGTCCCTCAAGCCTCAACTGCTTAATGATATTGCTTGGATTGAATTCCACCTAGCCCAGTTGCTTGGATAATAGCATCTCTCTAATAAACAACCCATTTTCACTTTGCTCTCAATTTTCTGCAGAACTTATTTTTAACTACTCGCTCAAGCATTTACACATAACACATGCCGAAGCATTTATCCCCTAACTTTCATCTCAGTTTTTCAAGGCAGTTTTGGTGGTGACAGTGTGAAGACATCAGCACTATTAAAATTTGAGTGTGGGTTAGATTAGAGAAGACCGGTGAAGAGAGGTGATGACAGGCACATGTTAGAAAAAAAAAGCAAGCTCAGAGGCAAGGATGTACAAGTGTTAATGCCTGTTTACACCAAACCTGATTGATTCACATGTCAGAAAATTCTGTGAATGCTTGCACATAAAGGCCAAGACTTTTTTCACTGAAAAGCTCATCAAACGCCAAGATATATACTTTTGATTAGTTTTGCAGATCATTTGAACCAATCAACACAGCAGCTGCTAACTCTTCAAAACCTTACTGACTTATGACAAAGTTGCAGCATCATAGTTGCAGCTACAGAAACCTGACCTAAATGAAACTACAATATGTATACCAATGCAAGTTCTAATAAATATTACATTAAACATAACGTATGGCAGGAAATTTCTCGAGGTTGACTGGTTCCCGGTAATTCGTCCATGTTATTTACACAGATGCTGTAGCATTGGTAGTGGCATTTCAAACTCACTGGTGTTTGGTGTGAAAGTGCTTTGCCTCTGGACAGTGTGACTCGAGTCCTCAAATTATCTAAGATTGCACATTTTCACTATTTCCATTGCTATGCAAGCTGTGTAATACCTAAGTAACCATGCTGAATTTTGTTACCTGTCTTGCCCAGGTACCATGCAAGCTGACCCGGGACATATGAGTGGAGATAAAAATAGTGCAGACCATCGATTGGTCAAACTTAATCAAACAGAGTCATCCTGATTAATGTCTCTGGCAGACGTCACTTCTTCAGTAGTAGTGTACTGACTGCTAAAGTCCTCTGTCTGGTACATTTAAAAGGTAACACAGTTTAAAACAAAGTTTAATTTATGTTTCAGTCTAATTTTTATTCATATACCCACAGTACAATTTTCTTCTCGCTGTTTAGCTTGGTTTCACATTACCCATGATACAAGTAAAATCTCGAAGCTAGGCCAAATCCCAGATGACTCCTTATTTAATTCATTTATACATTACAGAAGGCATAAAATAATGGAGCTGTGCACCATACTTAGTGTTATACCTGCACAATGTCAAATGTCACTTGAGATACAGCCACTGAAAGTGAATGCTTGGTCCTTGTATTTTTGTTGTATTTTAATGTTGTTAGATAAAATTTGCAATCAGAATTCTCTGTATTTCACTAAGGACTGAAAGACTAATTCACTAAAGACTGTTTGCTTCCTTTAAAACTCATGTCTCATATGTTCAATATTTTACTCTGTGAAGAAGACATCCAACAGTGCGACACACATTTTAACTTGAGATATGCCTAGTTACATTTTATAATCTTTTTTTCTTTTTTTTGGAATTGTATTTCACTACTCACTACTAGCTTTGTTACAGTTTGGAATATTCATGGTCTGATAACATAGTCTAAAAGTTTTAATCAACCACTTAAAAACACACAAGGTGGTGGTAAAAAATTAAGGAAAATTTTATTATGGATTATTTGTACGAAAGTCTCTTTGCAACCCGCATCAAGGTTCGATATGCTGTACATTCTGAAATGCTTTTCTGCTCACCATAGTTCTCCTCTGACCTCTCTCATCATCAAGAGATTCCCAGCTGCAGAACTGCCACTCATATACTGTTTTTTGTTTTTCGTGTCATTCTGTGTTGAAAAATGTAAAAATCCCGGGAATTCAGCAGTTTCTGAAATATTCAAACCAGCCCATCTGGCACCAACACTGTATCTGCATGATTGTATGCATTGTGCTGCTGCCACATGACTGGCTGATTGGATAACTGAATGAATGTGCAGGTGTTCCTAATAAAGTGGCTGGTAAGTGGATGTTCTGAAAATATGGGACACCTGTCAGCCAATCAGAAGTGATTATTTTACATTACCCAAGTATAAAATGCCATATACCACTGCAGAGCAAGGGTTCAAATATTTAGTGATGGATTCTGTTTGATTTGTTAAGAGAATCCCACTCAGTCTTCAGTTGTTTACAAAGTATAAACAAACCTTCTCAGATTTACAGTCCTTTAAAAAAAAAGGCCACCCAGTTTGTAGCAGATTTCAAGTGACACAGCACATGCTTCTTCATAACTTCATAATCTATACGACATACTGATCTGTGTGACTGACCCCTAGATAAGAGACAGAAGAATTAAGGCTAGTAGTTTAGGGAATATTAGTCAGCGGCAGCTGGTAGAAATGAGCTATCCTTTTTTTTCAAAGATAAAAAGACATCATTATAAAATTTCATATTTGGCATCCACATCAGATTATCTGCTGTTAACAGATGTCTTAAGGCTGATTATTTTGGATGTTTGTAGAATCGTGCACAAGAGAACTCCCAGTGGTTATAAGAAAATTACACAGAATGATATGAAGATTTTCTGACTTCTTTCTAGAAGTATATTATAGACTCTATACTCATGCAGCCTATCAGTGACAGTCGTATCAGGTGATGACACCGGGTGAAACGCCACCTAGACTTTATCTTTATTTGGGCTGATATTATTCTTGAAGCCCTTAAAATAATTTGAAATGATGTGCTGTCTGGCAGTCAGTGATTGTCAAGCATTATTTTCTGTCATTGCATACAACCATGTTTCTTTACCATCCTTCACCTGGGTTTTGTTCACTGCTTCAGCTTAGTTGTGAAAAGAGCAGCTGGGAGATGTAATTTCTTGTACATTTATTGATGAAATTTATTGTCCTATAACTGATGCTGAATAAAGAGTTCACACAACTTTGTTTCTAGAGAGCCAAAGCTGTGATCATTATTTACTACAATGACAAACAGACAAAGAGCAGCTGTTGACAGGAGCTTACTTCACGTGACCCCCACTTCACCCTCAGGACTGTACAGCACATCCCAGAATTCCTCAGATGCATTATCCTTGAACACTGCTGCTCTTGATACAGCGAGTTAAGGGTGATTCGTAGTGACAGCGTGGTCTGTGTATTGTTTCACTTTGTTTTTCTTTCTAAAATAAACGGGGGAGTTGCTACACAAATAAAAATTATTGATGCTGTTATTTTGGCTTATGGAACAGCCTCCATATTGATTTATGCACTGAAATGATTCCCAATCACCTCAACACGTTCAGGCTGGAAGTGTCACCCACAGCTCCTTATGGAGAGTTTTCCTAGATTCATTAAAATTGTAGAACACTTTCACACCAACATCATTTGGTTATTTTGAATCCTGCTGCATGTAAATCTTTAGTTCATGTGGGTGGGCTTAAACACGTCATTCACACTAGGGTGCATACCAAAACAAGTTGTGTTCTTGGCATGATACCAAACAAACTTGGGTGCAGTTTGGCTGAAAAGCAATCTGATGCAAATAAAGGAAGTGCTGAGCATTATGGGGCAGTTGGTTTCAGTTGTTTTGGCCACGCTGATATCGTTGTGACCATGTGCTTAGGTTGACCTTGGACAATCATTCAAAAGGTAGCATCTGGAGGATAATTCCTGTAAGAAAGTTTCCCTCTGAGATACATTAACTGTGTTGATATTGAATTATTTGTAATGTGCTTAGCAAGTAATTTGTTAGCTGACGCTGTATTTTAATTTTTCCCATAAGAAATTAGCAGTACCCTCGCAAACATCACAGGGTGACATTGCTAACACAGTGGCCTTTATTAGGAGAAAAATTCAGCGATCACAAACATAACTGATAACACTCAGGTTTCATTATTCCTAAAACGAAAGAGCTTCCTTTCTCACTCACCATTTTCCAGCAGTGTTCAATGTCATATTAATGAGAAATCCAACATAGAAGTAGTGGAGAAGTTGGACTTCAAGTTCCAAAAGGCAGTGCAGCTATATAACTACGGTTGATCAAGGATGGGGGATTAGCAGGAACATTATGAAACCCTTTGGGTTTGAGCAATGTGTACAGATAAGTAGGGGAGAAAGCTAAAGGTCTAAAATACTAAAGCTCTGCTGCATTTCTCACTTTAGGCTGAGATGAATTTCCAGTGGTGTTACTGTCAGCAGGCAGTGGAATGGCATTATGTGCAATGTAGGAAAGTGTAAAAATAGGCCAAGGTCAACTCAGAATTTAATCATAAAATAAATCTTGTACAATTGAAGATCATATATTGATTATAAATATTTATATGCAAGTTGTTCAGGGTGGATTTTTCCTTTAACTGCTTGGTGTCTTGCTCATATTGACTCCTTTCTTTCCATTTCTTCCAGTACAAGTACAAATTAAACTTGTTTAATTGGTCCATCTGTATTAGGGATGTAACACACTGACACTATCTATATCTGTATTTGTATCCATTTAGTGGTCTAAATGTCTATATCTGTATACCTGTATTCAGATTTGAATTGGAAGTGGGCGTGGCTATTTTTTTTTCTTCGAAATCATGAAAAATCATGGCTGCTGGATAAAGAAGTCATTTTTTCATTAACACAATATATAATATTAAATTCCAGTAAGATTTTCATTTAATAACGATATCATTTAATAATGATAAAGAATAACGAAAAACTTGCAATGAACATGCAATTTAATATTCTGTATTTAAACTGTATTCAATATATTTCTGAGACATTAGCAGAGATATGCTGCACAATGTGCAGGCTGCGTGGGCCGTATGGAGCGGCCGGTCTGCTGGGAAGAGATAGGGGGATATTTTAAAATGGAAATATTTAACTGAAATTGCATTAGCACAAGCAAAGGCACATCCCAGCACCGAAAGTCCAGAACAGCACCAAACAGCAAAGAGAGAGCTAAAGGAGCAGAGCAGAGTAAACTTTCTTAGACTAAATCTGGACAGGGCCATGGACCTGAACCCATTATCTGTTCATTCTGAATAATGTATTCATATATGGTTACATTCCTAATCTATACCAATCTATACCATGTACTCTTGAGCTTATTCATAGAAAAAAAGGAGAATACCCCAAAGGTTTCTACACTGAAAGACATATTCAGGCCAACTCTGCCTGATCTTAAAGTAATCAGTGACACTTCTGCAGTGATGGTACCTTGTCTGGGTTTAAGAATGCAGAATTCTGCAGAACAGCTCCATTTCTTCAAGCGACAATTAATTGTTTCAGGAAGCTAGCTGTGAAGTTGTATGTATGTGTGTTTGAAGCATATGTGGCAGGATTCGTCTGAAGTTGCCCAGGCACACTGTATGGTTGAGATTAGTCTCATAACACTTGTCATGGTGATAGGAGCGCCGACACCTTTCCCGTTGTAAACATATTGCAGATCATGCTTCATAAAATTTGTGAAACAACTGTTTAATAAATGATTAACTTCTTTATTCGAAGTAAGCTATTTATCTCCATTGGAAAGTCATGTGGGGGGCATAGTGGCCTCGCACCTCCAGGGTTGGTGGTTCGATTCCCACCTCCACCCTGTGTGTGCAGAGTTTGCATGTTCTCCCAGTGCTTTGGGGTACTCCAGTTTCCTCCCCCAGTCCAAAGACGTGTTGTAGGCTGATTGGCATTTCTAACTTGTCTGTAGTGAGTGTGTGTGCAATTGTGCCCTGCGATGGGTTGGCACCCCATCCAGGGTGTTCCCTGCCTTGTGCCCTGAGTCCCCTGGTATAGGCTCCTGGCTCCCCGCAACCTTATGCAGGATAAGCAGTACAGAAAATGGATGGATGGAAAGTCACGTAAAGTGCTACATTAAAACTTATATGGTAACTCCTGTCATGTCTGAAAGAAGAGCTTTAATAGATGCTATTTGTGGTGAGGTGTTGTGAGACCTCAAAATGAAATCATCATCTGTAATGGCCTGGATGCAAGTGCACATAGTGTATTTATTCCAAGAGCCAAAGGAATAGCCAAGGACAACTGGTCACACCAATGCAGAGTATCACTTTTTTTAACACATATGCGTCAACTCAATGCTAATTACAAAAGCCTTCATGGAACATGTTAAGCCGAGTTTACACTGTCTAATTTTCGTCCTGATTTTACTATTGCCAACAAAATCACATATCATAAAATAATTCTTTTGTTGTGAACTGAAATACTTAGAATCTAAAACATGCTCACTGGGACATGCTCACTGGCAGTTGATTTAGTACCATTGCAACCACAGATAGTCGATGATAAAATTTCAGTGTGAACAATGCTATGAGACTCATCTAAAAGCCACCAATAGAAGGATGCCATAGAACTATGTGAAACTCTTGGGACAGCTACACATACGGTCACGTCAATGGTGAAACATGAACGAAACATACTAATGGACAGAAAAAAAATCCTCATTGCCTCTTGAAGAGTGTTTCAGTTTATGCGACCCCGTTTTCTGCACGAGTCTCGATCATGTTGATTGGTGACGTAAGCAGAACAATATATATTTTATTTAATTGCGTGTCTAATGTTAAAGGATCTTCATTGTATAATCTGACATGCACAACACGTGTTATTTTATTGGGATCATCTTGTACATTGTGAGCAATAATAAGCTTGACAGACCGCTGTAATTGTACAGTGTAAAAAAAGGATGTTGTAGGATGGCTGATGGGATGTGGAAAATAACTGATTTTAACAATGAAGGTATGATACCAAGATGAGAATTTATTTGATTGATTATCTCGTGACAATGGCACCTGTCAAGGGGTGGGACATGTTAGGCAGCAAGTGAACAGTCAGTTCTTGAAGTTGATGTATTGGAAGCAGGAAAAATGGGCAAGTGTAAGGATCTGAGTGACTTTGACAAGGGTCAGATTGTGATAGCTACACAACTCGGCAGGTCTTGTGGGGAGTTCCCGGTATGCAGTGGTTAGTACCTACCAAAAGTGGTCCAGGGAAGGTGACAGGGTCATTGGTGACAGGGTCATCTGCACCATGACCATGGAGGCCCCACCTCGCAACTTACAGGACTTAAAGGATCTGCTGCTAACGTCTTGGTGCCAGATACCACAGCACACCTTCCGAGGTCTTGTGGAGTCCATTTTTCGATGGGTAAGAGCTGTTCTGGTGGCACAAGGGGGACCTACACTATATTGGGCAGGTGGTTTTAATGTTAAGGCTGATCGATGTATACCATGAGTTACCCGTGTTTGGGTCCTATGACAGAAAGCTGCCCATGCTATGGATAAAACATTCCAGTGAACACAAAAACACATTATTTAAAAAGAAAAATGCATGTGTTAAGCATGGAAATGAACCTTAATATCTAGCCAGTTAGCCACCCTGAATATTATAAGATAATTAAAACTGTCCATGTTGGTGATCTGTAGAGTCCATGAAGTGGGTGTATTTGTGTCCTGTAACAGTTAACACTCACAACGTTAACCTGAACATGCCTTATACCAACAGGAAAGGCGTTGGTTCATGATTTATGGGTGATTTTATGATTGTGGTACCATTTAGCCCTAGCACATCAGTTTAAGCATTTGAGCAAATTGATTCTACAAAGAAAGTTAGCCAAATAATTAACATTACATGCTCCAATCCGAGTGTCAACTCCTAGCTAGCTTCTAACTTGTCAGTTATGTTGGGATAGTGTTAGATCACTTTATGGTTTAGCCTACAGTTGTCATCTTTAATTATTTCATTATTAGATTATCTCTACCACTAATACAGTACTTTTAGTTTTCTTCTTGTTTTCTCTTCCTTTTCTGGCTTTCAGACAGGTAAATTATTTTCAAAAGCATGACAATCATAAATAACAAATCATTAAAAAAATTTTTTTCCTCATTATCGTTCCAATTTGGTCACCTGCCAATTCCCACCCACCATAGGCGTGTGAAGCCAGCCATGTTATGATCACCCAATGATAAGGCAAATGCTATCATTCCTTTATAAGAAAAGTCCCAAACAGTACGTTCATATGGACTGAAAGCATTAGGGAATATAGGGCATGTAATAATGGAGTCAATATTAGGTGGTGTTCAAAGTAGACGAATTTGTGTGTCTACAACTTAAATAAAGCACTAGCATATTCAGATATATTACAGTTTCATATGAGGATTTCTCACACAGCTAAACAATGGATTTGTCTGTTTTAAATTATGTATTCTTAAATAATAAGGATCAGCTGAGTAACATTTTATTAGTTTTTGATAACTGGTGACATAAATTCTCATGCTCTCTCTATACTGTCCATGTTAATCTTAATCCTTCTGTACTTTAAGAACCCCAAACTGACTCAAGAGCAGCCGTAGCTGGCAAAATAAAAGCATGCTGGGTTACATAAGGCCTGAGAGCTGCCAGGACTGTCTTGATTTTATTGGGCGTAGCTCCTTCTAAAAGAATCAAGACATTCTTCTGGGCAAAGCAGAGCCTTTCACGTCTCATCTTCGCAACGAGGATTCGTGCCATGGATGTCGACTCAGCGCTTGGCTCTGTGGCTCGATACAGACAATGCGACCATAGTTTCCTAACCGAGAGCTTGCTGAAACATAGAGCGCGGCGGTGTATAAAATAGACGCACCTGTGCTTGCTGTTGTAAATGCCAGTAACCTCGTGTAATGAGTTTGTGCAATGCTGGGCTAAATAAAACTGGTTCACTGCCTCTGATTCTATCTGTTTTCAACACAGCATGACACAAGCTTGATTGAGGAGAAAGTGGCCATCTTTTCTAAAGCTTGCAGGGGTCAGAGAAAGTTTAAGCCTGAATTCCTGAAGGAAAGGAAAACTGAAGTGAAATCTTTGAATACTTTTAGACTTCGAACTAAGGCAAAAATCTTCAGTCATGTCTGGCATTCTGTTTACCTGCCATGGTTTTAGTTTCCTGTTTACTACTTCCTGGCAGTTCTGGGGTCTCTTTTATCAAGCATGTGCATGCATAGTTACGTGCGTAAACTGTGTGAATAGCACATTTCTATGTTGAGAATTTGATTTATCAAGTCCTTCTTGTGCGTGAGGATATGTGTATATTTAGAACTCCTCCTAACCATGGGTGTACAGAAAGCCTTAGTGGTAGAAAAGCATAATTGCAGTAAACTGAGGCGCTCCCATCCCACTTATTGTCATGTCTGTATAATCGACAGTAATGGACTCCAGCCTTATTGTTATCCAGCCTTACTAGCTAGATTTGCTAGTAGACAATAGCATTATAATACTCACTCTCAAAGTTGTCGATGTAACTTGAAACATAGTTTAAAGCCCTTCTCCATTTTACTGGACGGTGTACCAGCTGGCAGCCTCACAACGATGAGGCTGATGAGCATCATTTACAGTAATCCGGGGAAGTTCTTGTAAGCAGTGTAAAAAGTCATCTTCTCCTCAGATATTTTGACAGCTCTAGGTAAAGATCAATGGTTTCTGGTGCAGCACCAGATGTAAATACGTTCCTTGAGTAAAAACGCAGAAGTGACCATGCATAGAGTCCATTATTGATTTCAGTGCACACAACAAGTTATTTACAGGTGACAGATGAAATGTAAAGTAAAGTCATTTAAAGGATATCTAAGGATTAATTAGAATGATGGCTTCCTTGAAGATTTTGAGAAACCTCTTTGCTGAGAGTTATGAGTGTCTCATCATTAGATTATTTATTTATTTATTTATTTATTTATTGTGCCCATTGCAATTTTAGTCAGTCTCTGCCAGCATCTTGCCCCACCTTTGGAGAGGTCGACAAAACACATCTATAGCATTCCCATGCACCCTGGAGTCTCTAGGGTTATTAGTCACATTTCAATGAGAAATTGGTGACAGGTCTGGCATTTACCAATCACTATGAGCTGAATAATGATATGTCTTACCTGCATTCATATCGCTCATGCTGCAAGATATTACATTGCAGTACATTTCCAACTACAGCAGCAGAAAAGACAACAGTAAGGAAGGATTTTCATACCATTGCATCTTTTCCAAATGAAATAGGCCCAACGTATTCTACACACATAACCATAAAGTCTGGGGCAACAGTAAAGCATTTGCTCTATTGACCCGAGATCCTGAGTTCAAATAGCAAATTCTAGTATGTCCTGGCAGTTCTTGCACACAGAATTATAATGTGTTCAAAGCACGCTTTGATAAATGAGATCCCTGGTTTTCTCATGTTAACATGACATGATCATGTGTTCTTGCTCTCCATTTGAGGGCAGATGCCAGGAGATGCAGCAACCTGGTTAAAAATCATGACAGAAACCATCCCTTTTCTATCCCATTTGAAATAATGGTCTTATACCCATTATCTATAATTTCATTCCAATCATATCTGAGACACACCCAGTTCCCTTGGATGTATCACAGATTCTTCATGCCAAACCAGCAAAGTTGCAGTGAATTAGTAGCATAGCTGGCTATCTAGCTGGTTGAAATTTTTGGCACCTATCAGCATAGGATTAACTTTCTTCTCCATGCGCAGTTGGGTTTAACAGCATTTCCAGAGCACTTTATTATGTTGAAGAAAAACTAAAAACAATATAAAAAGGCAACACTGCTAATGCACAATATAAGACAAGCTTTCTGTCCTGGGCTAAAAATCAAGTGTAAATACACAAAATGGTTTGATCTAAAAGTGCTACAATTTCTCTCTGGGGAATCCTTAAAGGTTTCATGTGAAAACGTACAACACTGCTTCACAGAGAGAGTGAAGAAAGAACCATTAACTATCTAAAGAACCCTGTAAAAGTATACAGCTTAATTAGTTTCACATAATCAAAACCCACGCTTGTATAAATCCACCAATATCCTTGAAAATATGCACTATGTAATATACAATACAACCAGTGGCCTGTCATTTTGTCCTGTTAGTTGGTGTGTGTGTACAATTAATCTTGTGGTGCTGGCAATTCTTGCCTGTTTAAAATTACAGTTCTGAGCTGTGTTTTTGTGTTTCCCTGGTTTCAGGAGCTCTCCTAGTACAGTGTTTCCAAGTGTCATATTTTTTCTTAAATCCTTGTTTCCTAGATGTTGCTGTGTCTCCTGGTTTTTGACTTCTGTGTGTGTTTTTAAATTCATGAGAATGCACTGACCTGAGAGGAAGGTACTTAGACACCTCCTTTGTATTATATGATGAAGAGTCATGGAAAAGCCTAAATAATTAATCTTGAAATTGCGTGAACATCCTATTGCCTCTGGTTACAGTGTGTTACAGGACATTTCTTAAATGAAGACACCCTTTCTGAGCCATATTAGGTTAATCAAATAGATGCCACATCTGTGGCTATATAGTTGTTTTTTTTTCAGATGCATTTCCTGTGGGTTTCAGCTATCTGTTAATGTCTAAACTGGCATGTTTCGAGTCCTCACACACCGGTGCATTTGTTGTCTCTCTGTTTATCGTCGCTCTGTGTGGGCTCTACAGTATAGCTCAGAGGATTAATACAGTAAGTGAGGAAGATTACTTTCCCTTGAGTCCTTTATCACAGCACCCAAAGCCTGGATCACATTTTCGTGAGGGTATTTTTGTGTGTGTGTGTATGTGTGTGTGTATTTAAGAGTACAGACAGATGGTGAGGTACTTAAGGGAGTTTTGGAGCGAGAGGTCATTGAGTAGACTTGTTTAGGCTGAGGGACCATCCAGGGGAAAAGAAAGCAGGTGTGTGTGAAAGAGAAAGTAGGTCCATAGATATAAGGCAGAGTTTTCAAAAGTATTAGGCACATGCACACACACTCACACGCACACACTATAAACTTGTTGTCATCCACAGAGGTGGCTGAGACTCTTCCTCTTAAATTGTAGAGGGGTCTTAACCTCTCTCTCTCACACACACACAGACAGCAGGCTGTTAATGCAGGCCTGTCAGTATTGAACTGACTGTCACTGATGAAAGCAAGTGCCTTTAAAAGCCAGCAGCCGCATATCTGCTTTAAATATATTTCTAGGCACTGTTTCTCTTAACACAATCTCTATCCCTTTGCACAGCAATTGACTGTGTGATGCCAGATTCCTATTTGCAAATATGTTTCCTTAGAAAATGGTGAGAGAAAACACCTTTTGTGTCCTTCAAGAGATTCCTCCATAATTCTTTAACCTCCTAAACCATCACAAATTGTTTATAAGACTGTGGCTAGCTTGTTTAGCTAATCCCCACCATACTGTGAATTAAATACAGTGAGTTCATTGTGCTTGAAAATTGCCGCCATGATTGAGTACTTGTGCTTTGTGCGTGTGTTGCTGCTAAGCTTTTGTGAGTAAAGCCTTTTGCGTAAGGCGGAATTTCCTCTCTGGCAGGATTGCATGGCTCTGGGATTGTTTTCACTTGAGCACTGAATCTGTTCTAGGTGACCCATTGAGCAAAATTGGCCTCTGCATGAATTAATAAATGCGAATGTTTGTTTAGGCTGATGAAGTTCTGGTTGCTATGCAGGTGCTGTGGTGGATGAGTTCCTAAATCATTTTAAAGTTGCATATTGCGGTTCCCTGATGAAGTTTGGAGCAATAGCATAATGATTTAAGAGACTGTAGAACTGCATCCGATTCAGCCAAGTGAAGCAGATTAATACTCCAACTTGTCCTTTCTAAACCATGAGCACAAGTGCTGTATAATACTACATAATACATTGCGGGTCAGAGAGGGCATAAATACATGCATATTATTGTGTAGCACTGAAATCAGGTTAAAGCCACTTGCACAGATAATTGATTTCCTGTGTCCTTGAATCATGTCATGTATCGTCAAGCGTTTTATAATCCAAATACTGTGCGAGTATAAAGTTTCATGATGCTGTTTCATATTTATTGCATTCTGTCTAACCTCATAGATGCACTTCCTGTTATCTTTCATGTTTTTAGTAGACACTTTCATTTAAAACAGCTTGCACATTAGATTGAATTCAACCCAATTTAATCACAATTTATGGGATTTTAACCCCCAACCTGGCCCACTGGCACAGAACCTTAGCTGCTAATGTCTATTGGTTTAATACAGTGATCAGCAACCCTGCATCTGCAAATCTACATTCCTGCAGAGTTTAGCTCTGTTGCTTATCACACACACCTGATCCTGCTAATCAATGCTTTTCTAAAGCCCTGACTGATGGAAAAGGAACTCTGCAAGAAACTTAGATCTTCAACACGGACAGTGACTACTGGCTTGGAGACAGTTCAAATATAATTAGTAATATGATTGCTGATGATTGGAAACATAAAATGCAAAATGTGAACAGAAAGTCACACTAACCAGCGCAACTATCCTTTATTTATCAATGTTTGGGGTTCAGACCTGAATTCAGTGTGTTCATGTGTGTGTTTGTGAGTAGTGTATTGTCAGTGTATTTATATAGTTACAGTATAAGGGGCTTGATAAAGGGCTGATTAGTGAAACCAGTTGTGTTGGAGTAGAGAAACATGAAAACTCCAAGTGTTATACCTAAAACATCAGTGTAGCTCTAATGGTTTGTTTCGTTCTACAGGCAGAATCAAGTCAGTCTCAGAGTGCATACTTCTTGCCCGAGTTCTCTCTCTCTCCACAAGGAAGCTTTCTGGAGGACACAACAGGAGAGCAGTATCTCACATATCGCTATGATGATCAGGTAAGCACTAGACATGTGCACTGTAATGTTGCCTTCACACACTTCATTTCGTTTTTAGCTTTTAAAGTTACTGACTTCACCAAGTCAAAGGTGTCACAGATGTGTTCTGATCATGTGTATGCTTAATACTGTATAGTATATTTAAAAATCCTTGCATGTGAAAATCATTGGCACAGGAATTTTAAAACAGTGTCCTTACAAAGAAATGAATTTTACAAAGAAAAGAATTTTACATTTGCAGTGAGAGGAATATGATTTAAATATATCTGTGCAAGATTTAATAAGCTCGTTAAAACAATCATTCCTGATCTTAAACTCAAATTCAGCCACACAGTGTCTAATATATATATATATATATATATATATATATATATATATATATATATATATGACATCATCTGCAGAGGTTTGTTTCTACCACAGTGAGGTTATTTTTGTTCAGTTTGTTTCTGGCACATCATCTTTAAAACAGCAGGACTGTGCTAATACTAAAGGCAGTTATTTCTGGTGATAAAAACTGTGGATTTATTTAAAATATGCACTTTAGGGTAGAATTGGACATACATAATTTGTGTGCCTATTAGCCTTCGCACAAAAAGCACTATGTTAATGGTAAATCTAGCTAATACAAATAAATACTGAATTTAACATTAATATAAATGACATATTATATGAAAAATAAAAGCTATACTGCATGTGCAGTGAATATACAAATGACAGGAAAATGTGCTGCTTGGCTAATTGAACGATTGTGACGAACTTATCCACATTATTTTGAAATGCGGCACTACAACGATAACTGCTGATGCTAGCAGCAAAGTTATTTCGCTAACATGGTTGGGATGTGTTCTCAGTTGATGTAGCTGATATTAGCTTCCTCAGCTAGCGAATTATAAAGCTGTTTGATATAAACTAGACACACTGAAACAAATAACTTTAGAAGCAGTTAGGTAACAGTTATTTCAGTTTTTTTATGGCTAACTTTAGTAAGAACACGTGTACACCTGCAATTATTCATGCAATTATCCAATCATCATCACATAATCATGTGACTGCAGCCTAATGTATAAAATCACAGATACCAGGTCAAGAGTTCAGGTAATGTTGACATCAAACATGAGATTGGGGTTGTTTCTACCAGACGGGCTGATATATAAATTTTGTTGTACAACACTTGGTTCCACTTATTTGATTAAGCACAGTTCCAGGAGTGCTGATATATAGTATAACAGCACTGGGACATTTCTGTCTGTGTTCAGTACATAAAACTAATAGCAGTAGTTTATGTAGAAACCATTACTGCACTTACTACGGACTGTCTGTCAGTCTGTGCGTTGCATGGAAACATACATCGCTCTATCCAGCTGTGGCTTCTTTGAGAACTATTTCTGTTGACAGAGCAAAAATAAACAAACTATTTGGCCATCTTGTGTATGAAATGTCAGTTACTCAATGTTAATTTCTTATTACTAGGACTGTTGTATAAAAGCAATATCACTCTCTCACAATTGTGCTGTTGTACTGGCACGGCTGTGATTTCCTGCGGCGCTTGGCCTGGATATTCACTGTAACAGCACTCTTGCTTGTGCGATATTGCTTAATTATAATACATCAGTTTTTGAAAAAAAACAACAACATTAAAATAAACCAACAAGCTTGATTCTTGTTATAACTAGAATTTAGAATAATAGATATATTTTTGAAATAATGCGATAGCTATCCGTATTTAATGCTAAATGCAAAACTGCAATATCCGGCACATACCATTAAGAATGTGTCATTCTGGACTGAGCAGATCTTCCTTTGAGGAAGGTGTGCTGTGAAGCTAGAGAAATTTTCCTACTGCCTTAAGGGTTTAAAGGGGAATTGAGGCCACTCAGCCTCATTTAGCCCTCTCTATTAGGCAAGTCCAGGTATGCCAGACTTTTCTGGCTGTTACATGTCTCTGCTGTGATGGCTATTAATGCAGGGATGCTGTATGCCCCAGCCTTAGCTGTTTTGGGGTCTGTTATGGAAACCTTGCTTCGCTACATTCCCATATTGGACTTTGTTCCTAGCACAGTTGTTGGAGGGATCTGCATGTGCTGAGAGCCTGTCTGGGGTTGATTTAGGGTGAGCGTGTAATGTATTGACCTTTAAGTGAGTTGTTCCTGGAGCGAGTTGGTGGCATGGCAATGATGCTAAGGTAGTCCGCCTACTGTTATGACAAATATGCCAGAACAATCTCATGTGAGTGTGTTTAACTTGCAGTACTTGACAATGTGTATTTGCAAAGTATCTCTGGGTTGTGTTTGCTGACGGAAGGCTGCTTTGTAACTATTACTTCCATTTATGTCCCCTTGAGGGACAATTTCTATTAATATTACTGTAAATGATTTCAATGTTCACTTAGCAGAAAAACAAGAAAAATTTGGCTTCCCATACTAAGGGTCACAACCCCAGGTGGGGTCACTTGATTTTCAAATGGGGTCACGGGAAACTCGCAATCTCCTCTTTCATTTTTTCATTTTATTTAGCAAATTAATGTCAGAAATTTCAAAGACAGATTTTGTGTGCTAATATTTTGAAATGTTACTGGGAGTCACATTCAAACCTGGCACAATTAATTTAAGAGGTATTTGGTATTTTTGTATTTTTCAGTGTCCTGACATGCTGCACTAGTGTAGGAATTCTGCAACCCCTAGCGTTTCCTATTACAGTTCCTCTCATGTAGCCTTCAAACCTGCTGGAAGATCTGTTTTGCGTACAAGTCTTCTGGATTTTCTAGTTTGGTAAATACTATTGACTATAAGGCAAGAGATTATTTGAGACACAGCTCATGATATTGGTCACGACCACGCCGAAAAAGTTTTTTTTTTTTCATGAGAGAAAGAGCTTGACAGTTTCACATTGTTGTGCCATTTGACATGGAAACCTGATGGACAGGGATGTTTTGGATCTGACGTGCCATGTAGTGAATATCGCTTTTAATCCTCTAGAAGTGCATAAGATACACAATGTGTATGTGAGCAGTGCTGCTTGTGCTAGCGCTACTTCTGCACACATAAAATATCATGCGTCCAGTACAAAGCAGACTCTTCTGCTTCACATCGGGACACATCACACCACCCCGGTGTGGATTATTTTCCTATAACAACACAAGACTTCCCACAAGGCTAGTAAGTCAGTCCAAGGAATATTGCTTTGGTTTTTAGTCACTTATGTTACACATATGTATGTTAACATAATAAACTGTTCAAATGCAACTGTAGTTCTAAAGATAAATATGGAATCTGAAAAAAATGTAGGGCGGCCAAGGGTTGGGGTCACATAAAAATTCATTTGCAACATTAAATAACTTAAGTAGCTCAGGCCATGTTAGCTTAGTTAATCCACACTTAGCCTTGCTTGCAAATGTGCATCTTAGAAATTTGGGACAATAATAATAAAGATAAGCACACACCAAACAATGTTCATTCCCAGCACCATAACCACAGGTACCACAACTGTAGGCTGTATAGAATGTTTAGGCAGGCCCTGGAAACCCTGATCTTGATATAAATGACAAAATTAGCTTGAATGGATAATATGCGCAAATCAACTCTCATTTCACGCAGTGGATGTCAGAAATGTACACCAGTTCCCCCAAAGAGCCTCAGGCTTTCCCTCGCCAGTCTCAGGGTCCTTCTTCTTCACACACATCAAATTATTCCTGGCACTTTGGATTCAGCTGGTCCACAGGGCAGTGATTGGAAAAAAAAAATGTCCATCATGTCTCTATAGTACCATAGACAGGGCTTGTTCCCTATGACAGTTGGGGCTTAAACTAATAGATAAAGCATATGTTTTCCTCAGACACCTTCCCTGCCAGTCTCCTTGTGCTGCTTGAGACACATATGCATACGATATGGTATTCAGAGCAGTCCAGCTCCCACAGACTTCTTCACAGTGTGTCTAACGTGCTCTACTGCCTGCACTGCATTTTTGATCCTAGCCAGCTGTGCCTTCTTGGCTCTTTCTATCACACTAGCGCCAGTGTTTCCACATAATGCGAGCAGTGGATAACGCTGAAATGGATCATGAGGCAGAAGAAAAAACACAAAACGCCCTTGGTCTGAGTGTAGGCAGGGTACATTTTGGGAGTTGGGAGTGTGCTGATTAATTTTTGCTGGATTGTTGGAGCGGAAGTTGTGGTTGTGAGCTGATGGGGTAATGGTGGACAAGCGACAATTTGAGGCGGCGCGTGGCATGAGAAAGCTAATACCAGGCACAGGCATGGCTTCTGTGGTTAGTGGCATGATGACAGTGGGCATTTATAAAAAGAGTGATTAAAGGATCCACCACTGGCAGGTTTAGCTGTGCTGGGCTCGGTCAGTGACATTTTGATGTATTGTGGTGGAGAATAAAACAAGTCAGCGTAAAGGGAACCAAATAATGTATAGCTCAATTTTGAGGGATAGCCTGCTCTGTGTCACTGAGGACTCATGAACAAAGCAGAAAACTGGTACTTAATCATCTAAAATGAGCTGTAATGTTGAGACAATAATAATTCTTGGCTCATAGAATGGTGAAGAGTGATCTACAATGGCATTATCCATGACTTCAATGCTGTGGCTACAATTGCTTGCAACCAATTCTATATTTGACTCTTCATAGATATTTGAAACAGGATTCTCTTCCTTTATCGGCAGTTATATGGAAACTGGTCTGAGTTTGATGGGCCATATCAGACAGCTACTGGCAAAGGCCACTCCACTTGTGTCATTATAGTTGTTCATCATCTCTAGTAGTCTCTGTTTTATCATTTTACAAGTGAGGCTGTTTTTCTGAGCATCAGTACTAACTTAAGTAGGTAGGAATGCTGATTAAATAGCTGATAGTGTTGTAGCACAAATTTAAAACATAGTAGCACTAAGATCATACTTCCAAAATGAATCTCTCATACATGACGTTAATATTAATGCTAGTATTATTATGGACCTTTTTTGTTTCTTGGTCTGGACATGAGTCTTTCATAAACTGTATGTCTTCTTGAGGCCTTATGCCTCATCTCTGTTATAGAAAAATACTGCTAACTGCTAATTCCTGAGCATTTGCACAAGAAATGAAAGTCCAGTTAGTGTGTAAAAACATTCATTTCCTATGTGAGCTGTGAACCTCGATTGACAGGCTTTATTAGGATTCAAATAGCATAACTGGCATGGGTTACTTATGTTTACATGCTTAAATGGATTATTTAATTCAAATACACACAAAAATTCTGTGAAACCTGGTCATGACTAGCTATTCAACTAGGACGAAAAAATACCACCGTATAACAAGCGGAAGTGGATGTCCCGTTTTAGTTTGTACTCTGCCTTTCTGTAGTCATAGTGTGCCTAGGAGCTGAAAAAATAATAAAGCTGGACACACAACTTTCCACTTGCCTTTCCTCTCCAAGTAAGGAATGGTGCTGTTTTGGGTTACACTTCCCTTTGTTTTTCTTTTTGGTGGGTGAGACGCTCATTCACCCTGAAAATCCCTTAATGGCATAGACAGGAGTGACGTTGAGGTTTTCCTTATAGACTTGCTTTGTTTTTATTTGATGTATTCTGCTATACATTACAAATCACATTTCTCGGTTAAAGCTGTGATTCCTACTTTTCCTTTCTATAAGTCTCGATTTCTAATGTTGGCACCCCTGAGTATTAAGGCTAGGAATACTGAGGCATAAAAGCAATAGTTCAATCTCTTCTGTTGGTAATGTAGTAAAATTGGGCTAAGCAGTGGGCTAAGTAGCGCTAAAACCTCCTGTCTTTCATAGATTTAAAAAAAAAAAATCAATACAAGGTTTCATTTTTGCCATCATATTATTTGTTGCTAACAAAGGTCGTAAAGTGGATTATTTTGGACTTTTGTGGAACCATGCACAACCACAAAATTTAGAATGAAAAATTTGGTAAAGAATTTGAACTCTTACCATAAATGTCATGAGTCAAAATATTTGGTATATGAAGTTTGCTTTTTAAGTACTTGATTTGTAGCAAATAACTGTTTGCTTCCCTTAAAGTAGCAGACTTCTGACACTGTTCATGTTTCATGTTCATGCTGTTTTTTTTTTTCTTTTTTCCTAGTCCTTTAAATGTTCGAGAACTCATAGTCAGAACAGGCTGTAATGAATTGCTAAGCTTGAGTGTGCATGTGTGAGGCTTGTGATGTGATGTGCAGCTTCTAACTGTCCCCAATTAAAATTCCCTTCATTCTCAGACACTACTTAAGATGTACTTTATCCCATCAACTCCCAGCTAATGTTCACTCTGCCCTCTTCTGCCATGAGTCCCTTGATCTATTTTTAATGCACTGTTTCCATGTATCTTGAACACCTTCTCTGGGCTCTTGACTCACCATTTAAGCTGCCAGAGAGGATGCATCTAACACTGTGACCACTTTTTTTTTTCTTGGGATGCTTCCATTTGCTTATGTCTGTAGCACTTTTGGAAGCTTAGAACTTCCCATTTGGTAAAGACTTGGGAATGGGTCATGAGGGCTGAAGGATCTTTTGAAATGGATCTTAGGGACTGAAGCAACTGAAAGGCAATACCTATGTATGCTAAATGAGAGGGAGCTGCTACTGTGCAGAGATCAACACAGAAATCTACCATTATATCTTAGGCATAAATAGAAAATAGCCTTTTGAAATGGTCATTTCACAAATGCTAGTTTGCTAACAGATTATGAAATAATTAATAGTATTACATTATTAGATGTTTGTTCATTAAAAGCGCATTATTAAGTAGGATATACTAAAGAGCCAAGAAATAAGAAAATAGCTTTTGTGATAGAAAATACTAAGAGACCTATTAGAGTGACTGATTTTTTTTTTTTTTTTACTCTTTTGTTTTCTGCTGTTTTTAATTAAGATCTGCCTGGCTCGTCAACGGGTTACGCATTTCAGAGGTTCATGAGCTGAACAGATGAGAGTTTTAGATAATCATCTTTTTTGATTGCAAGAAAATTCCTATGTTTGTAATAGTATCACTGGATTTTCCTTGATGTTCCCACCTAATTTTAATGAGGGAAACAAAACAACTCTGATTTGGGTTGATTACACACCTTGCAAAGGAATGGTTTGCTGAAAATGATCGAATGCATACATTTGATCAACCAGGATAATGTCTGCTTTTTTGGTTTAACATGTAACAGAAGTCTCTCACCTAAAACGTTTTCTGTAGGCTCATCCAGAGATCTTGATATGCTTACTTTCAAACAACATTAGGTTTGAAGCAGGCTTTTTCATTATTCATCTAGCTTATAATGTGTAATTAGCTTGAAAGTAATATAGAAGATAATGAATAATCTTGCTACAATGTCTAACATACGATAATCATATTCTTATTTCCAGCTCTGCAGTACAATCGGGAGGCATGTGGAATACCAGGTGGAATACCAATTTAATGCTAAAGTAAAAAAAATAAATCTGGTTTTCTTAGATAGCTGCCCCGTAATGTTTCAGTATTCAGCTACATGGTGAAGTTTCAGGTAGAGATTAGTCGCACTGTGTCCTAAACTACATCAGCAATTCTGTGTGACATTACTGAAGAACTGAGTGTTTTGAAGCAGATGTTTGTGGGTATGATAGACTTCCATTATTTGCTACTTTACCTTGATTGCTCCAGTGCAGAAATAAAGAGGCAAATATTAGACACGTCCTGGCTGAGCAATTTACTTTGGGTAAGGGGAAACGTTTTGGTCCCATTTTACTTGAATGGTTCTCAGTAGATAAGCCAGAAACACTCAGATGAACATTATCTAGCTGATTTGAAAGGTTTTATCTTTTTCAGCTTTCCATGCCATCCAACATTTCTTCTCAACACACACGCAACACGTTATTTTGTTTCCTCTGTGTCCACTGAGAAGTTCCACCTGCCACCAGAGAAGCAGCTTGAAAGCTGCAAAATGGGGCCCTATTATAAAATTCCCCACTTGCCTTCACATTTCAAACACACTTTTCTCCCGAGGCAGGACTTGTTTCACGCTCTCTCAGCAGGCCTGGATCGGTACACGCGTTAGTGGCCGTCATGACAAAGCGCAGATGTACAAATTGCCACGTGCACTCCCTGAATCCTGCTAATATAAACCTGATCGAGTGCGACATGTGGTTTTACCACAGGGTCCTTTTTGGAACGATGCCCATTCGGGTTGCAGAAAGCTAGAGAGAAGGAGGAGACAGCATGAGGGGTCTTTAGCAAGCAACATCTGGAATTGCCCTGGGTGCTAGTGAAATGTGCAGAGAAATCACTATTTTTACACATACACACAGCCATGTATAAAAATAACATATTCATTGCTCTCCATATTAAAAATATAGACACACTGAGCCACATATATCTTTTTTTTTGTGAAGTTATAAGTGTATAAATATTTCTCTAGGCCAAATGGAACTGAAAATTTCCATCAAAGTTACAAAAGTATATATGATTTTGTTCATCTTCATGTGCGGATTTTGATTAATGCCAATTACCTGTAAAGTGCAGAGCATGTGCATGCCGTAGATGATTTGCATTTAGTAACACCCTCAAAACTTCAAAAAAAAAAGTAAATCTCACAGAGAGCTGAAAGACTTCACCTTCAAAGACTGATGGACTGACTGAGCGATCTTTTTTCCCTCTGTTTTAATATCTACACTACACTTCAAACAGGGAAACTGCTAACTGTCGGCCAGAAGCGTAAGATTCCCAGGCAGTACTAAGTTGTTTTATGGTGGTATCAGATAATGTGAACAGAATTGAAATGGCATAACAGAATAATATATTGAATTAAAAAAAAAAAAAATTATATATATAGGTGTTTACTCAATGACAAGTAGGTGACAGAGCCATTTGTACAGCGAGGAAAAAATGAACCTGAGGCAGGAGCAAAATGCTGTGAAGAAAAAAAACAAAGTGTGATGACACATCGGTCTGAAGTCAAAGTGGCACATTTTCCGTGTTCAGTCTGAAAATGGGGAGTATGGTGTTGTATGAAGGGGTGAAGCTTGCCTAATAGTATACGTGCTAGGGCTGGCACTGCATATATGGAAATGTGAGCATACATACACAGGAATGTGGGTGTTTCTTTAAGTCAATATATGGAAATATTCAAGTAGGGAGAAGGAATACAATGACATTTATATACATGCAGATATTTTCAGACATCATGTTCTCATGGGCTCACATGACAGGATTTCTGAGATGAATAGTGCATGTTATATAAAAATTTTAATAACCTTAACCTCAACCTAAACCTTGCTGTTCATCTAACACACAGTAAAGTAACTTCATATTAAAAAAAGCACTTGGATGTAATAATAAAACTAGTTTTGTTTGTCCCATGCGAAGTCTCAGCCACTAGTCTTATGCATTCTGCAGCCAGACCTTCCTCATTCAGTCCTCATTCCATTGTGCAATCCTTCTTCAGTACACAACGGAATTGTGATGCTTCTGAATAGGACGCTACCTTGCCTAGGCAGACAAATCGTAATCTCATACAATTTATTTTACCTAACCTCCAGGCACATGTTATAAACACATTTTGAATCTTGTACATGCACATGCACACATTTTTAAATGTACCCAGGCGAAATTAACAGTGAGACTGTGTAAGACATTCTTGCTCCTCATAATAAATACATCACAATCTTTCAAAAGCACCCGGCTTAACAATATTTGACAATGTCAAAAGTTGATGGAAGAAATTTTATGTATTAGGATCAGCTTGGGAAGATGCAGGCGGGAAAGGATTGTGTAAACTTAGCATGTTCTTGATTAAGGGCAATCCAAAAATTGTCATCATGGTACAAAGTGAAGGTCAGTACACATGTAGGCAAAGCCAAAGAAAGAAGATCCATAAACAAAACAGGTACAATTCAGAAAGCTAAAAATTACAGACAGAGAAACAATTGTCCAGAAATGCCTGATTACAATCAGTAAGACTTCACAATACGACAAAGAAACAGGAGGGTATAAATAGACAACCTTATCAAAATAAAACACAGAAATGTTGAGTACAATAGCTAATGAACCGATGTGGGGATGGGGCAGAGACAGGGCCGGAATGATTGCAAATGCACATGGCAAAATAAATGAAAGCACACAGAGAACTAGACTAGAGAAAGCAGTGCTCGCAGTGTTGGGCACCGCATCTGGGGTTGTGGGTTGGGGGGTTGTTTTCATAGCCATCTATGAACCATTGGGGCAGTAGTGCTGCTAGCTAAGATATTAGCTACTTTTAGTGACATTTTCCAGTACTAAGGTGGTTGCTGGGGTTTAAGTTTGAGCATATTTAACAACAAGTGTTTGTTTCCAGCATTTAGTTTTGTTTCTTTTTTCTTTTTTTATAATTTGGAACAAAGTGAGTTTAAATACATTGTTGGCTTTCTATTTGTGTGGTAATTTTGGGAAAACAGCCAAAAGAGAAGAAAAATCTGGTTTTGGCCAAAAAAAAATTTTTCTCATCATAACATATTTGACACCTCAACTTTAATAAACTATAACTATATTTCACTGAAATGGTGAGGAAATATTTTATTTCTATAACAAATGGAATGTTAAATGCTCACATAATAAATGGAACCCTTAGTTCAAGTTACTGGATAGCTTTGTGCCATAGCAAAATTTGGCCTAATTGATTCAGTTTGTAATCAGATACTGGCCATCAAAATGTCTGTGATGGTCCTGTGCCGCAGTCAGAATGGAATCTTAAGCCAAAATTTACAACACTAGAACTTCGGCTTTAGGTACATGTAAACATATTTCAGTTCAGAAAACTACAAACGTAGTTTTCAGAACTATATTTAAAAGAAAATAGAAAATGTCAATATTTCAGCCTTCACCCTGGCATGAAAATATCATCTGTAAGATTTTAAGGGGTGTGAAGTAGTTTGTCAGGGCACCTGTTGTATTGAGTGTAAATATTGTCGTGTCAGCGCAGGCTTTGGCCATGAACTTCCTATCCTGGGATCCACACCAGCATCACAGCATGGCTGATCTGGACTCCATTTTCCACAGCCACTATCATGTTTACATTCACCTGTTTACTGATCACTCATACCTGGACTCAAACCACACACACACACACAAACACACACAGAGCCTGGGGTAACTTCTTGCAATAAAGTTTGCCTGCACTTGCAACCATCTCTGCCACCTGACAAATATTTGCATGTCTCCCCTCTGCGACAGCTCAGACAGGGAATGAATGCAGGAATTTTCACCTGGATATCTGTGGCACACATGGTGATATGATTCCATTATTAGTCCACGAATTTACTGATAGAAAACATTGTGATATTGTGCCATATGCAAATATAAAGCGAAACACAGCTAACTGTTGTTGTAATTTAATCAGCTTCCAGGATTGTGCCCTTTTGATTGACTTTATTTTTAAGTAATATGACCCATAATATCTATATTTTTGAATTGGTACATGCAGTAATTAATTTTTGTAACATACAAAATGTAAACATTTAATCCATTAAGCTACATAGCTTCTTGTCAGTTGATTGGAAACAAAAGTAAATCAAGATTAATGATTAATTGGCTTGGGCAGCATCTATTTATTAGCCATTATTTGTCATTAGTGGAAGAGGTGAAATGTAGCTTTAATTTCATTGCATAGTTTATATTGTAGCTAGCTTTAGCTACCCGTTTATTATTTCTTACATATCCTCTAGTAGGGAAGTTGCAAACCCAGTTTCATTGTGCTTGTGCAATGACAATAAAGATATTCTATCTATATTCTTCTTCTCCTCTGAGTATGTGCAAACGTTTTAGATGCTAATTTGAGCTCCATGTAAGCTTAACTTTTGAAAATGACAACTATAGACCAGTTTTCTCCAAAGTTGTCTGAGAGTTCTACTTTTTATTCATGAGGCAGTGCTAAGGTGATCCTGTTAGTCTGTTAGGCTTCAGTTGTGTTGATCTGTTCAGAGGGTCAGTCTTGCACAGTTGGATCCATTTAGTACAGAGACCTGCAGCAGCTGTACACCTGTTGTGTCATTTCATCAGGTTCAAGCTCTCCAAAGGTCATAAATTTTATACAGCGACCACAGGGGATCACATGTGTGGACTCACTTATGTGTACATAAGTGTACGAAAGTGTGTACACATGCACATGTGTATCTGTGTGCATGTGTGTGTATGTAGATTTAACTCATTGTCCAAATTCACTAATCGCAGAAAATAAATGGACTTTTTGAAGAATTGCCTTAATTTGTCTTTCCGATTTCTTTTGTGTTTAACATAATTAATACTGTAAATGGCACACTGTAGAAAATTTCTGCTTTTATAGAGGGGATAGAACAACAAGAAGGTTTTGATTTTGCAATAACCAGTTGCCTTCAAGATACACAATACAGTTGCTATATCTAAACAAACTTGAGTAGTTTAGCTAGCTAGTTAAAAATGGTGGGCAATCAATACAGTTGCGTCCCAATTTGTGTCCCAAAGTGTAGTATGTTGAAATGAGTATCTCAGAGATACCCAGATGGTCTACTTGGACACTTTTTCAGCTAACCTTGCCCACAACTCCTTGCACAAGGGAAGAGGAGTTTTGTGATGGCTTGCTTCACCAAATTCAACCTGCAAACATGCCGGACGACGGTAATGTTGGTGATGCATCTCAGGTATTTAAGTGTAAGAACTTAAATGTTAAGCACTAACCAAGGTTTTAAAAGCTGAAATGCAGTGAGGAGTTTGTTTATGGTGACTCTGTGTAACTAGGCAACAATGTTCTCTTCCATTACATGACGTGTTAGTATGTCCCAGTACTTGCATACTCATAGTACACACTCAAAAGTATGCACTTTTTCTTCACAAAAGGAGTGCATTTTAGTGCATAGTATAAGTAGGTGAATTGGGACGCAGCAGGTTTGTTTTGCATCATGGAGAATCTATCACTTTAACCTTCGCCTGTTTGTGTTGAGAAAAAAAAACACAGGATCTTCCCTGGAAGGGAGTTGATACATCCAAATGGTAGGCTTACTGTATGTCTGTGGCATTAACATTATATATGTTTAATGACTTTTCTTTCTTGTCTTGCCATAAATCTACAGGCAATTTACTGTAGCAGATTAATAACAGGGAGGGTTTATTTTTATGGGGTGGGACTTAAACATTCTAGCGAGTATTTGACTGGATACACATTTAGCACATGCCTTCAAGTGCAGGATGAGTCAACAGTATTTTTTTAATCGCTTTCCAGGGGTTGATGAACTAAAATTAAAATAAGAATATCTACATTCTTATACATAGAGTTCTTGTAGGTTTTTTTTTGGGGGGGGGGTTAAACACTTAAACACTTAAAGGTTCTATGTGGAACCCTTTAAAACCCCTTAACTATCTAAACCACTGAGTATTCAAAAAACTTTAATGTTTTTATATACTCTGGTTACTTTCAAAAGTGAAGAGAGAGAGAATCTGCATTTAAAGATTTCATTCAGGTGTATGATTACAAACTGAATTGATTAGGTTTATGTCTGTTTCTGTGACATATATATACTGACATACAGTCCATAATGCTTGGGACACCAATTTTCCAATTCATGAGCACTTTAAGAGCAACCGCAGCTGGGATGCAACCAGAGTGGGAATGTCTAGAGCTGATTTTAACTGTGCTAGCACCGAATTAACACAATTAACACATGCCTGAACCCTCAGATTCTATATATTTCTTTGTAAATGGATGAATAAATACTTTAGAGAAAAATAAAAGGTAAGAAAAACAGGTTGAATTCAGTTCAGCATCATGTTAAATTAAAGTGCGAAAGGTTCAAGCCAGTTATTACATTAGCATCTGATTTGCTGCCCTAAAGCTCCTGTCCTGAATATGCACTCAGCATTAGCTTGCATTATTCTAATTTTGAATGCAGAGAAAAACTGGAAGCATCTCAAATCAAAAGGTCTGTGAGGGATCACAGCAGAATAAGGCTGTTTGGGGGGGGGTTAGCAAGAATGCACAACATTGTGTATTATAGACTGTATAGTGCCAGGACAGTCTCTAGAGTCCAGCGTGCTTAAAGCTGGCAAGGTTTAACTAAGAAATAGGTTTTTTTTGGTTTAAACATTTGGATCATGTTAGAGTGAGTGAATATCGCTCTGAGGTTTGGGCTCCAACGTAGACTAAGAGGCAGGCATAAATTAAGTGATGGCCGCAGAAGGAGCTTAGCAAGAGCAAAAAATGTAACTCATGCGAAAGCTATTACCTGCTAAATCCAATGAGGGAGGTCAGAGCTGGACACACACATGCATACAGCTCCTCTAAACCACACACACTATATCTTTACACACTCATACAAGAGGGACAGAGGGAGGGAGAGATGTAGGCGGTATGATTCACTACAGTTTTATGTGCGAGTTGAAGCAGAAGGACATGACTGTCTACAGTGAGCGATTAAAACAGAGGATGCAGGCCCAAAGGAACGAAACGCCACTGAAGAAGAGAAGAGCGAGCAGGAAGAACACCTGCACTCAATCCCCCTGTTTGATGCGTTTATAGCCAGAGAAAGGACATTTCTCCCCCTCTCCCACACACACACACACAACTGTAAAAGAAACTTGCATGCACCTTTCCATTGCATTAAAGAAATACTTTGGCCAAAGATTTTCCTCTTTCCCTAAATGTAGGTGATAAACCAAGATATGTTTAGTGTCCAACATCATGTTTAGTTTTGAAGGCTAATGTTGCTAACAGGTAATGGAAGTCTGTCGGACCCAAAAATCTCTTCCAGGAATCTCTCTTAAAACCACATCCAGTTCTTCAGTGCTGTCACTCAGATTGATCATGTGATTATCTATAAACATGAGGACGACTTGTAATGTTATGAAAGCAGCCATGTTGGACAATGGGAATAGCCTTTTTGGGTAACACTTTACTTGGAACCCAATACAGACACTCTATAAACTGTCTATAAACATGTCATGATGCAGTCCATCAAATGATTCTCAATATGATGTAATAATTTGTATCAATCCACATGAACTGAACTTGGAATGGCTATAGAACTTGAGACAAGTTGATGGTCTATACTGCTAGATCTACTACTAGAAAACAGGCTTAGAAATACACATCTGGATGTTCGTGGACGTCCACTTCTCGGTTGGTCCGCAACACATCCAGTCGTTTTGAATTTGTTTGGCAATTTTTGAATAAGTATGGCAATAGTCCTATGCGTGATGTTCTTGCCATGTTTCCTGTTAAAGTCCATCACAACCTTGCAACAGCTTCCTGATCCAGCCGTGAATATGATTTCAATACGTTCTTCTTTTGTCAAAGGCACTCTTAAAGGCTAACTATAACTAAGTATGATCTCTATATATAAAACTAAGTATGAAAAATTTGGAAGACATTTTACTAAAAAGTGTTAATTTCCGCTATGTATGGAGACTTTTGGGACACCCTGTAGTAACTGACAATTGTAGTAATGATGGTAAAATAAAGGCATGGTTATTCTTAAATTACTTGTTAATTTCCAAGTTGTTACTAAGTAAAGGGTCTATTACTGTTACTAATAAATTACTAATCTGTTACTAATAAAGGGTCTAATAAAGAAATAATGTGGGATCAGGTCCGTAAAAAGTACCTATTATAAATTGTCAGTATTATACAATACTTTATAATTGAAGTATTATCTACTAAGACAGTATACTGACATATAAAAATTATAAAAATATTTGTATATTTTATATATATATATATATATATATATATATATATATATATATATATATATATATATATATATTAGTATTTTACGGACCTGATCCCACATTATTTCTTTTTTAGAGTCTTTATGCATTTAAACAAATGACTATTTTATGCTGATTGACCTCTTTAACAACATAATTACAACTAACCATAGTGTTACCATGCAATTACCCATGTATTACTGATCTGTGGAACAGATTTTTCTCCAAAAGATTCCTGAATGCAGTAAGATGTAGCATCCTTGAGCTTTTGCAAGAAGAGAAATGGATTAAAAGAGTGAGTGAGGTATGAGTGGGGAGGAAAGTACAGCATTACAAATTGTTCTTGGCTCTAGGCATGCTTCTATCGGAAGACACTCTTGGGTCATACTTCCAGCTTGAATCGAAAAGATGTGCTCAAAACAGCATAAAAAAAGAGTTATTATTGTACTCTGGTTTCCAGAATCGAGTACTTTTACCCACTATCTGTGCACCGAAAGGACACGTGTGGCTCTGTAAGGGAAAGAGGGCTGCACAGAGAACTATTACTCAATTCAAGTAAAAAAAAAAAAAAAAAACATATTTCTGTTGTGCATGTAAAGGAGTGGTGAGAGATTGGCTAAATATCATTCTGCTGCATATGTAATGTACATATGGCTACAGATTCACTATAAAAATTCTTCAGATATCACTAACATGTTTATATTTAGAGTGCTACAAAAGATTTTAAGTTGAATAAATTCAAATTATTCCAATATTAGCTTCTGGCATTTCATTTTCATGGTAGGGGTGTAGGTTTTATTTAGCAGTTTTTGGAGTTTTAATGAATGCTGCAAGCTATCAGTTGTGCTATAGAGGTTAAATCCAAGTAGTATTTGCTAAATGACTGTTCTATGGGCTTGATATGGCTGGATGTGAATTCTGTAAATAATAGTTGGCACAAGCCTTGCAGTTGCAGTACATGTTCTGTTTGACTAGTCTATTTTATGTATGTGTTCACGGTTGCCATCACATAGCAATTTGTAATCTAATAAAACATCAGGGTTAAACAACAATCTAAGGGTCTAAACTAGTGGTTCAGTTCCAGTCTTGCAAAATACAGGATCACCAGAGACAAAAGGAATCCTACAAGGTAGCCAGCAAAGAACAAGGATGAATAACCCTGTTTTTCATGAAACATGTTGAGGAACGCTTCATCGAGATACACAGTTAGCCTTGTATTATCTCAAAAAAGTTCTTGAAATTCAGTTAGCTGGAATGAGTTTTGTAGGAATATTACTTTGAGTTTCGTGCTCACCAGAGTCATGAAACGAGTTCTGAAATTAATAAGTGTCAAATTTCTAGATGACAAAAGAGACCTGTGGCAACAAACTCCCTGTTTATGTTCTCCCTGAAGCAGCCAAGCATGAACATCAAAATGTATGATTTAATAGGAAAATTGTAAAAAGGACAAAAGAACACTTGCCTCAAGACCATTTTCTCAGAATAATGCATGGGTAAAGAGCTACAGTTGCCCTTTTATCCTGTTGTGAATGCTAATGACTGAGACTGACTTTTATGGAAAGACGTTCACATTTTCTATGCAAGCTCATGTAACTGACTGCAGTTAGTGTAGGTATTAAAGGTATAACGCTTGTTAAAGGTAATTGCCATAATGAAGTTAATTTAATGGTGATCTTTCAAGTTTGCATTATTTCACTTAAGTCTCTGTTTAAAAAAAACATTTTCTAGCATTCATTGTGTTATTTATTTATTTATTTGTAAAGCTTGATCTGATGGTTGTGAATACTACATAAATATACAATTCATATTCAATAAGAGTTCAGGACTGGGTCCAAATTACAAAGGATGCCTAAATAGCACCATTGGTGTACTAAGATACTATTTAGCGGGGTTGAACGTGCTTTGAGATGTGTGGATATTATCACTCTGAGGATGCAATTATCTACTGCTCTTATCTCATCCGTTCAGTATTACAGAAGTTTTATCAGAGTAAAACTTTCCTTTTTCTCTCTTTATCTATTAATTTGCCAGATATACCCAAGGTTGAGACACAGATCAGTGGATCTGTGAGCAAAAGATTGCCTAGATTGCTTTATTAGAACCCAGTAAGTTTGAAATGCATAAAATGCACTAAAACACACCAAACACACGCTGCTAGCTTCTAGCCAGCCATCATGAGTTCTCTAACTTAAATTGTGTAGCTTCACTAGCTTCCATTTGATTAGAGAACAAATAAATGCCTTACCTAATCAGCAAGAAAAAAGCTAAAACTGCACCATCCCTAAATAATTGCTCCTCTCTGTGTGTCACTCCTCTGTCTACACTATTCAACACACACACACACACACACACACACACAATTTGTTGGAATAAATGTGCTTATACAGAGCAACTTACAGAAGTACTTTGTGGACTTTGATTTTATTATAGTATTTTATTAGATTCACTCATTTCCCTGTTTGTTTTATTAGAATTACAGACTACAATCTCTCACTCTCTCTGATTGGCTGCCAGGATCTTGTCACCATGTGGTTGGACTTCTTTCATGCCTAAAGCTGGAATGTGATGACGTCTGAAGTGTCTGATTTGCTATTTGGAATGGTTTAATTTCTGATTTAATTTTGTCCATTTTTGACACCAGATGCACTAAATCAAGTAGTGTCTTATATTTGGTGTCTCGGTTTAAACTTTAATGTGTAAATATGGACTATCCACGCTATTTTTATTAGACTACAGTAAAACCCCCGTATCCACTGTTTCAGTTACCGTGGTTTCAAAAAAATTAAGCTAAATTAAATAGAAAAAATTAAATAGAAAACTGCAGAAATGCAGTACATATTCAAAATTTAAATTGTGCACTGTTCTGAGTAACGTGATGAAATCCTGCCCAGGATGTTAATCATCTCTTTGTCCAGCGTATCCACGCTGTATACGCTACCCAGCCGTTTTATGTATGCAGTACATAGTATATGGTGTTCGCTACTATCTGCTGTTTCAGGCATCCCCTGGGGGGCTTGGAACCTATCCCTCACGGATATGGCAGTCCTACTGTACATCATTTCTATTAGATTATGTAATTTACCAATGTTTGAAGCAAATATATGGAGATTTGGGCATTATCTACATTAATGTTTGTCCAGTAAAAAAAACAAAAAAAAAAACCTAAAGCAAACATGTCTTGGCTGCTCAACTTTTGGGTAGATTTTGTCAGTTTTATTTTTTTGCCAAACTGTTCCTTTTTATACAATGATCACGATCACTTATTATATATTGTGATACAGAATGCATAATATTAATACTGTAGATGGTTTAAAATTTTGCTGGATTGTATATTTTTTGTATGCTTAGAATTTGGCCCATATTTTACAATCACACATACACGGCTCATCATTTTTGGTACAATATCATGATATCATGAGTCATGGCATTTATATTGATATGAGAATTTAATATCAGAAGCTGTAAACAGATTCAATTCAAGGCACTGTGTAGCTGTATTGAAGCAAGTCAGACTTTCAAGCCTTTTTTTGCGGTGTTTCACTCACAGCAACCGGTCACTAACATTTATTAGGCTGGAACTCCAATGGATTAGTACTGAATTGCAACAAAGGGCATCTGCGCATAGATTTTCCGCTGTGTTGCTCACCTCCTGGGAACCACAAGCCACTGGCTTTGTTAGAGAGTGAACCTCTCTGGGGGAGTTGTGTATCCACCTGCTTTTCCAAATACCTACAAAGTGTTAGTCCAGGGAACTGCAGTAATTCATTTATAAAAGAAGGACCTGGGTGAAAATCGTGTTAGTCTTTGATTGCCTCCATTGTATCGAGTTAAATTGGTGAATTTAACCTTCTTTTGACCCTCTTGATTTGTATTTGGCTCAGAATGAGCCTGGTCTTGTTTTCTGTAGAGACGGTGATCTTTGTGCAATGCACTGATCAAAGGCAGTAAATGGCTAAGGTTAAGCGTGTGTGTGCGTGCGTGTGTATCTTCAGTCTCTATCCCAACTTTGTTTGGTAGCTTGTTCCAAGTTGCTTGTAGTCCCTGTAAAAAAGGGAACTTTCTTTGAGATCATTTCCTCTTGGCATTGTTACTGATGTTGATGTTAACAGAATAAGAAATCATTTTTGTGTTTACTTTTTTCAGACTTGCACCCATTGCACCTTTGGTTTGGTTTATGGAAAGAGCCATTAAAAAGGGGGAAAGAATGGGATTTTAAGAACAGGTCACTGATTTTAGTTTAGAAGGGTTGATATTATGGAATAGTAAATTTCTATATGTAAACTTATCCCTGTCCTTCTCAGAGACCACAAGTGTTTGCTCTTATCATGGCCTGACTGTTAATTTATGACCAAACTGTGATCTGTATCTTATTCATTCATGTACATTTACGTTTACAGCATTTACAGCATGACAGACTTACAGAAATGTATTGCTCATTTGTATTAAAACTTTGAAGTGACTCTTCAGTTAATACCATGATTTTGTGTATTCATAAATATACAAATTTTCAGCCTGTTTTTAGATGCTTTTAGACATATCAACTTTCCTATTCCTACTGGCAGATAATCAGATATAAATAAATTATCTGCCAGTAGAACAAAACTATTTTAAGCTTGGAATTATTAAAAAAAAAAAAAAAAAGGTCTAGAAATAGGATTAAAAATCATGTATGTGGGTGAATGAAATCTTATAATAAGAAACACTGGATAAAGATATTGTCACTTGCAAAGATCCCATTTTTTGCAGTGAGGAAGGGTTCAAAGTCGGACAATATTTAGGAAGCTATGATTGAATCCTTAAAAAACCTTGAAGGACCCTTTTTTTCTAAGAGTGTATGGATCTGATATGCGTAGGTCTAATGTGCTGTGTCTTTGATTTAATGGGGACTTTGGATTTAAATGTGATTACTTTGGAGCTGCTTTAGATAGAAATTGTTTCTGTATGATATAGTGGCTAAAATGCACTACTCAAATGCTGATGGAGCGTTTTGTGTGTTGTCAGTCCTGATTTTGTATTCAGATTAACTTCATGGGCACTGAACTCTCTGACTTAACATACTCACACATATGAGCGGAGAGTGTGGTTTTGGATGGCGTGTGTAGTCTCGTAAATCTGATGACTATGCAGGAGTCGGTGTTACCTAGGGAACGTGAAGAGTGGATTTTAAAGTTATTCAGTCGACTGCATCACTTAACACAAGATCCAAAAATATTGTTACAGACATGAAACTGAACTATCACATATTCATTCAGTGTCTGACCCTTCAGCCATACACACATTTGGTATCGGCTCTCGTTTTGGCAGATCGGCCATGGTCCCCTACCTCTCCGCATGAAATATGAACTGTGTGCAGTCATAATATTGTTTCAGTTCTCCTTCTCTCTGTGCACGGTTATTGCTTTGTGTCAGCTCTAGGCATCTGCTATTATTAAACTTTCAGATCATGATAATTGCATAACTATCCTGTTTATGATATTATCACTATGTATTAATTCATTTTATTTATTTTATTTATTAGTTGAATAATAAACTGGCATACTAAATAAGAAATGAGTGTTGTATTTCTATTTAAAATGAGGTGTAAAATGTGGCTGAAGTTCCCAAACCTAATAAAATCTGTAAAAAACGAAACAAAACAAAAAGGACAGTTACCCATACTACTGTAGAACAGATTCCAGTACAAATATAAAAACAGACGTCACCTGTAGTGATATTTTGTGTTGACCACAGTGATAATATTGTACTTGAATACAACAGTATATCAAGGTTGTTTACTTACGCTGTATGTGACTGTTAGATGGCAGCAGAAGATGGAGTGGGTGGTGTTACAGGATGGTGGCTTTAAAAAAAAAAAAACATTTACCATTTATATCTAATCTGCCTGCTAGGTAATGCTTGTGTGGTGGTCTGGGAAAACCTATCCAATATTGCTGCAGCAATATTTCAAGAGTTTTTGGGCAATAATATTCTGTACTTTGATGCCTCGGCTTTAATAGTTGTTCACAAAAACAACATGAAAATGTATTGATGTATTTCTGAATTTGCCTATGCTATCTGCAAATATCATGTTGGTTAACAAATGTAGTGGCAAGAAGTGAGTCTGCCTAAAGATACCTAAAACCTTACTAGTTAAGTGTGATTTCCTCACACAGTGAATGTCATGATTTGTCACTGGAGAGCAACAAGAAATGGTCAAATGGACATCAGATACTGTTGGAAAAAATGTGTGTGATGCTTCTATGCTATCACATCATCAAAACAGAAAAGAGAGCACTCTGTGCAAAGGACAGCAGCCAAAGTTGTGAGTGACCTAATTAAGATATAGGAAATGTAGTGAACAGAGTGGAACTGACTGAATTAATCAGCAGATATTTCAGCCCCAATATGTGAGAGAACAGTAAACAATTTAAATCCAAGTGATGACACTAGAGGGACACAAGTGGTTGATGATGATGATCAAAGTGATTTGTACTAATATCTTATTTATTACATGTTAGATTAAATGCTAATGAAATCAATAAATAGCAGTTGCTCCTCATTTTGTCCCTTTGTAAAACATGTTAATATGGCCTGCATATACAGATCATACAGATTTTCCTAGCTAACTTGAGCCAATGGAGAGGTAGTTTCATTGCTAAGTTAAGTGATTAACTTGCTAGCCAAACTTTCTGCAGGTTAACTCCATGCTTTGGGAGGATGTTGTAAAATTCCTGCTCTGACATTCAGAAATTTTGTGACTTTTTGCTGCAGTCTACTCTCATGTGGGCAGGAATGGGACATCAGATATGAAGCTCATGGGAAAAAGCAATGTCATATATTAACTTGGGAGCATGTTGGATGCAGTGTGCTTCTGGCACGGCACTGTGTGAAGTGTCTACTGCATTCATTAATTTTCAGTAACCGCTTTATCCTGGTCAATATAGCTGTGGCTTACAATACTAATTTGTTCATATTATGTAAAAAAAAAATAGAACCAACTAAACAAAAATAACTGCAATGGGTGTTGGTCAAAGTCTTTGCAGGATGGGCAGTTTTTTTTCTTTTCATCTGTGGCATTCCATTTATTCCATCCAAGAAAGGAGCCCTGATTCAATCCTGGGTACAAGCTTGAGTATTTGGGCCAAATGTAAAAATGCCCCTAGGTGACCAGGCTAAAATTTACAGTGACAGGGAAACAGTGATATTGGCACATGCTTGGTTAGCTGTTGGATCTGCTGTAGCTGTAAAATACTGTTGCAGCTGAAGGTAGTCCTGGGAAACAACTAAAGGAGTTGTGCACATGCTTTGTGTACAGATAGGAGAGAACTGTTGGATCCCCATTTCTGGAATCATGATGGACCCTCTGGGATGGTCATTCTGATGTCATCATATCTTTAGGCTTATCCATGCCTCTCCATACTACAGTGACTACATCCTGTTGTTGTGATGGCTGGTTATCCACTGGCCTAAAATGCTTTTCTGTATCTGTCTCTAACACTGTGTGATTTGACAGTGGAATTTCCCCCTCACTGGCTCAGCGTCTGGCCAGCAGCGAGCTGCTTGTTTAATAGGTCAGCTCATCCCTGGGGAGCATGCTGGGTAAGAATAGCTGAATGTCATGGAGGCCTGTTTTGAGCCTAACTTAATTATGGGACGCTTTTAGATGAAAAGCCCCTGAACAGCTGCTGTTCTCCTACAGGTACCCAACAGGGTGACAGGTCTCAAAGGTGGCCTATGCCTTTCCTTTTTTAACTCAATTTATTCCTTTAATAAAGCTGCTAAAAAGGCCATTGGCTCTTGCTCATCAGGTGATAGATGATAAACGATGGATTTGCCAAGCAACCCTGTTGACAGCTTGATATTAATGGAAGGATCCAGTTGTGACTGAAGGTAATTATGATCCAAGAGCAGGTGAAATGAAGATGAAGGTCACAGAAGACATAAATGCTATGTGTTTAGATGAAGATAATTGTTGCAGTTGTGCTGGTTGAAAAAGGGTAATCCAAACTCAACATGAATTTCCAGTTTACGCTGCCCATCTCTTTTCCCATTTCTGAATTTGTAACAATTATTTTCCCAATGATCACCAACTGATCAGTGATATCCTTGGATGTCTAATTTTGGACTAGCCTAGGCTTGTAGTACACTAGTCCATAAAATGTTATTATTGGTCTTTTTTTGAGTTGATTTTGCTCTGTGCTGATTTGGCATGAATAAACATACTTCAATGGTCCACAATGAGTTTTTTAAACTTCTACGTAACCGCAACAGTTGTCTTTTTCACATACTCAAAATAAACTTTCACAGTGGCACAAATCTAGATATCCCATGAACCTCTTGCAATGGGAAAAAAATTCTTCTGTATAAACATGCATGCTCAATCCTTTTCTAGGCTGAGAAATGACAATAACAACCTAGATAATGGATACCGGAAACTTAGAATACAGTGCAATGTGGATTGGGCAAAATGAATCACATAATTTTAAATCATTTACCTGTGTTTTCAATCTCAGTGAATCAGTACAGTCATAGACACTGTGGAAACCTTCAGTATGCCACTTTTTCAAATTTGTTTATTTGATTAATATGAAGGAGACCATGTAAAATCTTATTTATCTCAGTCACCTGGATATGACTGTACACTTTAACTTTGCATCATGCTAGATAAATAACCAGGAGATATATTCACAAAGAATCTTATCTTACCACAAAGAATCTCACAATTACCACCACAAAGGTGGCATTTAAAGTTCCTAATTAAGTGTTTCTTCTTAAAACCCTTTCAGAAACCTTCTGAGAGGAACGTTTACTAAGGAATGTCTACGCTGTTGGGCAGGGCAGGGTCGACACTGTCTCTGCAGACTACTAAATATTTCATGAATGATTATTGGCCCTGATTGGCTGACATAATATGCATCTGTGCAGGAAACTCCCAGTACCAGTGCCCTCAGTTTGATTCTGAGCTTGGGTTACTGTATGCGTGGAGTTTTGCATGTTCTCTTGCATGTCCATGCGGGTTTCCTCTGGGTTCTTCGGTTTCCTTCCACCTCCAAAAAACATGCCAGTAGGTAGATCCAGATCCAGAGGAATATCTACCTAGCAAGCTAAGAATGTTATATAGCTAATCTACCTTCAATCAACTAAGGTGAAAAACTAAGTTGAGAAGTAATGCTTCTGGATTATTAGTGCATACAGTGTTTGATAGTACTTTGGCATCAGCATTATGAAACAGCTTTTCTCAAAATGTGTCAGTTCCATGTTTTTTTTTTTTTTTTTTTTAATTTTTATTATTATTATTTTTTTTTTTATAAAGTTGTTCCCTTTAATGTGCTCTATTTGTCATGCAGTGTTTTTAGTCACAAATAAACCAAGGGACACCGCTTGCATTATCTATGGTGGCAAGTAAGTGCAAAAAGCATTAACAAATCAGAGAATGTAACAACAAAAAAAACCCCAAAAAAACCCCAAAACACCAAACTCAGAAACCAGATAGAAAAAAAAAATCATAAAAGCAAAAACAAATAGCTCTTCTGGGAAATGTGGTGAATTATCCAACAATGCATAATGACAGGATTTGGACATTAATTTGTCTATTATATAAAAGCAAGTCAATCATTTATTTTAATCATGGCCTCAAATATAATCTTGGTGAAAATGCTTTGTCTTTGTTGGTCCAGTAGGCCATTTTCCATTACCATTATTACATTACCATTATTGGATAACAATTGAATATGCCATTACTTGTTGTGGGAAGCCTCCATGTCTATCTTCCTGCAACTTGTCATCCGTAGCTGCTGTTTGTCACTTGTAAATGATAGGCTGGGAGATGAGGGATTTCCTGGGGAGACTATCCATCTCTGTGTGCAGATTCATTCTTCATGTCTGTCATCTTTTCTCTCTCTCACTTTGTTTCTCTCTCTCGCTGACCCGGTGATTTGGACCGGGTGGGTCACCACATTAAAGGCATGGAGCTTTTCCAGAGCTCTTCATTGCTGACACAGACCTGGCCTCGTTATCCTGGTGGGAGCTACACCTTGATTAGTTTCCCATCGGTTCTAGCCTGCAGGGAGAAAAGTAAAATGTGCAAAAAAATGGCCTGATAAATCTAGTGGTGAGACTTGGTCTCCTTGGTGACCATTTTATTTACTCTCAGCTACATGCATGTGGTATGAGTGTAAACACAGATTGTGAAGATTTTAAGTCCCAAGAAGAGTGTATTTCTTCTTGAATGGCCGGTGGATTAACCTTTATGTTCTGTTTGGATCCATTTTCAGTTTGCAGAACAATATGAAAATTTATCTGTTCAACCTTGGGTCAAGTTCTCGAATTAATAAGAAAAAATAATTTACAATGTACAGTTTGCAATCATTTGCAATGATATTACCTAGCTCATGTGCTTGGTAATTTTGATCCTGAGCCATAGTGAAAAAAATATACTATAAACCACCTGGATTTCCCATGATTGCATGACATTACACAGACACTGTTTCACAGACACTGATCCTCAGGGCAAATATTCCAACTCCGTGCACCCCCTGCTTTGTCTTTTTCATGCTCCCTTCTTCTAGCATGGCACCAGCAGTACACACACTTCAACAGTGTATGTTTCCCCCTACTTCTCAGCTGTGCTGTGATCATTTGTTTGGCTCCCTCTCACCAAAGACAGTATGGCAAGTGCACATGGGACACAAACTGAGGCAAAATTATTTGCAGACCTCCAGGATTTACACTTACGATCTATTCAAGTCAAAATACACTTTATTTACTTTTTTTTTTTAAATGGTACAATACTAAAACCAATTTATCAAGACTACATAAGACTCCATGTTGTAGGCTCGTTTTTACTCACAACTATATTAGAGAAGGTGAAATGAAGCGTCAAAACAAAAAGGTATGGTTACATAATTTTGCATTAGAACAATTAGAGACAATTCAAGAAAGCTGATATCTATCCATCTATCTATCTATCTTGTAACTGTAATTGTATTTACTGCTATTTCAAACAAGCTACTTCTGCTATTGACCTGATTCGAGTTATCTACCCAGCGGTATGTGTACAAGCATTCTGATGAGGTCTATAGAAGCAAGAACCCAATTGCCTTCCAAGCTACAGTACCATCTAAGACATCAAAAAAGAATGTTTATCAGATGTTTTAACCTGGTATCAGTCCAGAGAGGTGTTTGTAAAGAGAGTTTACTGTTACAGAAGTTATGTGCAAAGCTGTTCAACTCATTACCATTTAGCAAATGACCGAGTGTTTGCTCCTAAATGCTGCAGTGTACGCATAATTCCACTTTATAAATGTTTATTTATATTTGTAGTCACCACAGCATTTTTAGCATTTTAAACAGGCAGAAATAATTATGCTTAATAAACCATAATTCTTTTGCCAAAAAAGAAAAAATTATGAATAATTATGCAGGATTTGGCAGCTGAAACTACTTCTGACCTGGGTCTTTGCCACTTTTGGGCCAGATATTAAAAATAACCTTACAACAACAGCAATAACACTAATAACAACAGTAATAACAATAATAAGTATAACATTATTTTATACTACTTTTTTTTAAACTAAAATTCTCAAGGTGCTCCACATCTAAAATATTAGAAATGTTGAGGCTTATTAAAGAGCCAAAGTAAATCACTAATCACTATAAATTATGAGGATGAACAACTCATGAAAAGCCTTTTTAACACTACAAGGCCAAGTTAAACAAATATATTATTAATCTGGGTTTAAAGACACATAGAGCAATACAGCATGGAATTACTGAGTTTAGAAGGAAAGCTGAGCTAAAAGTGATAGTCCGTATACAGTATATCAGTAGGCCTGCCTTAGCTGAGCGAAATGTTCAGGATGCACTATGCTGCTTCAGTAGATGAGCAACATACACCTGATATAAATCATACGGCTCTTTAAATGTCATTAGCAGGACTTAGTCACACGTAAGTGATGTCATGTTCAATTGGAAGTAAGTATCTGTCTCTACCATGTGACCACTATTAAACCTATTTTGACACAATGTGCTCTAGATGGGCAATAAAACAGGAGCATTAACTTTACTCAGTTTTCATTGGTTTAAGTTGTGTATGCGCGTTTGGATTAAACTTGATTTTGCTTTTCATGCAATTCATCATGTTGATTTATGAAGCAGCTGTTTAGCCATGCATTCGAAATGAGCCATTTTTGTGGAGCTTTTTGGTGCATATTGAACATCTGTCTGGTTCAGAGGTGCATGAAAACAAATCACCATCCAGACATTTGTGTTCAACTCTGGACACAACCAGGGTGATAAAATCACTATGAAACCCCTAACGGTTGCACGTTCCCTTATTTTAGGCAAAGTCAACATGAGGAAACAACAACCAGTGTTTGCATTTTTCTCAGTTTTCTCCTGCAACCCAGGGGTTTGTAGACTAAATAGTTTTTTTTTTTTTTTTTTTTTTTTTTAGATTTGATTTTGATGTCTGAGAAAAGCTAGTACCCTACATTTGGCAGATACACACTGATTCAGAGCCCAATGAAAATAGAATAATTTAAAAGAGGACAAAAGTGTTTTTAATTCTTTGCAGATACTAATGCTTTGCAGATTCTAATACTGGAGTGAGTAGAGCAGAACATCTGCTGTGACCTCACCCTGTTTTGACCCAAGTAATGTGAGCTATTTTCATCCTTAGTTAGTGTTTGAACAGCTATGGTGAAAACTGTTATTATTTAAGCCTTATTTTGGCCAAAAATGAAATTCTAGCTAATAATCCTTTGACTACTGATATGACTTAGCCTTTCATATGACCTCTTATATTGGTCTATGTTGACAGAATTCTACATCCTCATGAAAACCTGCTTTTACTGCAATAGCCCAGATTAAATAAATTGTTTTTATATTTATACGCAATTGGATTTCATTTGATTAATGAATTGGACACATTTCCCAGATTATTCTAAATGTAGTGATCAGCCAAGGCATGTTTGCCTTCCAGGGTTTGCTTCTTTACTTTTGCACTGAAACTATGAGGCTAATGTAATTGAAGCTTAGATGTAGCTTAGACGAAATGGAAGCCTATAACATCCAAACTGTCTCCTTACATCATAGTCTTGCCTTGAAGCAAGTTGAGTTGTTACTTCAGAGAGACTTGCTTGTGGTTTCTGAAACTGTACACTTTCTGTACACCTTCTGACCCACTGATATCTACAGAAATGGACTAAAGGATGTTCCAGAGCTAAAACAGTAATAGCAGCTGTTTTATGTCTGGAATCACTTTCTTCCTCAGCATATAGTTTGGCATCACTCCATGCAAGCAACAGACTTGAGTAGGAGGTGTTGCCCAACATTGGAAGGCAGAATTTTAAGTTAGAAGTGGTTTGGATGATAATGAAGTTAACCTTATATTTCAAGCAGCTGACCAAAAACAAGTGCATGCTTATGGTGCAAAGAACCGACCAAGTCGATGCTAAACAAAAAGGCTGAACTAAGTGATAGTCCTGAGGAGTGCTATAACCACTAACAAGCAATGACACTACAAAGGCTACAACCTTGAAAGTAGAAAAAAGGCAAACTTTCAGTATTAATAATATTAATATATAGTAATGAAGTAATAGACATGACCATTAGAAATGCCAGTGATCACTTCTACACTGATTTCCAAGTGGTCTCAGCCGAGCTGAGTCTTTAATTGTCTGTTGGAGGTTGAGATGGGATCCGGAACAAAACTACATTTTTTTCAAGTTGAGAAATCAGCAAAAAACTTCTTTGGCTGACTTTGTTTAGACCACTCATGATGAATTGAGGCATTAACTTCCTCTCAAGTTGTAATATAAACCAAGATGGAAAACCCACAAATTATATAAGCTACTGGTAAATATCGTTCGTTGCTTTAGATACCTTTTAAACATTTGCTTGAAATAAATGAGAGCTGACTTTTCCCACAAGAGTCAAACCCAAATTCCAATAAAATTGTTGGAATCAATTTCCAACTTTTGGGAACTCTCTATGATTATGTGCTGAACATGCATCAAGGAGTAATTTTTAATTCTCCCACTTTGTAAATTCTACCTCGACAGCATCATGGATCATGGGGTTTTTGGGTAATTACATTTTAAACACATGTTAAATTTCTCCCATGTCTCAGAATGAGTAGTTTTCACAAAGCCCCCTATCTGTCTCTGTTGATTTAACACATTTTCCAGGGGTCTTTAGTACTTGGAGGTGATATAAGGTTGGTAATTCGCTGAGCACCTAACACCCAAATCACTTTACAGCATCAGTATAGACTACGGTGATGACTCTCTTATGGTCAAAGCCATGCAAGTATGCATGTTCCCTGCATATGGAGCTTTAAAATGAATTGCTCAGTGAATATGTTGAACCTCAGCAGTGCAGGTGTTTTGCATCCCATGTGTTTTAGTTATTTGTTACTTAATGTCAGAGTTACGGCCCATTTCCTTGCAGGTGTCCCTTTTAGTCCAACATGCACTATTTGATTATTAAAAAGGGTGAAGATTTGTGGATGTTTTACCTGCATGTCAGTACTAGTTTTCAGGTGCCCTTGTTGGTTTCACCTCACCGCACAAGGGGCAGAAAGTGTAAAAGGGCATGGGATGCACTTGCCCATGGTTGCCAGGGAAAAAAGTAGTTCAACCAATTACCATGGTAATTTGCATAGTGTACACTCCTGGGCAAAAAAATGGGTCAAGCCCATAAAACAAATGGATAAAGGGACTTAGTATGGGAGCTTTTCCCTTTGATTTCTTCAAATGTTTAAGCCTTGTGGCCCTTGATGGGCTGCATCGGGTGTGGCAGATCACCAAATAATGACTAATCTTTAACAAAAAAAAAAAAAATCCCAGGAGAGATTTTTTTTTTGGAAAATTTTACTCACAGAGACATGTGTTAGTTTGAATTTTACATCAAACATTTTAATCATTGTCATGATTTTACCTTTGTGTACAAGAAGACTATATAAGTGAATTTCCCTGTTTCTAGCTTTTCCCCAAACAGTTCACAGTGCAGCAAAATTAAAAGAGCAAATGGAGGCACAGGGGCGCTCAGGAGTGCATTCTTTTAATTCTTGCTAATTTCCTGGTCTATTTTGTTTTGCCCAGGAGTATAGAGGTTTCTGAGTAATTTAGCCGACTAAATATCCAGCAGGGAAAGCTAGCTTGTCATCTGTCTAGCAGAATAAAGTTAGGAAGTTATGTAAGTGATCCTGTGCAGGTTATGATATTGGCTATGTAAAACCCAATTTAAAAACAGAAATTCAAATGCTACATTAAAAAAAGTATTTTATTGCTTGTGTTTTATTGCCTGAAACAACCCCACCATTACTTACTTGTTTTAAAAAGAAATTACATCAGATATAATGTGAATATATTCTGCTTCTGAAATTTACATTCACACTGAGTCACTGCTTTTGGCATCCAAGGCATCAGGTAACAAACTTCACTTGATTTGATATAGATACATTTGAATTACATGCCCTAGTTTGTGCCAATGTTATGATACTGAGTCAAGTAGAGGAACACATGCAGCAAAGCATGCGTTTGAGGATGGGAGCTATCCAAAACACAGTGGGGGAAAAAACCCACAAAAAAAAAACACATTTCAGCGGAGTTCGAGGTGCCTTTGTCTGAGGTTGCTGCAAATAACTGTCTTCTATTTATTTACTTATAAAAAGCTTTTAAAGGCTGTTTAAGCTTACAGTTAGGTAGAAAACTGAATCATTTTCCAACCTTACCTGCAGGTAGTTATAAAAATTTAATGTCAATTATGTTAAATTTAATCAAAGTTTTATTTACAAATGCAGATGAGACAGGTTTCCATCTAGAACAAATAAACAAATCCAAATTGCATTTCATTTAAAGGTTCTCATGTGCAATTGTGATGGTTATTTGCTATTTTTATTATATATTACACTACTTACTATAGCCTTATTGATGATCCTGGAATTGATTTTGATTATTTAACAGCAAATCAAGATGGTCATATTCACACATACACACAGACACACACACACCCAAACATTAAATATTTGGCAACTTAAAATGGCTTGTTTAATCTAATTAAAATATTTCATCAGAAAGCCTGAGCTAAACTGACTGTTCTGTACTCTCATCTAATGTAAGAAGGAAAGGCTCTCCAGGTTCTTAAACAGAAGTGATTTTGATCTCTTGTGTTTGTATATCAGTGCAAGTGGGTCATTTAGAGCACTTTCACAGCAGTGTGAAGATTTTATTGGCTCCAAACCCATCTACAGACCCTTTACAGAGTGGAGTATTGAGCCACTGTATGCTGAACATGTAAACATCATGTTTTGCAGTGCACAATGAAATTAAAAATAAAGATTAAAATAGCTGAAACAGTAAAAGACAAGAACCACTGGTGCCAATACAGGATAGAGTGAATAAAACAGATGACCCAGTGCTATTGCCCTTAACACCCAAAAGAATAAAAGTTTTTAAAATGGGTTTTAAAGTAATTCTTGTCAGGGATGACTTTGTAAAAAAAAAGGTTTCATTGTTCCAGAAGGAAACAGAAAATGGCTGATCTCCTTTGAACCTCATCAGAGATCACAGTTAAAATCAACAGACAAAGGAAATTACAGTACAATGCCAGTCCATCGTAGGGCACCATGCACACATACATTCACACACTCATTTCCACCTACTGGAAATTTAGCAAAGCCAATTCCTGCTGCACTTTGTAACAATGCAAACTGCAGTGTTCCTGGGTTTCTGCCCTGTTTCAGAAGTGAGAAAATTCAGGAAGTTGTCTGAAATTAAGTGACATTGTGAAAATACATCAAACTATTTTACTGTACTAGTTAAGAAATTATTTGATTGATTTAATTAATCAATTATTTTATCTAATGTCTATACAAAGGCTAAATAGTTTTTTTTTGTCGTAAAAAGAGCAATTTTGAACCTTATAACACCACTTGGGTAGAATGACCCTTATAACATTATTCCGTAAAATTATATACAGTGATTATACACAATATATTCTAAAATAAGACTTTGTGAATTTTAGCAGTCCTGAAATGGCAGAAAACCAGGAATGCAAAGAAATCTGAAATCTCTTGAGCCTATGTAGTCCGCCTGAGTTTAGTCCTTGTTTGAACTCAGATGTTTGAGTGTCTCTAAAGTACTAAATGTCCCTCCCTTTCTCTCACTGTCTCTTCCTTATTTGCACTCCTGCATACTCTCTTTCTTTCCATCTCTTTTTATCTTTTGCACCCAACCCTATGCCACCCTCTACCCACAGGGCACAAACCACCCTCTCATGCTCACATTTATTTTTGTCATGTGTCAGTATTGTACTTCATCCTCTTCCTCTCTTGTTTTACCACACACACTTTGTGATATACATATATGTTGGGGGTGACTTTACAAACCTGAGTTGTAAAGTAAAACTTCAAAGAGTGCAGAATTTCGGTATTTTATGTGGCAGCTAGGGCTGAGCACTGTACTTGGGTAGATTGTTTGGTCTTCCTAAGTAGTGGTAAGCTTGTTTCTGCAAGAGTTCTGATGCCTTTCGTGCCTGTCAATTTTTTTGTCTCCAGACTGCTAGCAGTGTCTCTGGCATGCTTTCCGTATTGGCCTTGTTAACCTTCCTGCTGTGTTTATTGCTCATCAATAGAATTGGAAATCGGATTTATTACAGACAAACAGAATGACAGAATGATCATTCTTATAGGTACATTTGCACAATCGCTGCACTTTACATGAATACTTCATGAATTCATGAATATATATGCATATACATGAATATATATGGAAACTAACAGGCCACTGAGGATGAAAAAAGCATATGCTACGGTCCGATCTCAACCTAACTGAACACCTATGAGAGACCAATGTATTAGATTGCACTTTCTACCATCATCATCATCAGAAACATCTTTGAGGAAATATAATTTGGAAGAATGGTGTTCATCTCTTCAATACAGTTCCAGAGATGTGTAGAATATACATCAGGGTTCACTGAAGCTGTTCTGGTGGTTCATAGTGACCCAATGATTACTTAGTATTATACATACATATTATGTTGTTTTCCTTTAATCTGTCATTTATCCGTATATCATATTTAAAACAAAGCTTCAAAAGCCCTTTTCATGATGATAGATCTGTGTGTACAGAAGCATAAATCGATGGAGGGACTTGGACTGCCACTAACATCACATTTTGGGTTCATGTGTTTAACACCTTGGGGGGGGGGGGGGGGGGGGGGGGGGGGGGGGGGGGGGGGGGGGGGGGGGGGGGGGGGGGGGGGGGGGGGGG